>CM051243.1:13568663-14768663 GCA_027917425.1 Gastrophryne carolinensis
TAAAAGTCGTTTTTTAACCCCCAAACAACCATATTTTTGGAAACCAAAAAAAACAAGTTTTTAAAATAATTTAAATAATTTAGTAATATGAATACATTAATATCAGACCTGTAATATTAATTCTGTACAATTTATTTTTTTATTTTTTTTTCCCTTAAAAAAATTATCTAACATGGCAGAAGTGGTCACAGAATTTTTCACATTAAAAAAAAAAAAAAAAAAAATTAATAACAATTAATTATTAATATTTAAATATTGTTCCATTGAAATGCATTGGAGAGCGCCAGCTAGCGAGAGGTCATACCTGTCGCTGTTCAAGGTCGGACGCTGGCGCTGTGGGATGAGGCTGGAATAATGATGAATGAGTCGCTATATGGCGCTATCTCAGTCGCTAAGCAGGATTGGCTTGATAAATGTGTGATTGTGGTGGGGAGCCGGCGTTCTCGTGGCGGGGCCCGTCATTACCGGCCGCTCACCAGTCGCTACCTGTCGCTATTCCTTCATAAATAAGGGCCTAGGTCTAGGAGGACCTATGTTTTTCTCTACCAGGAGTTGTAGATCACTTTGGGATTTGGTTAGTATCTGTAGCAATGTATTTTTCATAATCCCCTTTGCCAAAACTATCCCCATTTGTATTTCTAAGTTTCTTTATTTTTCCTTAATGCTTTTTTATCTCAGGCTTCCTTATTACACCTTGGTATATCTGTAACATACTGCATGTTACTAGATATTTTTTGTTATTGACATAAATTATTAAACTTTTTAATGCAGGCAGGTGGGTCAGTAGGAGGGCGACTTGAGCTCACGAGGTTTAAGGAGGACAAATGAAATGGTCTTCAGGGTAGGGGGTTTGACATTCAAAGTTGGCCTATCAGTCACTGAGCTGAGCTCTATAAATGTCGGGGTTTATATTGTCTGGAGTAGACACCTTCAGGAAGATTCATTACTAGCGCCAGCTATCGGCAGCTGAGCGTCTGTACAGAGGCGCTAAGAGCGGCTGCTAGTATGCGCTGTGATCGGCTATCGGGCGCTGTAACAGAGCATTGATGAATGTTCTAACACCAGTACAGCGTTGCAGGGAGCGAAAGGTAGCGCCAGCTCATTGCGACTCTCAGCGACTCACACCATATTCAACAAAAAAACAGACTCACACAGCGTCAGCGCAAATTTGGTTCACTGTAGCATAGAGCGGCAGACGCTGTGTGATTAAAATGATTTTTTGGACACATTTTCACCAGTAACATGGAATGACATTGTTGTAACACTGTGACATTAATACTTTAGTGCCAGACCTGTAAGAACAATTCTGTATAAAATTAAAAAAAAATCTAAATATGTTCAAAAATATATAATTCCAGGCCAGGAGAGATCTAATAATTTTTTGAGAAAAAAAAATGAATAGTGGGATCAAGAAAGGGATTAGAAGGAACGTCCATTGAAATGTACGGGAGAGCGAACGGTAGCGACAGGTCTTACCTGTCGCTCTGGAAGCTAGAGCGCCGGCGCTATACACGGGGAGGCCGATTCATTAATAACGCTAGGTAGCGACAGATGAGCGACTGTAGCGTGATTTTCACAGCGCCAGCTAGTATTCGCTGTGCTTGGCCGGCGTTAGCTTGTTGACAGCGACTCAGTCGGTGTGCGGTAATGTTGAATACGGGCTGGGGGGTCGCTGTTTCACAGGTTCAGCGTTGTATGTGAGCGCCTGACAACGAATGGCCAGAGCGAACGGCTTGCTGCATATTCATTAACAAATCACGCTCCGAATTTGCTGGCGCTGTCAATTCCTTGTTTAAACCCCAGAGCGCTGGCGGCGATGGGTGTAAAATAGTTTTTAACCCCTAAACAACCATATTTTTTGAGTGTAAAATTATACAAGTTTTTTGAATCATTTTGTAATATGAATATATTAATATCAGACCTGTAATATCAATTCTGCACACATTTTTTTTTTTTTTTTTTTTTTACCTTGAAAAAAAAACCTAACATTGCAGAAGTGGTCTCAAAATTTTTGACATTAAAAAAAAAAAAAAAAAAAAAATTAAGAGCAATTAATTATGATTAATTAAAGATTGCTCCATTGAAATGCATTGGACAACGCCAGGGAGCGACAGGTCATACCTGGCGCTGTGATGGGATTAGCAGCGGCGCTGTTCGTTCCAGGCGACTACATGATGAATCCCGCGCTTGCTGTCGCTCTCGCCGGCGCTAGCCTCATTTAGCTTGATAAATGCGTCATTGTGACCGCCGCCGGGCGTACTTGAGTCGGTAGCCGCCATTAGTTGGCGGTACCTGGCGCTCGTCAGACACTACCTGGCGCTAGCCCGTGATAAATAAGGCCCTGAGTCGTCTGTAATGATGAATCGTACGCTACATGGCGCTGTTCCAGTCACTCAAAGGAATCGCTTTCATACATGTGGTATTGTGTACAGCGCCCAGCGTTCAGCAGACGCTGCCTGCCGCTACGAAGCACTACCTGGTGCTAGAGCTTCATGAATAAACCCGCTTGTCTATCTTTACCTTTCCCAGGCATAACCAGGCATGTTTTGTGTATGGCAGGCTATATACCGGTAAATGGAGGTCTTTATGGTTTTAGTGTCGTATTTTTAACCAGTGGCACCTTTTTAGCCTTCAAAGACAAAAGAGTAAAAAGTGTTATTCCCATATGATAACTTTTTCCTTGTTAATTTTTCAGAGGACCCGCTGTTTTCTACAATGAGTTAAGTTGTAGATCATTTTGTGGATTGTTTAATATCTGTAGCAATTTTCTTTTCATAATCTATTTTGCTGAAATTGCCTTTGCATTTCTTAGGCCCTTATTTAACAAGGGATAGCGACAGGTAGTGACTGGAGAGCGACTGGTAATGACGGGCACCGCCACGAGAACGCCGGCTCCCCACCACAATCACACATTTATCAAGCCAATCCTGCTTAGCGACTGAGATAGCGCCAGATAACCACTCATTCATTATTCCAT
The DNA here is from genome assembly GCA_027917425.1 of Gastrophryne carolinensis. Taxonomy (NCBI): domain Eukaryota; kingdom Metazoa; phylum Chordata; class Amphibia; order Anura; family Microhylidae; genus Gastrophryne; species Gastrophryne carolinensis. Next base: position 13,571,641 of record CM051243.1, read on the forward strand.
CCTCAGCCCACAGCGCCAGCGTCCGACCTTGAACAGCGACAGGTGTGACCTCTCGCTACCTGGCGCTCTCCAATCCAATTTTTTTAATGTGAAAAATTCAGTGACCACTTCTGCAATGTTAGTTTTTTTTTTTTTAAGATAAAAAAAAAAAAAAAAAAAAAAAATTGTGCAGAATTGATATTAAAGGTCTGATATTAATGTATTCATATTACAAAATGTTTTTATAAACTTGTTTTTTTTTTGGTTTACAAAAATATGGTGGTTTGGGGGTTAAAAAACTACTTTTAACCCATCGCCGCCAGCGCTCTGGGGTTTAAACATGCATTTCACAGCGCGAGAATTTTTTGAGCGTGATTTGTTAATGAATATGGTGGGAGCCGGTCGCTATGGCCAGTCGCTATCATGCGCTCCCATACAGCGCGGAACCTGTCAAATAGCGACTCCTCACCCAATATTCAACATTACTGCAAACCGACTGAGTCGCTGTCAACAACCGAACAACGGTCAAGCACAGCGACTACTAGTGGGCACTGTGAAAATACTGCTACAGTCGCTCATCTGTCGCTACCTGGCGCTATTAATGAATCGGCCTCTTAGTGTCCTTAACGCTTTGTCTCAGTTTTCAGGTTTACTTTTAACACCTTAGCATACCTGTAACATCCCTATTTGTATGTTTTGGAGTCATGCTGCTAGATTTTTTTGTTACTGCTGGGAGTATATAAGTGTTAATATTTTTTCTTTTTTTTTTTTTACCCAGACGCGTGGGTCAGTAGGAGCAGTGACTTGATCTCATGTGGTTTAATGATGACAAATGAAATGTTCTGGTGGCCAGTGGATTGGGCAATAATATTAAATGAACATAGTAACATAGTATGTAAGGCTGAATAAAGACTTTAGTCCATCCAGTTCAGCCTGTTTAACTCCGTCCAGTGGTCTAGTAGCCATAGCTGGTAATGTTATTACATGTAAGGAGGGCATCCCGGCCACTATAGATCTCCTTCCAGTGGCCTAGTAGCCATAGCTGGTAATGTTATTACATGCAAGAAGGGCATCCCGGCCACTATAGATCTCCTTCCAGTGGTCTAGTAGCCATAGCTGGTAATGTTATTACATGCAAGGAGGGCATCCCGGCCACTATAGATCTCCTTCCAGTGGTCTAGTAGCCATAGCTGGTAATGTTATTGCATGAAAGGAGGGCATCTCGGCCACTATAGATCTCCTTCCAGTGGTCTAGTAGCCATAGCTGGTAATGTTATTACATGAAAGGAGGGCATCTCGGCCACTATAGATCTCCTTCCAGTGGTCTAGTAGCCATAGCTGGTAATGTTATTACATGAAAGGAGGGCATCCCGGCCACTATAGATCTCCTTCCAGTGGTCTAGTAGCCATAGCTGGTAATATTATTACATGCAAGGAGAGCATCCCGGCCACTATAGATCTCCTTCCAGTGGTCTAGTAGCCATAGCTGGTAATATTATTACATGCAAGGAGAGCATCCCGGCCACTATAGATCTCCTTCCAGTGGTCTAGTAGCCATAGCTGGTAATATTATTACATGCAAGGAGGGCATCCCGGCCACTATAGATCTCCTTCCAGTGGTCTAGTAGCCATGGCTGGTAATATTATTACATGCAAGGAGGGCATCCAGGCCACTATAGATCTCCTTCCAGTTATCTAGTAGCCATAGCTGCTAATGTTATCACATGCAAGGAGGGCATCCCGGCCACTATAGATCTCCTTCCAGTGGTCTAGTAGCCATAGCTGGTAATGTTATTACATGCAAGGAGGCCATCCCGGCCACTATAGATCTCCTTCCAGTGGTCTAGTAGCCATAGCTGGTAATGTTATTACATGCCAGGAGGGCATCCCGGCCACTATAGATCTCCTTCCAGTGGTCTAGTAGCCATAGCTGGAAATGTTATTACATGCCAGGAAGGCATCAAGGCCACTTTTGAACGTTTTTACTGTATCCTTCATAACTACCTCCTCTGGCAGCAAGTTCCATAGTCCCACTGCTCTTACAGAGAAGAATCCCCTCCTATGTCGGTGGAGAAAGCACCTTTCCTCTAACCTTAGTGGATGCCCTCGGGATATAGTTACACTCCGAGGTATAAATAGATTGTGGGACAGATCTTTGTATTGACCCCGAATATATTTATACATAGTTATTAGATCACCCCTCAATCGTCATTTTTCTAAACTAAATAAACCTAACTTTGACAGCCTTTCAAAACATGAAATATTTGCTTTGGGGAGCAGATGAATTTCTCTTTTTTATTCTTTTGCCTCATTAATTATCCATTGAGTGTTGGGCACAAACAGCTACTGTGTCTCACGCTCACCTCCTCATCCCCAGTTACTGTGAGCACTTGACAATTGCTATGGTGCCATGTGACATAGTGCCATAGACCATAAAGATACAAACTATGACTAGGATTGACTAAGGAACGCATTGCCTAATTAGGGGACACACCCCATGCTGACATTGCAATATAGTTTATATTCTGATGTTACTCTTGTTTAGTTTCACTCAGGGCTGTTTCTAGGGGAGGGCGAGCAGGGTGGTCGCTCTGGGTGCCAAGGCCATTGGGAACACTTTAATCCCAGCTATCCTGTTTTCTGCAGATGAGTCAGGGCCACTTTTAGTGCTGCAGGCCATAAGACAGGCCCCTCATCACCCTATATTGGGCTCAGTCAAGGGAAGTGGGCACTGCCACATGCCTGTGTGGGACAGAAGCTTCATAGGATGAGTGATGGGGGGATAGATTTCTTTCCTTTCCGTACTGAGCGCAATTTTACCTGACACTGCCCTGGTTTCAATGATGTACGTCTCACTATATTAAACTCAATATTGAACTTTTGCATTGAGTATTTTGGCTAAACTCAACCTTTTTCATTCCGGGATTTACACAAATCTGGGATTTTTTCAAGTTGCCTAAATTCTTTTGTCTTACACTCTACAGGAAACAAGAACCTTACTTGATTCCAACCACAAAATAGGTAGTCTATAAGACAAAAAGAGTTGTGGGGACCAAGAAGAATGTATAGAATCGTTGTTGCTCTTGCCACGTATCTATCAGTGACTTGTCTAAAAGAAAAGTGCGAAAATCTAAGGCTCAAGGGCTTTTGTCAGGGTGACCTGAGCCCCCTAATAGGGTGCAAGATTTATCTAAAGAAGGGTCCATTTTCACTTTGGAGTCCCCAAGTAATAACAGGGTTCCTTTTGAGTGGGAATTAATAATTTTGAACGTGTGTGTGGGTCTGATGTGTATTAGGGGCATAATGTGTTGCAATTGTGACCTCTGTTTCCAGGAGGGTCCCTTGAAAAACCCTTGAAAACATCCCATGGGATCCGCCAGTTACAAATTACAATGGAATGGGAGGTTTTTCTTAAAAGCTATGAGTACACCCCTTCTTTTATGGGGGTAGTGGCAGGAGAGAAAGCTGAGGGGCTGGGATGTAGAGGAAAATCTTGTCTCTTGGAGACATACAATGTCTGTGTGGCAGGACTTATAATATGTGAAAGCTTTTGATCTCTAACACGCCTAGTTGACATTATTTGTCATTTCGACTTCAGTACAAGTAAAGCCAAGAAGGATCCAGTGTCATGATACACTCCCCTTCTCCCCAGTCCTCGGTCGGGTGCTTGGGTGGTGTGGGCTTGAGCAGCGTGCGGGGGTCGCCCAGCAGCCGTGTCAGCACCCGGCGCAGGCTCGGGCAGCACCAGCTCCAGTGGCGCCAAGCATTCCTGTTGCTCGCTTCGCACACGCGAGCACGGCTGTCTTATAGCCTCCGGCGATACTGCAGACAGCGTGCTCACCGGCGGTTAGTTTAAAGGGCCAGTGAGCCCTAATTTTACTCTCTGCGAAATACCCTAATTGTGATCTGGGCAATCAGCCCATATGTTGTAAAGTTCAGTGAGATATCCAGCTTCTCCTTTAGTAAAATATAACCTTTAATGTTTCAGTTTTAAAATATTCCATAGTCATCATAAGGCATCCAAAATAGTGCCATTCCGAATAGGGACCTAGTGCCAAAAAGATGTCCTGCTGGGGGGACCAGGTGATGCGTCTTGGGCCTTTATCAGCCCTTAGTCATACGTTGTAGTTTGGCCAAGTTCCCCCTGGCCGATACCGTCCATCCCGTTGCACCAATCAGCTGTGGGGTAACTAAGGAAAGTACCATGGGTGAACAATCACTTTGCTGCTACTGAAGCTGCCCTAACAGAATAGAAGGATCAGAGCAGCTGCTTGGATTGCAACCATGATTGTGGTGGGCAGTTGGGTGAGTTTTTTTTAGTATAGGGTTGTCAAATCAGCAATCCCTGTCACCGTAGTCAAGGCAGTATCTAGGCTAAATAGAACAATAACATTTGCGAGGCAGAGATAAAAGGGACCCGATCATGTCCGACTGCTCGAGTACACTGGTATAAATAATGGTACACCAGGCTGTGCCTTTTTTTGCTGACAACTATGCTACAAACTGTCCCATTCGCTTATAATACCCAATCATTTTTTATGGATTTTGGCTGCAGTAGAGCACAGCACCACATCCAAAATGAATGCATGTGAGTGGTTCCCAGATGTAATGTAATGGGTGATGTCAGTAAAAAGTAATTCTGGCCTTACACAATCCACCCTTACTATCCTGGTAACAGTTGCTATTAAGGAACTAAACATGATCAGCTTCCTACCATTAACTGCCAAGTCATGCTCCACCGAGAAGCACAAAAATTTTACAAGCACAAAAATGACCAAAATTAACACACAGTTTATCTCACTGACCAATCCCTTCCTTGGGTCAACCTGTAACTTTCAGTAATAAGAACCAAAATACATCTTATGGCAAGTGGATGACCCTATACTCTTAAAATTAAAACACCCAGCAACCCCTCCTTCCAAAAAAAGTAACTGCCCCACTACTGTTCCCCAATCAGCCTGTGCCCAAATCTTTCAATCTGTGTCACCTGGATCCAAAAATGAATAAAGAAAGTGTATCATGTTATCTCTATGCTGCATATGATAAATACATAGCAAGGAAAACATTTCTAAAGTACTCTCATTGTTTCTACAAGAAATTGTTATATCTATTTAGTGTTTTACACAAAGGCAGTGAGAATTCTCCTTTTAAATAACAAACTCCCAAACTAGTGCGAGAGATTTGAGGACAATTCCTAGATTTCATTTTAGAATATATATGTATGTTAGTAGCAATTGGCATAGGTGGCAGAAAAACATAATTTAAAATATATTAAATATACAAAATATAAAAGTGGTTCTTTAGTAAACGATATATAGCAGTGATAATGGAGGTCAATAGTAAATGTTTTTTTTGGTGATATCATGGGCAAGTGGATGACATTTTTGGTTATACAAGACCCAAATTTGCATAACCAGTAGTCAAAGGGGTAATTGACAATAAATAAGTTGTTGGGCTTCTGGGATCCCCTATGTCTGCAACTGGGGCAGGTGGATTGCCCCCAGAATCCCAGCTAGGAGGGTCATAATAAAGCATTTTGTTTTCTGTTTAAGTACTTTTGAGTACTTTCCCCAGCCCATTTTGTGCATGGCAATCGCCCTTGTGTTCCCCTCGATTTACAGCCCTCAAGCCCTTGCTACTCCCATTTTATAGCCATGAGTGGTCCCCAAATTCAGGTTCCTATTGACTTCAATGGAGTTCAGGTTCGGGTCGAGTCCGGGGACCTGAAACGAACTTTAGTGGCAAGTGAACTGAACTTGTTGAACCCAAACTTCAGCGGGTTCACTCACCACTACTTAAAAATAAGTCTATTCTTTATTGCCATGCATCATTTGCAATGGACAATGCATATTCAAAGAGAAACAATACCCCTGGCTTGCTTTCTCCTGGGTATTGTTCCTCTCCAGCGGGGCATCCCGATTTGGGCCACACATGCACCATGATGTACTGTAGGCTGCAAGCCGGTGTCTTTTCCAAAGGTAAGATGTATGTCTCCTCCATGAATCACAACATGGAGGGTCATGCTAATTATTTGGTCGAGCATGGTGCACCAGCAGAGTGCCCTGCGGTGTGGATTACAACCTGCTTCTCAGTGAGCTTTTTAATTTTAGCACACAAGAAAATTCAACAAAATGTTTGTATACCATTTTTCACAAAATATCACCTGCACACAGGCGTTTGGGCATATTTAAAGATGAGGGACATCATTTTTCCAGTGAGATAAGAATTAAGTTTGGAAATAACAGCTTCCTATAGGCTATGCAAAATATTTTGTTATTTTTTTTCCTGCATACCACATAGGGCCCTGTTGTTTCTAAATCTCACAAAAATAACCATATATCATTAGGAAGATTATGTATCTAATCAATAAAAAGGCATCTTCATAGGTACAGGGCTTTTTTTGGGGAAAAACTGGTACAAACATTTTTTTATTGTGTGTTCAAATTAAAAAGCACACAGGGATGCAGGTTGCAATCCACGTCACAGTGCACCTTGCTTCACCAAATAATTAGCATGACGCCTATAGACTGAGCTCTCAGGCTGTCTGATAAGGCAATTTCCACTTTTTCCAGTTCAGGAGTAACTAGCTCAACCAGCACAGCACATCATATTAGCCCTGATGCTTTTACTTACAGTCCACATTGCCCAACTCACCAATAAAGATACATTTCACTATTAAATAAAAACAATTAAAGATATACCAATTCAACTAAAATACACTTTTCAGTACTTTATGAATTATTCTATAAATAAAACGATTTACACCCCAGGTTGACCCATTAAAATGCCAATGCATCCTATTTTTTTGTGACTATAAACCCAGCAGTTCTTTGCAGTATTACTCAGCAAAAGGGTCTCCTGACCATTGCTATATGACAGCCACTTTAAACCTAGCTGTTAGAAAAATGTCACTGTAATGGGGACTAGAGATGAGCGAACTTCTTGAAAGTTCGATTCGGGGGCGATTCGCCGAATTTCCCCAAGAAATTCGGGTTCGCCCGAATCGAACTTTCACGAATCGCTCATCTGAAAAAAAAAAATGCCGGCGTGGTGGGAGCGGGCAGGCCGGCTACGCCCGCCCCTGATGACAGCTGAGAGCGGCTCCGGCCTCCACGCTCCGACCATGTAGGTAAGTGTTTGCTTTTTAAAAAAATGCCGGCATGGCGGGAGCGGGCAGGCTGGCTGCCCGCTGACAGCGTAGCCGGCCTGCCCGCTCCCACCATGCCGGCATTTTTTTTTTTTATTTCAGGGAAAATTCGATCAGCACGAACCCCAAAAAATTCGGGTTCGTGCCGAATCGAATTTTCCCTGAAATTCGGAGCGAATTCCGGTTCGTACGAACCGGTTCGCTCATCCCTAATGGGGACCTTAAGGTAAAACTTAAGATCTGCAATAAAGGTATTAATAATTCGCACAAGAAGATATAAAAGGTTTTAATTAAAATCTGTTAATAGTCTCTAAGGCTGGAAAAACCAGGCAGTGTTCATTTGCCCATGTGTAAAAGAATGAAAGAAGTCCAAAAACTCCCTTATATGTGAAAATATTTGAAATTTCCTGTGGAGAGTTAACATATACCAACTGTGCACAAAAATTGATACAGACAAGATGGGCCCCCATATTCTTTAATTAAATAAAACAGTTTATATCAAACTCTATCTTTAAACCCTTTGGGGTTATAGTACTCAATCAAAAATCTTCACTTCTTTTTTGGATAAACTTTTTATAAAATCCTTACCCCTCCAATGTGGCTCTACCCGCTCTATACCACAAAATCTTATACCTGTTGCATCATTCTGATGAAATTCTTTAAATGGGCAGACAGGCTATGTGTTGGTTGGAGACCCTTTTTATATTATATAAGTATTCCTGAATTCTAACCTTTAGATAACGGGAAGTACAGCCAACATACTGTATGCCACAAGGGCATACAATACAATAAATCACGTTGGTATGGTTACACGTTATCCGGGGGTGGGGTTATAGCTGTGCTTTGCACAGACAGAGCAGAGCTGGAGTCAGGGAAAGGACAGCAATTCCAGAATGCAGAGCGACACAGTCAGAAGACACTTCCTGTTTGCAGGCTGCCTGATGCTCAAATAACCGCCATCTTTGATGTTTAAAGGCTCATAACATGCAGTAAATGCAGATAGGATTATTTTTAATGTGAGCAATCTATATGTACAGGGTGGGGGAACATATAAGATAGGCTCTTATTCAAGGTGAAGGTCCGGATTAATGTGGGCAATCTGTATGTACAGGGTGGGGGAAACATATAAGATAGGCTCTTATTCAGGGTGAGGGTCCAGATTAATGTGAGCAATCTGTATGTACAGGGTGTGGGAAACATATAGGATATGCTCTTATTCAGGGTGAAGGTCCACTTTAAGAACATACCAATGTCCTTTAATAACTGAGTAATCTTACCGCATTTTTCTTAGTGGGACCCTTTTTTCGAGGCTGAACTCCCTCTTTAGTTCTGATTTCCCATATCTAATCCTGTATTTCATGGCTATCATAGCTCTTGGCAATAAATCTCTTTCCTATTATATCAGTTTGTCTATAACAATCTGCCTCCCTACAAAAATTGGGTCTTACTCTTGTAAGCTGTTCTTTGGGAATGTTCTTCAGTCACTGCGGGTGGTGGCAGCTATTTTTAAAAATGTATAAATTTCGGTTTTCTTAAAGTACCTGCACGTGTTTATTACTGAACCTTATTTTACCAATTCCAAATCTAAAAAAGAATCTTCTGATTATCAGATTCAGCTGTGAAAGTGACATTCCATGAAATGGAATTGAATTCTTTCATAAATACATTAAATGAATCACCAGTGTTTTCCCAAATTAATAGAATATCATCCATAAAACTACGCCAAAAATTAACCCTTGATGTTGCGAATCATAAATAAAAGTGATTTTCCATAGCTCCATAAATGAATTTGCTAAACTTGGGGCATATTTAGCCCCCATTGCAACTCCCTTGATCTGTAAATAAAAATGACCCCCATACCAAAAATAATTATGAGAGCAAAATCGCAATAGTCTATAAGAAACTCAATTTGTGAACAAAATAATTCCAACTAGTGTGTTAGAAAATATTGAATTGCCTGGAGACCCCTTTCATGGGGTAATATAGTATATAAAGAAGCCACATCAATGGTGGCCATTAATGTTGTGTCATTAACTGTAATAGTAGGTGATCCTATATCGCTAGCAATAGGAAGTCCCAGGGGATTGGTTTTGTTCCTTATGGACTTTGGGTAAACTATAAATAGTAGGCATACAGGGTGCTTTGGTATTATTATTAAATGTGGCTTCTTTTCTAGTTCGGAGTTTTTGGACTCTCCGGTGTCTTGATTCCATCAGGGTTTGATGTTGGAGAATTCCTTTGAGTTGCTTCCCTCAAAGAAAAAGGAGTCTGTTTATTAGGATTTTTTAGTAAATGAAATCATGATGACTTCTACAATCCTGATATCTCTGGAGTCCATAGGTTTTTAACCCTCTGTTACCTGTCACCCAGCAGGTATAAAAGGGTTCCAGCAGCAGCAAGAGAGCAGAAGCCATAGTGATAAGTGTGGGACACAGTGCTCAGGGATAGGTGGGAGGTAAGTATTAAAAAATAAAATAATATATTTTTTTCTGTGTCCGTGTTTTTTTTTTTACACTTAACCCTTTGTGAACAGGTAAGAGATCTATGAGACCCCTGTACCAGTTCACAAGGCTTAGGGGGCTGGGCTGGCAAGTCCCCTGCAGCTAGTGGGTGACTTGCCCTTAACCTCCCAGCCCCCCCATTTCCTGCCTCCCCAAAGCCCGGGGGGGGGGGGCAGAAGGGCCCAGCGGCTATTTAGGCTATGCTATTTAGGTTTGTAGTCTGCATGGTGGGGGAGCCACCGAGGCTGCCCCCCTGTGCTATGTTCTACAAGCCCCCATAGCCATTTCTGGGGGATTTTTAAAGGCATGTCTAATTCTTGGTAGACCTTATGTTGTGTAAAAAATATGAAATGACCTGTAGCTTGAAATATGTGTATGATATGTTTTAATAATAAAAGAAATATCAACCAGGATACCTCCTCATTTTACAATGACCATTTGTTTTGCATTACTTTTTCATATTGTGTTGATAAGAATTCCAAATAAATTCATGTTCCCAGCTTGACTGACTCAGAAAGTGTTGATACTGGGAACTGTGTACTTGAGTAGATGATGATGAAGTGAGACATAATCGTAATTTGTAGTTGGATCATATGGAAAATTATGTTTGAATATAGGAAATAAATATTGGAGACCGTAACTACAAACTCCAGTTGTTGGCTTGCCACTTAATGTTCAGTTCAGAGTCTATTCTTGAATAAACAAATGAACAAAAAAACAAATGATTGCACAGTGAGTTCTTTTACATATTAACCCATCCTAAAAATATTTCCATGAGGTTGCAACACAGAGCGAAAAGCCTGTTTACTGAGCCTAGCTGTCTAGTTATTAATTAAGTGTTACAATATAAACTGGATGCTTTTAGTAGGAAATTTAGATCATTTTATCCAAGTTAATTTTTACTTATTGTATTTGCCTGGTTGTAGGATGATTACACAGTTGTAATACTTTAAACAAGAGCTTGGTGACTGCAGGAGTATTGTCTCCAGATTAAACGTTGGGGCTATATTTATCATTAGATGGTAGAATCCAGGGGCTGCATGGTTAAGAATGGAGGGGAAAGTGTGTGAAAAGTGTGAGGGCTGATTAGCCATAAGGTAGTACCGTCCATTGCCTGTCAACAAAAACTGTTTAATGAGAAACCAAGCTCCCAAGCCAGACACCGAAAACAGTCACCTCCAGTACACAAACAAAAGATAGAAACATAGAAGGCTGACAGCAAAAAAAACACACGATTAGTCTAGCCTGCCCTTAAAGGGCAAATTCAAGCAGAACAAAAACTTTAGGTTACCAATAAGTTGACCCCCGTTTTGGATGATTGGGTCAGAGAGATAACAGCATTGCTACCATATCCAGTGCCACATTACTGTTTCCATACCCTAAACCTTTCACTTTTGTACTGTAACCTAACCTTACCAACAGTCTACTGCAGGGTTTCCCAACCTACCACCACTAATACAGCCTTCCCTGGGAGGGTGGGAGCCCTATACTGGTCCTTTCTTAGGACTGCTTAACTGACATTTTATCATATACTTGCAACCTAAGCCCACCTGAGTGAGAATAACAGATTTTGCTACATATCTACCTTGTATACATATTTATTACTATATAAAAAGCTAAAGTTAGTGTTTAAGCCATTTATTCTTTCTAGATGTTAAAACTCTACTGGACTTACCTTCTTTGAACTATTTGCTTGATGTATCCTTTAATTTGTTAGAATAAAATGTCCTGGTCTGTTATGTGAAACAGCACACTTGTATTCATAATCATAACTTCTTTGTGTGCTCACCCTATACCCTTATATCTAACATTGTATGAAAGTTAAAAAGCTTATGGCTATGCGGCTTGCAATTCACATCCAAATGGGTAGGGTGGATAAGAACCTGAGATCTTCATATCTTTGGTTTTAGGGGGCTATAGAGATGGGACAACTTGGTTCTGGCACTTTACTGGGTTTGGGGCTAGGGAGAATGGTGACCCAGCTATTCCTGATTTTGTGTCTACGCCAGTAGGATGTTGGAAGAGAAGGCGCTCTCTGCATGGGGTAATCTTTAGGCCAGACCTTGTGGCTGCAGTGTTGGGTTTACAGTTACAGTCCCTTTAATTGTTTGCACACCATCTAATGACACCAAACCGTATAATACTAAAATTAAAAAATGTGTAGAAACAATAATAATAAACTACTTATTTGTGTCCATTTATTATTCCCACACTCCTATACACAACAGTTTTTACACTCTTTACCCATTCTTTACATTCACTACCTACACTGTGCATTTAGCTGCCTCAGGTAGAGTGGGTTCTAGGTCAATGCTTTTCTCCATTTCTGGACTGGCTGCCATTCCATAATGATTCCCACCCCTGGCTGCCTCTGGAGCAAATGGTTCCTTTTTTCTGCTGTATGAGAGCTGGACTAAAACTTCTGGAAGGGAAAGTGTTAAATTCTAAGTGTCAGTTGTGAAATGCTTTTCTACTGCGTGTTTAAAGATAAAAGTAGAGATGCGACAAATTCAAAGCTGTGTTTAAAGTGTGGCTCAGAAAGGAATTGTATTATTTTAATATAAACTGTACTGTGGTGTTTTCTCTAAAGAGACAAGTAAGGGAAAAGGCAGAGAAACAGGGTAAAAGGTGCCAGTGATGAACTTGGCCAAATGCAAAAAGTTTGCTTATAAAACAATATGTGAATGAGTCGTAGCAATCTCATTCAGCATTGTGTTAAATAATAAGATTGGCTCACTGTAGTGGATGCAAAGCAATAAGTGAGTGATTACAGACAAAACGTGCCCTGCAGCCACAGGAGTGCATCTTTAAAGTGGACCGACACCCAGGGGGTGGGCCCGGGAATCTATAAGATTCCCGGGCCGATCAGATCCCTCCCCGCGGGGCATCCGAAATCGGAATGTCCCTCGGGGTGAAACCCCCCAGGAAGCCCACAATCCTACCTTTTCCACGTTCCATCGGCGCATGCGCGTCCGCCGCCTCCCGCGCGTCCCTCTAGCAGGGTGCGCTCCCGCGCCGGCCGTTTGTGAATGGCCGGCATGGGTGCGCTCCCTGTAAGAGGGACGCACGGGAGGCGGCGGCGGCAGACGCGCTGTGCTTGTCCGGCGCTGCCTCTCGCTTGTCCGCCGGCGGGGATTGGCTGCAGCAGTCACGTGGGAGCGGGGAGTTTTCGGGGCTTTCTGGGGGGTTTCACACAGCGGGTCACCCCGGATCGGGGTGCCCCACCGAAGTGGACCAAAACCCAGGATAGTCAAAATCCTGGGTGTTGGTCCACTTTAATGAGGCCACGTGAGGCAGCAGCCTCAGCCGGCACTGCAGGAGGAGGACAGAAATCACTGGACCTATTTATTGTTTGTTCTTACTCATGTACTTAGATATACACATATTAGGGAGGGGGTGCTACATGCTGTTATGTTTTACAGTCAATCATTGGTGGTTTAGCGGCTGCAGCCCGCCCGCTATAGAGAGTCAGCGCCACTTCCTAAAAAAGTAGCCACCCAGGAGTGTCCTGGGGGCACCTTTCTATGGTTTGCTTCAGGCAGCAGGGAGGCTAGTTTCATCCCTGTGCAGTTATCATTGTAATGAAAAGTACAATAATTCCCATATTGTATGTCAATATACACTGTACAATATCTCACTTTCACTGTTTGCTCTCTCTCTCTTGAAGCTTTTTTTCCTCCTTCCTCTGGAATTCTAAAAATCGCCACTCCATGAAAAGTAATGTCTGAACTCTGGCCAAAATAATCACATATAGCCTGCTGTGTTGATGATCCTTCTCCTGTATTTATGGACCTATCTGTTAGGAGACTTGCTGAAAGGATCCCTGCTGGGAGGTAGATACCGTTTTTTTTTCGCCCTATAAGACACACTTTTTTTTAACTCAAAAGCGGGGGGGATGGGGGGTTTGGTTGGGGTGGGGGGTGCCTTTTCGGGTGAAAATGGAAAAAATTATTTTTTAGATTTCTACTAAAGATAAATATTGCAAATACTAACAATCATATTAGCCCAGTGGCCACTAATCTGATACAAACCAATGGCCGCTAAGGCTCTCCCTATACATCCAGTGAAATGTCCTAAGGAAGAAATAGGTTATGCCTTAAATACTTTGCAACTACAATCTATCTATCTACTGTAAGTTTACAGTGCAGTACAATAAATGTTATAATGGTAAGAATGGTAGGAGAGATATTGCAGTACAATAAATGTTATAATGGTAAGAATGGTAGGAGAGATATTGCAGTACAATAAATGTTATAATGGTAAGAATGGTAAGAGAGATATTGCAGTACAATAAATGTTATAATGGTAAGAATGGTAGGAGAGATATTGCAGTACAATAAATGTTATAATGGTAAGAATGGTAAGAGAGATATTGCAGTACAATAATAATGGTAAGAGAGATGTAGTGGATATAGAGAGAGATAATGCAGAGACAGATAGAGATACACAGATACTTATGGTTTCATGACCATCTTATGGTTTCATGACCATCATGGCTGATAGGGGTCCATTCTTCGACTGCCCGCCTCCCCCTGCACACAGCTTCCTAATGTATTGAACAATAGGGAGAGTGGCCAGCATTCCCCGCCTCGTGGGAGTGTCTGCCAAGGTCAGCCCACATAAGGCCTCTATGAGATTAGATATATATTTCATAAAGGGTATAACTCCCACAATATGCATGTTATCAATATCATATTGTAACCAAGAAATGCATGATCCCCATTAATTTCTTAGTTAAATGAACCCAAACACCAAATGTATATCATCCAGGGTCCGATACTATGTGGATTATCAGGTTCTGGACAATAACACACATGCCATGTGTAATGAAAAGTACAATAATTCCCATATTGTATGTCAATATACACTGTACAATATCTCACTTTCACTGTTTGCTCTCTCTCTCTTGAAGCTTTTTTTCCTCCTTCCTCTGGAATTCTAAAAATCACCACTCCATGAAAAGTAATGTCTGAACTCTGGCCAAAATAATCACATATAGCCTGCTGTGTTGATGATCCTTCTCCTGTATTTATGGACCTATCTGTTAGGAGACTTGCTGAAAGGATCCCTGCTGGGAGGTAGATACCGTTTTTTTTTCGCCCTATAAGACACACTTTTTTAACTCAAAAGCGGAGGGGATGGGGGGTTTGGTTGGGGTGGGGGGTGCCTTTTTGGGTGAAATTTTAAAAAATTATTTTTTACATTTCTACTAAAGATAAATATTGCAAATACTAACAATCATATTAGCCCAGTGGCCACTAATCTGATACAAACCGATGGCCGCTAAGGCTCTCCCTATACATCCAGTGAAATGTCCTAAGGAAGAAATAGGTTATGCCTTAAATACTTTGCAACTACAATCTATCTATCTACTGTAAGTTTACAGTGCATTACAATAAATGTTATAATGGTAAGAATGGTAGGAGAGATATTGCAGTACAATAAATGTTATAATGGTAAGAATGGTAAGAGAGATATTGCAGTACAATAATAATGGTAAGAGAGATGTAGTGGATATAGAGAGAGATAATGCAGAGACAGATACTTATGGTTTCATGACCATCTTATGGTTTCATGACCATCATGGCTGATAGGGGTCCATTCTTCGACTGCCCGCCTCCCCCTGCACACAGCTTCCTAATGTATTGAACAATAGGGAGAGTGGCCAGCAATAGTGGGAGTGTCTGCCAAGGTCAGCCCACATAAGGCCTCTATGAGATTAGATATATATTTCATAAAGGGTATAACTCCCACAATATGCGTGTTATCAATATCATATTGTCACGGACCGGGGGGAGCGAACTCGGGTGTGGATCCGCTTTAACTGTGGAACCGGTGGCGGGTACCATGTCAGGGGAGCGGAGTCTAAGAGGCCACCGGTATTCACCAGAGCCCACCGCAAGGCAGGTTGGTCTTGTGCGGCGAGTGACCCCCAGGTCGCTACCCCCTAACAGCGGCCCAGTCCCACAGTCAGCTGAGGTTCAGTGAGGTACACAAGTGGCAGGCAAAAAGGCGTAGTAAGTACAGGCAGAGATCGGGGATGGCAGCACAGGTTCGCAGTAAAGGTGAGTAGCCGAGGTCGGGGCAGGCAGCAAAGGTTCAGAGTCGAGGACAGGCAGAGGTCGGTACACGGGTGAGCAATCCAAGAATGTCTGACTTTCAACAAGCATGGAGAGACCAAGATCCGGCACTGAAGGAAGGAAGTGCCTGTTTAAATAGGGGAAGATGATGCAGGATTGGATGACATAAACACCAATCAGTGCTGTACAGGCCCTTTAAATCTCAGGGATCCTGTGCGCTCGCCCTCTAGTGGACGGAGACGTGTGCGCACCTGACCATGCAAGGAGGAAGCATTGGGGGAAGGGCGGCAGCTGGAAGCAGCCCTGAGGGAAGATGGATGACGGCTGCATGCAGCCATGGAGGTAGGTGAAATGCTGTGAGACGGGCGTGCAGCGCCCGCCCTAACAGTACCCCCCCTTGGGTCTCCCCTTCTTCTTGGGACCAAGAAAATCTGAGATGAGACTACGGTCTAGAATATTCTCTTCGGGCTCCCAAGATCTTTCTTCAGGTCCACAGGTCTTTTTCCTCTGGAGAGCTTAGAAGCCAGAATTGATTGACAATAACTGGCTTCAACAGAGAGACGTGAAAAGAATTGGGAATTCGCAGTGAAGTCGGTAGGTGATGCTTATAGCAAACTGGATTGATCTGTTGTTTGATCTTGTATGGCCCCAAGTAACGGGGGCCCAATTTGTAGCTAGGAATTTTGAAGCGGATGTACTTTGCCGACAGCCACACCTTATCTCCTGGAGAATAAACAGGCGGAGCTCTTCTCCTTTTATCAGAGCTAACCTTCATGTGGGCGGAAGCTTGACAAAGGGAACGCTGTGTTTCTTGCCAGATGGTGGAGAAATCCTGTGTGAGATCGTCCACGGCGGGCACTCCGGAGGACGTGGATAAAGGCAAAGGCAGAAGGAGTTGACGGCCGTACACCACCAAAAACGGGGACTTCCTTGTGGACTCAGAATCCTTAAAATTATACGAGAATTCCGCCCAAGGCAACAGATCGACCCAATCGTCTTGACGCGCTGAAACAAAATGGCGAAGATAATGCCCGAGAATCTGGTTGACTCTTTCCACCTGGCCGTTAGACTGGGGATGATAAGCGGAGGAAAAGTCCAGTTTAATTTTCATTTGTTTACAAAGAGCTCTCCAGAACTTGGACACAAACTGCACACCTCTGTCAGACACAATATGAGTAGGTAGACCATGAAGTCGAAAGATATGCTTCAGGAAGTATTTTGCCAACAGAGGAGCTGACGGGAGGCCGGGCAAAGGAACAAAATGCACCATCTTAGAAAACCTATCCACTACCACCCAAATTACAGTATTGCTATGCGAAGAAGGGAGGTCGGTAATAAAGTCCATAGCAATGTGTGTCCATGGGGTATCCGGAATAGGAAGTGGGTGGAGTAGGCCAGCAGGTCTTTGGCGAGGGGTTTTGTCGCGAGCACAGGTGGTACAGGCCTGAACGAATTCGGTCACATCCTTTTCAAAAGAAGGCCACCAATAATATCGAGAAATGATAGAACAAGACTTCCTGATACCGGCATGGCCGGCTACATGGGAAGAATGCCCCCATTCTAATATTTTGCGACGTTGGCGGGCTGGCACAAAGGTCTTTCCTGGCGGTGCTTGTACAAGAGTAGCGGGGGCAGAGTGGACAAGGCGTTCAGGCGGGATGATATGTTGTGGAATCAACACCAGAGATGTCAGAGGAGCGAGAAAGGGCATCTGCCCTGATGTTCTTACCAACGAGCTTGTCGTGGATTCAATCGCTGGGCAGTTTCTAAATAAGAATATATGTGGATATTGACACCGCGCTCTATACTTAAATTAAGCTTTCTTATGATAAACAAAATCAGGACAGTTCTTAATACATCTGCTACAACGTGTCAAAAAACTTTTCATTCAATAAAAGTTCCAAAATTCAATGTACATGAAAACACGGAGCAACAAGGGTCCTCAATTAGATGACCTCAGGAAACAGTTTTTAAAAAACAAAATGAAAAGATATCCCACGGTGCATGCACTTCTTAGGAGCTGGTAGTGTCACACGTGCCCGTCACCTCCACACATATGCGCTTACCGAATGGATAAAGATAAATAGCCTTAGATCAATTAGTGCCTCTTGGACAATTCAAGAAGCTTGATGGATTTTAGATACACCTTAACTATTCCTCCCGGGCATGGTAAATTTCGTTCATAAATGGAAAAAGAACATACAGAAAATAGTGCAACCCCGTGGGAACTTTTCTTAAAAGATTTTTAATATCAGAAATGCACTCACAATTTATTTGAAGTATAACACGCCAATCAGAATGCACTGGTTGTGAGGGAGTCCTTTTCTTTCCCTTTTCCTGTGATCATTAAGATGGACGTCACAAATTAAAATCAGTAAGGTTTAAAAGAATGGCCGCCGTCTCCTCTTGTGACTCCTAACGCGTTTCGTTGCTGCGCAACTTTTTCAAAGTTTCTAAATAAGATAGATTTTTGTGATCAGTATAGATGGATACTTGATGGGCAGAACCTTCTAAGAGGTGTCTCCACTCCTCCAACGCCAACTTGATGGCGAGTAACTCCCGATCTCCGATGGAGTAATTCCTCTCCGCTGGCGAAAAGGTCTTCGAAAAGAACCCGCAGGTGAGAATTCTGCCAGTAGACGATTTTCGAGTGAGCACCGTTCCGGCTCCAATGGAGGAGGCATCTACTTCTAGGGCTAAAGGCCGAGATGGATCTGGCCTAGACAACACTGGAGGAGAAGGCCTTTTTTAGAGCAATGAAGGCCTCTTCCGCCTGAGGAGGCCAAGACTTCGAATTGGCGCTCTTCTTTGTGAGGGTCACAATAGGCGCCACTACAGTGGAAAAGTGAGGAATAAACTGCCGATAGTAATTGGCGAAGCCCAGAAAACGTTGAATAGCTCGCAGGCCAATAGGACGGGGCCAATCCAGAACTGCTTTCAACTTGCTGGGGTCCATCTGAAGGCCACGAGCTGAGACAATATATCCAAGAAAGGGTAAGGCGGTTTGATCAAATAGACACTTCTCCAGCTTGGCGTAAAGATGGTGTTGACGGAGACGAGACAGGACTTGCCGGACATGACAAGGGCGAAGAGAGCAATCTTTTTTCGCCACAAAGAAGAACCCCGCGCCTGCTGGAGAGGAAGACTTCCGTATGAACCTTTTATGAAGATTTTCTCGAATATACTCCGACTTGGCTTGAGTTTCAGGAGCCGAGAGAGGGTAAATTCGGCCACGAGGAGGAGTGGTACCCGGTAGGAGGTCTATAGGGCAATTGTAGGGGCGATGAGGCGGAAGTACCTCCGCTTGTTTCTTGCAGAATACATCAGCATAGGTCTGGTAGATCTCAGGCAAGCCAGGTAATGGTGCTGAAGCAGGAATGGGTCGAACAGGAACAGACTTCAAGCACCTCTTAAAGCACGCTGCACCCCAAGTCTTGATATCACCGGTGGTCCAGTCAAGCGTGGGATCATGACGTTGGAGCCAAGGAAGGCCTAGAAGAATCTGAGAGGTGCAATTAGGGAGGACGTAGAACTCAACATTCTCTTGATGGAAGAGTCCAATTTTTAATTGGAGGGGAACGGTGCGATAGCGCACAGTACAGTCCAGCCTATCACCATTGACTGAGGTGATAAATAAGGGTGTAGCAAGGCGATTCACAGGGATATTATGTTTATTGATCAAGGCAGCCTCTATAAAGTTCCCTGCAGAACCAGAGTCCAAAATGACGGTTAAATTCAGGGAGGTGAGATGGAAAGTTGAACAGGAACAGTGAGCTGTGGAGAGGAAGCACATACACCCAGGGACCCCTCTCCCACCGCCACTAGGTGCGCCCGTTTCCCTGACGTGGAGGGCGAATAGGACAGTCTTTCAAAAAATGCTCAGAACCACCGCAGTACAGACAAAGGTTCTCGTTCCTTCTGCGAGTTCTCTCCAATTGGGTCAAACGGATCGATCGACCTGCATGGCCTTCTCACTGGGAGGTACATGTGCAGACAAAGGGTTTTGAAATACTGGAGCCAAACGGGATGCCCTCCTAGGGCGCTGAGAGTCTCTTTCTTGGCGGAATTCTTCACGCCTCTCAGCAAAGCGCACATCAATGCGTGTGGCCAGATGGATGAGTTCAGTGAGAGATGAAGGCAAGTCACGAGCCGCAAGAGCATCCTTAATTTTACTAGAAAGTCCTTTCTTGAAGCAGGCACACAAGGCCTCATTGTTCCAAGACAATTCGGAGGCAAGAGTGCAGAACCGAATGGCGTATTCACCAACGGACAACTCGCCCTGGACCAAGTTCAAAAGGGACGATTCAGCAGATGAAGCCCGGGCAGGTTCCTCGAAAGACCTGGCGAAACTCTGAGACAAAGGTGTGAATACTGGAAGAGACAGGGTCATTGCGATCCCACAAGGGAGTGGCCCAGGCCAAAGCCTTTCCAGAAAGCAAACTGATGACAAAGGCCACCTTAGCTCGTTCAGTGGGAAATTGATCCGCCAACAACTCCAAGTGCAGGGAACATTGGGCAAGGAACCCTCGGCATAACTTGGCATCCCCATCATATTTAACCGGCAAGGAGAGACGGATTCTGGCAGAAGATGTTACCGGGGGCTGTGGCGGTAATGCTGGAGCCGGTGATGGAACTTGCTGTTGCTGAATCGTTAATAATTGCTGCATCATGGCAGAGAGTTGATTAATCTGGCGGGACTGCATAGCCACTATAGCAGGCAATTCAGTGGCATCCGGCAGCGGTACCTCAGCGGGATCCATGGCCGGATCTTACTGTCACGGACCGGGTGGAGCGGACTCGGGTGTGGATCCGCTTTAACTGTGGAACCGATGGCGGGTACCGTGTCAGGGGAGCGGAGTCTAAGAGGCCACCGGTATTCACCAGAGCCCACCGCAAGGCAGGTTGGTCTTGTGCGGCGAGTGACCCCCAGGTCGCTACCCCCTAACAGCGGCCCAGTCCCACAGTCAGCCGAGGTTCAGTGAGGTACACAAGTGGCAGGCAAAAAGGCGTAGTAAGTACAGGCAGAGATCGGGGCTGGCAGCACAGGTTCGTGGTAAAGGTGAGTAGCCGAGGTCGGGGCAGGCAGCAAAGGTTCAGAGTCGGGGACAGGCAGAGGTCGGTACACGGGTGAGCAATCCAAGAATGTCTGACTTTCAACAAGCATGGAGAGACCAAGATCCGGCACTGAAGGAAGGAAGTGCCTGTTTAAATAGGGGAAGATGATGCAGGATTGGATGACACACCAATCAGTGCTGTACAGGCCCTTTAAATCTCAGGGATCCTGTGCGCTCGCCCTCTAGTGGACGGAGACGTGTGCACACCTGACCATGCAAGGAGGAAGCATTGGGGGAAGGGCGGAAGCTGGAAGCAGCCCTGAGGGAAGATGGATGACGGCTGCATGCAGCCATGGAGGTAGGTGAAATGCTGTGAGACAGGCGTGCAGCGCTCGCCCTAACACATATTGTAACCAAGAAATGCATGATCCCCATTAATT
This sequence comes from Gastrophryne carolinensis, assembly GCA_027917425.1. Lineage (NCBI taxonomy): Eukaryota > Metazoa > Chordata > Amphibia > Anura > Microhylidae > Gastrophryne > Gastrophryne carolinensis. The sequence goes on from CM051243.1 coordinate 13,592,842, forward strand.
TCTTAGTTAAATGAACCCAAACACCAAATGTATATCATCCAGGGTCCGATACTATGTGGATTATCAGGTTCTGGACAATAACACACATGCCATGTCTGATATCAAATGAAAGGTCTCATAGTCCTGAATAAGACTCTCTCATTAATATAGTCACAACGGTCATATCACAAGAGTTACAAGGCTTCCCAGAAATATTATCCAATGCTCATGTGTCCAATGTGTATTTGCAGTCTCTGGGTCTGGAGACCTAATTAGGAATTCAAGGATTCCTTTTCAAGTACAGCTTGTTGCCAGCTAGGTCTGATAGGTGTCTATTGTCATGGTCTGTTTTCTTATAGACATAGAAGGATGTGGGGCCACTATTTGAATGTTAATTTGAGGGACGGTGTCCTTTAATATCGGCAAATGTAGAAAAAAAAAAAAACTAAACTTACACGCTACCGGTGCTCCCGGGTTGCTGACGGGCTGCCTGCCACACTGTGGGAAGCCAGGAGAAGATAGAGGAACGGCGGGCTCTGTCCCCGTCCCCGCTGCTGCTATCGCTGTCTTTACTGGCAGTGACAGCAGTGGCAGGGACGGAGACAGCTCCTGCCGCTCCTCCATCTTCTTCTGGCACATGTGAGCACCCGGGTCCGTGCAGCAGGTGGGCGTGACCCCCACATACCCACTGCAGTGAGTGTTCGCGTGTGCCCTGACGGGAAGAGGCAGCAGATGGAGGAGGGTCAGGCGCTGTCTCCATCTCTGCTGGAAAAAGACAACGTTAACAGCGGCGGGGATGGGGACACAGCCCCCCGCTGCTTCAGAGAGCGGGTGGGTGTGGCCCACGCGGATGTGGTGCAGGCCATGCCCACCCGATTCACAGAGCCAGCATCTTCTTCTTGCCTCCCGCAGTGTGGCAGCCCAGCCAGCAATGCGGGAGCGCCTGTAGCATGACTTCTGCTGCCTATATGGGGAATGGGAGCGGGTGCCCACTGCTTATATGGGGAATGGGAGGAGGAATGCCACACTGCCTATGGGAATGGGGGGTGCCACACTGCCTATATGGGGAATGGGGGGATGCCACACTGCCTATATGGGTAATGGGGGGGGGGATACCACACTGCCTATATGTGGAATGGGGGGATGCCACACTGCCTATATGGGGAATAGGGGGATGCCACACTGCCTATATGGGGAATGGGGGGATGCCACACTGCCTATGGGAATGGGGGGTGCCACACTGCCTATATGGGGAATGGGGGGATGCCACACTGCCTATATGGGTAATGGGGGGGGATACCACACTGCCTATATGTGGAATGGGGGGATGCCACACTGCCTATATGGGGAATAGGGGGATGCCACACTGCCTATATGGGGAATGGGGGATGCCACACTGCTTATATGGGGAATGGGGGGATGCCACACTGCCTATATGGGGAATGGGAGGGGGAATACCACACTGCCTATATAGGGAATGGGGGGGAATGCCACACTGCCTATATGGGGAATGGGGGGATGCCGCACTGCCTATATGGGGAATGGGGGATGCCACACTGCCTATATGGGGAATGGGGAGGATGCCACACTGCCTATGTAGGGAATGGGGGGGTGCCACACTGCCTATATGGGGAATGCCACACTGCCTATTGGGAATGGGAGGGGGATGTCACTCTACCAGTAATTGGAGGATTCTGCACCTTGCCTATTATTTGGTTCAGAATATAATTTTTCTTATTTTCCTCCTCCAAATCCTAGGTGCGTCTTATGAGCTGGTGCATCTTATAGTACGAAAAATATGGTCGATAGCTTTTTTTTTTGAACATGTAAGATGCAAATTATCTTTAATAACTTCTGGCAAATGCAAGTTCCACATTAGAAAATCAGCTACTGGGTTAATCCCTTTGCCCAAACCCACAGAGTACTATACAGCAGTCATATCTGCTACTGTTGGACTAGGATTTTAAGCTGGGATATTCTGCTGGTGGTCTGCTTGCTCAGACGGTGGCAAACTACCATTCAGGGATATGGGCCTCAAAAGAAGCAATGTCTGCTTACAGAGCGGTGGTCGCATTCCAGTCCCTCCTCTCAGGCCTAATGCATTCCTTTCAACTTTTCAGGGTGGGAAAAAGGGACAGTTGGTAAATTAAGCCACGTCCCCTCATTGAGGGATGATAGGTTGTAACAGTTACGATATAAACACTTTGAATAGGCACATGAATCATTTATTGATGCAAATCTGCATGTTACACCTCAAAGAGAAACAAATAAGAGGCACCATCTTGCCTCAGATGCATCAAATACTGAGGAGAGGGGGATAAAGTACAGGAAGTGGGGTCATAGCTGTGCTTTGCACGGACAGAGCAGAGCTGGTGTCAGGAAAAGGTCAGCAATCCCAGAATGCAGAGCGACAAAGGCAGAAGACACCTTCTGTTTACAGGCTCAGTAAAATCCAGTAGATACTCGATCTGACATTCGAGTGAGTAGGCGGGTACCAGACAACCACCAATCAGAATCAGGAAAAAATACTGTATCTGGGTCCTCCACCGGATTTTGTGCCCAGGGGCCTACACCACACTTTACCCGGCCCTGGGTACAGGTCCTCTTAGGTGGTACTCGACAAGGCTGTAAACCTTTCCTGAACCTGTACCCCAACCTGATCTGCTGCCATCTGCAACTCAAGCATGATTTGCACCATAAATAAAAAACTGCATCGTTTTTGTGTGATTCATTCACTTTAAATGACTCTTTTGTATGTTTTGATAACAGGTTTAGGTGAGTATATACAAAAAAAGGGGGAAAGTGCCCACTCATTCCCCCATAGTAATTCAAGAGACTTATTGCACACACCCCAAAATTATATATTGAAATATGTATTTATTAATATATATATATATATATATATATATATATATATATATATATATCTCGTATTTTTCGCCCTATAAGACGCACCTGCCCATAAGACGCACCTAGGATTTGAAGGGGGAAAATTGGAAAAAAATATTCTAAACCAAATGGTGTGTTGAAATACCCCATTACAGATATTGTGGCATCCCCCCACCCCATAGGCAGTGTGTCATTCCCACCATCCCATTCCCATAGGTAGTGTGGCATACCTCCATCCCATTCCCCATATTCAGTGTGGTATTCCCCCCCATCCCATCCTATATGCAGTGTGGCATCCCCCACCCCATAGACAGTGTGGCATACCCCCATCCCATTCCCCATATGCAGTGTGGCATCCCCCCCCCATCCCATATGCAATGTGGCATTCTCCCCCATCCCAGTCCCATATGCAATGTGGCATTCTCCCTCATCCCATTCCCATATGCAATGTGGCATTCTCCCCCATCCCATTCCCATATGCAATGTGGCATTCTCCCCCATCCCATTCCCATATGCAATGTGGCATTCTCCCCATCCCATTTCCATGGGCAGTGTGGCATTCCCTCCCCTCCCATAGGCAGTGTGGCACCCCTCTCATATATGTCCCATTGACCGCTGGAGATAAGAGTAAGAAAAAAAAAAATATGATACTTACAGTCTCGCTTGGAGCCAGCGACGGGCAGGGTAACTGAACCCCGCCCACTGTCCCCGGCGTGCGCACACATCAGCTGTGGCCAGAGCGCGGACAGTGGGCGGGGTTCAGTTACCCTGCCCTCTCCCTGCCTGCCACTCTTTCATTGGCCTGACGCCAGCCGATGAAAGAATGACAGGCAGGAAGAAGGCAGGGTAAATGAACCCCGCCCACGGTCTCTGTTCCTGCCACTCCCGGCACCGCCGCTGCTTATTGGGCCGTAGCGGGCACACACCCGGTCCATGCAGCCGGGCCCGATAAGCAGCGGCGGTGCCGGGAGCGGCAGGAGCAGAGACCGTGGGCGGGGTTCATTTACCTTGCACTTTCCCTGCCTGTCATTCTTTCGTCGGCTGGCGTCCCGGGTGGTGCAGCGCGAAGCTTAGGTAAGTATATTTCTTTCGTTTTTAGTTGTTTTTTTTTTAACTTCGCCCAATAAGACGCACTGACATTTTCCCCCCACTTTTGGGGGAAAATTAGTGCGTCTTATAGGGCGAAAAATACGGTATATTAGATAAATAAATAAATATATATTTTTATATATAATTTTTGGGTGTGTGCAATAAGTCTCTGGAATTACTATGGGGGAATGAGTGGGCACTTTCCCCCTTTTTTTGTATACAGTATATGTAACTGTGGGTTATTTCCAGAGCACTGCACCACAGTTATATGATTGTAAACTAGTTGGTGTCATCCCACACCCTAGTGGTTTCTTAGGTTTAGGTGAGTGGTGACGCTCATGCCTCCCCCAGGTGGTACTTGATAAAAAAAAATGTTGGGAACCCCTGCTGTAGAATCTTGTAAGCGGCTGCAACCATCAATCATTTTGGGATTCCGTCTTGAGGATAGTGAACTCAGTTACAGAATATCACCTACCCAACAGTCCGGGGGCGTGTTTACTCCACCTAACGAACTCTCCCCTTAAGGATTACAAAAAATCTCTCCAATGTCAGTTATTAAATGCAGCCAAGACGCGCATCCCATTAATGTGGAGCGGGAATGCGCCCCATCGTTGGCCACTTGGGTTTTAAAAGTAAACGATATAATGCGCTTTGAGAGCCTCCTGCTGGCAAGGGATGGGGGGTCTGAAAAGTTCACCACCACCTGTTATACTTGGATGGTGTTTCTGGATTCCGATGAGTGCAAGGCGATCCTGGAGTCACCCTAGGGACGCACGCTCCTACACCCTGGGTACAACTATAATCTGCTCCTATGGATGGTCACCACACCTCATCTCCCCCCCCCCGGGGGATTGAAAGCCCTGCTCCCCCCCCCCCTCACCTGTCCTTCCTCCCCCCTTCTTCCTTTTATGTTGCTCCAATAACTCATCTGTGACTAGCTGTTTATTCACCTTCAGGCTATAGTCTATTTCGTTATAGAAACAAATGGATGCTTTATCTTATTGGTTATCAAGTACTTTATTGTCTCCTTAATCAATGTACATTGTCTATGTTACATCTTGGAAAATTTACAAATAAAGAATTTATAAAAAAAAACAGCCATACTAGATACCTTTTCTTTGCAGATTCATAGTAGGAGATACAGACGCAGCATGGGAGGTTGGACAAATTTCCTTGTATTAATCTCTGCATTTTTAGACCTGACTGTTAGCACAGCACAAGAACAAAAGGTAAATAGTTTATACTTAGATTAACAAAAGCAAGAGATGGAGAAACAAGATCCTCAAGAAATACCATTTTTATCAGGCCTCCATAAACCATGTAGCGTCTTTTATCTTAAAGTGGACCCACACCTGTATAGAAATTGTTATTAGGAGAATAACCCGCGCTCACACCTTTTCAATGAGTAATACTTTAAAGCTAACTTAACTGCTCAACGTGTAAAATCCAATTATCCCTTAAGATTACATAAACTATAAACAATAAGCAATAATGCTCTGTGTTTATTGTGTATATATAGAAGTTGTGTTGTCTCTTAACCCTCCAGCCCAGAATAATTTTCAAACATATCCAATCTACTATTTGAAACTGGGCTGAGCATTAATAGGATTTCTACTTGTAAAAGGAATTAACACTCAGGGATTGTGTTACTCTGGCCTTTATTTTGGAGGATTAAATGAAAGAGCTTATGTGGTTTAAAGTGGACCAACACCCAGGATTTTGACTATCCTGGGTCTTGGTCCACTTCGGTGGGGCACCCCCGATCGGGGTGCCCCGCTGTGTGAAACCCCCCCTAACCCCCCGAAAAACTCACCTCTCCCCGCTCCCAGCGCCGACGTACAAGCCAGGTCCAGGAACGTCTAAGCGGCTGCCGCCGCCGCCGCCTCCCTCGCGTCACTTTCGGCGCGCGCGTGCCCCCGCCGGCCATTCGCAGACGGCCGGCGCGGGCACGCGCACGCCTACAGGAGCGCGAGGGAGGAGGCGATAAGGTAAGGAGTTTGGGGTGTTTGGGGGGGTTTCACCCCGCGGGACATCCCGATCTCGGATGTCCCGCGGGGTGGGGGGTGATCGGCCCGGGAATCTTATAGATTCCCGGGCCGATCACCCGTGGGTGTTGGTCCACTTTGAAACTATTATGAACTTACTGTTTAGTGTTTATTAATTCTCTATGAAATACATTTGCCACTGAATTATCATACACCATATAGGGGGTTATTTAAGAAAGAATAGCGTCAGGTAGCGCCTGGTTAATGAGAGGTAGCGACAGATAGCGACTGGTCAACGCCGGACCCGGCACGCAATTCCACATTTATGAAGCAGAATCTGTTTAGCGACTGGGATAGCGCCATGTAGCGTCTGATTCATCATTTTCAAAGCCTCTGCGAACAGCGCCAGCGTTCAGCCTTGCACAGCGCCAGGTATGACCTCTCGCTACCTGTCGCTCCCCCATACATTTCAATGGACGAACCTTTTCTTCTCAAATTTTTTTTTTTTTTTCCCCAAAAATCACAAATAATTCTGTGACCTCTCCTGGCACTGAAAAAGCAGTTTTTTCACATTTTTTACATTTTTTAAATATTTCTTCAGAAATGACATCACAGCTCTGCCATTAAAGTGTCATGTTACAATGTTGCTACAATGTAATTCCATATGTTTTCGCTTTGTTACTAGTGGATAGATGCTGAAAAACAGACTTTAAACACACAGCCTCCTGCGCTCTGAGCTTCAGATAAGCATTTTTCTGCGCCAGAGTTGTGTGAGCCCTTTTTTTTCTTGAATATGTTGTGAGTCAGTCGCAATGAGCAGTCGCTACCATGCGCTCCCGTACAGCGCTGTACTGGTCAAATAGCGACTCATCACAATGTATTCAACATTACTGCACAGTGACTCACGGCTGAGCACTGCGACTACTAGCGGGCGCTCTGAAAATGCCTGCTACAGACGCTCATCTGTCGCTACCTGCCGCTAATGATGAATCAGCCTCCCAGATTCATATTATACATTATCCAATTTCTTGCATGGTAATTTGCTGGATTTGTAAACATTTCCTTGAAGCTTTAAAGTGGACCAAAGTCCAGGGTTTTGACTATCCTGGGTTTTGGTCCTTGCCCCTCCACGATCGGAGATGTCCCGCTGTGTGAAACCCCCCAGGTCACCCTGAACTAACTCACCTTTCCCTGGTCTTACAGCACATGTATGGCCTTTAGTCCGATCAGTGTACTCGAATCTGCTGCCGTCCCCTTCGTCTAAGGGAATAGCGGGCGCATGGGAGCGGAGTAAATGGAACTGGCTGGACTAGCTTGTACCCCCTTGCTCTATGGCTATGGTTTTTTTCTTAAAAACACTTCCTCCCTGAACATTATTCAATCATTTGACATATTTAAAGGTCTCATTCATGTCCCCTCTCTACCTTATTTCCTCCAGACTGTACAAATTAAGTTCTTTAAGTGTCTTCTGTTTTAAGTTTAAGCCCTTCCACCCTTTTTGTTGCCGGCCTTTGGACCCGTTCTATTTGAATAATGTCTTTTTGCAGGTAAGTTCTCCAGAACTGCACACAGTATTCTAGCTGTGGCCTCACCAGGGCTCTATACAGCGGCATCACAACCTCCCTCTTCCTACTGGTGATGCCTCGAGCTATGCAGCCGAGCATCCTGCTTGCTTTTCCCACTGCCTGGCTACACTGTCCAATCATCTTGCAGCTATCAGTAATCAGTATCCCTAAATCTCTCTCCTCCTGGATAACACAGTGCTGCCCATACGGTGCTCAGAGCAGGGACTCCTTCTACCCAAGTGCATGATTTTATATTATTTAGAGACATTAAACTCCAATTTCCACTTATACAGTAAAGCTAAATCATTTTCCATGTTGCAGACACCTCCAGGAATATCCACCCTATTACTAACCTTTGTATCATCAGCAAACAGGCAAACTTTTCCTACCAAGCCTTCTCCTATGTCACTTACAAATATATTAAAAAGAATCAATGAATTACTGATTACTATTAGAAATCAGTGAAGAAAGCATGGCCAGCAGCCCTTTCTAAGATTAACCATGTCATTAACCATGTCCCAACATCTGATCCCAGCTGATATACACACACACACACACACACACACACACACACACACACACATATATATATATATATATATATATATATATATATATATATATATAGCAGGTAAAATAAGTATTGAGCATGGCATAGGTATCTATGACATGGCACCTAAGTAAATATACTTCTAAAGGTGCCATTGAATTGAAATTCTTACAAGATGCCAGAAACAACCCATCCAATCTACACATGCAATCAAATGGCCATAAATTAAATTGGACCTCTGGTCAAAAATTCAAAGTTTAAGAAATTGCTACCCTAATCCCCCCCCCCCCCCCCCCCCCCCCGCAATCATGCAGGCGCAGGCAGATTCTATGCTTCTGAACTACATATGAGCAGTCATCTTTGTTTTAAGAGCTTTCTTTTAATTTTGACAGCCCTGCTTCTGAAAAAAATGGTCCCATAGTCAATATTACAGTACCCTAAATCTTACCAGAAGTGAAAAATCATTAGCTGTAATGACTAATCACTGCTCAGAAAGCTGTTAAAACATTGTATCCACATTGTAAATAACTGTTGCAGCAGCCAAGGCTAAAATTAGAGAATAGATATTTTATTTACTGGATGAGTAAAGGGGGGGGGGGGCATTTTCAAAGCTAACTGTCCATTTCATTGCCCTTCCATGGACAGTGGTTCACATACTGAGGGACAGCTAGGGACAAATTAACCTCTCCTAATTGTCCTTTACAGGCCACTTCCAGGGACAGATGGCTGATATACTGAGGGGGACAGGCCACTGTCAGTAACATCAAAAATAAAGAAATTAGCAAATAAGGGACAGGCCATGGTGCTGCTGCTGGTGGTGATGGAGCTGGTGCTGTAGGGAGAGAACATGTTACATCTGAGCCTGCTACACCTTCCCCGGGTGCCAGGAGGCACCAGGCTTTTCAGTATATTTGTGTAGGTCCCAATACCGCTGCCAGAATGGTGAGGCAAGACCAAGCTGAGGCATTGACAGATTAGATCAGGGGCAATGTTCCCTCTAAGCCAGAGCAGCGGCTGTGCGGAGTAGCGAGGGAGCTGGGCGATGCCCGATGAAAGATGGGCAATTGGAAAAAAGATAAAAACTGTGGTACTACTACTACTGGTATCTACTAAAAAAAGCAAAACACATAAAACAAAAAGATATGATATGCTATCAAGGGTGGGCTGGCCATAGGGCATACTGGGCAGAATCCCGGTAGGCCGGCACATGGCAAGGCCACAACCTTCTCTGCTCATCGGCCGCCACTCCTTCATCCGCGATCGCAGCCTTCGCTCTCTATATCTGCGGCAGATAAAGAGAGTGAAGGAAACAATCGTGGATGAAGGGGTGGCGGCCGCCACTCTCACACACACACTGATGTTTACAGCTCCTGGCTGTTGCGCGCAGGTTGGTGGGCATCAATGGGAGGCGTCCATTGTTTTTATATGGACGCTGACCATATGGGGCACGCCCACCAACCAGCGCGCAACAACCAGAAAGTGCCCGCGCCCGTGAGCCTGAGGCAGCCTCGGAATGAAATGCTGTAGCGGCGGAGTTCCGGTGCCACACTAGAAGCAGGAGCTGCGTGGGGGAGGCAGCCCGGTACCACACGACAGCAAGAGGGGACTGCAGGCCGCGAGCCAGACACACCGCACCTCCGAGCTACCGGATACCGCGTGCACAGAGAGAGCATCTCGTTGGATCCCAGGGAAGGGAAGCTCATCAGCCTCTCGTGTGACCACAGACAGTCCCAGGCAGGCCAGTGCTATATGAACCCCGGTGAGACGCCCTGTTAGCGGCTGCAGCAGAAGGGGAAGAGCCGGCCGTGTGCGTTCTCCTCTCAGCAGAGACAGCAGCGCCCTCTCTGCCTGTAAATCGGGATGCCCCTCTCTGCCTGTAAATCGGGATGCCCCTCTCTGCCTGTAAATCGGGATGCCCCTCTCTGCCTGTAAATCGGGATGCCCCTCTCTGCCTCTAAACGCGGGATGCCCCTATCTGCCTCTAAACGCGGGATGCCCCTCTGCCTGTAAATCGGGATGCCCCTCTCTGCCTGTAAATGTGGGATGCCCCTCTCTGCCTGTAAACGCGGGATGCCTCTCTCTGCCTGGAAACGCGGGATGCCCCTCTCTGCCTGTAAATCGGGATGCCCCTCTCTGCCTCTAAACACGGGATGCCCCTCTCTGCCTCTAAACGCGGGATGCCCCTCTCTGCCTCTAAACGCGGGATGCCCCTCTCTGCCTGTAAATGTGGGATGCCCCTCCCTGCCTTTAAACGCGGGATGTCCCTCTGCCTGTAAACGTGGGGTGCCCCTCTGCCTGTAAACGCGGGGTGCCCCTCTGCCTGTAAACGTGGGATGCCCCTCTCTGCCTGTAAACACGGGATGCCCCTCTCTGCTTGTAAATCGGGATGCCCCTCTCTGCCTGTAAATCGGGATGCCCCTCTCTGCCTGTAAATCAGGATGCCCCTCTCTGCCTCTAAACGCGGGATGCCCCTCTCTGCCTCTAAACGCGGGATGCCCCTCTGCCTGTAAATCGGGATGCCCCTCTCTGCCTGTAAATGCGGGATGCCCCTCTCTGCCTGTAAATGCGGGATGCCCCTCTCTGCCTGTAAACGCGGGATGCCCCTCTCTGCCTGTAAACGCGGGATGCCCCTCTCTGCCTGTAAATCGGTATGCCCCTCTCTGCCTGTAAATCGGGATGCCCCTCTCTGCCTGTAAATCGGGATGCCCCTCTCTGCCTCTAAACGCGGGATGCCCCTCTGCCTGTAAATTGGGATGCCCCTCTCTGCCTGTAAATGTGGGATGCCCCTCCCTGCCTTTAAACGCGGGATGTCCCTCTGCCTGTAAACGTGGGGTGCCCCTCTGCCTGTAAACACGGGGTGCCCCTCTGCCTGTAAACGTGGGGTGCCCCTCTGCCTGTAAATGTGGGATGCCCCTCTGCCTGTAAACGTGGGATGCCCCTCTCGGCCTGTAAATGTGGGATGCCCCTCTCGGCCTGTAAACGCGGGATGCCCCTCTCGGCCTGTAAACGCGGGCTGCCCCTCTGCCTGTAAACATGGGATGCCCCTCTGCCTGTAAACGTGGGATGCCCCTCTGCCTGTAAACGTGGGATGCCCCTCTCGGCCTGCAATGTGGGATGCCCCTCTGCCTGTAAACGTGGGATGCCCCTCTGCCTGTAAACGTGGGATGCCCCTCTCGGCCTGCAATGTGGGATGCCCCTCACTGTCTTTAATGGGAGATGCTGCACTAGTACTACCTCCAATGTGGGATGATGCTCACTGGCTGTAATGGGGTGATTCGGAGGGGGGATTTTAGCACACCATTTTGTTCATAATATTTTCTTTCTTATTTTTGTCCTCTAAACCCTGATAAACCATCGAATAATGTTCCACTGTAGATAACCTAATCTTACTGGCACTTAGTTCCCACAGCACATGCATAGGCTGCTGTTCAGACTGCTACCACTGCTCAAACTGCTGCTCAAACTGCTGCCGGCTGCTCAAACTGCTGCCACTGCTCAAACTGCTGCTCAAACTGCTGCCACTGCTCAAACTGCTGCCACTGCTCAAACTGCTGCCGGCTGCTCAAACTGCTGCCACTGCTCAAACTGCTGCTCAAACTGCTGCCACTGCTCAAACTGCTGCCACTGCTCAAACTGCTGCCACTGCTCAAACTGCTGCCGGCTGCTCAAACTGCTGCCACTGCTCAAACTGCTGCCGGCTGCTCAAACTGCTGCCACTGCTCAAAATGCTGTCACTGCTCAAACTGCTGCTCAAACTGCTGCCACTGCTCAAACTGCTGCCACTGCTCAAACTGCTGCCACTGCTCAAACTGCTGCTCAAACTGCTGCCGGCTGCTCAAACTGCTGCCACTGCTCAAACTGCTGCCACTGCTCAAACTGCTGCCACTGCTCAAACTGCTGCTCAAACTGCTGCCGGCTGCTCAAACTGCTGCCACTGCTCAAACTGCTGCCACTGCTCAAACTGCTGCCACTGCTCAAACTGCTGCTCAAACTGCTGCCACTGCTCAAACTGCTGCCACTGCTCAAACTGCTGCTGGCTGCTCAAACTGCTGCCACTGCTCAAACTGCTGCTCAAACTGCTGCCACTGCTCAAACTGCTGCCACTGCTCAAACTGCTGCCGGCTGCTCAAACTGCTGCCACTGCTCAAACTGCTGCCACTGCTCAAACTGCTGCTCAAACTGTTGCTCAAACTGCTGCCACTGCTCAAAATGCTGTCACTGCTCAAACTGCTGCTCAAACTGCTGCCACTGCTCAAACTGCTGCCACTGCTCAAACTGCTGCCACTGCTCAAACTGCTGCTCAAACTGCTGCCGGCTGCTCAAACTGCTGCCACTGCTCAAACTGCTGCCACTGCTCAAACTGCTGCCACTGCTCAAACTGCCACTGCTGCCACTGCTCAAACTGTTGCTCAAACTGCTGCCGGCTGCTCAAACTGCTGCCGGCTGCTCAAACTGCTGCCACTGCTCAAACTGCTGCTCAAACTGCTGCCACTGCTCAAACTGCTGCTCAAACTGCTGCCGGCTGCTCAAACTGCTGCCACTGCTCAAACTGCTGCCACTGCTCAAACTGCTGCCACTGCTCAAACTGCCACTGCTGCCACTGCTCAAACTGTTGCTCAAACTGCTGCCGGCTGCTCAAACTGCTGCCACTGCTCAAACTGCTGCCGGCTGCTCAAACTGCTGCCACTGCTCAAACTGCTGCCACTGCTCAAACTGCTGCCGGCTGCTCAAACTGCTGCCACTGCTCAAACTGTTGCTCAAACTGCTGCCACTGCTCAAACTGCTGCCACTGCTCAAACTGCTGCCACTGCTCAAACTGCTGCCACTGCTCAAACTGCTGCCGGCTGCTCAAACTGCTGCCACTGCTCAAACTGCTGCCGGCTGCTCAAACTGCTGCCACTGCTCAAACTGCTGCCACTGCTCAAACTGCTGCCGGCTGCTCAAACTGCTGCCACTGCTCAAACTGCATAGTGATCATCAGAGAGAGGATGGAATCTGTGTAGAAACCCTGTAGAACAGGGGATGATGGCATCTGGGCCCATGTAGAACACTGTCATCTTCCTCCATGGTGACATATGCTGATCATCTCAGGGACAGATCAGAGGGATGGGTCACAGATAAATGCCACACACAGAGGTAGATGACGGATCGGGGTAGAGGTGACGGATGGCAATGCCTCCTCCCTGCAGAGGGGCCCCGGTATCCCTCCCAGCAGCAGTAACGGCCGGCCACCATTTTGAGAGGCTGAAGAGAAGATGAAGGGAGGGGAGGGAGGAGGCAGCAGCCACATCGCCAGGACCAGGCCTGAGCCGCCCGCCGCGTCCTTCTCCGCCCCCAGTCCGTGCGCATAGAGAGGAGGGCGGGAACTTACTGGAGGGCGCATCCGAGCACACAGCAGGGAGGGTGCTGAGGCGCGCTGCGGGGCCCCTAAGGATGGCTGTCTCCGTGGCCACAGGCCGTCACTCCGAGACGCTACTCAGCGCCGGCCTCTCTCCCGCCTGTCCCTTCCTCTGGGCAGCCGCCCCCGCTGCGCTGTCAACGAAACAGAGCTCACGCCCTCAACCCACGCCCACATGTTGTTCCTTCGTCCAGATTTTAAAAATACTCACTACCGACGGCGACCATGCGCGGACGGCAGGCGGGGTGGCAGGCGCGGGTGCGCGGCCGCGCGCGCACACCTTAGAGGGAACAGTGATCAGGGGTTCCCAACAGGTGCTACTCACAGGTGCTACTCAACAAAGCTGCAAATTTGTCCTACATCTGTACCGCAACCTGATCTGTTGCCATCTGCAACTCAACTTTGCATCATAAATAAAAAACTGTAACATTTTTTGTGTGATTCATTCACCATATGAAGGTGTTTCCTATGTTTTGATTAAGGGTTTAGTTGACTGGCAGCGCTCACACACCGCCCAGGTGGTACTTGATTTAATCAGAAAATGGAAAGTGGTACTTAAAGGAGCACGATCAAAAAATTGTGTAATATTAAAAAAACATATAAACATGTTGGTTAATAAGATGAGGGGTCACTTATATACCCGAACTGAATAAAACCCCTGCCAAGCTTATAGTTTTTTCTCTAATGGTAGATATGAAATCCAGGGGTGACAGGTTTAGTCTAGAAGAGATGACAGAGCATGTCACCCCTGATTTCCTCTTCCTTTCATTAAAATAAAAAAAAAAACAAGCCTGGGTGGTGGTGTATAAGTGACCCCGCCTCTCACCATCCAGCATACATGAATTGTCATCACTGGGCCATTTTTCGCGATATTGCTCCTTTAATGAAAAAGATGGTGGGAACTCCTGGATTAGATGGCACACATTTCGCTAGGGGTCTGCCAAGCAAACAAAAAAAACAATATTTGTTTTGTTTGTTGTTATTTATAGACCGCTATTGTATTTCGTGGTGCTGTATAAATTAAAAATTGCAAGAAGGAGGGACAGTGACTAAACTTCACCTTGTCCATGGCCTGACCTGGAAAACATTGTTAGTATTATTATATTTATTTCTATTTATTTCTATCCCTCTCTCCCCTTTTTTTTGTCTTCAACCCACTCCACTTCTGCAGAGCCCTTCACCTCACCCCCTTCAAATCAACAAGGCCGTCTCAGCCACAAGCCATGGAGCAGTCACTAATACTCTATGATGACACTCCTAGCTGGTATTCGGTGGACCATCCACCTGCCCCTGCCCCAGTTGCAGACATAAGGGTTCCCAGATGCCCCACAACTTGTGTTGGAGGATGAGGACGTGGACATTTGACTATCACAAGACATCTATGATGCGGGTGAAACCCGACTGCTGCGGCTTTCTGCAATGTGGAGGCTGAGGGTAGCAGGGAGATGTGGGTGGAAGAAAATCTGAGGGCTGATGACGAAGTCCTAGACCCAACACGGACAGAAGGCATTCAGATTTCGGTGAAAGAGGTGGTGGCCACGTAGCCTCAGAGGAGGGAGAAGAGTGCAAACCATTAGCGGTCAGCCCTTTGCTACTACTGCCCACCATGCTCAGAAACTGAGCACTGGAAAAGCTGGCTCAAAGGATCTCATCAGCATGGCATTTTGCCAAACAGCACACAGATGACAAGTCTTGGGTCATTTACACGCTGTGCCACCAGTCACTGAACAGGGATAATTGTGAATAATCTCTGCACGACATCCGTCAACAGGAACCTGCAAAGCAAACAAAAAAAGCATTGTTATATTATTTATAGAGGGCTATCATATTCTGTGGCACTGTACAAACTAAAAATTACAGGAGGGTGGGACACTGAATAATCTTCACCTTGTTCATGATCGGGAACCTGCAAAGCAGAAAAAACAATGTTAGTATCATTGCCTTCAGCTCTGTTTCTTTCTTTCCTGCCTCCTCATCCAGTCTTGGGATCCAGGAGCAGATTAATGATTGTCCGAGTGTGTCTAAAAGGCGTGGGTGAGTTAAAGGGAGGGACATGAGGCACATTTGTGTTGTGCTGCTGTGCTTCTAATATGCCATCAATAAGGTAAGCGTTGATGATTCCATCATCAGAGTTAACATCCTCATCCTTTGCCTGCTAGAAAAAAATACATCAGGCAATGGCAGAGAATGTAATATTGCCATAGGAGGAAGCAGAGGAGGAAGAGGAAGGCACATTTACACAGGTGTTAGGTCAGTCCACATGTGGCTTACAGGGTGGGATACCGGACCGACAACAGCCAGCCAAGGGACAGTTTTCAGAGGAATTTTTCCCCACAGCAGGGTGGCACCCAGCACAGGTGTCACTGGAGCATGGCTGTGGGGATGCGGAGGACACCTTCCCCTTGACTCAGGGCAGCCATGCTTACATGAGTCACTATATGCTACAGTGTCTGCACAATGACCGCAGAGTTGCCCGCATTGTCACCAGTGCCGATTACTGGGTTACGGCTATGCTGGATCTCCACTATAAGGACAACATCACCTCCTTGATTGCAGCACTGGAGCAGGATAGAAAGATAAGAGAGTACAAATGCACTCTGGTGGATACACTATTGGCGGAGTACTGACACCCAAGTGGTTGGAGCAAGTGCTATTAAAGAGTACGGACACTACACAAAATGTTAAGAGGGCCTTAACTGCCCTGACCAAGTGTGTACACCAATACCAATTGGTATTAAAGAGTACTGACACCTAAGTGCTTGGAGCAAGTGTTGTTACAGAGTACTGACACCCACGTGCTATTACAGAGTATTGACACCCAAGTGCTTGCAGCAAGCGCTATTACAGAGTACTGACACCCAAGTGCTATTACAGAGTACTGACACCCAAGTGCTTGGAGCAAGTGCTTTTAAAGCTTAATGACACCCAAGTGCTATTACAGAGTACTGACACCCAACCTATCTAGCCCTGACTCCAGCGCGGAGTAACACGGACGTCGGGGGTCATGTGTCCCGCCTACCCAATAGTTTCTGGGGAAGGAAGAAGGCTGATTGGCTGCTGTGCTTCTTCCGGGTTCGGGCCGAGCGCAATTTGAAATCCATGCTTGGGTTCGGGGACTCAAACTCGCAATGTTCAGTACGAACACGAACTTTGCGGTTCAGGTTTGCCCTACCCTAATGCTGATCCCTTTTCTCAGGCAAATCTCTCAGTTTGGTGTAGGCTGCTTATAGCAAAACTGCTGACAGCCTGCCTTGTGAGGAGAAACAATATCACACAGGTAGAGTAGGATTTTATTTCCTTCAAACATTCCATTTGAAATAATAAGAAAGATCCCACCACAACAGCAGTGTGTCTGTGTGCTAGAAAAGGCTCTCCCCCATCCCCCCACTCATGCTCATGTGTAATTCAAGATGGTCCAGTTGAAGTCTTAGGCCCTTATTTAACAAGGAATAGCGACAGGTAGCGACTGGTGAGCGGCCGGTAATGATGGGCCCCGCCACGAGAACGCCGGCTCCCCACCACAATCACACATTTATCAAGGCAATCCTGCTTAGCGACTGAGATAGCGCCAGATAGCCACTTATTCATCATTATTCCAGCCTCAGCCCACAGCGCCAGCGTCCGACCTTGAACAGCGACAGGTATGACCTCTCGCTACCTGGCGCTCTCCAATGCATTTCAATGGAACAATCTTTAAATATTCATAATTAATTGTTATTTTTTATTTTTTTTTTTTTAATGTGAAAAATTCTGTGACCACTTCTGCCATTTTAAATAATTTTTTTAAGGTAAAAAAAATAAAAAAAACAAAATATACAGAATTGATATTACAGGTCTGATATTATTGTATTCATATTACAAAATTATTTTAAAAACTTGTTTTTTTTGGTTTCCAAAAATATGGTTGTTTGGGGGTTAAAAAACTACTTTTAACCCATCGCCGCCAGCGCTCTGGGGTTTAAACATGCATTTTACAGCGCAATAATTTTTTGAGTGTGATTTGTTAATGAATATGGTGGGAGCCGGTCGCTCTGACCAGTCGCTATCATGCGCTCCCATACAGCGCGGAACCTGTCAAATAGCGACTCCTCACCCAATATTCAACATTACGGCAAACCGACTGAGTCGCTATCAACTACCGAACAACGGTCGCTACCTGCCGCTGTTAATGAATCGGCCTCTTAGTATGAACTGTGTTGGGTGGAGCTTAGTGCATTTGACATCGCCACAAACCTTCCGAGACCCGTGCACAGCTGGCCAAAGTGCACAGATCTTAAGCAATCTCTGTGATTTAAACCACTGTCCTAAAGGCAATCTACACTTGGGATCTTATATGTTTTGATAAGTGATCATAAAACTTGCTGAATTTGAGTGCATTCCTTAGATAAATTACAGTTGTTTTATTTTAACATATTGGCCTATAAGACCTCTTTATATGTTTTTCAGTGATTGTATCCTGAGATGACTATGGTCAGAGAAAGTGTTTCAATCCTTGACATGTGCTATTGTCTTCAATATTTTAGTTGATGAAGACGCATTAAAAGCATCTGTTCAGTAAGCGCAGTGTGGGTCATAGGCAGGGCTGTGGAGTCGGTAGATAAATGTTCCGACTCCGACTCCTCAGTTTTTTGTACTTCCGACTCCCCGACTCCGACTCCTCTGTATTAATATGTGAATGTATTTTATACATTCCTTGAAGGAAAGAAAGGCAACATACATGTCATTACTTCTAGCAGAGAGAGGTAGTTGGGCAGAAGCTGCCTTCTCCTTTCTGTGTGCTGATCTTCTGCCGAAGATAGGGCAGTGGGAGGATCCAGAAAGGGGCCTTTATTATAAAACATGATTTCCCTAGTAGAATCCCATAGTCATGTTTAAAGTTTAAGCTAACAATCGAAGTTTACAAGTTTTTATAGCCTTTTGCTGAATGACAGCAGTTTTTCCAATGGTACAGCTTCAGTCTTGAACTATTGATCCTCCATTCCCTTCACTTATACAAGTGTCTCTAGTCCTGCAAAAAAAATATTTACTTAATCCCTTATCAGTGAGAGGCTAGGTTACCCATGGGTTCCCTGTAACAGCAGAACACAACACTTTGCAAAGTATAAGTATTGTCGCTTCTAATTGTGCGTTGCGTGCCATATAGTGAAGCACTTCTTCACGGTCACTTAACATGTTCGTTTTGCAGTTACGTGAGGCACTGCGTGCATTGGTCTTTATTCTTACAATAGAGAAGTCATTCATTATAACTTTTTGTGAATTAGGACATTTAAACTTGCTAAATTTAGTAGGAGTGGGAGTTGGAGTCGGTGCATTGTTTGCCGACTCCGACTCCAGGTACCCAAAATTTCCACCGACTCCGACTCCTCGACTCCGACTCCACAGCCCTGGTCATAGGATTTGCATTCATTTATAAAGAAAGCTGGTTCCTTGTTTTGTACTTCACAAGGACTATTGAGGCATCCATAGATAATCTCAGCTATTGTAATTCACAAATCAAATACTGGGCCAAAAATAAAAAAACGATGAGTGAATTTAATTAAAATAGAGCCAGTTGTGTTACATAAAAAATAATAATATGATCAGTGTGAATATGATGGAAGTTACATTGTCCAGATTGTAAGCAGAGTGTCTCATCCAAAAAGGTGGCAATCTCTGTTCAAGCTAATTCAAACAGGGCCCTTGTCTGCTGTCCAGCCCCCCACAGGGGTTCGGCTATACTTGTGGCAGCTCATTCTTCCTCTATGATGTGAGAGCAAGAAATAGAAGAACCATGCCCCAAGTTCCATGCTTCAATATTAGTCCTCTAGTCAACCCAAATTTCTCCCCCCAACTGCAGCCCTTATTCCTTCTATCTTCATGAAATACAATCTCCTCAGACTACGCACAACAGATGGTTCAAGATAAATGGGTTGAAAGTCAATACATCAAGTTATTCCTGAGATGGAACTCAGACATAACCCAAACATTTTTATCTGTAAGTCTGCATATGACTCTAATGAACTGCTTATATGAGATCCAAGGATTGATGCAATTCACAGAAGTAAACCTCTATATTCTATGGACCTGTATATATTATATGTGTATTATTTACTTTGAATCAGCCACCTTGTGATCAAAATCCTAGTAAACGACACGTACACATCCACAGCTTCCACATTTATCCAGGTTACCTATATATCAGTAATATTACTAATTTAATAATAATTCATTAATATTTGATAATATTTGAGGGTGGTTCCCTCTGTATGGTATTTCTAAGGGCCTGAGAGAGCTCACTGGTGTTAACCATCATGAGATGCTTCTTGCATGGCACCTTGGTAATAAGACCACTTTGTATAGCCCATTGGTTGAACCATCAAAGAATAATTTCCACGAAGTCTTAGGATTGCTTTCTAATTCATTATAGATTGGCCATCAAGGCATAAAGCACTGATTGGACAAGAGCCTGCACCTGCGCAGTGATATCGCGAAAATGTGAGTTGTGTGGGGATGCCCCACGTAAACAGACCTATCACAGAATAGTGAAAATACTGGTGATAGGTCCACTTCAAGCATCAATAACACCATCTAACATCCCAACAAATTTAAAGGATGTTTCAAATATGATACTCATGTAAAGTAAACATTTGATAAATAGCATTTCTTAAAGCGGACCAAAACCCATAATTTTAACTAGCATCCACTGAACTGCTCCCCCCATGCAGTGTACCTTTTGACTATTTTCACTGCTCCTAATTTATCTCTCAAAGATAATGGTGCCTGGTTTAGCTGCTCCGCCACTGTTGTGTGTGGCAATTATGTCATTGCCACACCTATATAATGATCAATTAACTTTCAGTGACTTTCTAGGACAATTCAAAAAGGAAAAAAAGGAAAAAATCTAGTTTTATACCCTAAGAGGGGAGTATTGGCAGGGGTTTTGGCCAAATAATTTTCACAAGATTAGTGGGTTTTGTCCGATTTAATACCATCTGTTTTAGGTATATAAAGGGTCAAAAAAATTGTTCATTTTGTAATGCAATGCAAATTATACTACACTACATTTACCAGTGACATACCACCCTGTACCACCTCAAAAACCTCAGAAGACTCTATGTAGAAGTATGTTAATACCCCATAAAGTGAGAAATGTGGCCTTGTCAGCATTGCCAAAACTGGCTGCAATAGGAAGAAGGTAATCCTTGCTTAGTTCAGGCACAATTTAAAAATTATTTGAATTTATAGCTGTATCAGCTATGTATTCAAATTGTATGTCTAAAATGAATTAGGTATTTTTTTTTATCATATATCACAATTATTTATAATAGTTTTTACAAGAAAACGTGAAATCCTATTCTTGAATACATGTTCATTAGTCAGATGACTTACATAAACTTGGCTTTCTGTTCCAGACAAGTAGCCGTCTCCACCGATCACACCATTTTGGAGGTCAGCGTAAAACATAATACCTCTAATCTTTTTCTAATCTATAATCCTCTCTAAAAACCCCTTGTTAAGAACAGACAGTAACGGAGGGTGGACGGACTCACAAGGCTCAGCTTTCATATCGTTGTACAATACTCCTGGAATTGGGTTTCGGTTCTCGTTTATTGTCGCTTCTGGTTGCAGTGGAGTGATTTTCTGGTTCTCCTCCATCCATCATGCTGGTGATGCTCCTGGCAGAATGTGTACCACGATTATGGTGATCAGTACGCTTGCCATGCTGCTGAGACGGCATTTCTTCAACAAGGTGCAGCCGTAGGTATTCTGGGGAATGGGAAAATGTATTACTGATGCTAGGTTAGCACTAGATGAGCAAATTTCTTGAAAGTTCGATTCGGGCGATTCGCCGAATTTCCCCAAGAAATTCGGGTTCGCCCGAATCGAACTTTCACGAATCGCTGATCTGAAAAAAAAAATGCCGGCCTGCCCGCTCCCACCATGCCGGCATTTTTTTTTTAAGCAAACACTTACCTGCATGGTCGGAGTGTGGAGGCCGGCGCCGCTCTCAGCTGTCATCAGAGGACGCGTCATCAGAGGCCGGCCTCCACGCTCCGACCATGCAGGTAAGTGTTTGCTTCCGCCGCTCGCTGACAGCGTAGCCGGCCTGCCCGCTCCCACCATGCCGGCATTTTTATTTTTTTTTATTTCAGGGAAAATTCGATCGGCACGAACCAAAAAAAATTCGGGTTCGTGCCGAATCGAATTTTCCCTGAAATTCGGAGCGAATTCCAGTTCGTCCAAACCGGTTCGTTCACCCCTAGTTAGTACCATAAAGCAGTATGATTGTGCCTAACGCTAGTATATAAAAGCAATGCAGTGTCTAACCTCCCTTTTTTTTTCTTCTAGCCATTCATTTGTACAGATTTTATACAGATTTTACATAATTATCTGGCACTTGCTTCGATCAATGCAGATTAATCGAGGGGCAAACTGGCCATAAGGGGAAATTCACAGGGGCGGACTGGCTATAGAGAGACCCGGAACAATGCCCAGTGGGCCGCTCTGCTTTGGGGACAGTTGGGCTGCTGCTTTTAACACCCACATTCAATCCCTGACCATTTTGCCTGCTTCTCATTCCCCTTTACCCAGTCTCAATCTACCCACAAGCCAATGAACCCTAGCCCCTAATGCTATATCCCCACCATTATCATTAGGGGCCTCAGTGGGGATGTCTCGGGCCGGTCATGGACTGGTAAAATCCAGGGCGATTTTTGGCTCCAGTCTGCCACTGGTTACACGGCTTTGGGGCTAGCATGCCTCAGTGTAACCCCCAAGATGCAGCCTCCTTACTTTGAGACTGTGCTGGAAATGTCTTCTCTCTGCGCACTGCTGCTTCCCACTCCTCTCCCTGTCTCCTGAGTTACCCCACAAGTCCTTCTCCTAATTCCTGGCCCCACTTTGCCCCCCCCACCACCACCACCAACAAACCGAAGCCCATGTTCTGCTCCTGCAATGCTATAGCCTCAGCATCATGCCTGGTTAGGACATACCCACTCCTGTCACATTACAGGCTGATTCATCACTAACGCCAGGTAGCGACAGATGAGTGTCTGTAGCGAGGCATTTCAGAGCGCCCGCTAGTAGTCTCTGTGCTCGGCCGTGGTTTGCTAGGTCAGTCGCTGTGCAGCATTGATGAATACATTGTGGGGAGTCGCTATATGACCAGTACAGAGCTGTATGGGAGGGAATGGTAGCGATTGGTTAGTGTGACCGACTCACACCATATTCATTAAAAAAACAGCCTCACACACCGCCGGCGCTCAAAAATGCTTCGCTGTAGCCCAGAGCGTCGGAGGCTGTGTGATTAAAGGCTGTTTTTGAACATGTATCCACCAGTAACAAAGCGAAAACATATGGAATTACATTGTTATAACATTGTAACGTGAACAAATTAATGCCAGGCCTGTAATGTCAATTCTGCATAAATATATAAAAATTGAAAAAACATTTTAAAAAAATGGCTTTTTCAAGGCCAAGAGAGGTCACAACATTATTTGAGAATAAAAAAAAATAATAATAAAAACCCCCTATTTAAAGAGAAGTAAAAGAACGTCCATTGAAATGTATGGGAGAGCGACAGGTAGGGAGAAGTAAGACGTGGCGCTCTGCAAGGCTGAACGCCGGCGCTGTACACTGAGGCTGGGATAATGATGAATAGGAAGCTAGATGAATCGGCTTCATAAATGTGTAATTGCTGCCACGTCCGGCGTTCACCTGCCGCTTACAAGGCTCTACCTGGCGCTATCCCTTCATGAATAAGGCCCATAGTTGCCCCTACACCACTTAAAGCTGCAGTACCATTAAAGTAGCTTTAGCCATCACGCCAATGCTATAGCCACTTTTTCTATTTTCAATGTTTTTGTATTATCTTTTATCAATGTTTTTATCTTACTGTGTTGTCCTGTTACACATGCGACTTATGCGATTTGTACAGCACACTCATTGACTGGCTGGGAAGCACTTTGAGGGCAGAGCTCAGGCCCTTATTTAAGAAGGGATAGCGTCAGGTAGCGGCTGGTTAATGAGAGGTAGCGACAGATAGCGAATGGAGAACGCCGGACACGGCACGCAATTGCACATTTATCAAGCAGAATCTGTTTAGCGACTGGGATAACGCCATGTAGCGTCTGATTCATCATTTTCACAGCCTCAGTGAACAGCGCCGGCGTTCGGCCTTGCACAGCGCCAGGTATGACCTCTCGCTACCTGTCGCTCTCCCATACATTTCAATGGACGATCCTTCTCTTTAAACTGTTTTTTTTTTTTTTTTTTTAAATCACAAATAATTCTGTGACCTCTTCTGGCATTGAAATAGCAGTTTTTTATAAATTTTTCATTTTTTATATATTTCCTCAGAAATGACATTACAGGTCTGCCATTAAAGTGTTCATGTTACAATGTTGTTACAATGTAATTCCATATGTTTTCGCTTTGTTACTAGTGGATAGATGCTGGAAAACAGACTTTAAACACACCGCCTCCTGCGCTCTGGGCTTCTAACAAGTATTTTTCAGCGCCAGAGATTTGTGAGGCTGTTTTTTTCCTTTTAAATATCCTTTTAAAAATCCTTTAAAAGATCCAATGCTGTGTGTGCAGCAGAGCTTATAAAAATAAGGATACAACACCATTGTTTTAAAATAAAAGGATAGAATTAATCTAATTTTTCTTATCCGGACTCTTGAAAGTATCCTACAAAAAGGGCGCCTGAAGGTAATAAGACTGGCACTTGAACAACTAGTTTGTTTTATTTGCCTCTCTGTCTTATCAAAAAACTTTTTCCAATGTTTTTATCGGGGAGGCTGATTTATTAATAGCGCCAGGTAGCGACAGTTGAGCGACTGTAGCGGTATTTTCACAGCGCCCGCTAGTAGTCGCTGTGCTTGGCCGTTGTTCGGTAGTTGATAGCGACTCAGTCGGTGTGCAGTGATGTTGACTACAAGGTGATGAGTCGCTATTTGACAGGTTCCGCGCTGTATGGGAGCGCATGACAGCGAACGGCCATAGCGAACGGCTCGCAGCATATTCATTAACAAATCACGCTCCAAAAATTCTCGCGCTGTGAAATGCATGTTTAAACCCCAGAGCGCTGGCGGCGATGTGTTAAAAGTAGTTTTTTAACCCCCAAACAACCATATTTTTAGAAAAAAAAAAAAACATGTTTTTCAAAACATTTTGTAATATGAATACATTAATATCAGACCTGTAATATCAATTCTGCACAAATTTTTTTTTTTTTTTTTTACCTTAAAAAA
Organism: Gastrophryne carolinensis; assembly: GCA_027917425.1. Classification (NCBI taxonomy): domain Eukaryota; kingdom Metazoa; phylum Chordata; class Amphibia; order Anura; family Microhylidae; genus Gastrophryne; species Gastrophryne carolinensis. Next base: position 13,617,531 of record CM051243.1, read on the forward strand.
AATATCTAACATTGCAGAAGTGGTCACAGAATTTTTGACATTTAAAAAAAAATAAATAAAATAAAATAGCAATTAATTAAGAATATTTAAAGATTGCTCCATTGAAATGCATTGGAGAGCGCCAGGTAGCGAGAGGTCATACCTGTCGCTGTTCAAGGTCGCTCGCTGGCGCTGTGGGGTGAGGCTGGAATAATGATGAATGATTCGCTATCTGGCGCTCTGTCAGTCGCTCTGTCAGTCGCTAACCAGGATCGGCTTGATAAATGTGTGATTGCGGAGGGGAGCCGGCGTTCTCGTGGCGGTGAGCGTCATTACCGTTCGCTCACCATTCGCTACCTGGCGCTATCCCTTGTTAAATAAGGGCCCTAGTTTGTTTTATTTGCCTCTCTGTCTTATCAAAAAACTTTTTCCAATGTTTTTATCTCACTGTGTTGTCCTGTTACACATGCGACTTATGCAATTTGTCCATTTATCCATTAGGCTTCCTGAAGGGGCAGATGATGACTTAGCTCGAGGTTCGCATGGGGCATCAGCGTCACCAGGCAGGTGAGTGCACCATCTCTGTATGGGTTGTTTTTGCTGTTGCGGGGTGTATTTGAAACTCTTTTATTATAACATTTTTAAAGCGGAGAAAAACCCATGCAGCCAGTCCTGGAATCTAAAAGAAGTGTGTCAGCCCTGGAATCTTTTTGGGCCTTTTCCTCATTCAGATGGGGCTTGTGATATTAGGGATGCATGGGGGGTTTCACACAGCAGGGAATCCCAAATCAGGATGCCCCGGGGCAAGAAACAAAACCCAGGATAGTAAAAATCCTGGGTTTTGTTCCACTTTAATGTTGAACCAAAACTAGCAGGCTGATTCATTACTAACGCCAGGTAGCGTTAGCTGAGCGCCTGTAGAGCGGATTTCAGAGAGACCGCTAGTAGTCGCTGTGCTCGGCCATGGATCATTGTTTCAGAGCGCCTCAGTCGCTGGCCGGCTTGGATGAACATGTTGTGTGAGTCGCTATACTACGCTGTAACGCCAGCTCAGTGCGACTGACTAACACCACATTCATCAAGAAAAGCAGCCAAAAACCTCGCCGGCGCACAAAATCATGTAATTGTAGCCCATAGCGCCAGAGGCTGTGTGATTAAAGGCTGTGTCTGAACCTGTATCCACTAGTAACAAAGTGAAAACATATGGAATGACATTGTTATTACATTGTAACATGAACACTTTAAAGTGGACCAACACTCAGGATTTTCATTATCCTGGGTTTAGTTCCCTTTCTGCGGGGCACCCCGATAGTTGTGAAACCCCCCAGAACGGCCCAAAAAACTCACCTCACACCGCTCCGACGCGAGCGCTCGTCCAATCAGAGCGCTCAGAGCCGCTGTGGTATGTACGGACAAGCGACGGACAACCACAGCGGCTCTGAGCGCGCTGGAGGCCGCCTCTCTCCCTGTTAGAAGGAAGCGCGCCCGCCATTCACAAACGGCCGGCGCAGGTGCGCGCCCTGCTAGAGGGAAGCGCGAGAGGCGGCCGCGGCCCGCGTATGCGCCGTTGGAACGGGGAGAAGGTAAGGTTTGTGGGCATCCCGATTTCAGGTGCCCCGCTGGGAGGGAGCTGATTGATCCCCCCCGGGTGTTGGTCCACTTTAATACCAGACATGTAAGGACAAATCTGCATAAAAATATTATTAATACAAAAAGTTTTCAAAAATCGAATTTTTTTGGCCAGAATACATGTCAGAAGGTTTGTGTTTTTTTGGGGGGAAAAAAAAAATTGGGATCAGGAAAGGGATTTAAGGATCGTCCATAGAAACGTATGGGAGAGCGCCAGGTAGCGACAGGTAAGACGTGGCGCTCTGCAAGGCTGAACGCCGAGCCTGGGATAATGATGAACCGTACGCTACATGGCGCTGTTCTAGTCGCTCACCAGATTCGGCTTCATAAATGCGTAATTGCTGCCGTGTCCGGCGTTCACCTGCCGCTACCTGGCGCTGTACAGGCGCTACCTGGCGCTATACCTTCATGAATAAGGCCCTAGGTTCGCTATGTTGAGTATAATGTGTGCCATGCTGTAGGTGCCTGTATGTGCACTGGCTTCAGATACTCATCTCCAGTATTCAGGAAGCACCTGATAATGAATAATGCATGAAGTGAAATGAATATTTAAATACTAATGAGCAGTGACATCAGCATCAGCAGACATCCAGGTTTTTCACTAGACATACTTGTTATTATCTAGCTATCAAACATTCATGTTAGGTTGTCTAAACAAAGGGTAATCTGGAACTTAAAGGGATTGTCCAGACAGGGAGGCCGATTCATTAATAGCGCCAGGTAGCGACAGATGAGCGCCAGTAGCGTGATTTTCACAGCGCCAGCTAGTATTCGCTGTGCTTGGCCGTAGTTCGCTTGTTGACAGCGACTCAGTCGGTGTGCGTTAATGTTGAATACGTGGTTAGGAGTCGCTGTTTGACAGGTTCCGCGCTGTATGGGTGCGCATGACAGCGAATGGCCATAGCGAACGGCTCCCAGCATATTCATTAACAAATCACGCTCAAAAAATTCTCGCATTGTAAAATGCATGTTTAAACCCCAGAGCACTGGCGGCGATGGCTTAAAAGTAGTTTTTTAACCCCCAAACAACCATATTTTTTGATGTAAAATTTACACAAGTTTTTAGAAACATTTTGTAATATGAATACATTAATATCAGACCTATAATATCAATTCTGCACAATTTTTTTTTTTTTTAATTTATTTAAATGTTTGCCATTTAAAAAAAAAAAAAAAAAACATTAATAACAATTAATTATGAATATTTAAAGATTGCTCCATTGAAATGCATTGGAGAGCGCCAGGTAGCGAGAGGTCATACCTGGCGCTGTGATGGGATTAGCTGCGGCGCTGTTCGTTGCAGTCGGCTACATGTTAAATCCAGCGCTAGCTGATGCTCTCGCCGGCGCTAGCCTCATTTAGCGTGATAAATGCGTGATTGTGTCCGCCGCCGGGCGTTCTGGAGTCGGTAGCCGCCGATAGCTAGCGCTACCTGGCGCTAGTCAGACACTACCTGGCGCTAGCCCTTGATAAATAAGGCCCAAAGAGTAAAAACAAATCATGTTTTGCTTACCTGCAATGCAGAAGATTCTCCCTGTCGAGTTGCTGAATAACAGTTGCTGAGATCTAGGCCCTTTTCTGTAGCCCAGCCCCTGGATTTTATTAATGTATGACCACCTTTTTTTGGCCCTGAAATGTAAACCTATATTAAAGTGGTCCTTCACCCTGAATAAGAGCCTATCTTATATGTTTCCCACACCCTGTACATACAGATTGCTCACATTAATCCGGACCTTCGCCCTGAATAAGAGCCTATCTTATATGTTTCCCACACCCTGTACATACAGATTGCTCACATTAATCCGGACCTTCGCCCTGAATAAGAGCCTATCTTATATGTTTCCCACACCCTGTACATACAGATTGCTCACATTAATCCGGACCTTCACTCTGAATAAGAGCCTATCTTATATGTTTCCCACACCCTGTACATACAGATTGCTCACATTAATCCGGACCTTCGCCCTGAATAAGAGCCTATCTTATATGTTTCCCACACCCTGTACATACAGATTGCTCACATTAATCCGGACCTTCGCCCTGAATAAGAGCCTATCTTATATGTTTCCCACACCCTGTACATACAGATTGCCCACATTAATCCAGACCTTCACCCTGAATAAGAGCCTATCTTATATGTTTCCCACACCCTGTACATACAGATTGCTCACATTAATCCGGACCTTCACCCTGAATAAGAGCCTATCTTATATGTTTTCCACACCCTGTACATACAGATTGCTCACATTAATCCGGACCTTCGCCCTGAATAAGAGTCTATCTTATATGTTTCCCACACCCTGTACATACAGATTGCTCACATTAATCCGGACCTTCACCCTGAATAAGAGCCTATCTTATATGTTTCCCACACACTGTACATACAGATTGCTCACATTAATCCGGACCCTCACCCTAAATAAGAGCCTATCTTATATGTTTCCCACACCCTGTACATACAGATTGCCCACATTAATCCGGACCTTCACCCTGGATAAGAGCCTATCTTATATGTTTCCCACACCCTGTACATACAGATTGCCCACATTAATCTGGACCTTCACCCTGAATAAGAGCCTATCTTATATGTTTCCCACACCCTGTACATACAGATTGCTCACATTAATCCGGACCTTCACCCTGAATAAGAGCCTATCTTATATGTTTCCCACACCCTGTACATACAGATTGCTCACATTAAAAATCATCCTACCTGCATCTACTGCATGTTATGAGCCTTTAAACATCCAAGATGGCGGCTCATGGAACGTCAGGCAGCCTGCAAACAGGAAGTGCCTTCTGACTGTGCTGCTCTGCATTCTGGGATTGCTGACCTTTTCCTGACCCCAGCTCTGCTCTGTCTGAGCAAAGCACAGCTATAACCCCGCCCTCCTGTACTTTATCCCACTCTCCTCAGCAAATGTGATTCTTCTGAGGCAAGATGGCGGCGCCCGTATCCTAAAGTCCTGAACAGAGTTGCAGCCCGGAGGGGGAAAGAATAATAAGTAAGTGATTAAAAACTTAAAATATATTAACTTTAGATGCTGGGGAATTGTTTTTTAAGGGTTTGGGCTTTGCAATAAATCATGGTGAAGGTCCGGTTTAAGAAACAAGCAAAGCAGAGAACAGTCGCCCCACCTACACACAAGCATTGGTAACCATTAAAAAAAGGTCTGGGATGCATAAAACTTGTCCTGGACAATCCCTTTAACTGTACGTCCTACAATGCCTAAAGCTAAAACGGCTTTAGTCCACAATGAGATAGAAAGGGTTAAATCCTGTGTTGGTGCGCTGTCTACTGGGAACAGCAGGGGCCAGGTAATGTTCTGCAGGCTGAAACTGGGAGGCCGATTCATTAATAGCGCCAGGTAGCGACAGATGAGCGACTGTAGCGGTATTTTCACAGCGCCCGCTAGTAGTCGCTGTGCTTGGCCGTTGTTCGGTTGTTGACAGCGACTCAGTCGGTGTGCAGTAATGTTGAATATTGGGTGGGGAGTCGCTATTTGACAGGTTCCGCACTGTATGGGAGCGCATGATAGCGAATGGCCAGAGCGAACGGCTCCCACCATATTCATTAACAAATCACGCTCAAAAAATTCTCGCGCCGTGAAATGCATGTTTAAACCCCAGAGCGCTGGCGGCGATGGGTTAAAAGTAGTTTTTTAACCCCCAAACAACCATATTTTTGGAAACAAAAAAAAACAAGTTTTTAAAAACATTTTGTAATATGAATACATTAATATCAGACCTGTAATATCAATTCTGCACAAATTTTTTTTTTTTTTTTTTACCATAAAAAAAAAAAGTCTAACATTGCAGAAGTGGTCACAGAATTTTTGACATTTAAAAAAAAAACAAAAAACATTAATAACAATTAATTATGAATATTTAAAGATTGCTCCATTGAAATGCATTGGAGAGCGCCAGGTAGCGAGAGGTCATACCTGTCGCTGTTCAAGGTCGGACGCTGGCGCTGTGGGTTGAGGCTGGAATAATGATGAATGAGTCGCTATATGGCGCTATCTCAGTCGCTAAGCAGGATCGGCTTGATAAATGTGTGATTGTGGTGGGGAGCCGGCGTTCTGGTGGCGGTGACCGTCATTACCGTTCACTCACCAGTCGCTACCTGGCGCTATCCCTTGTTAAATAAGGGCCTCAGGGGTTTATCCATCAAGGGATATCGCCAGGTAGCGCCTCGTAGCGACATGCAGCGTCTGGTGAACGCCGGGCGCTGTACGCAAAACCACATTTATGAAAACGGATCTGGTGCGCGACTCTAACAGCGCCATGTAGCGCCCGATTCATCATTACAGGCGACTCAGCTTATAGCGCTGGCGCTCTAGCTTCCTGGTATTACCTGTCACTACCTGTCGCTCTCCCATACATTTCAATAGACGTTAATTTTCTTCTGTTTAAAGTGGACCAGCACCCAGGATTTTGACTATCCTGGGTTTTGGTCCACTTCGGTGGGGGGTGCCCCCAGAAAGCCCCGAAAACTCGCCTGACCCCGCTCCCACGTGACCGCTCCAGCGAATCACCGCTGACAAACAAGCGAGGTACATCAACGGACAAGCCTCCCGCGCGTCACTCTTACAGGGAGCGCGCCCGCGCCGGCCATTCACAAACCGCCGACGCGGGTGAGCGCCCTGCTAGAGGGACGCACGGGAGGCGGCGGCGGCCCTCGCTGGAACGGGGAGAAGGTAAGGCTTGTGGGCTTCCTGGGGGGGTTTCACCCCGTGGGAATTCCCGATTTTGGATGCCCCGCAGGGAGGGATATGATCAGCCCGGGAATCTTATAGATTCCCGGGCCGATCCCCTCTGGGTGTTGGTCCACTTTAAACAGGGTTTTTTTTCTCTCAAAAAATTGTGTCTCCTCTCCTGGCCTAGGAAAAGTCCTTTTTGAAAACTTTTTAAATTTTTTTGTTTTTTTATGCGGAATTGTATTTACAGCTAAAGTGTTAATGTCACAATGTTACAATAATGTCATTCCATGTGTTTTCGCTTTGTTACTGGTGGATAAGTGTTCAAAAACAGACTTTAATCACACAGCGTCTGGCGCTCTACGCTATAGCGAAATGATTTAGAGTGCTGGCGCTGTGTGTGTGGTTTTTTGATAAGTATGGTGTGAGTCGCAGAAAGTTGGATGCACTGAGCTGGCGCTACCCTTCACTCCCTGCAGCACTGTACTGGTGTTAAAGTGCCCAACATACATCACATTTAAATTTAAACATGGCTGGGATAAGCACACATCTATCCTAAGATAAAGAGCACATACAGTATACACATAAGATACAGAGAACATACAGTATACACATAAGATACAGAGAACATACAGTATACACATAAGATGCAGAGAACATACAGTATACACATAAGATACAGAGAACATACAGTATACACATAAGATACAGAGAACATACAGTATATACATAATATACAGAGATCATACAGTATACACATAAGATACAGAGAACATACAGTATACACATAAGATACAGAGAACATACAGTATATACATAAGATAAAGAGAACATACAGTATACACATAAGATACAGAGAACATACAGTATATACATAAGATACAGAGAACATACAGTATACACATAAGATACAGAGAACATACAGTATACACATAAGATACAGAGAACATACAGTATACACATAAGATACAGAGAACATACAGTATATACATAAGATACAGAGAACATACAGTATACACATAAGATACAGAGAACATACAGTATATACATAAGATACAGAGAACATACAGTATATACATAAGATACAGAGAACATACAGTATATACATAAGATACAGAGAACATACAGTATACACATAAGATACAGAGAACATACAGTATATACATAAGATACAGAGAACATACAGTATATACATAAGATACAGAGAACATACAGTATATACATAAGATACAGAGAACATACAGTATATACATAAGATACAGAGAACATACAGTATATACATAAGATACAGAGAACATACAGTATACACATAAGATACAGAGAACATACAGTATACACATAAGATACAGAGAACATACAGTATATACATAAGATACAGAGAACATACAGTATATACATAAGATACAGAGAACATACAGTATACACATAAGATAAAGAGAACATACAGTATACACATAAGGGCAGAGACTAGATGGACCGTATGGTCTCCTTCTGCCATCAACCTTCTATGTTTCTATGTTTTTCTACATTCATCAATGAGGGCCAGGTTACTAGAGCGACTGAGATGCTCTGTCACAGCGCCCGATACCCGCTTACAGCATCTACAATTGGTCTCTAAGCACCACTATACAGATGCTCATACCGATACCTGGCGTTAATAATAAATAAGCCAATGAACCAGTGAACTGTTTACCCTCCATGTTCTGTGCATTGGAGAAACGAGGTGCTGATCGTGATGATTGCACGGCTTGATCAGACCTAGTGATCGTTCATCTGATCAAACCAGCCAATCGTACTCCATGTGTGTCACCGTTAGACGTCGTTTAATTGGCAACATGCGTAAGTATAAATTCTGCCACCAGAACACAAAAATTGTTCGCCACTATCTAAGCCACGCACGACACAATCAAATCGAATGGATCGATCGACCCACAACCAGTCACGGGGCGAGTAAGGTAGCCAAGCTCTTCGGAACTAGCATAACCTTTTAGCTCCTCAATTCGGAGCATCAGTGACACTGAATTTATTTAAAAAAAACACAAAACAGTGCAAAGTGACCATAAAACCCGGTACAAATAAATAGATAGCAATACAAATAAAAAGGGGAAAAATAATTAAGAGTCTGTCTGGGCTGCGGTTCGATCGAATCAATCATCTGTCAGTCCTCACACGTCTCCCAATGACCAACGGTTCCTGGTCTCCTGCTTAGATGTTACAATGGAGAGTGTGTCACCCTTGATGGTAAAATTCAAGTGTATCGCTGGCCATTCTGAAGCTCACCTTATTCCCTCTAACCAGGGGTCAGCATCTGACCCCTCCTATTACGCAGAGTGATTGGAGTCACCCACTGTTTGATTGGTGCTTCTGGGGGTTATATGGCGGCAGGTAGGAGGGGGGAGACAAGAAATGACTTGACCAAGTAGGCAGGTCAGCCAAGGTCCATATAGATAATATATATATATATATATATATATATATATATATATATATATATTCATTGTATACACAGAGCTTCCTAAATTACCAGTGTGTTGTCCCAAAGTGCATGTGCAAGCACTTTTTCCACAGGTCTGCTTGAATATGATTCCTTTCACATCCGTAGTCCTAAGAATCCTTGCCCCTTCAGATCCGAGTAGCACAACTATTCCACTCCTCCACTCAGTGCAAGGGCCCTCCAGGCAGATTCCAGATAAAACAGCACGCCAAAAAAATGCAACATGGAACAGAAAACACACACCTAGTGTAATACTGTCTGGCACACACTGTTTAATAGAAGATATCAATGCACTCACATGGAAGTAAAACTTGAAACACTTGTAAAAACAGAGGATGGCTCTCACCAACTCCCCACACAGTATGATCTGGCCAGATCACCCGATACCAAAGAATACAGATGCCGCCTGCCGCCATATATATATATTGTGGTAAGGTGCAAGGTGCCGTCATTGACGGTAGGTATGTGGCACCAAGGTACCTATCCTTGGTGCAGTAAAGCTGTGTAGTTTTATCCAGCATCAGCTGCTAATGGCAGTCTGCTGCTAAAATTTTAGTATAGCCGAAAGGCTAACCCGGGACGGCTTTACTGGGATGGAGTAGAGCAGGGTGGGACTCCATCCCCTACCCAGGTCCGGGTTTTGCGGGCCGCATAAATAGCCTGGGGAGTCAGCTGTGCACTGGCTGTGTCTAGAGCTCACTTGTGGAGTGAGACTGTGTGCCTGGCTGGAAGCTCTTATACAGGCTGTTTCATGTGGACCCGAGGTGGATTCGGCTATAAGTGTGCAAGCTTGGACAAAAAACTAAAATGGGCCGTTGCCTGTCTGATGCAATTCTGTGGCATTTTTCCTGAAAAGGTGATTTAACCCAAAAAGGATTTTTTGTGTTATGGACTTTGTGTGTGAATAAACACTTTAAGTTGAACTTTTCGCCTCTGAGCCTCTATACTGCTAACATCCTGCTGTCTACCAGAGCTGATCCTCACAATATATGTATACACACACACACAGACACATTCATTACCGGTTCTGTCACACTGACAACTTAGTTCTGTCCTGAGGAACCTACAGTTCTGGCCCCTGGTGCTCACCCCAGATAGTGCTGCATATTGCATAGCGCTCCAGCAAAAAAACTGACCCACAAATGGGCCCCTCTGTTGACAACTCAGGCCCCACACTGTTTGAAACTCTAATCAGACCACAGACCTGATATGAGATGCCCCTGTGTGTGTGAAGCCCCGAAATCATCTGCAATTTTATTCCGATCCTCGCTCCCATAGCGCAAGAACAGGCTCTCCTGCAAGCTCCCATAGCGCATGAACAGGTCCTCTGCAAGCTTCCATGGCGCATGAACAGGTCCTCTGCAAGCTTCCATGGCGCATGAAAAGGCTCTCCTGCAAGCTCCCATAGCGCATGAACAGGTCCTCTGCAAGCTTCCATGGCGCATGAACAGGCTCTCCTGCAAGCTCCCATAGCGCATGAACAGGCTCTCCTGCAAGCTTCTATAGCACATGAACAGGCTCTCCTGCAAGCAGAATTGATTTCTGTGCATATTAATGCATAGCAAACAATGTTGAATTAATTAACCTTGTGCGCTTCCCCCTGGCAGCGCACAAAATGCCCAGTGAGGGTGCGAACATTGGATGGAGTGGTAAAGAAGATGGCGCCATTGTCCCGATCAAGCAATGAGGTAAGGTTATGGGCGAACCTGGATGTTTCAGTGGGGCTTTCCAAACCAGGATGCTCCTGGGGAAGGCTTTTAACTGGCCCCAGATTCTTTTCAACTCTAGGGCAGGGTTTTGTTTGCCTTTAATACTGGGGGGTAAGACTTTTTTGGGGAGGGCGGGTCCCTATGACTTATGCTATTTGCTTTGCCCTCAGCTCAAACCCTGCTAGCCTGCATCAAGTCCTATAATTTATCTAAAAATCTGGTTAAAAACTGGGGTCTTAGTTGGCAAACATTTGCAAATGTATGTGCAAGCTGCATCATCACACCAAGGTGTTGATATATGAAAGCCCCATACTGGAACATACACAGCAATAGATACATTGGGACCTAACATACCAGAGATTGTCCCAAATGTTATGATATCTTAGATTAGAGTTGGACGGCACTTGTACAGGGGGCCGTGGAACATCAGTGTAGCTTTCACAAACATTTGCAAATGTGTGCCAACCAAGGCCTCAGTTTTTAACCAGATTTTAAAAACTGAATACAGGATGTGTAGCTGGCAAATGGGGTTTGAGTGCTGACCTCTAGGAGTTGTCTTTGATAGTAAAGCAACTTGACATTTAGGCCCTTATTTAAGAAGGGATAGCGTCAGGTAGCGCCTGGTTAATGAGAGGTAGCGACAGATAGCGACTGGTCAACGCCGGACACGGCACGCAATTACACATTTATCAAGCAGAATCTGTTTAGCGACTGGGATAGCACCATGTAGCGTCTGATTCATCATTTTCACAGCCTCAGCGAACAGCGTCAGCGTTCAGCCTTGCACAGCGCCAGGTATGACCTCTCGCTACCTGACGCTCTTAGATGCCGATTCATCAATAGCGCCAGGTAGCGACAGATGAGCGACTGTAGCGTGATTTTTTCAGCGCCAGCCAGTATTCGCTGTGCTTGGCCGGCATTAGCTTGATGACAGCGACTCAGTCGGTGTGCGGTAATGTTGAATACGGGATGGTGGGTCGCTGTTTCACAGGTCCAGCGTTGTATGTGAGCGCCTGACAACGAATGGCCAGAGCGAACGGCTAGCTTCATATTCATTAACAAATCACGCTCCGAATGTGCTGTCGCTGTCCATTCCTTGTTTAAACCCCAGAGCGCTGGCGGCGATCTGTATTAACTAGTTTTTAACCCCTAAACAACCATATTTTTTGAATGTAACATTATACATGTTTTTAGAATCATTTTGTAATATGAATACATTAATCTCAGACCTGTTAGATCAATTCTGCACATATTTTTTTATTTTTTTTTTTTTACTTAAAAATAAATCCTAACATTGCAGAAGTGTTCTCCGATTTTTTGACATTAAAAAAAAAAAAAAAAAAATATTACCAATTAATTATGAATAATTATAGATTGCTCCATTGAAATGCATTGGACATCGCCAGGGAGCGACAGCTCATACCTGGCGCTGTGAGGGAATTTGCAGCGGTGCTGTTCGGTCCAGGCGGCTTCATGATGAATCCCGCGCTAGCCGTCGCTCTCGCCGGCGCTAGCCTCATTTTGCTTGATAAATGCGTCATTGTGACCGCCACCGGGCGTACTTGAGTCGGTAGTCGCCGTTAGCTGCCGCTACCTGGCGCTCGTCAGACACTACCTGGCGATATCGCTTGATGAATAAGGGCCTTAGTTTACTGTTTAGGCAATTTCAGACAATTCAGCACTGGGCACTTTATATAGCTTGTTGTTTAGGCATTTTAGGTGACCTTATCATTTATTATATAGGGATTTGCTAGAATAAGTATATTGAATATTATATAATCATGTTATGTATTACAATTTTTGATATTTATAGATAGGTGTTTGGTGTAATGATTAAATAATACAATATATGCCCATTAGGGTGGTTTGTGCCGGCACAAATAACTTTTTAGTACAAAATTTCCTATATAGCAAGGGCTCCACTAGCCACCTATTCCTATTGACTGTATAGGCACTATTGTTGTTTATTGGAACATATATGAGGGGGGAGTGATTTTGTTTTTAAATGTCTTGTGTCATATATGTTTTTTGATGTTTGGTTATGTACTAATGAAAGTTATATTTTTGAGGATTTGGTTGACTTTTAATGGTTAATTCCGGTTGGTGCTCCACAGTGAGAGGGAGGTGCGGTATTTACCACGTCCATTATATAAGAATTGCTGTATTTGATTAGGGTGTGAGCACAAGTATCACAATAGGATAGGATAGGATGAATTGTTGGCTTTGCCGGCCTGACGTCAGATCAGCTAGGAAAGCTGAATGGAGTGTGTGCCACTGACTGCTCCCCTGCTCCATTCAGAAATGCCTGGCATAGGTACACACCTCAGCTAGAGGTATAGCGGGGATGCGGCTGCAGCCTCTTCATGCACTATGTGAGTATAGCCAACAATTGTGGAGCTTAAACTCTGCGGACCCCCCAAAATCTGCCAAGATGGAGCTTTTAGCAGCATAGGAACAGTTTTACTATCTATGGCCAGATTATACGGCAATGCAGCCTGGAATCAAATCGAACCTCTGAATAACCCAGAAGGACAGCCATATAAAACCTAGGTGGACAATCTTTGACTCGGTAACCCCATCTTCTTCAAGCCCACCACTGAACCTGTGACCGATATACCAGTGAAAACTCACTTTTCTCGGAGGCCGATTCATTAATAGCGCCAGGTAGCGACAGATGAGCGACAGTAGCGGTATTTTCACAGCGCTCGCTAGTATTCGCTGTGCTTGTCCGTTGTTCGGTTGTTGATAGCGACTCAGTCGGTGTGCGGTAAGTCAAAATCCTGGGTGTTGGTCCACTTTAAGAACCGATAACGCCAAGTAGTGCCACATAGCGCTGGGTGAACGCTGGGTGCTTTGTGTGAAAACCACATTTAAGAAAGCGAATCTGGTGAGGGCCTGTAACAGCGTCATGTAGCGTCACATGTATTACTAGCAGTGGTTCAGTGTATAGCGCCGGCTGCCATACATCACAATGGTGTTTCATTTCTTTGTGTATAAATAGCGTGTTGACCAAGGCCCTTATTTATCAAGGGATAGCGCCAGGTAGTGTCTCACTAGCGCCAGGTATCGCCAGCTATCGGCGGCTACCGAATCCAGAACGCCAGGCGGCGGACACAATCACGCATTTATCACGCTAAATGAGGCTAGCGCCGGCGAGAGCGTCAGCTAGTGCAGGATTCATCATGTAGCGGACTGCAACGAACAGCGCCGCTGCTAATCCCATCACAGCGCCAGGTATGACCTCTCACTACCTGGCGCTCTCCAATGCATTTCAATGGAGCAATCTTTAAATCTTCATATTTAATTGTTATTAATGTTTTTTTTTTTTTTTTTTAAATGTCAAAAATTCTGTGACCACTTCTGCAATGTTAGATATTTTTATTAAGGTAAAAAAAAAAAAAAAATTGTGCAGAATTGATATTACAGGTCTGATATTAATGTATTCATATTACAAAATGTTTAGAAAAACTTGTTTAATTTTTTAATCAAAAAATATGGTTGTTTGGGGGTTAAAAACTACTTTTAAGCCATCGCTGCCAGCGCTCTGGGGTTTAAACATGCATTTCACAGCGCGATAATTTTTTGAGCGTGATTTGTAAATGAATATGCTGGGAGCCGTTCGCTATGACCATTCGCTGTCAGGCGCTCCCATACAGCGCGGAACCTGTCAAACAGCGACTCCTAACCCCGTATTCAACATTACCGCACACCGACTGAGTCGCTATAAACTACCGAACAACGGCCAAGCACAGCGAATACTAGCGGGCGCTGTGAAAATCACGCTACTGGCGCTCATCTGTCGCTACCTGGCGCTATTACTGAATCGGCCTCCAAGTAAATTGTCAAATTTTTGGCTCAAATCATTGTGTGGCGTCTCCTGCCCGGCAACCAAACACTTTTATTGTTTTTTTTATGCAGAATTGTATGTGCAGGTCATTGTCACAATATTAAAATAATGTAATTCCATATGTTTTCGCTCTGGTACTGGTGTGTATGTGTTGAGAAACAGACTTTTATCACACAATGTCTGGCGCTCGGCGCCGAGCACCGGCGCAGGTTGAGTGTAGTTTTTTCTTGAATACAGGCTTCAGCGCTAAATGCTGGATGCACTTAACTGGAGCTACCTATTGCAGCGTTGTCCTTTTGTTAGATGTAGCGTAGTCTTGGGCGCTTTGACCTTTAGAACACCACGATTGGCTCTGCAGTGATTTAGGGAGAGCGCTTCTACAGCTCCCTGCACACATCACATTTGTCAGTGCTGGACGGGATACTACAGCGCCACTTGTCTGCCCGCTATGCTAGGTTAGAGCGCCCGACACCCGCTTGCAGCGTCTACTAGCGGTCGCTCTAAACGCCGCTACACAGACTCTCACATGGTACTACATGGCGCTAGTGTTAATTCAGCCTGTATGTTTGCTGTGTTAGATACCAATCAGAGATCTACTATACCATATTTTTCATTATTAATGGTGCTGAAGAAGCCGCATAGGCGAAACTAGTACACCCAATTTACATCAAACAGACACATATGAAAAATCTTGCTTGTCCATCGATATTTATAAGTATCATGTGTTATATATGTATGGTATATGAACATTTCTGATATTCAAAGCATAATTTGTATATGATTGTTTTTAACCTAGAGGGATTATTGATTCTCTCTTATTAATAGTATTATCAATAAAGGGGCCAAACCAAATTGACAAGGGTTATAAGAAAGGGGCACAACTCCACAAATACCATAAAATAATAATATTTTTTTAAGTGTTACACAATAGCAAAAATAAAAACACACATGCAACACAAAGACCCCTGGAGAAGCCGTAGTGGAGCGGCGGAACGCGTGGGGGTCTCCTGCCTTCAATCCACTGCCTGATGATTAGTCACGTTTGACCACAAGGACAGTATGATCTTTATTTTTTCTTTCCAGTGATTGCTTACTATCTCAGCTCCCTTATACAGCCCGGCACTAACAGCACTTTTGTGTATTGGGTTTACATTGGGGGTCTCATCCCCTGCATTACTTAGAGGCCGATTCATTAATAGCGACAGATGAGCGCCAGTAGCGTGATTTTCACAGCGCCCGCTAGTATTCGCTGTGCTTGGCCGGGGTTTGCTTGTTGACAGCGACTCAGTCGGTGTGCGGTAATGTTGAATACGGGCTTAGGGGTCGCTGTTTCACAGGTTCAGCGTTGTATGGGTGCGCCTGACAGCGAATGGCCAGAGCGAACGGCTTGCTGCAGATTCATTAACAAATCACACTACGAATTTTTTAGCGCTGTGAATTCCTTGTTTAAACCCCAGAGCGCTGGCGGCGATGGATTTAAAAGTTTTTAACCCCCAAACAACCATATTTTTTGATTGTAAAATTATACAAGTTTTTATAAACATTTTGTAATATGAATACATTAATATCAGACCTGTAATATCAATTCTGCACAAAATCATTTTACTGGTGGCCCAGTACACGTGAGATTTAGGCCCTTATTTAACAAGGGATAGCGCCAGGTAGCGACTGGTGAGCGAACGGTAATGACGCTCACCGCCACGAGAACGCCGGCTCCCCACCACAATCACACATTTATCAAGCCGATCCTGCTTAGCGACTGACAGAGCGCCAGATAGCGAATCATTCATCATTATCCCAGCCTCACCCCACAGCGCCAGCGTCCGACCTTGAATAGCGACAGGTATGGCCTCTCGCTACCTGGCGCTCTCCAATGCATTTCAATGGAGCAATCTTTAAATATTCATAATTAATTGCTATTAATTTTTTTTTTTTTTTTTAAATGTCAAAAATTCTGTGACCACTTCTGCAATGTTAGATTTTTTTTTTAAGGTAAAAAAAAAAAAAACAAAAAAAAATTGTGCAGAATTGATATTGCAGGTCTGATATTAATGTATTCATATTACAAAAATGTTTTGAAAAACATGTTTGTTTTTTTTTCTAAAAATATGGTTGTTTGGGGGTTAAAAAACTACTTTTAACCCATCGCCGCCAGCGCTGTGGGGTTTAAACAAGCATTTCACAGCGCGAGAATTTTTGGAGCGTGATTTGTTAATGAATATGCTGGGAGCCGTTCGCTATGGCCATTCGCTGTCATGCGCTCCCATACAGCGCGGAACCTGTCAAACAGCGACACCTAACCCCGTATTCAACATTACCGCACACCGACTGAGTCGCTGTCAACAGCCGAACAACGGCCAAGCACAGCGAATACTAGCGGGCGCTGTGAAAATAACGCTACTGTCGCTCATCTGTCGCTACCTGGCGCTATTAATGAATCGGCCTCTTACTGTTTTTTTGTTGCCAGCATTTGTTACTACATTATTGTGATCTAATTATGTATAATTTATGTCCATTTGGTATGGTTTTTTTGGGCAACATAAGCTAGGTTTCTAAGCACGATATTTTTATAGAGTAGATTAGGATTATAGGTTTATAGGATTATTGGTGGTTTGTATACACATGGACACATTTATATCTGTCATGTTCATATATTATTAGTTAATTAGTTAATTGTAATTGTATTTAATTCACACACACACACACACACATATATATATATATATTTTGGTTGTTATTTATTATTTATTACATTTATTTATTTGTTTATTGTTGTTCATTCACAATAGTAGTGGTTTATATATGTCTATTAGAGATGAGCGAACCTGTTCGGACGAACCGGAATTCGCTCCGAATTTCAGGAAATATTCGATTCGGCACGAACCCGAATATTTTGTGGTTCGTGCCGATCGAATTTTTCCTGAAATTAAAAAAAAAAAATGCCGGCATGGTGGGAGCGGAGGCGCCCTCTGATGACGCGCCCTCAGATGACAGCTGAGAGCGGCGCCGGCCTCCACGCTCCGGTTCGGCCGAACCCGAATTTCTTTGTGAAATTCAGCGAATCGGCCGAATCGAACTTTTCAAAAGTTCGCTCATCTCTAATGTCTATTGTATCACGGTGTGTATATATGTATTTGTATATATTGTATGTATATATTTGTATATATACATTTTTTGCACTACAGCACTTTATTTTTAGGCTTTTAGTATATACTCCTACATAGTGGTATATAGGACCTTTGTGATATAATTATATATATGTAAAGATATTTGAGTTTCTATATAAATAGGATTTTTTGTGCCGGCACAAAAAGGGTTTATTGTGGGTCAGGTTTCATGCGGTATTGATTGGATATGCCCTTTTGGGCACCTCATACAGTACTAAATTTGGTAAGAATGGTTGTTTTTTTAATATGTCTTGTGGTATGTGTTTTTTAGCCCAATTGTGTATCAATAAAGTTTTTGTATATTGTGATAATTGAGGTGTGGAAGAAACCTAGTAGGACCACCTATCAGTCCTGTCTGAGTATTAAAGCCGAACAAAACCAAGGATGGCCTGCCCACTGTGTGAACCTCCCCCCGATCACCAGTAAAGCTTACCTTTTTCCCGGTTCAACAACACACATACACGGGCTGTCATCCAATCAGAGCCGCTTGCCGTGCATAATTGGGCAAACGGCTCTGATTTCTTACAATGAGGAGCGAGAGCGAGAACATCCCCTGCATCCTCAGGCTGTACACGCGCTCCCACCCCAGCCATACCGACAAGCTGGGGCAGGAGCACGCACGCCACTTTTGCTCCCCATTAAAGCCTTTCAGAGTAATTTGCCAAATTACATAGCCACGGCAAACGGCTCTGATTGGACAAGAGCTCGCACATGCACCATTGGACTGGGGAAAGGTAAGTGAATATCGATGACCCGGGGGTTTCACACACTGGGGCACCCCAATTCGAGATGCCCCCGGGGGCACGGAACAAAACCTGGGATAGTCAAAATCCTGGGTTTTGTTCAGCTTTAAGCACCCGGTAAGTAGCACTGTATTTTAGTAGCTGCACTGCATCTCCCACCTATGGGGCTCATTCACACTAGAGCAGGGACCACACTACACAGATGGGCTTTATCGGGGGCAGTGGGGCTTTCTCACATATTCGTAAGTTTATCCCAGATACACTCAAGAACTTTATATTGGACTGACCTCACTCCAAACCACTCGCTCAGGACATTTTTACATAACCATAAAATTACATTTATTTATTATTATTATTGTTTATTTATATAGCACCATCATCTTCTGTAGCGCTTTACAAAGTTGTAATTACAGACAGGGTAAAAACATACGGTACATAGACTATTTCAAATGCAGTTTTACAGAGTTGACAATGGATATTCTGAGTACAAGATACAATAGGAGAGAGAGCCCCGCCCCCGAGGAGCTTACAGTCTAAAGGAAGAGGGGTGAAGACGAGGGGGAAGGATCACACACAGTCAGTATTGAGCTTTGTGCCCTTTAGAAGATTGGTCAGGCCAGATTATATGCTTGTCTGAATAAGTGAGTTTTAAGGGCGCCTTTGAAGGTTTTGAGGGTTGTGGAGTGGCGGATTGGGTGGGGGAGGGCATTCCAGAAGATTGAAGTTACACGTGAGAAGTCCTGGAGGCGGGCGTGAGAGGAGGTGAGCAGGGTGGAGGACAGGAGAAGGTCAGCAGCAGAGCGGAGGCTGCGTCTAGGTTGATATTGTTGGATTAGAGATGAGATGTAGGGAGGGGCCTTGGAGAGAGCTTTGTAGGCGAGAGTTAGAGTTTTGAACAGGATTCGCTATGGGACTGGCAGGCAGTGTAGGGATTGGCAGAGAGGCGCAGAACTGGAGGAGCGAGAGGAGAGATGGATGAGGCGAGCAGCAGAGTTCAGGATAGATTGGAGGGGTGCCAGTCTGTTAGTTGGTAAGCCACAAAGAAGGATGTTGCAGTAATCCAGACGGGATATGACCAGGGCGTGCACTAGCATTTTAGTGGTGTCAGGTGAGAGGAAAGGACGGATGCGGGAGATGTTTTTAAGTTGGAGGCGACAGGAGGTGGCCAGGGAGTGAATATGTGGTGTGAGAAGGGGGCGGGGCCAGGGAGTGAATGTGGTGTGAGAAGGGGGCAGGGCCAGGGAGTGAATGTGGTGTGAGAAGGGGGCAGGGCCAGGGAGTGAATGTGGTGTGAGAAGGGGGCGGGGCCAGTGAGTGAATATGTGGTTTGAAAGAGAGGGCAGAGTCCAGAATGACTCCCAGACACCGAGCTTGGGGAGTTGCTGGTATTGTGTAATTGTTGACAGAAATAGACGTGTTAGAGAGGGGAGGGGAGTTAGATGGTGGGAAAATGACCAGTTCTGTCTTGTCCATGTTTAGCTTGAGGTAGTGAGATGACATGAATGAAGAAAAGCTGAGAGGCAGTTGGGGAGGCGAAATAGGAGAGAGGAGAGATTGGGGCCTGAGAGATATATCTGAGTGTCATCCGCATAGAAGTGGTATTTATTTAATTCTCAATGAAAAAGCTCCATAGAGTAAATGTGCATAATGTTAAAACCATATATAATCTCTTCATTTTACATGATTGCAATTCATAACATGCCATATTATGATAGTGCTTATATGTTCTGGGTGGACATGTTTCGCTGTCAGACTTTATCATATCTATAAATGGATGAGAAAATAATATACAGTACTGTATCACATATACTAAGAAAAAGAGAAGAGCCTCAATGTTTCAAATATAACTGCAAACATTACTTCCAATTTCTTTATCCTATAGTTCCAATATGTATACAATTGTTTCTAAATGCCATATATCACAAGTCCACTATCAGGGGATTTCCCTAGGAAATTATAAACATACTGTAGGTTCACTGGGAGTGCGCCTTAGTTGCCGGACAAATAGGACTTACAAGTGTCGCTGGGTCTGGGTGCGGAGGTTTGCCGAAAGCGAGTGGCCGGGTTCTGGTCAAAAGCCAATGCTCGAGACCTCCATGATCTCAACCTTCAGCCAATCTCCTGTGTATCTGATACTTGGGCCCTTATTTATGAAGGAATAGCGACAGGTAGCGACTGGTGAGCGGCCGGTAATGACGGGCCCCGCCACGAGAACGCCGGCTCCCCACCACAATCACACATTTTTCAAGCCAATCCTGCTTAGCGACTGAGATAGCGCCATATAGCCACTCATTCATCATTATTCCAGCCTCAGCCCACAGCACCAGCGAGCGACCTTGAACAGCGACAGGTATGACCTCTCGCTACCTGGCGCTCTCCAATGCATTTCAATGGAACAATCTTTAAATATTCATAATTAATTGTTATAATTTTTTTTTTATTTTTTTTTTAATGTGAAAAATTCTGTGACCACTTCTGCCATTTTAGATAATTTTTTTAAGGGAAAAAAAAAAAAAATTGTACAGAATTGATATTACAGGTCTGATATTAATTTATTCATATTACTAAATTATTTAAAAAACTAGTTTTTTTTGGTTTCCAAAAATATGGTTGTTTGGGGGTTAAAAAACTACTTTTAACCCATCGCCGCCAGCGCTCTGGGGTTTAAACATGCATTTCACAGCGCGAGAATTTTTTGAGCGTGATTTTTTAATGAATATGGTGGGAGCCGGTCGCTAGGGCCAGTCGCTATCATGCGCTCCCATACAGCGCGGAACCTGTCAAATAGCGACTCCTCTCCCAATATTCAACATTACCGCACACCGACTGAGTCGCTATCAACTACCGAACAACGGCCAAGCAAAGCGACTACTAGCGGGCGCTCTGAAAATGCCGCTACAGTCGCTCAACTGTCGCTACCTGCCGCTATTAATGAATCGGCCTCTAATATTCACCTAAAAGGGTGAGCCATTGTGACCAGCTTTAATCTAATATACAGTTTGAAATTAGATGTGTTTATGTTCTACAAGATTTAACTTGTTATCTCCTGGTTTTCTTTTCTGATAGATATATACCACCAAACCTGTTTTGCTACCTGTTAAACATGTGTTGCTTAAAGTGGACCAAAACCCAGGATTTTGACTATCCTGGGTTTTTGTCCTTGCCCCTGTGTGAAACCCACCCAGGGCATCAAAACAAACTCACCTCTACCCGGTCCTACGCTCGTCCAATCAGTTCACATCAGCACGTCTATATGAGCCCTGTTTGTTGTGTTGGTCTGGTTTGAGTCATTTTTGACTGTTGGTCCGCTTTAAGACTTTCAAGTTATTTCTTTATAAGGGTAGGATAGTTTATTTATATAAAGAGGTGTACATCCCTGTTAATTTGATACCCAGGTAACTTAGACATTCAGATTGCCATTGGAATGGGAAAGAGCTCATCAATGTGGATACTATGTTTTGAGGGAGATTAATATTTAGGCCCTTATTCGTGAAGGGATAGCGTCAGGTAGCACCTTGTAAATGACAGGTAGTGACAGGTGAACGCCAGAAATGGCACGCAATTACACATTTATCAAGCAGAATCTGTTTAGCGACTGGGATAGCGCCATGTAGCGTCTGATTCATCATTTTCACAGCCTCCGCGAACAGCGCCGGCGTTCAGCCTTGCACAGCGCCAGGTATGACCTCTCGCTACCTGTCGCTCTCCCATACATTTCAATGGACGATCCTTTTCTTCTCTTTAAACAGGGTTTTTTTTTTTTTAAATCTCAAATAATTCTGTGACCTCTTCTGGCATTAAAAAAAAATGTTCATGTTTTATATATTTCTGCAGAAATGACATTACAGCTCTGCCATTAAAGTTTTCATGTTACAATGTTATTACAATGTAATTCCATATGTTTTTGCTTTGTTACTAGTGGATTGATGCTGAAAAACAGACTTTAATCAAACAGCCTCCTGCGCTCTGTGCTTCAGAGAAGCATTTTTCAGCGCCAGAGTTTTGTGAGGCTGTTTTTTAATAAATATGTTGTGAGTCGGTCGCACTGACCAGTCGCTAACATGCGCTCCCATTCAGCGCTGTACTTGTCAAATAGCGACTCCTCAAAATGTATTCATCATTAATGCACAGCGACTGAGTCGCTATGAAGTAGCGACCCACGGCCGAACACAGCGACTACTAGCGGGTGCTCTGAAAATGCCTGCTACAGACGCTCATCTGTTGCTACCTGGCGTAAGTGATGAATCAGCCTGCCCGTGTCTCTGACTTCAACTCAATCAACTTCATTTTAAGGCCTGAGATCTGAATTAAGTTGGGACGTGGTGGGACTCGAGAGAAAGAGGAGGATATCATCCGTAAATAATGCACATCTATGTGCTCTCCCTCCGTTCTCTATCCCCCTCATGTCCGCACTCTGCCGGATCATACACGGCTCCATGGCCAAGACGAACAACGCTGATGACAGAGGACACCCTGCCTTATTCCCCTGAATATATCTAATCCTGTGGATTGAACCCCCCCAGAACTGAAGCCTGAGATGGTGTCTATGTGTTAGCTATAAAGTGCTCCCCAAACCCCAGATATTTTAGGACATACTGTAGATACTTCCAAAGAATTAAAGGCCTTCTGAATGTCTAGTGAAGCACGGCCCTTCTCTGCCCCCCCATCCTAACTCATCTAAGAGGCCGATTCATTAACAGCGGCAGGTAGCGACAGTTGAGCGACTGTAGCGGCATTTCCAGAGTGCCCGCTAGTAGTCGCTGTGCTTGGCCGTTGTTCGGTAGTTGATAGCGACTCAGTTGGTTTGCCGTCATGTTGAATATTGGGTGAGGAGTCGCTATTTGACAGGTTCCGCGCTGTATGGGAGCGCATGATAGCGAATGGCCATAGCGAACGGCTCCCACCATATTCATTAACAAATCACGCTCAAAAAATTCTCGCGCTGTGAAATGCATGTTTAAACCCCAGAGCGCTGGCGGCGATGGGTTAAAAGTAGTTTTTTAACCCCCAAACAACCATATTTTTGGAAACCAAAAAAAAGTTTTTTAAATAATTTTGTAATATGAATACATTAATATCAGACCTGTAATATCAATTCTGTACAATTTTATTTATTTTTTTTTTACCTTAAAAAAATTATCTAAAATGGCAGAAGTGGTCACAGAATTTTTCACATTAAAAAAAAAAAAAAAAATCATAACAATTAATTATGAATATTTAAAGATTGTTCCATTGAAATGCATTGGAGAGCGCCAGGTAGCGAGAGGTCATACCTGTCGCTGTTCAAGGTCGGACGCTGGCGCTGTGGGCTGAGGCTGGAATAATGATGAATGAGTCGCTATATGGCGCTATCTCAGTCGCTAAGCAGGATTGGCTTGATAAATGTGTGATTGTGGTGGGGAGCCGGCGTTCTCGTGGCGGTGCCCGTCATTACCGGCCGCTCACCAGTCGCTACCTGTCGCTATTCCTTCATAAATAAGGGCCTAAATTGCAGATATCAGATCCACCTCCTGCCTGCTCTGGGCTGGTCCCGAATCCTACCTGATCATTGTGAATCAGCTGGTTCAAAAACGAGTTTAATCTAGAAGCTAAAATCTTCATTAAAAGTTATTGAGTCGTTATTAATGAAAGATATCGGGCAAAAATTGACCACATCACCCTGATCTCACCGTCCAACATTTCCCTCTAGTTAGTTGTCATATTTACCTGATTAAACCATTGATTCGCCTGCAGCTCGTCAAAGGCGTGGGCGAGTATAACTGAGAGTAAAACTCATGAAATTCTCCCAAAACAAGGTCAGGGTTCTGAGACACATTACCTGTTGGTATCTTCATCTCAGGGAAGGCCATGGTTCTGACCAAATGACACAATTTTTTCGCCAGCAAAGTCCCCAGTTTATCGCCCTTATTAAAATATATGTAACAATCTCCATAGAAAAACAGCCTGTTAAAATCAATAGTAACCAGAACCCACAGCAGGGAAAAGTTTAATTGGGATCCTCTGACGCGTTTTAGACAGTTATGGGTCCCTATTTATAGGTACATGGAGAGGGCATGGCCGTACCTCTTTGACTGATGGGAGAAGGTGCAGGTGACTAGTGTTCTGATACTCCCAGAGTTGGATCAGATTCTCAGTTGAGGCTGATCGCTGAGGTAGGGACAAAAAGTGAGTATCCTTTTGATTTTGTAGTTGGGTGGTCAATTCCTTTTCAAGGGACTATAAACCCAACAACAATAATGCGGCAGCATGCAGCTGATGCTTATCCCTTGTTGCTCTTCTCCATTTCCCGCAGCACTGGGTAGAAGTGGTTTCAGTTTGATTACTCTAGGACAGCGATACTCAACTGGCGGACCAGGGTCCGAATGTGGACCTCGGCACCAGATTTCCGGACCCCTGCCCTGACAGCCCTGCACTCAGTTGCTTCTGTATTGCCGTGCTCAGAGCTGCCCCCTTGATCGGCGATGTAGTGCTTAGTCTCCCTGCCAGTGTCATGGCTCCCGGCACCTAGCATTGCAACCGGTGGGAAGTGGAACTGCAAGGTACACACAAACTTTGTTTCTTGGGCCCTTATTTAACAAGGGATAGTGACAGGTAGCGACTGGTGAGCGGCCGGTAATGACGGGCCCCGCCACGAGAACGCCGGCTCCCCACCACAATCACACATTTATCAAGCCAATCCTGCTTAGCGACTGAGATAGCGCCATATAGCCACTCATTCATCATTATTCCAGCCTCAGCCCACAGCGCCAGCGTCCGACCTTGAACAGCGACAGGTATGACCTCTCGCTACCTGGCGCTCTCCAATGCATTTCAATGGAACAATCTTTAAATATTCATAAATTTAATGATGAATGATTCGCTATCTGGCGCTCTGTCAGTCGCTAAGCAGGATCGGCTTGATAAATGTGTGATTGCGGAGGGGAGCCGGCGTTCTCGTGGCGGTGAGCGTCATTACCGTTCGCTCACCATTCGCTACCTGGCGCTATCCCTTGTTAAATAAGGGCCTAAGTTTCAATTCACACCCATAAGTGTCCCCAGAGTAACACCTGCCTCACAAAATCATTAGAATGACCCTCAATTTTTTTTTTACAGTTACGTTCGCATTATGGCATGTTGGCAATGCTACTTACAGTGGATGTGTGATATTTTTGTATATAAAATTGTTTCATTCAATTTGTTGTATTAAGTCAAAGCAACTGCACTTGGGCCCTTATTTAAGAAGGGATAGCGTCAGGTAGCGCCTGGTTAATGGGAGGTAGCGACAGATAGCGACTGGTGAACGCCGGACACAGCACGCAATTACACATTTATCAAGCAGAATCTGTTTAGCGACTGGGATAGCGCCATGTAGCGTCTGATTCATCATTTTCACAGCCTCAGCGAACAGCGCCAGCGTTCAGCCTTGCACAGCGCCAGGTATGACCTCTCGCTACCTGTCGCTCTCCAATACATTTCAATGGACGTTCCATTTCTTCTCTTTAAACCGGGTTTTTTTTTTTTTTGCCCAAAAATCACAAATAATTCTGTGACCTCTTCTGACATTGAAAAAGCTGTTTTGTCACATTTTTATGATTTTTTAAAAATTTCTTCAGAAATGACATTACAGGTCTGCCATTAAAGTGTTCATGTTACAATGTTGTTACAATGTAATTCCATATGTTTTCGCTTTGTTACTAGTGGATAGATGCTGAAAAACAGACTTTAAACACACCGCCTCCTGCGCTCTGGGCTTCAAACAAGCATTTTTCAGCGCCAGAGATTAGTAAGGCTGTTTTTTTGCTGAATATGGTGTGAGTCGGTCGCTATGAGCAGTCGCTAACATGCACTCCCATACAGCGCTGTACTGGTCACATAGCGACTCCTCACAATGTATTCAACATTACTGAACAGCGACTATGAAGTATATGAGCTATGAAGTAGCGACCCACGTCCGAGCACTGCGACTACTAGCGGGCGCTCTGAAAATGCCTGCTACAGACGCTCATCTGTCGCTACCTGCCGCTAATGATGAATCAGCCTCCCCATTTCATTCAATTTGTTGTATTAAGTCAAATCAATTACACTATTTTAAGATGTTTCATTAGTCATTCATCCGGCTTTAGTAGTGAAGAAACCCAGTAAGCTAACCTGCAAAAAAAAAAAAGAATACAGCATGTCCAATTGCCTTGACTTCTGCTACACATATTCCTTGATTTGGATGAATGGGAAGCTTCACAGACACATTGCCAGTACAGGGTAAGATGGAGGTCCCCCCCCCCAGCCATCTCCGCTCTACACATATAAAGGAGACATGTAGGGGGAGGTGTGTGGCAATGGGGAACTCTGCAGTCAAGTCACGCTGAGGTTGAGCTCCGCAGCACATCGCCTGTTGCGGCCGAGCTTGCTGGAAGATGGCGAGCAGCAGGGCGCCGTGTGCTAGCGCAGATTACAAATACACAACATAAAGCTTCACTGCAATGAGAGGAGGCTGCTTGTCCACAGATATAGTACATCAAATACTGCAGATAGATGTCTGCATGGTCACTAACAACATGCAACATGCAGATAAACTCAACACACAACTACAACTGCTTTTTGCCATTTGCTTATATAAATTGTTAATATTATTTTTGTTCATTTATACCGTCATCTTCTATGGCGCTGTACAATGTGGAATTACAAACAGGGTAAAACATGTCATTTATAATAGAGCCAGATGTGAGACCGCACCAGTAATAACACGGGGAGGCCGATTCATTAATAGCGCCAGGTAGCGACAGATGAGCGCCAGTAGCGTGATTTTCACAGCGCCAGCTAGTATTCGCTGTGCTTGGCCGGGGTTTGCTTGTTGACAGCGACTCAGTCGGTGTGCGGTAATGTTGAATACGGGGTTAGGGGTCGCTGTTTCACAGGTTCCGCGTTGTATGGGTGCGCCTGACAACGAATGGCCAGAGCGAACGGCTTGCTGCAGATTCATTAACAAATCACGCTCAAAAATTTCTCGCGCTGTGAATTCCTTGTTTAAACCCCAGAGCGCTGGCGGCGATGTGTGTAAAGTAGTTTATAACCCCCAAACAACCATTTTTTTAATGTAAAAATTATACAAGTTTTTCTAAACATTTTGTAATATGAATACATTAATATCAGACCTGTAATATCAATTCTGCTCAATTTTTTTTTTTTTTTACTAAAAAAAAAAATCCTAACATTGCAGAAGTGGTCACAGAATTTTTGACATTAAAAAAAAAACAAAAAACATTAATAGCAATTAATTATGATTATTTAAAGATTGCTCCATTGAAATGCATTGGACAACGCCAGGGAGCGCCAGGTCATACCTGTCGCTGTGATGGGATTAGCAGCGGCGCTGTTCGTTGCAGTCGGCTACATGATGAATCCCGCGCTAGCTGACGCTCTCGCCGGCGCTAGCCTCATTTAGCGTGATAAATGCGTGATTGTGACCGCCGCCGGGCGTTCTGGAGTCGGTAGCCGCCGATAGCTGGCGATACCTGGCGCTAGTGAGACACTACCTGGCGCTATCCCTTGATAAATAAGGCCCCAAATGTAACAAGTGCGCACACTAGGGGATAGATGCACAAAAATGAGTACAAAACTATAAAGAAGGGGAGTCCCACTTATCCTCCCAAGACTATACTACAAAAAGTGGCACTACCACTTATATACTAAATATATGAAATTTTATTGAAAAATCAATCCAACAGAACATATATGCAATACTTTTTCAAAAAACTCTAAAAAACACATACACATAGGCCCTTTATTTAAGAAGGGATAGCGTCAGGTAGTGGCTGGTTAATGAGAGGTAGCGACAGGTAGCGACTGGTGAACGCTGGACACGGCATGCAATTACACATTTATCAAGCAGAATCTGTTTAACGACTGGGATAGCGGCATGTAGCATCTGATTCATCATTTTCACAGACTCAGTGAACAGCGTCAGCGTTCAGCCTTGCACAGCGCCAGGTATGACCTCTCGCTACCTGTCGCTCTCCCATACATTTCAATGGATGAAC
The DNA here is from genome assembly GCA_027917425.1 of Gastrophryne carolinensis. Classification (NCBI taxonomy): domain Eukaryota; kingdom Metazoa; phylum Chordata; class Amphibia; order Anura; family Microhylidae; genus Gastrophryne; species Gastrophryne carolinensis. The sequence goes on from CM051243.1 coordinate 13,645,812, forward strand.
CTTTTCTTCTCTTTAAACGGGGTATTTGTTTTTCTTTTTTTCCCAAAAAATCACAAATAATTCTGTGACCTCTTCTGGCATTGAAAAAGCTGTTTTTTCATAATTTTTTCATTTTTTTATATATTTCCTCAGAAATGACATTACAGGTCTGGCGTTAAAGTGTTCATGTTACAATGTGGTTACAATGTAATTCCATATGTTTTCGCTTTGTTACTGGTGGATAGATGCTTGAAAACACACTTTAAAGTGGACCAACACCCACCAGTGATCGGCCCGGGAATCTATAAGATTCCCGGGCCGATCACCTCCCCCCCCGCGGGACATCCGAGATCGGGATGTCCCGCGGGGTGAAACCCCCCCAAACACCCCAAACTCCTTACCTATCCTTACCGATCGGGGGTGCCCCACCGAAGTGGACCAAGACCCAGGATAGTCAAAATCCTGGGTGTTGGTCCACTTTAAACACACCGCCTCCTGCGCTCTGGGCTTCAAACAAATATTTTTCAGCGCCAGAGATTTGTGAGGCTGTTTTTTTGCTGAATATGTTGTGAGTCGGTCGCTATGAGCAGTCGCTAACATGCGCTCCCATACAGCGCTGTACTGGTCAAATAGCGACTCCTCACAATGTATTCAACATTACTGAACAGCGACTGAGTCGCTATAAAGTAGCGACCCACGGCTGAGCACTGCGACTACTAGCGGGCGCTCTGAAAATGCCGCTACAGACGCTCATCTGTCGCTACCTGCCGCTAATGATGAATCAGCCTGCCAGACAACACCTACAGGGGGGGGAGGGGGCAAAACAATGTAATGACACCTGAGCCCTACCTGTCCTGGCTGGTCTGGATAAAGTGCTTAATCACCAAATAAATAGAAAATAAATCTATATACAATATATATGTGCAAACATGAAAAAAGTGCTATTGTGCTAAAGTGCCATTAAAGATAATAAGGACAAGCCAGGCATATGGCCAAATAATGAATATCTGCCTCATATGCCTGTTTTCCTTCTCTTCCTATTTTATATTTAGTTAAAGGAAAAATTTCTTTTTGTCAAGTTTTTGGTAAATCTAAACTAATCATGTGTGTTAGGATTGTGCCGCCATAGCTGTGATTTACTTATCTGCATTTTGAAATGTTTCGAGTTCCTGGGACTCCCAGGAGTCCTCCCATGCGAATGCCGTCAGGGTCAGCGTGAGCACCTGGCAAGGCGGGGCAGCTGCCAGGGGCCCCCACCCTCCAGGGGAGCCCACTGACAGGGCCGGCCTTTGGGGTGAGCTACAGAGCTGGACCGGCGGCGGACTTGGAAGGTACCACCACACATATCCTCGAATGTCGGGGCTCCACGCATCGGGGCATCTTGATTTCGATTCCAGGGGAAGAAGTGCTGGGTTTTGTTCTGATTTAAAGTTGCCCACCCCAGCTGATTTCCTATCACTGGAGCATCCCAATCTGTGATACCCTACTGTGTGTAACCCCCTGGGATCGCTGGCATACCCACTATGCAAGCAATTCCACCCCTGAGCTTTGGTCTGCTTTACAGGGGAATCTCAATTTGGGATGCCCCTGTTTGTGAAACTCAAACTGGCGACACAGTGCATTCACCGGTTCCAGGTAAGTAATGAATAAAGGGGGGAGGGGTCACACACAGGGGCATCCAAAATAAGGTAAATCTAGATTCGTTTAGGTCAGGTTTAAAGGGGTTTGGTGTGCTCAGGGGGCATCCAGATTTGGAACGTCCCTCTGTGATGTGACACGACTCTTCACCACAAAGAGGCGCACTGAGACCATGCCGCACAAGGGCCCACATAAACCTGGGGCTGGCCCTGTATGCAGCCCTGAATCATGCGTTTAGGCGCATGCGGAATAGTTTGCGTTCCACCTCCACCTGCGCTCCAGTGTTTCCGCACATGGACCATGAGTTAACCCTATTGTCACTACGGAAAACTGTTTTCTTTGCAAAAAATGTAAAATAAAAAAACATATAAGCTTAGCGTATTGAAGACAACATTATGGCACCCAACAATAGAAATTTAAAGTGGACCAACACCCAGGATTTTGACTATCCTGGGTTTTGGTCCACTTCGGTGGGGCATCCCGCTGTGTGAAACCCCCCAGAAAGCCCCAAAAACTCACCTGACCCCGCTCCCACGGGACCGCTGCATCCAATCCCCGCCGACGGCCAAGCGAGAGGCAGCGACGGACAAGCAGAGCGCGTCCGCCGCCGCCTCCCGTGCGTCCCTCTTACAGGGAGCGCACCCGCGCCGGCCATTCACATACGGCCAGCGCGGGAGCGCGCCCTGCTAGAGAGATGCACGGGAGGCGGCGGCAGTGGACGCGCATGCGGACTGTGGCCTTCCTGGGGGGTTTCACCCCGCGCGACATCCCGATTTCGGATGCCCCGCGGGGAGGGATCTGATCGGCCCGGGAATCTTATAGATTCCTGGGCCGATCCCCCCTGGGTGTTGGTCCACTTTAAAAAAATTCCATCGAAAGTGGAATCACATGTATTACTACACTCTAAATTGGTTACTTTTAGTTTAGAGTACAGTGCTGCCAGAGGCATAACTTAAAGCAGAACAAGATCTGGGGTTTTCAATATAACAGGTTTTGATCCTGATTTGGAATGCCCCACTATGTGTAAGCCCCGATATCACCCATAAAAACATACCTTTCTCCTTTAACACCGTGCATACGTGGGCTCTTGGCCGATCAGCGCCATATGCCACGTAAATGAATCAGGGCCGGCGCCAGTACAGGGCAAACCTGGGCAATTGCCAGGGCCCCGGCATCTTCAGGGGCCCACTCAGGCTCACACTTGGCCATGGTATTTTTTTACAGTAAATCCGAACCACCGAATGCCGGGTGCTGTGTGTAGACCTACTCATGGCCGGCCTCAGCAACAGGGGGATGGTCAGCAGCACTGGAGAAGGTGGCATGGAATGGAGGAGGGCAATTGATGGAAGCTCAGAAGGTGGCGAGAACCAGGTGACAACTGACAAGGACTGGAAGCGATCAGCAGCAGGAGACCAATTTGTGGCAGCGAAGCTGAAAAGTGATATCATGACGCTCACTACTTTGGGGCCCACTAAGACTCTCTTGCCCAAAGGCCCCCACAAATCTGTAGCGAGCCCTGATATTAATGCAGCTCTGTTTAGACTCAGAGCTTGGCTATAGAGAGCAAGAGCTGCCACATCCCCAGAGATGCTGGTTAGGTGGCTGGCACTGTTTACCTCGCAGTGGAAACCAGGGCAAATGTGAGTTTTATGTTCCAGGGCCAGCAGCCAGCCCTGGAGTCTTTTTGACTTCAGGGCCGGCTGCACAGGGTTTTGTTCCACTTTAATGGGAGACACAATCCTATTTGGGGCTAGGTTCCCCCCAATTTTTTTTGGGACTTAGGGCTGTAACCACACCTTTTAAAAGAGTTTTTGTTTTGAAAAATGTATACAATTTTATTAAATACATTTAAAACAAGTACTATAGTACAATCAGATCATTTTCATCCATATGCTTAATCGCATTACCATGATATTAAATCTATGTTTGTTACGAAACCTTATATAGGTTTCAAGGTACTTTATGTCTCCTAATACTTCCTACCTTACACCATATAAGAGATTGTTAAGATGCATATACTAACCCACTAATGATGATAAATGTCTGTCTGTTTGTTACATGTATAGGGCATTGAGGAAGCCAAAGTAGGCGAAACATGATACATGTCTGCCCTCATAAGGAATGATGGAATATTAACCTATATAAGGTTTTGTAACAAACATAGATTTAATATCATGGTAATGCGATTAAGCATATGGATGAAAATGATCTGATTGTACTATAGTACTTGTTTTAAATGTATTTAATAAAATTGTACACATTTTTCAAAAAAAAACTCTTTTAAAAGGTGTGGTTACAGCCCTAAGTCCCCAAAAAATTTTGGGGCTGGGCTGTGTATCAACCATTCAAAATTATACACAGGGGCTTTACTGTGGTCGCTAGCTGGGAACACATTATTTGTAGTTCCTAAGGAAGTCCACTTTAATGTGACCAGCCCATGTTGCAGGTATTTTAGTGGACCCAAATTTGAGAATTTCACTATCCTGGGTTTTGGTCTGTACCCCTGGGGCATCCCGATTTTGGATACCCCCCCCCCTCCCCCGTGTGAAACTCCGCCAGTCACCTGCTGAGCTTTATTAAATCAGTGGCAAAACAAGACTGAACGGGAGCTTAGCCGATCGGTAGCAAGGTATGTATGACTGGTGGGGTTGTCCAGCCAAAAAAGGCACTACTTTTAGCACAGCTCCACCGCCCAGACCCACTAGTGTGCAACTTAGCGAAATTAGAGATCGAGCGCCCCAGTGGTCCTCTCTAGTCCAAGATGGTGGCCATGCCCTCACAGTGCGCCTACTCCATGCATTGCAATGAGCGTCGTGGGCATGCTGCGGGGCAGAAAACCCAATGTGTTCATGGCAAACATCTTGGACTAGAGAGGACCACTGGGACGCTCAGCCTCCAATCTTGATACCTTGTACATCCAGTCTCTTGGGCATTTCCTACAGTCCCAGATAATATCTGCAGCAGATCTCCCTAGTTGGACTCCCTTAGTTTAATGTCTTCATGCATAAAAGTGTTCTAACATCCACTCTGGCCTATGGAGCTCTCTGTGCAATTGAGCATGACAAGCCACAGTGGTCGTGAAGCTGTGTCTAACCCTTTTTTCCTTGTATTTGCAGGCCTGGCCAGTAGGTATCTGCACCCAAGGTTAAGTATGAGTAGTGAACTGGTAAGTGAACAGTGTTATATCTTAAACACAACATGTGCCAATTATGGGATGGTCACGTTATTTTACAATGTCTATTATACCATTTTTGAATACAGGAAACCCAAGAGGCAGAGGTGTAGCTAGGCTTTCTGGCACCCAGGGCAAAGATTCAAAATTGCGCCCCCCACTTGTGCCAAAGACCCCCTTTGGTGCCCCCTGAACATCTGCACCCAGGGCACGTGTCCCCCCCTTGCTGCCCTCCTAGCTACGCCCCTGCCAAGGGGGTCATGTTAATTATTTGGTAAAGCAAGGTGCACTTTTTTTATTGAAGTTTTGAGTTTTCAACAGTACAGATATTTGAAGCTTATGCATTATAAAGCCATCCCACGCAGGGGAGGCAAAGGGAAAAACTAACATTCTATGTTGCATAAGATTATACAGAGATCATACTGATGTTTTAACAATCCATAATGCATACAGAGCGAAGAAGAAACTGACAAAATAAATGACATTCAACATCTTAGCATGACCATCTTGACCTGAGACGAGTTTATGTCCAGTTTGAAACCATGCAGGTCGCGGGATCCCAGACCCCACAGCCCGCATCGCCACATATAAGCCTGCTGCCCCGCGGCCTCCACGACGGCCAGGAACGTCAGGCATGGTCATGGACAGGAAAGAGGTGCTGAAAACCTATTAGGATCATATTTTTAAAGGGAGGAAAAGACAAAGAACTGGGGGGGGGGGGGGAAGGATGAGGGGGGAGGGAGAGGAAGGATCGGGGTGTAGGGGGGGAAGAAGGGTCAAGGTGCTCCCGTACTCCACCAGCCAACGCGTATGATCGCTACAGCCTCTGTGGGGGTTCGCCAGGCCAGGCAAATCTTATTCAGGGCTCCCATATTGAGGAAAGTCTGTGCTGTTTGCTGGTGAGCTCCTGGGGCTTGCAGTGAAAAAGGGCAACCCAGCCTATATACCTGGTTCCAGAAGCGGGCTAACATGGGACAAGTCCACCACATGTGCAGGAAGTCCCCTTCCGCACTGCAGCCCCTGAAGCACGTCCTGGTTTGCCCCAGGAACATCCTGCTCAAGTGCCCCTGCACCAGGTACCAGCGGAGCATTATCTTGTAGGCCATTTCAGCCGCCAGGACGTTGATTGAGCATCTAGAGATGTTGGACCATATCTCCGGCCATCCCCTATCGCTCTGACATGGGCCCAGGTCTTTCTCCCAGCTACCAAAGTACCCATGTGTCTCCGGTCCGGCTACATTTAATGCCGAGTAAATTAAGGCGATTATCCCTTTCTGGAAAGGGTTACTAGTAGATAATTCACTCAAAGGGGGTCCGCACCCGAAAGGGGGGATGCAGTTTTGTCAGAGGCAGGATCCAGTGTCTTAACTGAATGTAGCGAAAGTATTCCCTACCGGGGACACCATACTTCTCTTGCAGATCCTGAAAAGACCCGAACCCCCTCGCCGTGAGCAGGTCCACTATCTTGTAAATGCCCAGATCCTGCCACCATTTAAAGGCCAGTCTATTCTGTTCTCCTGGAGGGAAGTTGGGGTTATCCCATAGATGAACCACGGGGGTGTGAGGGGACATCAAAGAGGCCGAATACCTCACTGAGTCCCACACAGCACTGCTTCATTAACGGGCTGAGCGCCTTGGGTCTATGTCCCTGATCCATCCAGAGCAAGCTATCAATAGGTATTGGCGCACAGTTGGGGTAGTACTCTGAAGAAATAAAGCAGCTTCGGGAGTATGGGCATTTTAACCGGGTTAATGCGGCCTATCCAAGAGATTGGGTACGTTTTCCAGGTCTCCATTAGGCAGGTTAAGGATTTGAATAAGGGAGGATAGTTGGCCTCATACAGGTCAGAGTACTTAGCAGAGATGTGCACCCCCAAATACGGGAGTGGCTCAGCTGTCCAGCGAAAAGGGAAACTAGCCTTAATCTGGTCCACCACGTCCACCGGCAGGGAGATGTTCATCGCCCTCGATTTTTCATTATTAATCGTTAGGCACAAGATTCGAGCGAACTGGTCCAGAATTTTATATAAGTTCGGGAGTGAGGTGGTCGGCTGGGTAATAGCGATCAGGGCATCATCCGCGAAAAACATGGCCTTGTGATGGACACCCGCCACCTCCAATCCCTTTATGTTAATGGAGTTCCTAATTGCTAGACCCAGCGGCTCCATGGCCAGAATAAAGAGAAGCGGGGATAAGGGGCATCCCTGCCGGGTTCCCCTGTGAATACCGAATGGCCCAGAGGTAAAGCCCAGGTATCTCACTCGAGCTGCAGGGGCCGTATAGAGGGCTCCTATCCAGTCAAGAAACCGTTGCCCAAATCCCCACTTACGGAGCACCCACATTAGGTAGTCCCAAGATAGGGAATCGAATGCTTTCTGTATATCAAGTGAGAGAAGAAAGGCCGGGATGCCCCTAGAGTGGGCGTGGTGGACCAGATGTGCGACTCTCCTAACACTGTCCCCAGCCTGTCGAGCTGGGACAAAGCCCACCTGGTCCCCGTGTATGAGGTCAGCACGAAAGTGTTCAGTCTGGCCGCTAGGACCTTGGCTAAAAGTTTCACGTCGATGTTTATCAAGGATATTGGTCTATAGTTGAGGATGAGTAGGCTGTCTTTATCTGGTTTGGGGATCATACATATGTCCGCTAGGAGCGAACTAGGGCTAAGCAAGGAGTCCGCGCATAGAGCATTGAACAGGTTTGATAAATGCGGGGCTAGGATGGGGGCAAACTTTTTGTAATACAGGCCGCTAAACCCGTCTGGACCTGGGGTCTTAGAAGCCCGCAGGGACTTAATAGCCAGTAGCAGCTCACAAGGTGTTATGGGCGCCTCCATCTTGTCCACAAACCCGCTTTTCCCTCTCATGGTGGCCTTTTGGGCTTCCCATAGAGATATTGGGGAGGAGACCGAATTCGTATTGTGCGTAAAGTATGCCTGTAAAGCAACCTGAATTTTAGAGCAGGTGGAACCATTTGATAAAAGAGTCGTTGAGCCGCCAGTTGTAGGAGTGCTTAGTAGTGACCAGGAAGTCCAATACAGCCATTACTGGATTGTGGTCAGACCATGCTGTAATGTAAATTTTGGAATCAATAATGGCGGGTAGCACAGATTGGGGGACCAGTAAGTGGTCTATCCTACACAATGTGCCGTGCGGGTTGGAATAAAACGTAAAGTCATGAGTTCTGGGATTCATTTCTCGCCATACATCACATAGGCTGTAGTGGTTAAGGAGATCACGAAAAGTCGTGGATTGAGAGTCTGGGGTTGGTAGGGCTGTTCCCAGCTGCCCAGTGCGCCGTCTGTCCAGCCCAGGATGGATTGTCAAGTTTGAATCCCCTCCCATGCGCAGGGTCCCATTGGTGTTGTTCTGGACAACCGACAATAAAGGTGTGAAGAAACGAGTCTGGAAGGTGTTGGGGGCATAATATGTGACCAGGGTAATCTCCACATCATAGAGGGTACCCTGCAATATGAGATATCTACCCGTAGGGTCTGAAATCTCTTTGGAACAAATGAAAGGGAGGCCCTTGCGAAAGGCAATTAGTACTCCCCTTTTTTCTCCCTAGCACAGGCAAGGTAGGACAAGGGGAAATGACCACTCAGATAGTTAGGTTTGGAACTAGTGAAAAAACTAGTTTCCTGCAAGAAAATTATGTCGGCTTTGCAGGATTTATAGTAATGGAAGGCCTTATTGCCCTTGGCGGGGACATTAAAGCCCTGGACATTATGCGATATAACTTGACGGTGACCCTGGCGGTGAGGCTCAATAATAACCGGCCTAGTGGAGCACAGGAGGACCATTGGGAGGGAGAGGGGGTGTAAATGGAGAGCTGAGGTGGGGGTGGGGAAACAGGAATAACATGAACAACATGAATAAGACCAAAGTAAAACACTGTGGACCAATATGCAGCGAAGTACCACATAGGGTCCCTCTAGGTTCTGCAGTAGCAGAAAAAGGTCCATAGACCAAGGCCACACGTGGCCTCAGTTGGACCATTTGACAACTTGTCTGATAGGAGGTACACCCTGGAGGCACAGGGCAAAACAGTGAGGTAAAAATTGTTATCTTTTAGCGTAAGTAACCCAGCATATAGCAAAACTAATTAACGTAATATAAAATAGCATAAGGAAACAGCTGAGAACAACACAGCGCAATCTACGCTTCCAGCTTGTAGAGAAGGTTTAAATTCGGGAGTCCGAGACAACATCGTAAACTAAAACTCAGGCGGGGGCCCAATCTGTGAGATTTTTAATTTTAACACAAAGTCAGAAGTCTGTGTTCGAGTTCTGCTTTCATCCCAAACACGGAAAAGCTGGTTAGCAGCCCATTAACCAAGCTTACCTATGCAGAGTGTGCAGCAGGAAGAAGTTGTAATTTACCTGAGCCACGCAATCCTGTTCCTGGATGGTTTTCTGGCACTAGGAGTGTCCACACTTAAAGCAACGTCCATCTTTCTGTTGCCCTGGCCATAGCCCATTTGACAGAAGGAACGCGGACCAGGTACTGGATTGCGGGGCTATGATAAATTAAAGCTGCTACCTGCTACGCACTCTGCGCCCCCCCTCCCCCAACACCCTATCACAATTTATTTTCTTCTTTTACAGCCCCCATTCTGCCTCTCGGGGCCCCTAGACAAATGGCTCCCTGGGTGCAAAATCGGGGCTTGCCGAACCCGAACATTTGGGGGGTCATCCAACACTAGCGATGAAGCATTTTTACAGATGAGATACATGATTTTTCCAATGAGTTATGGGAATATAAAAACTCCAGGGCGCTTTGGGTTATGCAGTAAAAATGGGGAATAATTCCGCATAGCCACCTCTGGGCTATACTGTGGCTTCCAAACTTTAAGAAAAATACACTCACCTCATCGGAAAAATGATAAGTCACGTGTATTTTATTGTGGGGTAGAATTAATACGCTCACCGAGATGCAGGTTGCAATTCACACCGCAAGGCACATCTCTAGTGCAACTTGTTTTACCAAATAATTACCATAACCCTGCATTTCTTCTGCTTCTTTATTCTTCATTGTGTTTCTAACTCACTCTAAGGGCTTTATTTAGGAAACGCCACGAAGCGGCAGGTGCATTTTTCGTGAGCGCCACCAGTAAGTCATATTTATGACGCAAAAAAATGTTTAACGCCTCTCCAAACACCATGGAGCATTCCATGTATCAAGAGCGCTGGGTGCTTTGTTAGCGCCGGCGCTGTGTTCCCTACAGAGCCACATTACATTAGACGCTTAGTGTCGTTCTCCTATAGACTTCAATTGGCCATTCCAGTCCCGTTATTTTTTGGTGACTTCTAGTTAGCGCATTTTAGATTTTTTTTGCTTTTTTCGTTCATTATTGTACTTTAGATACCCACAGCTAACTTTCGTTTTCATGCCTGCCAATCATGTATCATGTCATTTGTATGTTTCCAATGTAATTCCCAGATCTAAATGAGCTTTATTCAGCAAACTACTTATATTGCCACCATTTTAACACCTCCCACCCCTAATTGTATAAAGCCCATACTTACCCAACCAAAATGTAAACCGCAAAGGAAATCCATCCCCTCGTCTGTAACCCCCCTCCCAGTTTTTGCGGGTTAAGATAAAGTGGGGAAAAACATGGGCATGTCTATCCCCACACCACACAGCCACAGCACTGTAGCAGCCTGTGGGCACCTGACCCCAGATAAGAATGGATTCTGAGTCTGAGGGCACCTCCTTCCCGATGCCATTTGGTGGAAATGTCCTACTTTCAGTTGAGTTTCCTTGAGTGCATATAACCCTACATGTGGACACACACCTCCTAAAAATGACTGCTCTGCCCCCCACCAATTCACTAATTCCCTTAGCAAAACCTATTGGCTGCCTGGGGGTCAAGTGGAACAATATGATGCTTTTCTTGGGGTTAATAAGCGGACAGGCACCCTAAATCAGATGGGAGGATATTGGAAGTCAGCTTTAATGTAAAGCTTTACCCAAAACCATTAACATTGTTTTAACCCTGTTTTTTAAGTCAATTCTGGTGATGGATCTCTTCTGTTGACCCCCAGAAGACTAATTATATAAAAACTGACCCATACAAATTACTAAGGGCCCTTCTCAAAAAAAATTCTGTGCAGGAACTTAGAACTTTTAACATTGTAAATATATAATCTAGTTCCTTAAATGGAGTACTTTGCTCAAGTATAACTATATGGCCCTGATAGGGATTGTCTAGGTTAAAAATAAAAAAAAATCCTATACTCCTTTTTGTCCTCTGCAGCTCCTCTGTACAGTTGCTGTGTTTCCAAGCAGCTCCTCCATCTAGACCGGCATCTGCAACTATCGAGGAGTGGGCTTCAGCCATTCAGTATCCCAGCGTGGCGGCCTCTCTGGTGGCATTCTGGGGGGCCGTGATTCCGCCCCACATGACTACTCCAATCATTGCAATGGTGGGCATTGAAAAGGTGCCGAGACACGCAATGAATGGAGCAGGGGGGTGTTAAGCCAGTCTGAGGGACACTGCTGAGATCGATAATGAGGTGAAGAGGAGCTGCGGGGGACAAAAGATGAAAAGTACCATATTTTTCGCTATATAAGGCGCACCTGCCTGATTTGGAGGAGGACAATAAGAAAAATAATACTCTGAACCAAATAATAGGCAAGGTGCAGGATCCCCCACTTACAGGCAAAGTGGCATCCCCCTCCCATTCCCCATAGGCAGTGTGGCATTCCCCCCTCCCATTCCCCATAAGCAGTGTGGCATTTTCCCCTCCCATTCCCATAGGCAGTGTGGCATTCCCCTCTCCCATTTCCATAGGCAGTGTAGCATTCCCCCCTCCCATTTCCATAGGCAGTGTGGCATTCCCCCCTCCCATTTCCATAGGCAGTGTGGCATTCCCCCCTCCCATTTCCATAGGCAGTGTGGCATTCCCCTCCTCCCATTCCCATAGGCAGTGTGGCATTCCCCCCTCCCATTTCCATAGGCAGTGTGGCATTCCCCCCTCCCATTCCCATAGGCAGTGTGGCATTTCCGCCTCCTATTCCCATAGGTAGTGTGGCATCTCCCCTCCCATTCCCTTAGGCAGCGTGGTATCCCCCCCTCCCATTCCCATAGGCAGTGTGGCATTCCCCCCTCCCATTCCCATAGGCAGTGTGGCATCTCCCTCACCCATTCCCCATAGACGGCAAAAAAAAAAATGTAAAAAAAAGTCAACTCATGTGCCAGTGCTCCCATGTTGCTGGCCAGACTGCTACACTATGGGAGGCTAGAAGAGGATGGAGGAGCGGTGGGTGGGCGTGGCCTGTTTTGACTCCACCTACCTGACATGCCGGATGGTGGCTTGCTGCTACCCTCTGCCAAATAAACTGCACCACCACCGGCCAGGGGGGTGCAGAAAAAAGATGGCCTCAGCATGGATGAAAAATAGTATCGCTCATTAGTCAAATGTTTAAGTTTGAATTTTGTTGCAGTGTGGTTAACTGGACTTTTACCTGTTAAATCCATCAGGGCCTATTCACTGAGAGTTCTGGATTCTCTCCCTCCCTGATGCAGAAGGATCACAATTTCCTACAGAAGTCGATCCCCAAACTCCAGAAACACGCTGGCAACCCTCCTGACTACCAGACGCGGGAAAAGTACTGAGGACACAGGGTCCAGATCCAGGTCACATGGCTTTGTCTAGAGAGATTAAAGGCTTTTGCATGAACTAAAATGACTTGTGTGGATTGTGTCATTAGTCACGCGAGACAGCTGCACATGTCAACTGTATATCGGTGGCATGTAAACAGCACAATAATAGGTAATGTATCATTGGAAGGAGTTATGGACTGGCAAAGGGAGGCACAGAGGAGAACAATGAGTACTTACTGTTGTTGCAGTAGCCCCCTGGATCATGTTTTCCCAACCTTCTTGTTTGTTAAGTACCCTCAAGCATAGAAAGAAAGGATTTATACTGAATGTGCTAACCCTGACCCAACAGTACAAGCTTTTCTACCAAGATGGCGCATGCTGGCAACCTGATGCAATCTATTGGAGGAGCACCAAGCAGGCAGCATCTTGTAATTACAAAGTCACTGTCGGTAGCTGCAGGACTGTACGCTGTGAAATGTCTGTGGTGTGGTCGGAGAATTGTCTGCAGTGTTTCATGTCCCCCTGCATCTCAGCTGTCGCTGGAGTAACACAGAGGGAAAGATTGATTGCCATTGGTGTCACTAGTATCACTGGCTGGGAAACTCTGTACTAGAGCTATAGCTGCCATCAAGGCAGTACAAACAGGAATCCTGTATAAAAAAATCCTATACTCCTTTTTGTCCTCTGCAGCTCCTCTGTACAGTTGCTGTGTTCCCAAGCAGCTCCTCCATCTAGACCGGCATCTGCAACTATCAAGGACTGGGCTCCAGCCATTCAGTATCCCAGCGTCTCCCATTCCCATAGGCAGTGTGGCATTCCCCCCTCCCATTCCCCACAGGCAGCTTGGCATTTTCCCCTCCCATTCCCCATAGGCAGTGTGGCATTCCCCCCTCCCATTCCCCACAGACAGTGTGGCATTCCCCCCTCCCATTCCCCACAGGCAGTGTGGCATTCCCCCCTCCCATTCCCCACAGGCAGTGTGGCATTAACCCCTCCCATTCCCCATAGGCAGTGTGTACTAAACTCTGTAGTAGAGCCAAAGCCGCCATCAAGGCAGTACAAACAGGAATCCTGTATGGGGTCGCTCAGGGGACAAAGCCACCGGCTCTGATGGCAGCCCTGTGACTTCTTACCTGCTCCCATGCTTTCAGTAAATCTGGGGGCTCCCTATCTGGAATTTCTTGGACAGACAATTTGAGGCTCAGGCTGTATACAAGTTTCTATTGCCCATTAAAGTGGACCAACACCCTTCCGGATCGGCCCGTGAATCTTATAGATTTAATCCATCCCCGCGGGGCATCCAAAATCGAGTGAAACTCCCCAGGACGCCCAGAAACCTTACCTTGATCCCGATCTCACGGCGCATGCGCGGGCCTTGGGCGCATCTCGCGCTTCTCTCTAGCAGGGCACATGCCCGCGCCGGCCATTCACAAATGTTAGAGGGAAGCGCGAGATGCGGCCGCCAGCGTGCTTGGAGTCGCTGTGGTTGTACGTTGATTGGATGGCCATACCACAGCGGTTCCGATCACGCTGATTGGACGAGCAGCCGCGCATGCGTCGTAGGAACGGGGTGAGGTGAGTATTATCAGGCATTCTGGGGGGTTTCACATAGCGGGGCACCCCCGATCGGGGTGCCCCGGGGAAGTGGACCAAGACCCAGGATAGTCAAAATCCTGGGTGTTGGTCCACTTTAAAACAAAGTTATTATGTGGTCTTAAACTGGACCTTCAGCATCATTTAATGAAAAGCCCAAATCCTTAAAAAAATATTCCCCAGCAAAGTAATATATTTTAAGTTTTTAGTCTTTCCCACACCTTGCTGCAACTCTGTTCAGGGCTCTAGCATATGGGCGCCGCCATCTTGACTCAGAAGCATCACACATACTGAGGAGAGAAAGGGGGGATAAAGTACAGGGGGGCGGGTTATAACTGCTTTGCACAGACAGAGCAGAGCTAGGGTCAGGGAAAGGACAGCAATCCCAGAATGCAGAGCAGCACATCCTGTTTGCAGGCTGCCTGATGCTCCATGAGCTGCCATCTGGGATGTTTAAAGGCTCATAACATGCAGTAGATGCAGGTAGGATGATTTTTAATGTGGGCAATCTGTATGTACAGGGTGTGGGAAACATATAAGATAGACTCTTATTCAGGGTGAAGGTCTGGATTAATGTGAGCAATCTGTATGTACGGGGGGGGGGGGGACATATAAGATAGACTCTTATTCAGGGTGAAGGTCCGGATTAATGTGAGCAATCTGTATGTACAGGGTGGGGGAAACATATAAGATAGGCTCTTATTCAGGGTGAAGGTCCGGAGATTAATGTGGGCAATCTGTATGTACAGGGAGTGGGAAACATAAGATAGACTCTTATTCTGGGTGAAGGTCCGGAGATTAATGTGGGCAATCTGTATGTACAGGGTGTGGGAAACATAAGATAGACTCTTACTCTGGGTGAAGGTCCACTTTAAGATCTGCCTAGACTAGTGTTTCCCTACCACAGAAGTCTCTCCCCATATCCCAAACTGGGATGCCCATTCAGCTTAAAATAAAAAGAAATGCTAAAAATATGTAATTTCTACTCACCTTTTCGGCCCTCCCATGCAGTGATTGTGTCCCATATGACCAATGAGGTTCGCCAAGCAGGCATGTGCAGCACCATATATGACACATCCCCCCCCCCCCCTTTTGTTTTCAGGCTATGCTCTTACCTTACCTCCACATTCCCTTGGCTGCTGAAGATCCAGAATCTGCTGATCAGCTGCGACCAGTGAGGGTTTGGAGGCTGCTGCACACATAGCACTGTATAAGCCCCCCGTGAACTTCACTTGCTGCCAGTCATAAAGTGGGACTTCAAAGCTTTGTGGGAACTCGAAAGTAATGGGGCTGGTGGGATATGGTGTGGGCCATCCTTCAATCGAATGACTGCTGGCCCTCTTTAAGATTTTGGGGATGGGGTGGGCCGCACACACTATAAATATAGTTATTTACTTTTTCCCCTGCATACGCTGATAAAAAGAAGGTTTTCGTGTGGGCTAGTAAATCTATCCAAGCAAGACAAATCGCTTTAATGTACAAAATAGTGCATACATACAATTAACATTCTAAGCACAATAGCTACTGATAAAATTGCACAGTGGCATACTGATACCTAAAATTATAAAATTAAGAAATGAAAGATAGTGAAAATAAAAAATCAAATATTGTTACGGCAGTAACAATTTGATCATTTAGGAAGTGGAAGAACAAATATGATCAGATCACCTCCAACAGAAAAAGTAAAATGTACAGGGAAATCTTCAATATTTTTGATAAACTTTACGTTTTTCCTATGCTCTTACCTTAGATTATATATTGAGTAGCATCAGCAACCATTCAGGGGTAGGTACCTTCTCTTGAGCAGAACTTAGCCCCTTAAAGGTTAACATGCTACTGCAGGCAAAGGTAATTACACCATTGTGTCGGGCTACATTTGGCACTGTCCTATACTGTTTTCCATTATTAAATTGAAGAAGAAATGGCCAAGATATCGAAGTTTACAATTTCAACTTCTGAAAAAAGTGTATGTGGTCCCTGGACCTGTGATGCTGTGCAATAATCAGCATAATAAGCGGACTCTCCACTGAGAGCAATGTGATGAATCTGAGGAGGAGGCAGAAGGTGGGGCAGGAGAAGGCAGAAGGTGGGGTGGGAGGAGGCAGAGAGAGGGACGGGAGGAGGCAGAAGGTGGGGCCGGAGGAGACAGAGAGAGGGGCGGGAGGAGGCAGAGAGAGGGGTGGGAGGAGGCAGAGAGAGGGGCGGGAGGAGGCAGAGAGAGGGGCGGGAGGAGGCAGAAAGAGGGGCGGGAGAAGGCAGAGAGAGGGGCGGGAGGAGGCAGAGAGAGGAGCGGGAGGAGGCAGAGAGAGGGGCGGGAGGAAGCAGAGAGAGAGGGGTGGGAGGAGGCAGAGAGAGGGGCAGGAGGAGGCAGAGAAAGGGGCAGGAGGAGGCAGAGAGAGGGGCGGGAGGAGGCAGAGAGAGGAGCGGGAGGAGGCAGAGAGAGGGGTGGGAGAAGGCAGAGAAAGGGGCGGGAGGAGGCAGAGAGAGGGGCGGGAGGAGGCAGAGAGAGGAGCGGGAGGAGGCAGAGAGAGGGGTGGGAGAAGGCAGAGAAAGGGGCGGGAGGAGGCAGAGAGAGGGGCGGGAGGAGGCAGAGAGAGGGGCGGGAGGAGACAGAGAGAGGGGCGGGAGGAGGCAGAGAGAGGGGCAGGAGAAGGCAGAGAGAGGGACGGGAGGAGGCAGAGAGAGGGGCGGGAGGAGGCAGAGAGAGGGGGCAGGAGGGGGCAGAGAGAGGAGCAGGAGAAGGCAGAGAGAGGGCAGGAGGAGGCAGAGAGAGGGGTGGGAGGAGGCAGAGAGAGGGGCAGGAGGAGGCAGAGAGAGGGGCGGGAGGAGGCAGAGAGAGGAGCGGGAGGAGGCAGAGAGAGGGGCGGGAGAAGGCAGTGAGAGGGGTGGGAGGAGGCAGAGAGAGGGGCGGGAGGAGGCAGAGAGAGGAGCGGGAGGAGGCAGAGAGAGGGGCAGGAGAAGGCAGAGAGAGGGGCGGGAGGAGGCAGAGAGAGGGGCGGGAGGAGGGAGAGAGAGGGGCGGGAGGAGGCAGAGAGAGAAGCGGGAGGAGGCAGAGAGAGGGGCGGGAGGAGGCAGACAGAGGGGCGGGTGGAGGCAGAGAGAGAGGCGGGAGGAGGCAGAGAGAGGGGCAGGAGGAGGCAGAAGGTGGGGCAGGAGGAGGCAGAGAGAGGGGCGGGAGGAGGCAGAGAGAGGGGCAGGAGAAGGCAGAGAGAGGGGCAGGAGAAGGCAGAGAGAGGGGCGGCAGGAGGCAGAGAGAGGGGCAGGAGGAGGCAGAGAGAGGGGCGGGAGAAGGCAGCGAGAGAGGTGGGAGGAGGCAGAGAGAGGGGCGGGAGGAGGCCGAGAGAGGAGCGGGAGGAGGCAGAGAGAGGGGCAGGAGAAGGCAGAGAGAGGGGCGGGAGGAGGCAGAGAGAGGGGTGGGAGGAGGCAGAGAGAGGAGCGGGTGGAGGCAGAGAGAGGGGCGGGAGTAGGCAGAGAGAGGGGCGGGAGTAGGCAGAGAGAGAAGCGGGAGGAGGCAGAGAGAGGGGCGGGAGGAGGCAGAGAGAGGGGCGGGTGGAGGCAGAGAGAGGGGCGGGAGGAGGCAGAGAGAGGGGCAGGAGAAGGCAGAAGGTGGGGCAGGAGGAGGCAGAGAGAGGGGCGGGAGGAGGCAGAGAGAGGGGCAGGAGAAGGCAGAGAGAGGGGCAGGAGAAGGCAGAGAGAGGGGCGGGAGGAGGCAAGAGAGGGGCGGGAGGAGGCAGAAGGTGGGGCAGGAGGAGGCTGAGAGAGGGGCGGGAGGAGGCAGAGAGAGGGGCAGGAGAAGGCAGAGAGAGGGGCAGGAGAAGGCAGAGAGAGGGGCGGGAGGAGGCAGAGAGAGGGGCGGGAGGAGGCAGAGAGAGTGGCGGCAGGAGGCAGAGAGAGGGGCAGGAGGAGGCAGAGAGAGGAGCGGGAGGAGGCAGAGAGAGGGGCGGGAGGAGGCAGAGAGAGGGGCGGGAGGAGGCAGAGAGAGGAGCGGGAGGAGGCAGAGAGAGGGGCGGGAGGAGGCAGAGAGAGGGGCAGGAGGAGGCAGAGAAAGGGGTGGGAGGAGGCAGAGAGAGGGGCAGGAGGAGGCAGAGAGAGGGGCGGGAGAAGGCAGAGAGAGGGGCGGGAGGAGGCAGAGAGAGGAGCGGGAGAAGGCAGAGAGAGGGGCGGGAGGAGGCAGAGAGAGGGGCGGGAGGAGGCAGAGAGAGGGGCAGGAGGAGGCAGAGAAAGGGGTGGGAGGAGGCAGAGAGAGGGGCGGGAGGAGGCAGAGAGAGGGCAGGAAGAGGAAGAGAGAGAGGCGGGAGGAGGCAGAGAGAGGGGCGGGAGGAGGCAGAGAGAGGGGCGGGAGGAGGCAGAGAGAGTGGCGGCAGGAGGCAGAGAGAGGGGCAGGAGGAGGCAGAGAGAGGAGCGGGAGGAGGCAGAGAGAGGGGCGGGAGGAGGCAGAGAGAGGGGCGGGAGGAGGCAGAGAGAGGAGCGGGAGGAGGCAGAGAGAGGGGCGAGAGGAGGCAGAGAGAGGGGCGGGAGGAGGCAGAGAGAGGAGCGGGAGGAGGCAGAGAGAGGGGCGGGAGGAGGCAGAAAGAGGGGCGGGAGGAGGCAGAGAGAGGGGCGGGAGGAGGCAGAGAGAGGGGCGGGAGGAGGCAGAGAGAGGGGCGGGAGGAGGCAGAGAGTAGCCGAGTAGTTAATACCTTGGTTAGCACACCAGAAAATGTTAGTATAGACATGAAAGTTGGGTGCTTCTTCCTCTGAGATTTTTTCCCCAAAATATCCCCTTGTAAAGTACCAAATGCAATAATAAAGGAAATAGAAGCACACCACAATTTTTTAGTTTATAGTGTGAGAAAAAATATCATATATTGCAATAATATACACAATTCATTACATGTTATAAATACTGAGCCAGTAGTAGATACATGAAAGACATTGATAAAAAAGGATATGGATTTTATCCTGATGTATGGTTCTAATAGAACTGTGTATACCTTACTGATAAAGGAAATAAAGAATTCATTTAGCCTTAACAGTATCAGTACATGTAATAGACTATATAATATTGGTAAAAAAATACCTTCTTCTAGACAAGTATATAGTAAGGTATTCACACAATGATCCTCAGACTGAATTCCAGACACACATTATCTGAGTGTCCCATAGGTTAAGGAGAATTCTCAGAAATTGCCAGTGTACAAAGGAGTAAATAATGTCTGTATCGTCTGGGATAACGCCATGTAGTGTCCGATTCATCATAATCCCAGCCTCAGCGAACAGCGCCGACGTTCAAACTTTCAGAGAGCCACGTCTTACCTCTCGCTACCTGTCGCTCTCCCATACATTTCAATGGACGTTCTTTTACTTCTCTTTAAACAGGGTTTTTATTTATTTTTTTTTATTCTGAAATAATGTTGTGACTTCTCCTGGCCTAGAAAAAGCCATTTTTTCACACTTTTTTCATCTTTTATATATTTATGCAGAACTGACATTGGCATTAATGTGTTCATGTTACAATGTTATTACAATGTAATTCCATAGGTTTTCGCTTTGTTACTGGGTACATGTTCATAAACAGCCTTTAATCACACAGCCTCCGGCGCTCTGGGCTACAGCGAAGCATTTTTGAGCGCCGGCGGAGTGTGAGGCTGTTTTTTTTGATGAATATGGTGTGAGTCGGTCGCACTGACCAGTCGCTGCCATTCGCTCCTATACAGTGCTGTACTGCTCATATAGCGACTCCCCACAACTTATTCATCAAGGCTGCACATCGACTGAGGCGCTCTGAACTAGCGAACCACGGACGAGCACAGTGACTACTAGCGGTTGCTCTGAAATGCCTGCTACAGGCGCTCATCTATCGCTACCTGGCGCTAGTGATGAATAAGCATGCCCGAATGTCATGGCATGCAGATGAATCCATCCATTAAGGATGAGATGTATTTTTTGTTTTAAACTTTATATCCCCTTATCAGCCTCATCAGAATATTTACCAAAGCCTGAACGGTTCCCAGGGCACACCTAACTGAAGCATGCGAGGGTACATTCCAGAAATATTCTGTCCAAATGAACTGCACACGGAATGAGTGCAAAACAAGCTATACAAATGTATCTTCATTAATGGCAGGCTCTGCAAGACGCAGCGCAGCTGCTGGAACGTGAGCTGCCAAATGTACAGGCCTCCCATGCTCAATATTTATTCACATTTCATGCTGACGAAACATGTTTTTGAATGGACTGAAATATAACATCTAGGCTGCTCCACTATCTGGTTAAAGAGGACCAATTTTAAAAGATTCTAGGCCTGGCTAATTACCTGTCCTAGGTATGAAGAAAAGAAGTGAGTTTATGGGCTTTCATGTTGCAATCTGGATGCCCCCAAGCAAACCGCTTGTTGATATAGGTTTTGGTCCTTGTGAAGGAACGATCCAGCTTAGGTGCGGAAAACCCACAGATACAAGTCTGGAGTTCCAATTTATTTCCCCCTGTTAAGGCTTTTAGTCATCAATATGCATAGGTCCCTATCTCCCCAAGAAGGGTAATTAGCATTTATGGGTTGAACAGCGCAGATCACAGACTCCCCGCTGATTTTCTCACACCTCCAGCCTGGGAAAGCTCCAGTGGGTCTGGAGGTGGTAGGACCACTGGCGGTTAAACAGTCACATCAAAAGATGAGACTAGCGGCACCAACACAAATCGGACCATAGCTGAGTCACCATGTGTCCCAGCACCAAGCCAGGTACAGAACCAGAACCGGCTCACAAAACCGGACGTGGAGATAGGTTACTCCGGGCTCTGCGACATAGGAAAACTAGAAAAATGGAGATCCAAGTTTCTGGCCCAGTTAGGGACCCCATCTTTGGTCTCATCAAATGCCCGGCATCCAGCCCAATCTTTTGGTGCCGTATCCAAAGCCATATGACCCCCCTGCTCAAAGTTATAACCCCTAAAGAGTTTTTAGGGGCCAAAACAAGCTCCAGGACAGTGGGAGGTGACAATCCGTCCCACAGAAGGGAGGGGAGTGAAAGGGTCTTGCTGCATAAAAGGGGTAACCTCGGGGCCAGGTTTTGGTCACTTATATGAAGAGGTCACGGTTCCCCCGTGCTGGAGGTGTCCATCCACAAGCTTGCCACTTACCTCTTGTGGGAGCTCTCATCACAAATACTCTGTAACTGCATACTAAGGTAACTGACCATTGTCTCTCTGTGTAACTCACTGTAACCTGTAACCACTGTTTAGAACAGCATTTGTATTATTTCATATTCAATTATAGCCAAATGTTTGTTATCACTGCCTAGTGTGCTTATAGCATTAAAACTTATATTTAACTTGAGCGATCTTTTTGCCTTAGCCAAGAATCTGTGTTTCCGCAGGCTTTGAGCCCGGTATTCCTGATAGGAGGGATCGAACAAGGGTTTTTGGCAACACGGTCTGTGTGTCTGGAGGTCCCTGGTTGATAGTTGGATCACGTGACCCGCGGTTCCCTGACAGTCCTCTTTAAAATAGACCAAAACCAGACCTAACATCTATCAGAGACCGGGTCCTCTCTTCATCCAGGAGCCATCTGACCCCCCACCCCCCGGGGCTCTTCCGGCTTCAGGAGAGGGCATGAAAGAGCACCCCCAGCTGCTGCCTACAAAAAAGAAGAATGACATTTACTCACCTGCTTCCGCAATCCCTCACAGTCTCCTCTTCACCCAGAGGGCCTCTGATCCCCCCCAGGCCCTTCCACTGTGAGGAGAGGCCCCGAAATGGGCCCTCTCCCCCACTACCTGAATCGTAGCCGCTAGCCCCGCCACTTGTGGGTGGGGACAATAATGTTATCCCCGCACCCGTCCAAAGATGTTCAGCCTCGCTGGGTGATCGGCGGTAAGAGGTTGGAGGGGCAAGGGGCTGTGATCCCTTGCCGGCCCAGCCCCCCCCCCCTCCACCAATCACCCCGCATCTGTCATCGGATCGCCAGGGGACACAAGATCGACATGGGTCACAGGCTTGGAGGTGTTAAAAACAATCATAAAAGTCATTTTTCTCCTGTGTCTTATTTACTTTTAACCCTTTGTGAACAGGTACATCCCAAATCAGAATGACCTATGCAAAAGGGGAGTAAAGGGTTGATGTTATTGTAAAGGGTTTTAATCCCTTTAAAACAGAGCTAGCCCAATTATAGCCCTCAGGACCAATGTGCCCCCAAACCCCAGGCATTAAAATTTGTAATTTAACTTTTGAGACATAGCAGTCTCAAAGGAGGACCAAAAGTTTTAAATATAGTTATTAAAGCATAACAAAACCCAGTGCAGCTGGCCATGGATTATAAAAGATTCCAGGACTGGCCTTCCCCTGGGCACCCCAAAACGCGCTGCTTCGCTGTGTGAACCCCACCTCCCCGGTCACCACAAAACTCATCTTTGTCCTGGCTCCCACAGTGATGTAAACAATACCGAATGAATCCCCAGCATATCTGGGCTTAGTTGCACTCCTGAACACTGGGGAAACTGGGGATGCAGCTTACTATTGCCGATCATAAAGTGGACCAAAACCCAGGATTTTGACTATCCTGGGTTTTGGTCCACTTCCCCAGGGCATGAAACCCCGCTGCGTGAAACCCCCCAGATTAACTCACCTCACCCCGCATGCGTCCAATCAGCGCGTTCTGAGCCGCTGAGCTATGCGCGTCAAAGCTCCGAGCACGCTGGCGGCCGCATCTCACACTTCTCTCTAACAGAGAGTGCGCCCGTGCCGGCCATTCAAGAATGACCGGCGCGGGCATGCGCCCTGCTTGAGAGAAGCGCGAGATGCGGCCACGGCCTGTTGGACCGGGATTCAGATAAGGTTAGCAGGCGTCCTGGGGGGTTTCACACAGCGGGGCATCCCGATTTTGGATGCCCCGGGGGGGGGAGGGAATTTAAAAGATTCCCGGGCCGATCACGCTGGGCTTTGGTCCACTTTAATATGCACGGCATACAGCGTTGATTGGACGGGAGCCTGTTTCATACATCTTTGGACCGAGGAAAGGTAAGTTGTCACAGGCAATTTAAGGGGTTTGCTGTCTGCTTTCAAGTAAAACAAAATCCAGGGCTTTGTTCCCCAGATCTCCCTTTCCCTGGTCCTACAGCATATGTGCGAGTTCTAATCCAATCAGCACCGTATGCCGCGCATATTAATGATCAGCAATATGGCTCTGTTTAGATGCCAAGCACAGCAATTGGGAGCGAGAGCAGCCCTATCCCCAGTTCTCTCTAGACATGCGAATGGCTGGTCACGGAAGCACGCCTCAGCCCAGAGATGCTGGGTATGCCGCCATAATTGTTTAAATCGCTGAGGGAGCCACCAGAAAAAGGTGAGTTTTGTGGCGAACTGGGATGTTTTACACAGCAGGGACTCCTGAATCGAGATGCCCCAGGGAAACACCAATTCTTTTCACACGCTGATGTCAGCCAAGAGTGAGTAGCGGGAGAGGGGCAGAGGACACAGATCCTCCACCTGGCTTCCAACATTCACGTTCAGCTGTGATCAACGCATCGGACAGCACATAAATAAATAAAGGACTTTTGTGTGTGTTTTTTTGCACTTAACCCTTTGTGAACTGAACAAGACATTTCATGTTAAAGGGTGTCATGAACAACTCACCTTCGCGCCCGTCTCTCGGCGTCTGCGGGCGGCTCGGGCTTTGGCAGCTGTCGGGCTCTCTCCCCGCCCGGCAGCCGCATCCCCGTCAGGCGGCGTCTGAGCGAGCGGGGGCCGCCCCCTCCAATCGCCACAGTCTCCCTGCTCTGCAGTCTGTGTTTTCTTATGACCTACGGCGGCGCTGCAGGCAGCGCGCCCGCCAGAGGTTAGGTTAATTAAAGGGCCAATGAGCCCAAAGTTTCTTCTGGGCAAAACGCCCTATAGTGTGAATTAGGCAATCAGCCCAAGGATCATAGTTGCACCAATCATGTCAGCCCCCATCAAATAAAGGTGTTTCCCTCACACCCGTGATAGCGTGCTGCTGGGTGTGTTTTGTCCGAGTCTACTGAACCTTTTCTGTTACCGACCTTGCTGTGTTTGACCATCCCGTGATTGCTGCCTGGACCGACCATTGCCTGTTTCTGACTACGATTTGGTCTTATCCCCTGTACTGCGTACCTGTGACCTCCCGGCTTGACCCCTGGCTCGATTTTGACTACTCTTCCGTCTCACCCTTTGGTGCTGCGCTGTTTTGGACTGATCTCTCTTGTATGACCTCGGCTTGCCCAACCTCGCCCAGTCTCGTCCCGGGTCATCCGCCTTCCCCCCTGTAAGTCCACATCCTTTGTGCTACCAAGTCCTGGGGGCAACCGTGCCCGGTGAGGCGTGTAAAGCATCCCGGCAAACAGGGGCTTGTCTACAGGTGAAGCTAGCAGCGGAGATTGGGGGTTGAGGACTTACCTGGAAGGCGGGTGTCCCACGGGACCTGACAAAGGGTAATTCCACTTTCAATGGCATTTTTCTAGTGTGCCAATATGATGTGCTCAAGGTGCTGAGTTTATCTATTATTATTATAATCTATATTATTTATTTATTATCTATAATTTTTTACTTTTTGCAACTCCACGATACTAAAAGAAAACCATCATCTGATTGGCCGAGGCAAACATGACAAATTTAACCCCATCAGCATTATTTCAATCTCTTCAGATAGGGGGAATCGGCTAAAGAGTTACTAGCAATATTCTTAGGAGTAAAGGCCGATGGCTGCTGCTTTGTTTAGCCAAACCTGCTAATACACACAGCCGTTACAGTTGAAGGATTCTGGGATTTGTAGTGAGAAAAGGATACTAGAAGCTTTACTGAATCAAAGCCACTCCTAGTTTACCAAGACAGATCCACTGGAACAGTGGCGGACTGGGACCAGAAGCCAGCCCTGGATCTTACCAGTCCCTGGCCGGCCCAGGACATCCCTGCTGAGACCATGATGCTGGGGCTTTAGCATTGGGGGGCTGGGGTTCCTTGGCTTGTGGATACAGTGGGACTCGATACAGGGGCATGAGGAGACTAAGGGGGCAGGGATTGAATGTGGGTCTTAAAAGCAGCAGCCCAACTGGCCCAAAGCAGAGTGGCCCACCGGGCATTGTCCCGGGTCTCCCTATGGCCCGTCCGCCCCTGCACTGTAATATAAGAAACCTGGAATCAGCATTCTGATAAGTAAATCGCAGGTCTGGTGGCACAATCCTAACACAAATGTTTATTTTACATCCCAGAAGAGGAAAACAATAAGGCAGAACACCAAATACCTTACAAAAAGGTGTCCAAGCGGAACAAAAACTTGGGGCCTTATTCATGAAGGGATAGCGCCAGGTAGTGTCTGTACAGCGGCAGGTGAACGCCGGAGACGGCGTGCAATTACACATTTATGAAGCCGAATCTGGTGAGCGACTGGAACAACGCCATGTAGCGTACAACTCATCAATATCCCAGCCTCAGCATACAGCGCCGGCGTTCAGCCTTGCAGAGCGCCACGTCTTACCTGTCGCTACCTGGCGCTCTCCCATACATTTCTATGGACGAACCTTAAATCCCTTTCCTGATCCCAATTTTTTTTTTTCTCAAAAAAAAAACCCCACAAACCTTCTGACATGTATCCTGGGCAAGAAAATGACATTTTTGAAAAGTTTTTAGATTTTTTTATATTTTTATGCAGAATTGTCCTTACATGTCTGGTATTAAAGTGTTACTGTTACAATGTAATAACAATGTCATTCCATATGTTTTCGCTTTGTTACTAGTGGATATATGTTCAAAATCAGACTTTAAAGGAGCATTATCGCAAAAAAATGGCCCAATGATAAAAATCCATATAAATCTGCTGGATGGAGGGAGGAGGGGTCACTTATACACCCGGTATCGAGAAATATCCAGCCAGGCTTGTTTTTTTTATTTCAATGGAAGGAAAAGGAAATCTCGGGTGACAGACTCTTTCACCCCTCATAGACTAAACCTGTAACCTCAGGATTTTATTCCTATCAGTGGAAGAAAACCACAAGCTTGGCGGGAGTTTAATTCAGTTTGGGTGTATAAGTGACCCTTCGCCTTATTAGCTAAAGTGTTTATATGGATTTTTAATATTACACAATTTCGCGATAGTGCTCCTTTAATCAAACAGCCTCTGGCGCTGTGGGCTACATCGACCCGATTTTGAGCGCCGGAACTGTTTGAGGCTGATTTTTTGATGAATGTGTTGTGAGTCAGTCGCACTGAGCTGGCGCTACCATTCGCTCCAATACAGCGTAGTACTGTGAATCACATACCGTATTCAACAATGCCGGCCAGCGACTGAGGCGCTCTGAAATGATCCAAGCACAGCGACTACTAGCGGACACTCTGAAAGTGGACCAACACCCAGGATTTTGACTATCCTGGGTTTTGGTCCACTTCGGTGGGGCACACCGATCAGTGTGTGAAACCCCCCAGAATGCCCCGAAAACTCACCTCTCCCCACTCCCACGTGACCGCTGCAGCCAATCCCCGCCGGCGGACAAGCGAGAGGCAGCACTGGACAAGCAGAGCACGTCCGTCACCGCCTTCCGCGTGTCCCTCTTACAGGGAGTGCACCAGCGCCGGCCATTCACAAACGGCCGGCGCGGGAGCGCGCCCTGCTAGAGGGACGCGCGGGAGGCGGCGAATGCGCATGCGCCGCTGGAACGTGGAAAAGGTAGGATTGTGGGCTTCCTGGGGGGTTTCACCCCGCGGGACATCCCGATTTCGGTTCCCCCGCGGGGAGGGATCTGATTGGCCTGGGAATCTTATAGATTCCCGGGCCGATCCCCCCTGGGTGTTGGTCCGCTTGAAATCCGCTCTACAGACGCTCATCTGTCGCCACCTGGTGTTACCGTAGTAATGAATCAGCCTGCCCATAATTTTCCTGGAAATTCCTGCAAAAATCACAGATAAACATATATATATATTCACAAACGGCCGGCGCGGGAGCGCGCCCTGCTAGAGGGACGCGCGGGCGCCGCTGGAACGTGGAAAAGGTAGGATTGTGGGCTTCCTGGGGGGTTTCACCCCGCGGGACATCCCGATTTCGGATCCCCCGCGGGGGCCGATCCCCCCTGGGTGTTGGTCCTCTTGAAATCCACTCTACAGACGCTCATCTGTCGCCACCTGGTGTTAGTAATGAATCGGCCTGCCCGTAATTTTCCTGGAAATTCCTGCAAAAATCACAGATAAACATATACAGTGCAAAATGTTTAAACATTGTCTGACAACAAGCAGTGACAGAGTCTCTAGGTAGGCTGGCAGTTAAAGCGTTAAGGGTAACCATTAATAAAGCAATGAATCCAGAGCTTGCCGCACAGTTGTTCTGGAAAGCAGAGGAGCCGGCTGTCAGCTATAAGCTGTCTGATTTCTTGTTCCAACAACAACTGGTTGATAAGATTGTGCACATGTCACTCTAGGGACATGAACTTTCTGGAATTTGAAACTTTTATTCACTTTGACTTATTATGTTGTATGTTACTATTTAGGCTTTCGGCATACGACACTGGGCAATATTATTACTATTATATATAATTATAATATATATTATAATATTATACATACATCACACAACCAGGGCAGGCAGCCGTGAAGTTGCTGTCGAAAAAATCATTTGAGGGATAGATTTTGCCCAGACAGTCCCTCATTTTAGTTAAACCGGACCTTCACCGTGATTTATTGAAAAGCCCCAAAGCCTTAAAAAAACGATTCCCCAGCATCTAAAGTTAATATATTTTAAGTTTTTAGTCACTTACTTATTATTCATTCCCCCACTGGGCTGCAACTCTGTTTGGGACTTTAGGATACGGGCGCCGCCATCTTGACTCAGAAGCATCACACTTACTGAGGAGAGGAGAGCGGGATAAAGTCCAGGGGGGCGGGTTAAAGCTGTGCTTTGCTCAGACAGAGCAGAGCTGGGGTCAGGAAAAGGTCAGCAATCCCAGAATGCAGAGCAGCACAGTCAGAAGATACTTCCTGTTTGCAGGCTGCCTGATGTCCCATGAGCCGCCATTTTGGATGTTTAAAGGCTCATAACATGCGGTAGATGCAGGTAGGATGATTTTTAATGTGAGCAATCTGTATGTACAGGGTGTGGGAAACATATAAGATAGACTCTTATTCAGGGTGAAGGTCCGGATTAATGTGAGCAATCTGTATGTACAGGGTGTAGGAAACATATAAGATAGGCTCCTATTCAGGGTGAAGGTCCGGATTAATGTGAGCAATCTGTATGTACAGGGTTAGGCTCTTATTCAGGGTGAAGGTCCGGATTAATGGTTGGCAAGGCCAATGAATAAAGGCCAACTTCAGCCCTTAGCTTCAGATAGAATGTGGAATGTGTTAGATCATACTGTATGTGTTTCCTTTTTTTTTCTGCACCATACTGTGGAGATTAAAGGGTCTATTTATTGTGCCAAAATGATGTCCTCAAGATGCTGAGCTAATCTAACTTTTTTTTTTCTTATATCAGAAAATGTGTGCTTTATGGAAGCAGTTTTCATCTGCAAACTGTTGCTATTAGCAACCATACACCAAGTCTATACACCAAGTCTATACACCAAGTCTATACACCAAGTCTATACACCAAGTCTATACACCAAGTCTATACACCTAGGCCCTTATTTATGAAGGAATAGCGACAGGTAGCGAAGGGTGAGCGACCGGTAATGACGGGCCCCGCCACGAGAACGCCGGCTCCCCACCACAATCACACATTTATCAAGCCAATCCTGCTTAGCGACTGAGATAGCGCCATATAGCGACTCATTCATCATTATTCCAGCGTCAGCCCACAGCGCCAGCGTCCGACCTTGAACAGCGTCAGGTATGACCTCTCGCTACCTGGCGCTCTCCAATGCATTTCAATGGAACAATCTTTAAATATTAATAATTAATTGTTATTAATGTTTTGTTTTTTTTAAATGTGAAAAATTCTGTGACCACTTCTGCAATGTTAGATAATTTTTTTAAGGTAAAAAAAAAAAAAAATTGTGCAGAATTGATATTACAGGTCTGATAATAATGTATTCATATTACAAAATTATTTAAATTTTTTTTTTTTTTTTGGTTTACAAAAATATGGTTGTTTGGGGGTTAAAAAACTACTTTTAACCCATCGCCGCCAGCGCTCTGGGGTTTAAACATGCATTTCACAGCGCGAGAATTTTTTGAGCGTGATTTTTTGATGAATATGATGGGAGCCGGTCGCTATGGCCAGTCGCTATCATGCGCTCCCATACATCGCGGAACCTGTCAAATAGCGACTCCTCACCCAATATTCAACATTACTGCACACCGACTCAGTCGCTATCAACAACCGAACAATGGCCAAGCACAGCGACTACTAGCGGGCGCTGTGAAAATACTGCTAGTCGCTCAACTGTCGCTACCTGCCGCTGTTAATGAATCGGCCTCCTAGTCTATACACCAAGTCTATACACCAAGTCTGTCTGGGCAAAAATTAAAAAAGTATAGATACTCACCAATAGCAGACTATGAAACCTACCTCCGCTGAATATCCAGACCTCCATCCCCGCTCATGACCATGGCCTGTATTCTTCTGGCTGCCTCTTTGCATCAGTCACGACGGCTGCTCTCACGTCATCCATTTCAATAGACGGGGCATGTTGAGCGCTGGAACGCTCCCTCAATTGTAGTGAGAGTCGGGGCGGGGTACTTGTCACCCAAGGTGGAGCACTTTGGAATTCATGGGGGTTGATGCAGAGTCAGGCAGAATAATCTTGTAAGCTTTCAGTTGGGTTCCTTGGGGTCACATGGCGCTATGTCACATTCCTGAGAAATGAGTAGGACAGAACATAGAAGTCTGAGTGCGGAAGCTCAGTGATTTAACCTCCTTAGGGCTGAGGGATCTGCTTTTGGGGGAAAGATATTTTATGGGGCGGGGGGATCTGCTTATGGGGGAAATTTTTTTTATGGGGCTGAGGGATCTGCTTATGGGGGAAAAAAAATTTTATGGGGCTGAGGGATCTGCTTATGGGGGAAAGATATTTTATGGGGCTGAGGAATCTGCTTATGGGGGAAAGATATTTTATGGGGCTGAGGAATCTGCTTATGGGGGAAAGATATTTTATGGGGCTGAGGGATCTGCTTATGGGGGGGTCATATATTTTATGGGGCTGAGGGATCTGCTTATGGGGGTCATATATTTTATGGGGCTGAGGGATCTGCTTATGGGGGACAGATATCTTATGGGGCTGAGGGATCTGCTTATGGGGGGGTCAGATATTTTATGGGGCTGAGGGATCTGCTTAAGGGGGTCAGATATTTTATGGGGCTGAGGTATCTGCTTATGGGGGTCAGATATTTTATGGGGCTGAGGGATCTGCTTATGGGGGTCAGATATTTTATGGGGCTGAGGGATCTGCTTATGGGGGTCAGATATTTTATGGGGCTGGGGGATCTGCTTATGGGGGACAAATATTTTATGGGGCTGAGGGATCTGCTTATGGGGGTCAGATATTCTATGGGGCTGAGGGATCTGCTTATGGGGGTTGAGGGATCTGCTTATGAGGGACAAATATTTTACGTGGCTGAGGGCTATGCTCATGTTATGGGGACATGCTTTTTAGGTGCATAGTGAACGTTGGATGGTCTCTGCATTGTTTTTTGGAAACATTTTCAGTTGTTTCCAATTCTATAAGGGTTAGGCGGCTTCTAAAAACTATGAATGGCCAATGTGGCTCCCAACCATCTATCAATTTGCATCATGTGATATTGAGGCCTAGTCTGTCCAAAACTAAAACAATAATCATTATTTTGCCTGTAGCCATCTCTATTGCCTGATTCATAGCCTCGAACTGAGTGGTTCACGGAAGTTTTAGCTTTTAGTGAACATTTACTGTTTGGGCCTGCGAAAGTGCATCTAAAGGCAAGAAAGTACCTTTATCCATGCGCATGTTTTCTTTTTTTATTTTTTTACCATTTCTGTACTCCTCCTTTATGTCATCCCATGTTGTAGAATGCTTCCTGCAGTGTCACTCACCTCATCCCTCCTTGTTGTTGCTTCTCCTTTGGAGCATCCCATGTTGTAGTTGTGTTCTTCCTACATTGTTACTTACCCCATTCCACGTGCTCTTACTTACCTGCTTTCCCTGAGTTGTTTTTCCCCCCCACTCACTTTCCCTTCCTCAACCTGCATTAAGGCTTTTGTTTTTTTTAAGAACACCAAATACCTTTTTTGTCTTTTGTTTTTTTTTATTGTTTTTATTGGATTTTTCAACATAGCTACAATGTACATAATACAAAATTGTTACACAGTTATTTTGGTATATCACAGAAAAATAAAGCTTTTACGATGTCATATGAAACCATGGCTATGTTTTCCTTTTCTTTATCAAACAGTGAACTAGCGTTGATAGTCATAAGTTACTCATGTAATTGTTGTCAACCATAATAAAAAGATGGGGAGATCCACTCTATATAGGCATGTGCACTGCCACCCTCGTGGCGTCCCGCTAACCAATCCAAATTAATTCTATATATAAACACCTACACAAGGTCACTTGCCGGACTGGCACAAATGCTCAAAGCCTTATTGCCATTACTACACATATTTAATAGATATCAAAAAATTGTGGCACATCTAGACATACAAAATATCAAAATTCATAAAAACATACACTTGTGATGATAAAACGCGGGGGCCCCCCCATACAGACCCACACATACGCCTCACTCACTCCCCACCACCTCAGCTTCTACAGCACAGTTGAAAATTGTTGATAAACTAATCCTACATGGAGGATATAAAAAAAATTGAAAAAATGCATTCCCAGCGTTATCAGCCCTCAGTATAGCAATGATATCCTTCACAATGGCACAGGGCAAGGGACTGTTCCATATGATATTATATAGTGAAAGCGCAGCTTCTCAGGCTGCTATAAAGGTGCTTTGCAAGTTCAAGCCCTTTTGCCATATACTGATGATCCAGAGGCTGTGGTTCTTTTCAGAGATATCCCATATAGCGCACTCTAAATGCATAACTTTTGTTGGTGCATGACGGGTTAAAATCCTGATGCCTCGCAAACTGCTTATAAAGGTGGATCAGCCCTCCGCTTTACCACACACATCCCCGCCTGTAATCAGAGCCTGTCATAATACTTAGCTCAGTCCTGCAGTTTGTTGGGGACCAATCCTCTTCGCTCCTCCAAAACACAGGAGGGTCCGTCATTCAAATATCCCGCTGATCATAGCGATGCTCCAGCGTCAGCAAGGAGAGGCGGCGACGGGCGGGGTGAGCTATTCAGCTCTTCACTTGTGTGCGAGTCTGGGCCACATAATACGCAGCTGCTATCACTCGTGCTGGACGCCGGCCAAGGAAGCTGGGGTGCGGTGGAGCGGGAGCGTCGGTGGGTCGGCCATCTGCCGACACGTGTAATTGTTGCATGCATTCTTGTCTACCCCATTGATTCACTTTGTCAAGGTGAGGGCTGCGACACCCCAGCGACGTTTCTTCCAGTAAGATCTACCAGGTTATCTCTTACCATCGTTCTTGTCAGATACCATGTGGTGTCTCTAAATGTTTGATATAATTTCTGCTTGACTTCTATATTTAAAGGTGTCAATAAAGCTTTCCCATGTTTTAAAAAAATTGGGCGTTTTTTTCCCTTGTCTGTCCAATCAAATTAAAAAACCTGTTGTAACGGGGCGCTAGTGAGCAGCCGATGAAGATGGCAGCAGCCTAACTCGGCTCCTCGCTGCACGGGGCTTTTCACCTGCCCAGCAGCCAGAAAAAGCGGCGATTTGGGGCGGACCTGATCCCCAGGGAACCCGAGAAGACTCACCTGCTATCTAGAGGGGAGGAAGGTTCATCCGACGGGTGTACAGCCCGTTTTCCCCAGCAAGCCTCAAATCCAAGATGGTGGCCGCGACCTGTGCTCCTTAGACGCCCAGCAGATATTGCAGAGGAGTCCCCGGCACACTTGTTTCACAAGCAGCTCCGGAGCGCTTGACCAACGACCGGAGGGAGGAAGGAGCCTCCTGGAAGCCAGGCAGCCTGTTTTGTGGCCAGGGTCCAGAATCCAAGATGGCAGCCGCAGCCTGAGCGGACCAGCCACGAGGAGAAGGTGACCGCCTGCATGTCCATCACAGTAAGCAGGGGCCCTGGGGAGAGACACCCTTGACCAGTTGGGGCCACCTATATAGCGGATGGGGCGCAGGGACAGGGGGAAGCCACCGATCACCCCTAGGCAACCGGCACACCCAGCTAGCCCTGAGATGGCAGCCACATCCGGGCTCATGCATAGGCAGCATCCCTCATAATCACCAATTCCATCCCCAGACCTGCTGGACTCGCAGCCAGAATCACAGCCTGAATCCCAGCAGGCGACCCCAGAACCCTCCCCCAGTCTTTCAGCCTGACTCAGGTATCAGGGACGCAGAGCTACTAGAGAGATTCCAGGCTGTGGAATCACAGGAGCTCCATCAGGAGCTGGAAACAGCTACCGAGAAAATCTCAGCCACCTTTAAAGCTGAGTTAAGGGATCTGATAGCCCGTACTTCCAAATTGGAGCAGCAGATAAATTGCACAACCACTGTGCTAGAGGAGCACGAATCAGGGGTCCAGCATATTAAATCAGATCTGTCTCTGGCCCATCAAAAAATAGAGGATCTTGAGAATCGCTCCAGGCGTTGCAATCTGAGATTCAGAGGGTTGCCAGAATCCATCGTTGATCTTAAATCTACAGTGACAGCCCTGGTGCAAGAGCTCACTCCATCGATCCCTATTGAGCGGCTGGAGATGGACAGGATCCACCGAGCCCTAGGCCCACCCCGAGCAGATGGCCAACCCAGAGACATTGTAGTCAAGTTCACATTTTATAACACTAAAGAGATGATTACTCAAGCAGCTCGGTCCCGCCCTAACCTGATTTTCCAAACCCACAAGTACCAAGTCTACTCCGACCTGGCCCCATCTACCCTGCAGAGGCGGCACCACTAAAACCATGTCTGCTTACATCAAATTGCTTATAGCTGGGGCTACCCGTTTAAATTGATCTTTACCTATGGGGGCCGCACCCACACGATAACGAGCCCTGAAGATGCAGCGGAGACACTTGACCGTCTCAACCTAACTAGGCCCACTGA
This sequence comes from Gastrophryne carolinensis, assembly GCA_027917425.1. Taxonomy (NCBI): domain Eukaryota; kingdom Metazoa; phylum Chordata; class Amphibia; order Anura; family Microhylidae; genus Gastrophryne; species Gastrophryne carolinensis. The sequence goes on from CM051243.1 coordinate 13,679,881, forward strand.
CCGCCCACCCTCAGCAGACCCACCTCAGGAGCAACGTTCCAGACCCAACCAAAGGGACCAAAGGGCTGGCGATCGGCGGCCCTATCCTGCACCCACACCCTCCCGGGCATCCAGAAACCGGCAGTTGGAGGTTGGATGAAAGCCACCGACTGACCGTGTCTCTCTTCTTCTTCTTTAACCCAATAGATGGGTGAAACGACCAAAGTTGGGATACCCCGGGACACTTTGAAGTTTTGAGAGGTAATGCCTCTCTCCCTCTTTGCATTCCCGTAGAGCATTACCAGATAAGTTGTGTTGATATGTTTAAGTTGAGCCTGATTGGGGGCGCGCGTCGCCCGTTCGGGTGAGAGAATTTTTTTTTTTTTTTCTTTTCTCTCTTCTCCAGTCCGGCGGGCCACGGGCATCCCTTATTGGTTAATAAATACTTTGAAGCTCATTTCATAAGATAGTTTGTATAATGCTGTTTCAGATGGCCCGGGCCCTGAGCCCCCCCGTTGCGAAGGCTCGGTCGGTTAGCTGGGTCCACAGCTGATCCGACAATCTGCTGAGGGCCACCATGGGCGCGGTCAAAGCTGTTCTGTTTTACTTGGGGGTGGCCCCCCCTCGGCCAGAGACTCCCCCCTGTGGGCGCAGGTCATTTCATGCACGTCTGCGGGGGGCGGTCCGGGTGACTGGGGGGCAGCTCCTACCGTTATCCTAATTAGGGCTTTGCCCCGTTAGTGGGACTGTGAGATGCTATTGGGACCGCTCGGTTTGCGTACTCAGTGCATCCCTGGTAATTAAGTCTCAGGTTGCACTGATTTATAGTTTTGTTTAGCGTTTCAGTTCTCAAGTCTTTTTCGTGGGTTATGTTGGCATAATGGTTAGAGGTTTTTATAGCATGGGCCTTATGGGAGAGTGCTCTTACGTTTGGACATCTGCCCGCAACACAGGCCCACAACAACTTAGTGGGGGAGATGAGAGTGCAATCCCCTCGCCTCCATAGGATCATCAATCACACTAATTCTGCCATAGTATGTTACACAAGCGCAGGCGATACCCCCGTGCAGAGGCGACCCCTTCAGACCCCTAAGACTCCCGGTTGTGAGGTTTTTCCCCCCGGAAGCAAACCACTGACTGTTAAGTAGTCAGTACCCATCCAATACCCTCCCCTGCCTTGCGCAGTAACTCGTTCCGGCTGCCGCAAGGAGGGGCCTTGTCACACCCCTTATTGGCTAACTTTGGGAGTTATTCTCTTGTTTGACACCCAACCACCCATCCCTCCCCCCCCACTGCCTCTTACTCCTCTCCCCGCCCTAACCCACTACCACTCTAACCTTTAGTGAACCCGTCAAATCCCCCCTCCCCCCCCCCCTTTTTTTTTTTCCTTCTCTCTCGTCTCCTCTTGCTCTCTTTCCCCTTATCCTCCTTACTTTATTTTCTTCCCCATTCCCCCAAGGCACCAACTAACACCAGCGTGATGAGCCAGCCACAGAACTTACCGTCTGGAGCCAACCTTAACTTTAAACTCTTAACACACAACGTCCAGGGTTTCAATGTTTAATCCAAGGAGGACGGCACCAGCCAAGGTAAAAGATAATGTTCTGGTGCCCTGCTCTGGTTTCCCCCAAGCGAATCTACAGTGGCCAGACAAAAAGGGGGATGCCCCAAGACCCCAAAATAGGGGGAAAAAACCAGAGACTCACAATGGCACTCTATAATATTTAAGTGGTAAGAAAGTTTATTATAACATCTAAATCACATACTAAGACATATTAAAACTACACTCATTTAAAATACATATAACATATATGTCCATACTACTAACAAGAGATGGGGGGAGGAGGGGGACATACACAGTCGGCTATTAAATTATATCCGTGGAATAACTAAAACCCATAAAAAGGTGTCTATTTAGAACCTAAAACCTTATTAATTTATTAATATTATATACATGGATGTGCAATTATACAGAAAGTGCCAAGTGCTTATACAAAGTGCATCAGTATCAAGCATATAAGCTGTGGGAAAATCCAAATCATAAGACAAAACATACCAGTGAATACCTTACAATGAAAGTGCTAGGTGCTAATAGCCACTGGAGCCCTCCTCACATCAAACAACCCTGGACGCGTTTCGTGACGTCACCGTCACTTCCTCAAGCAGAGTATCCAATGTGGTGATACCGGCTAGAGCTCTTAAATACTCACCCATCCCCATGCCACAGCCCCACGCTAATGAGAACGTCGGCGGTCAGCGAGCGCACTCCGGCCGGAAGTGCGCCACCGTCCCGCTCGCCGGAAATGACGTGTCTGCGCTCCACGCTGGAGCGCAATACACGTGATGGGAAGTAACGTCCGTGACAGGGCACAGCCGATCCCGCCACACAGTGGAGGAGATGCTGTATTGCACCTGTCCGGGCGCAGCGTGGGACTGGTTCAGAGGAGGTGAGTATCCCCCATTGGATCCCATACATAACATACAACATAAAGACATATCAACAACCTAACTACATAATTATCTTAATAAACTACCAATAGAAATAAATGAAAATGAATATAAAACGCATGAATGATAACCATATCAAATTAGCATCCCAAGGCTATATGGACATTATATTTAAGTACCTATTTCCTACTTTACTATTTACATTTCTATATATATGTGCATATGTACTCACATGATAATATGGAAAAGAATGCAAAAGAAAAAGGGGAACAAAGCAGTGTAAGCAAAAGGTATATATAATCTAGCAAAAAAACAAGGCAATTAAAAATGGAAACATCGGGAGATGATATATGAGATGATCTGTCCAGGTATTTTGCTTGTTGTCCTGTCCATTTCACTCTTCATCAAAAAGGCCCCATGTTAGTGAATGCTTCATTCTGTATTTTTTCCAAATCCTCCGACTTGGATAGTCATTATCGCCCATAGAGGAAAAACAAAAAGGGGGGGGGGGGGGGGGAAGGGGGAGGGAGGGGGGAGGAGGGAAGAAGGGGAAGGAGAGATTAAGGGGGAGGGGAAAAGAAAAGGGGAAGGAAAGGGAGGGGGAAGGGGAAGAGGTGGAAAAGGGCACATAAGGAAACCTATAGTCTGGCTGGTAAAACAAAGAAAAAAGAAAAAAGAAGAAAAAGGGGAGACATTATAATAGTGAACCATACAGTCATGTGCCTGATATTGAGGGAGAACTATACTTCCCCCTACAAAGAAAAAAGCCAACGTAACACAAGTGTGTATATAGTGGTGGACCACACACAAACCAAAACCAAAAACCACCTGACAGAGAAAAAAGAAAAAAGAAGAAGACTCCACGTGAAAGAACCCGAAGCAAAGAGGCTACCCCCGTAATTCTGGGGGATTGCCAATGCTTAGGGACTAAAGAATAAAAAGGAAAAATCCACAAACCTAAAACCAAGTATTGGTAATGAATAATTACCGATATAAAGTGCATATAAATCCCAACAAAAAGGAAGCACAAAGAACCAAATCTAGTAATGCCTTGAAAGACCGATGGTTCCTATGATGAAATGACTGGGCCCCAAATAGCACATTATTCCCCCAAAAATGGTGCAAATGACACCTCCTCATTTAAACCAAAGGGTTGCTGTGCATCTAGTTGGTATATCCAACGGAGCTCCCTCTGTTGTAGGCGTCTTTTAATGTCACCCCCCCGTATTCCTAAATGAACTTTTTCCAAGGCCACTACCTTTAAGTCCCTGAAATTGCCATCATGGCAATTCAACATATGCCTCGCTACTGGGGGGACAGGGCAGCCCTGATCTGTGTTCCTTCTCGCCAGCCGGATTGAGGAGAAATGGGCCTGTATTCTGGCCTTTAATGTGTTTTTAGTTTCGCCCACATATATTTTGGCGCAACTGCATATGAGCAGGTATACTACCCCCACTGTTCTACAGTTAAGGAAGCTCTTTATAGGATAAACTCTTTTAGTTCTGAAGTTAGTCACTTCCTTTTTGGTGTCCATGTGTGGGCATATATTGCAGTGTCCGCATGGGTAGCTCCCCTTGATGCTAATATCATGTAGCCATGTATTGGGCCTAGAGAAGTGGCTTCTACAGATTTTATCCCCCAAATTGGGGGCCTTACGCGCCACCATCTTGGGACCCTGCCTGGTCCATCTTGCTAGGTAAGGGTCAGTCCTCAGAATGTCCAGTGTTTGTGTAGTAACGTGCGTAATTGGGGCCAAGCATTGTTGTATTGAGAAATGAATCTTACCTCATCTTGGGCAGCCTTCTTATTTTTAGGTTGTAGGAGAGATTCCCTTGTTGTGTGTTTCGCCCTATTTAACGCCTTTTTCACCACATGCTTAGGATACCCACGTTTGTAGAACCGGTCAGCCAAGGCCTGCGATTGTACTGTAAATTCCTCCATGGTGGAGCAATTTCGTCTGACTCTGAGGAACTGCCCCACTGGGATCCCATCTTTCATGTTCTTACTATGAAAGCTATCATAGTGTAGCAAGCTGTTTACCGCCGTATTTTTCCTGTACAGAGTTGTCTGGAGACTACCATTGGCCTGTTTGGAGATTGTGAGATCCAAGAAATCAATGCTATCATCTGCAATGAATGATGTAAGAAAAATATTAAAAGAGTTCTCATTAAGCCTGTTGAGGAAGGAGATACACACATCTTTGGGGCCCTGCCATAGTAGGAGTACATCATCAATGTACCTGTACCACCCCAAAATATGGGGGTGGTACAGGGACATTTCGGGACCAAATACAGTCTCCCTCTCCCACCACCCCAAAAACAAATTTGCAATTGATGGAGCGCACTTGGCTCCCATAGCTACTCCACAGGTCTGCCTATAAAATGACCCATCAAATGTGAAGAAGTTATGGGATAGAACAAACTCCAGGAGCTGGATGACAAAGTCTTGTTTCGCCAAGTCGCTGTTTGTTTCCATACTCAGAAAGTATTTACACGTCTGAATGGCTAATCTGTGTGAAATGTTTGTATACAGGGATTCCACATCTAGTGTCACCAAATAACTTTCTTGTGGAAGATGTAAATGATTGAGCTGATTGAGTAGGTCCATTGAATCCCTTACAAAGGAGGCCAGAGCTAGTACATGTGGCTGTAAGCTTTTATCAATGTATGTGCAGGCCTTTTCGGTAAGGCCCCCGATACCCGCCACAATAGGTCTTCCTGGCGGGCACCGGGGGTTCTTATGTACTTTAGGGAGCAGGTAGAATGTAGGAATGATGGGATGATGTACTTCCAAATATCTATATAACTTGCGATTGATCACCCTTTGTTCCCAGGCGGCCAGGCCGACAAGGGCGGAAACATTGTGGTTATGTCCACTGATTATTACAAAAATGAGGCCCTTCGGCAACTCCTTAACACCACTAATTATGAAAAACTTACTGCCAACCCCGTGAGAACCTACAAACAGGAATATGATTGTTTAATCCTGGCCGCCTGGGAACAAAGGGTGATCAATCGCAAGTTATATAGATATTTGGAAGTACATCATCCCATCATTCCTACATTCTACCTGCTCCCTAAAGTACATAAGAACCCCCGGTGCCCGCCAGGAAGACCTATTGTGGCGGGTATCGGGGGCCTTACCGAAAAGGCCTGCACATACATTGATAAAAGCTTACAGCCACATGTACTAGCTCTGGCCTCCTTTGTAAGGGATTCAATGGACCTACTCAATCAGCTCAATCATTTACATCTTCCACAAGAAAGTTATTTGGTGACACTAGATGTGGAATCCCTGTATACAAACATTTCACACAGATTAGCCATTCAGACGTGTAAATACTTTCTGAGTATGGAAACAAACAGCGACTTGGCGAAACAAGACTTTGTCATCCAGCTCCTGGAGTTTGTTCTATCCCATAACTTCTTCACATTTGATGGGTCATTTTATAGGCAGACCTGTGGAGTAGCTATGGGAGCCAAGTGCGCTCCATCAATTGCAAATTTGTTTTTGGGGTGGTGGGAGAGGGAGACTGTATTTGGTCCCGAAATGTCCCTGTACCACCCCCATATTTTGGGGTGGTACAGGTACATTGATGATGTACTCCTACTATGGCAGGGCCCCAAAGATGTGTGTATCTCCTTCCTCAACAGGCTTAATGAGAACTCTTTTAATATTTTTCTTACATCATTCATTGCAGATGATAGCATTGATTTCTTGGATCTCACAATCTCCAAACAGGCCAATGGTAGTCTCCAGACAACTCTGTACAGGAAAAATACGGCGGTAAACAGCTTGCTACACTATGATAGCTTTCATAGTAAGAACATGAAAGATGGGATCCCAGTGGGGCAGTTCCTCAGAGTCAGACGAAATTGCTCCACCATGGAGGAATTTACAGTACAATCGCAGGCCTTGGCTGACCGGTTCTACAAACGTGGGTATCCTAAGCATGTGGTGAAAAAGGCGTTAAATAGGGCGAAACACACAACAAGGGAATCTCTCCTACAACCTAAAAATAAGAAGGCTGCCCAAGATGAGGTAAGATTCATTTCTCAATACAACAATGCTTGGCCCCAATTACGCACGTTACTACACAAACACTGGAACATTCTGAGGACTGACCCTTACCTAGCAAGATGGACCAGGCAGGGTCCCAAGATGGTGGCGCGTAAGGCCCCCAATTTGGGGGATAAAATCTGTAGAAGCCACTTCTCTAGGCCCAATACATGGCTACATGATATTAGCATCAAGGGGAGCTACCCATGCGGACACTGCAATATATGCCCACACATGGACACCAAAAAGGAAGTGACTAACTTCAGAACTAAAAGAGTTTATCCTATAAAGAGCTTCCTTAACTGTAGAACAGTGGGGGTAGTATACCTGCTCATATGCAGTTGCGCCAAAATATATGTGGGCGAAACTAAAAACACATTAAAGGCCAGAATACAGGCCCATTTCTCCTCAATCCGGCTGGCGAGAAGGAACACAGATCAGGGCTGCCCTGTCCCCCCAGTAGCGAGGCATATGTTGAATTGCCATGATGGCAATTTCAGGGACTTAAAGGTAGTGGCCTTGGAAAAAGTTCATTTAGGAATACGGGGGGGTGACATTAAAAGACGCCTACAACAGAGGGAGCTCCGTTGGATATACCAACTAGATGCACAGCAACCCTTTGGTTTAAATGAGGAGGTGTCATTTGCACCATTTTTGGGGGAATAATGTGCTATTTGGGGCCCAGTCATTTCATCATAGGAACCATCGGTCTTTCAAGGCATTACTAGATTTGGTTCTTTGTGCTTCCTTTTTGTTGGGATTTATATGCACTTTATATCGGTAATTATTCATTACCAATACTTGGTTTTAGGTTTGTGGATTTTTCCTTTTTATTCTTTAGTCCCTAAGCATTGGCAATCCCCCAGAATTACGGGGGTAGCCTCTTTGCTTCGGGTTCTTTCACGTGGAGTCTTCTTCTTTTTTCTTTTTTCTCTGTCAGGTGGTTTTTGGTTTTGGTTTGTGTGTGGTCCACCACTATATACACACTTGTGTTACGTTGGCTTTTTTCTTTGTAGGGGGAAGTATAGTTCTCCCTCAATATCAGGCACATGACTGTATGGTTCACTATTATAATGTCTCCCCTTTTTCTTCTTTTTTCTTTTTTCTTTGTTTTACCAGCCAGACTATAGGTTTCCTTATGTGCCCTTTTCCACCTCTTCCCCTTCCCCCTCCCTTTCCTTCCCCTTTTCTTTTCCCCTCCCCCTTAATCTCTCCTTCCCCTTCTTCCCTCCTCCCCCCTCCCTCCCCCCTTCCCCCCCCCCCCTTTTTGTTTTTCCTCTATGGGCGATAATGACTATCCAAGTCGGAGGATTTGGAAAAAATACAGAATGAAGCATTCACTAACATGGGGCCTTTTTGATGAAGAGTGAAATGGACAGGACAACAAGCAAAATACCTGGACAGATCATCTCATATATCATCTCCCGATGTTTCCATTTTTAATTGCCTTGTTTTTTTGCTAGATTATATATACCTTTTGCTTACACTGCTTTGTTCCCCTTTTTCTTTTGCATTCTTTTCCATATTATCATGTGAGTACATATGCACATATATATAGAAATGTAAATAGTAAAGTAGGAAATAGGTACTTAAATATAATGTCCATATAGCCTTGGGATGCTAATTTGATATGGTTATCATTCATGCGTTTTATATTCATTTTCATTTATTTCTATTGGTAGTTTATTAAGATAATTATGTAGTTAGGTTGTTGATATGTCTTTATGTTGTATGTTATGTATGGGATCCAATGGGGGATACTCACCTCCTCTGAACCAGTCCCACGCTGCGCCCGGACAGGTGCAATACAGCATCTCCTCCACTGTGTGGCGGGGACGGCTGTGCCCTGTCACGGACGTTACTTCCCATCACGTGTATTGCGCTCCAGCGTGGAGCGCAGACACGTCATTTCCGGCGAGCGGGACGGCGGCGCACTTCCGGCCGGAGTGCGTTCGCTGACCGCCGACATTCTCATTAGCGTGGGGCTGTGGCATGGGGATGGGTGAGTATTTAAGAGCTCTAGCCGGTATCACCACATTGGATACTCTGCTTGAGGAAGTGACGGTGACGTCACGAAACGCGTCCAGGGTTGTTTGATGTGAGGAGGGCTCCAGTGGCTATTAGCACCTAGCACTTTCATTGTAAGGTATTCACTGGTATGTTTTGTCTTATGATTTGGATTTTCCCACAGCTTATATGCTTGATACTGATGCACTTTGTATAAGCACTTGGCACTTTCTGTATAATTGCACATCCATGTATATAATATTAATAAATTAATAAGGTTTTAGGTTCTAAATAGACACCTTTTTATGGGTTTTAGTTATTCCACGGATATAATTTAATAGCCGACTGTGTATGTCCCCCTCCTCCCCCCATCTCTTGTTAGTAGTATGGACATATATGTTATATGTATTTTAAATGAGTGTAGTTTTAATATGTCTTAGTATGTGATTTAGATGTTATAATAAACTTTCTTACCACTTAAATATTATAGAGTGCCATTGTGAGTCTCTGTTTTTTTCCCCCTATTTTGGGGTCTTGGGGCATCCCCCTTTTTGTCTGTCCAGGGTTTCAACTCACAACTTAAGAGGGCAAAGGTGGAACCTCCTGTTCAAATGCGAATCCCAGATAGCAGACCCAACAGGCCGTTACTTGTTATTGGTGGGATATCTGGACGATTCACTGGTAACAATTGTATCCTATTATGCACCCAATACCCACCAGACAAACTTCTTCTCTCATCTAATGAAAAAAATTAAGGAACATGGCAAGGGTATGCTAATTATGGCCGGGGATTCTAATATCGCACTAGATCCAAAAATGGATAGATCCGGTCCACAAGGCAGAAGTTCCCCATCTGCTTCCTAGCCCACTCAACATCCCCAGCACCAAATTAACACAATGCTCAAAGAGGCGTCCCTTGTAGACATATGGCGTGAGGCGAACCCAAGAATGCGGGACTATACTTTCTATTCCAATCCCCATGACTCATTTAGTAGAATAGATCATATCTTGATAACACAGAATCTGGTCCCCATGGTCCACAAATGCCAAATTCAGCGCCCTGGTCAGACCATACGCCGGTTTTGATGAGTTTTAGTACTTCCCCCCCGGCCCCCAGACCTTTTAAGTGGAGGATCAATGATTCCCTGCTATCACATAAAGATACCCACGAGCAAGTTCTTCAATCTATAAAAACTTATTTCGCAACCAACAAAGACACAGCCTCAGCAGTGAATATTTGGGAAGCTCATAAGGCAGTTATGCGGGGCAATCTTATTGCGCTGGCCTCGGCCATCAAAAAGCGCAGAACTGACAAAGTGACCCAGCTTACCACACAGCTAGAGCAGTTGCGCAGGGACTGGGCAGCGAATCCGACAAGAGATCTTAAAAAGAAGGTGGATTCAGCCAGTATACAGCTTAACATGGCATTGGAAGAGATGGTGGAAAAGAGGCTTAGATGGGGCAAGCAGAGGTACTACGCGAGAGCTAATAAACCTGACACCCCCCTGGCAAACAGATTGCGATGCTCGTGGCAGAGGCAGTCCTTGGTCTCACTCAAAACTCCTGAAGGGAACCTCACAGCTAACCCTCTCAGGTTTATACAGATATTTAGAAGTCTATTAAGCAAGCTTTACAAGCCCCCCCATGCGTTTCCCCGAGGAAGCGGGCAAATTTCTAGACTCAATCTCATTCCCTAAACTGCTAGATGCTCAATGTCTAGAGGCAGAAATCACGGTCCCAGAAGTATTGAGAGCCATTAAAAGCCTTAAGACATCCAAAATGCCGGGACCAAATGGATTTTCGACCCTATATTTTAAGAAATATGCCACAGAATTGGCCCCCTATTTAACCGCCATGCTCAACTCCCTTAAAGACCAGGGTTCTTTGCATCAGTCATCTTTGGAGGCCTACATAAGCATGATTCCGAAGCCTGATAAGGACCACTCTGACGCGCAAAATTACAGGCCTATATCATTACTTAATGTTGACTTCAAAATTTTAGGGAAAGTCCTGGTTACCAGGTTACCATTAACGAGTTCCTGGGTACTATAATAGGCAAAGACCAGGTGGGCAGGCCTCGGACAACATTCGTAGGCTGCTTCACCTGATTGAGCTGGCTCAGCAAAGAGACACCCATAGCCTCCTCCTGGCTCTAGACATGCAGAAGGCTTTTGATTCTCTATCGTGGGATTATATGAACTGCACTCTCCAGAAGTGGGGCTTTGGAGATAACTTTCTCACTTGGATCCGCTCTATTTACTCCTCCCCCTCGGCTAGAGTGCAATACAATGGCTATCTTTCGGAGCCATTCTCGATTGGTAGAGGCACCCGCCAGGGATGTCAGCTCTCTCCGGTATTGTTTGTACTGGCACTGGAGCCTTTGGCTCTTGCTATTCGGGCAAACCCAAACATAAAGGGCATTGAAATGGCAGGACATCACCATAAGGTAGCCCCTCCGGGGCTAGACCCCAAAATGTTCAGCTGGTGGGAGCACGTAGGGATTAGCAAACTCTACCATCTCCTGATTAAAGACGAGATAATCTCCTGGCCCACGCTACAGGAAAGGGAGAATTCACCGCCTTCGGAGCAATTCAGGTATCTACAACTCCGTCATTCAGTAGCGGCCTTGCTCAAAAATAAGATTAAGGATTCAGAAATGACTTCTTTCGAGAAACTCTGTGCGCGGGGGACTCCTACTGCAGGCCTTGTGTCCACTATCTACTCACACCTCATAGCGTTGCCCGGCAATTCAAAACATGGGTACATGGCCAGGTGGGAGGCTGACCTGGGTCTGGTGAGGGATAGGAGGGACTGGGTAGAGATATGGGCTGGAATTAACAGGTGCTCCATTAATGTTACGACCCTGGAAGCAGCATATAAGATGCTCACCAGGTGGAATCTGGTGCCTTCGCATATAGCTAAGGCGATCCCGGGCTACCCAGCACATTGCTTAGAGGCTGTCCCTTAGAGGGTTCTGTTTTGCATATATGGTGGGAATGCCCCAAGGTAAAAAAGTTTTGGTCGCGGGTTTTTGGTCTCCTGAGCACTCTCTTGCATCGCTTGCTCCTGGAAGAAGCCAGGAATCCCCTTCCAGGCAGTAAAAGACAGACTTAACGGCATCTTGATTAATGAGAAGCTGACCAGTATTCTGAGGGACTCACACGCTAAATTTATCAGAATATCGAGGCCTTGGGTGGAATACGCCTACCCGGAAATACGCAACACCTTACTGCAATGAGCGATGATCTGTAGTTTCTTACTTTTTTTTTTTCTCCTTCCCTCAACTCTAACTTAGGCCGCCCCCCCTCATCTCCCTCTCCCCCACCCCTCCCCACATTCATCTCCTCCTCCCCTTATTCTTACCCGGCTTACCCTACCGCAAATGTAATATTGAACCCTTACGCATACTAAGCTGGGAGGCGGGAGGACAACGCCCAGTGTAAAAGTTGCTACTGGAGTTAGGCCGCTTAGGCAGACACGCTGGTGCTAGACAAATAATTGAGTCGTGCAAACACATTTACAGATGTAGTAGACACTTTTGGGTTGATTCAAAGAAACATGTAACAGCTTGGATTTGGCTCACGATCATCCTATTTTTCACGTCCGCTCGTGCGTTCGTATGAACTTGCGAGTGATTCAATAAGCAAATACGTTTCTATCCTAAAAGATACGTCCGTTCGTATGATCTCTCCCGAACTTGCCTCAGTCAGTTGCCAATCGTAAAAATCACGTTCATGTGCTTACCTGTTGCGGCGGCAGCCTGTTTTTTCGGCTGCTTCCATCGTCAACCACTTCCAATTACTTGCGTTTGCCTCTGGTTTTCATTGGTTTTTGGCCTCTTAGATTCGTGCGTTCGTATGTTTATAAGATCTTGCGCACCCTCAACCAGAAACTTACATAAACCCCGTAGCGGCTGCATCCAACTTCATTTCTCGGTCCCTCAAACTTACCTAAACCCCTTAGCGCTTGCATCCAACTTCATTTCTCGGTCCCTCAAACTTACCTAAACCCTTTAGCGGCTGCATCCAACTTCATTTCTCGGTCCCTCAAACTTACCTAAACCCTTTAGCGCTTGCATCCAACTTCATTTCTCGGTCCCTCAAACTTACCTAAACCCTTTAGCGCTTGCATCCAACTTCATTTCTCGGTCCCTCAAACTTACCTAAACCCCTTAGCGCTTGCATCCAACTTCATTTCTCGGTCCCTCAAACTTACCTAAACCCCTTAGCGCTTGCATCCAACTTCATTTCTCGGTCCCTCAAACTTACCTAAACCCCTTAGCGCTTGCATCCAACTTCATTTCTCGGTCCCTCAAACTTACCTAAACCCTTTAGCGGCTGCATCCAACTTCATTTCTCGGTCCCTCAAACTTACCTAAACCCTTTAGCGCTTGCATCCAACTTCATTTCTCGGTCCCTCAAACTTACCTAAACCCCTTAGCGCTTGCATCCAACTTCATTTCTCGGTCCCTCAAACTTACCTAAACCCTTTAGCGCTTGCATCCAACTTCATTTCTCGGTCCCTCAAACTTACCTAAACCCCTTAGCGCTTGCATCCAACTTCATTTCTCGGTCTCTCAAACTTACCTAAACCCCTTAGCGCTTGCATCCAACTTCATTTCTCGGTCCCTCAAACTTACCTAAACCCTTTAGCGCTTGCATCCAACTTCATTTCTCGGTCCCTCAAACTTACCTAAACCCCTTAGCGCTTGCATCCAACTTCATTTCTCGGTCCCTCAAACTTACCTAAACCCTTTAGCGCTTGCATCCAACTTCATTTCTCGGTCCCTCAAACTTACCTAAACCCCTTAGCGCTTGCATCCAACTTCATTTCTCGGTCCCTCAAACTTACCTAAACCCTTTAGCGCTTGCATCCAACTTCATTTCTCGGTCCCTCAAACTTACCTAAACCCCTTAGCGCTTGCATCCAACTTCATTTCTCGGTCCCTCAAACTGACCTAAACCCCTTAGCGCTTGCATCCAACTTCATTTCTCGGTCCCTCAAACTTACCTAAACCCCTTAGCGCTTGCATCCAACTTCATTTCTCGGTCCCTCAAACTTACCTAAACCCCTTAGCGCTTGCATCCAACTTCATTTCTCGGTCCCTCAAACTTACCTAAACCCCTTAGCGCTTGCATCCAACTTCATTTCTCGGTCCCTCAAACTTACCTAAACCCTTTAGCGCTTGCATCCAACTTCATTTCTCGGTCCCTCAAACTTACCTAAACCCCTTAGCGCTTGCATCCAACTTCATTTCTCGGTCCCTCAAACTTACCTAAACCCCGTAGCGGCTGCATCCCACTTCATTTCTCGGTCCATAAAACGTAAGAAAATCACATAATTTACATATGTCTATATGTTTCTAAGTGTGTTGTTTCTGGTTTGTGTAATTTTTTGGGTGTGTGCATATTAGAAAAGACACATTTAGGAAGGCTTAAAATATAATTTATTTAAAATATTTTCTTAGTTTTTTTTTGAATAATTGTAAAAAATTTTTTTGTTTTGGGCAAGTAAAAACACCTAAAATGTTTTTGATTTTTTTTAACTGGAAAACTTTTTTTTTTTTTGGTTTTTTTTTTTTTTGTTTTTAAAACAACTTTTTTGGTTTTTCACCAAACCAATAAAAAAAGTTTAAAAATTTGGAACCATTTAAAAACAACTGGAAGAAAGGAGCCAGGACCAAGGGCACTAATCCTCCTCGTCTTCTTCATCTGTTGGCCCCAACGTCGCCTGTATGGCCAGCAGCTCGGCCACCAACTCCTTAATTCTTTTTTTTTTTCCCGCCAAGGTTTGGGGGATCATCCCTGTAACCAATAGAGAAAGAAACATAAATAGGAGTCCCAGACCGGTTTGTATGCTGGAAATAGATTTAGGGTTAATCAAATACATGTAAATGCATGACATATGTCCTTCTTCAAAGGGATACAGTTAATGCATTTCCCACAGGTAAGTGTTTAAACTCCTTAAACCGGACCTTCAACATTATTTAATGCAAACCAAAAACTATTCACAAATGATTCTGCACCACCTCAAAGTTAGTTAGGGTTTTTTGGGGATTACAGCGCCGCCATCTGGACTCTGAAGCATAACACTTAATGAGGAGTGGAGAGTTGGATAAAGTACAGGGGAGTAGGTTACAGTGGTGCGTTGGGAATCCAGAGCATAGCTGGGTTGAGGGAAAGGTCATCACTCACACAATGCATGGCAGCACCTTCCTTTTTTCAATCTGTATCCCATGCTGCCTGTAAATATTGTTCATTCCATATTCCCCAATATTGGTTTTGTTCTGTCTAATAACATGCATTAGATGGGTGAAGGGTGTTTTTCCATGTTTCTAATCTGTAGGTACAGTGTGATGGCTAAGTCTTTGGTTCTTAATACTAGTTAGGGTCCTCTTTAAGCTAACGAAGTGCCCACATTAAAGTGTGAACTACACATTGGCTACGCCTTTAGTTATGTCTGTGTTATTAGCTAACCAAACATTAATATGAATAATGGCATGGAGACTTACGGAGTTGGTGGCCGACAGATGGCTGGTTGGGGCCAACAGGCTGCCCTTGGTCCTGGCTCTGCTGTGAAGAAGTCCCTGGAGAAACATGTGACATTTGGTTAGTACTTGTAGAGAGTCACTATCCCCAACATATCTGGCTCCCAGTCTGGCTGACATCACTCACCTTCGCCAGGATCGACTTCAAGCATCTCTGCTGCCTCCTCCTCCACTATCTCACCCGCTCCTGAAGCTTCTACAAATACATAATAAAGGATAACTTAGTTTTTGGCCTGCCATGTATATCTTTGTGCCTATACATGAAGAGTGACATACCAGAGCCTTCCCCATGCGTGGCCAGGTATGACTCCACGCCCACGCGCCTTGGCCCCTCCTCTGTGGTAAGGTCCAGGGGCTGGTCTGAGGAGGCCACAGAGGAGGGGTAGGTCCGTCGCCCGGGAGATCCACCACCTTCACTCACAGATGCAGAGTCATGCAGCACTGGTCGGCCTGTACGTCTCCGGGTGCGGCGAATTCTGAAATCCATTTCCAACACTACCAAAGAAAAGTCATTATAAATAAAGGCATAACTTAGACATTTGGAACATATACCATGCAATTGCTTTGTACTTACTTGGGAAATGGATCCCAAAAAACCTCCGCACCCGGGGCATGTGCAGACGCTTCAGGTCCGACCAATGCTGCATTATCTGGGTGTGAGTGAAGGTGGTGCTGGTCACACGGTGGATCTCGGCGATGATCTCCCGGGCGATGTCCCTTTTCTCGCACACATTGGGCGCGAAGTCATACCGGCGCTGAAGCATGATCTGAAAAACATAATGGACACAGAGCTTTTACTTTTACACACAGACCCATATGTGTTGCATCACAAGTTGAGAATTTAATGTCATTAACACACACATTTCGATTGGCCGCCATTTTTGGGGAGTGCCTTAAAGAGGACGTTGACTGTGATTGACAGTCTGGTCTTATGTTATATGTATCACACACCATGTACATACAGATAATAGGCAACATCAAGAATCAGGCCACCTGCATCTATGGCATGTTAGGATGGTTTAAACATCCAAGATGTAGCCTAATGCTTAGGCTTTTGGACCACGTGTGTGGCTTCCCGTTGTGTTTTTATGGCTTAGGAAAACAGTGTTCCTCAAACATCCGCATCAAGGTCCGAGACAGGCCAGGTTTGACAGCTCGCCCCGCTACTCCACAGGTTAATAAACTGTTGCTAAGCCGGAGCAATTGGCCGAATTAGGACATCAGCATAGACAGGTGAAAACGTGGCCAGGCTCGGCCCTTGAGGATGAAGTGTGAGGAGCCAGTGATTAAACATTAAGAGACCCCAAACTAGTTCCCAACGCATCATTTACATTTAGGCCATCATTGACTATTCTATTAAAATGCACAGGCAGCCACTTACCAGCATGAGGATCTCTTCCTGTTGACGGGTGAAGATAGTGGGCGCCATCTTTAGTCTTCTTCCAGGCAGCAGATAAGTGAAACCCCAGCGGTTTCCTGGTTCCGCTCGAACGTACGTTCGTACGAGCGCGTAGTCGTGCGCATAGGCGTCACACGCTGGGCTCATTATTTAAAGGTCCCTTCCCCCCAAGCTCATTCTCTTTGAGCATTTGTGTACGATGGCACCAAAAAAGGCGATGAGCAAGCGACCCCAGGCAAGCAAGACCGCGGAGGGCCCCACCACAAGGTCCCAGCAAGCTGGCCGAAAACTGAGATCCAAGACTCCCACCTCGGCCCCACCAAGGGACCCTGGACCCTCAGGTACCCAAAAAAGGGGCCCCAAGCCTCGTGCCCCTCCTGCAGCCAAAAAGCTGGCAACTGCTGCACCCACCACCTCTGCCCCCAGAACAGGCAGCACCAGTGAGCCCACACCGGCCATGCCTTCAAGTAGGGCAGTTCGGAAAACCAAGCCCCGCAGCAGGGCACGAACCCCATCCAGGGCCCGAACCCCATCCAGGGCCCGAAGCACAGCCAGAGGGCGAAGAACCCAATCCAGGGCACGAAGCCCATCCAGGGCCCGAACCCCATCCAGGGCCCGAAGCCCATCCAGAGGCCGCAGATCCAAAACCAGGGCCAGAAGCCCCTACAGGGCCCGCAGATCCCAATCCAGGGCCAGAAGCCCCTACAGGGCCCGCAGATCCCAATCCAGGGCCAGAAGCCCCGACAGGCCCAGAAGAACACAATCCAGGGCCAGAAGCCCCTACAGGGCCCGCAGATCCCAAACCAGGGCCAGAAGCCCCTACAGGGCCCGCAGATCCCAAACCAGGGCCAGAAGCCCCTACAGGGCCCGCAGATCCCAATCCAGGGCCAGAAGCCCCGACAGGCCCAGAATAACACAATCCAGGGCCAGAAGCCCCTACAGGGCCCGACGAACCCAATCCAGGGCCAGAAGCCCCTACATGGCCCGCAGATCCCAATCCAGGGCCAGAAGCCCCGACAGGCCCAGAAGAACACAATCCAGGGCCAGAAGCCCCTACATGGCCCGCAGATCCCAATCCAGGGCCAGAAGCCCCGACAGGCCCAGAAGAACACAATCCAGGGCCAGAAGCCCCTACAGGGCCCGACGAACCCAATCCAGGGCCAGAAGCCCCTACATGGCCCGCAGATCCCAATCCAGGGCCAGAAGCCCCCGACCTGGCACCAGCCGGGAACAGAGCCCACGACCTGGCACCAGCCGGGAACCTAGCCCCCCAAGAGGGCCCCGAATTGCCCACATGACCACATCTACACCTGGAAGTTCGGTGGCCAGCCACGCAAGAACACCCAGTCCCTTGGCCAGTCCAGTCCAGTCATTGGGAAGCCACCAATCCGGCCATTCCCCTACCCAGCCCCAGGCCATAATGTCACCACATGTGTCTGCACACATGGAGGAGCAGCCAAGCCAACCATCTGGCCGCACATTGCGCCGCGGCCAGTTGAGTGGGAGATTCTCCCATGATCAAAATATGGCATTGGCTAGTGGCCTTACATTATACTATGACGAGCTATATGGGAGCAAATCCAAACACACCACCAAGCAGCGCAAGATGGAATTGTTTGAAACCATCCTCCGACAAGTAAATGCAGCGGGGGAAGAGAGGAAAGATGTGTCCCAAATTCAGAAGAAAATCTCTGATCTGAAGTATGCTGTACGGCAAAAAGAAATTAAAAGGCATAATTACAGGTAACTAAATGTTTACGCTAAATCTAATGTTTTGGATGTACTGTATGCACCTTTTCTGAGTACCAAACGATTTTCTCTTTTCAGCCTGAAAACTGGCGGTGGCTTTCCATCTAAATTGGAGTTTACCCCTGCTGAGGAGATTGTGCTTGGACTTCTCCATCCGGTCGCGGTCGGTGGACATGCTGGTCTAAGGGACACAGACTCACCGACCCGTACCCACGGTGAGTACTCTTAAATCTGCATGTTTGCCTGTTTGCTAAATAATCGACAGTTCACTAGTAACAAGCTAACGGGATGCCCCTATGGTTTGCCTTGCTTGGCCTCGCACTACTGTGGCTGTTTGTGTCCTCTTTTTGGCCCAGGGAATCACACATTTAGGCCCACAGCCATTATGGCAAAGTTCAAATGTCCAATTGTATTGTTAAAGTCATGAAGTTTCGCAAGATAAGTGAGATATTTTGAATCAATCACAAAACACACATCATTATGTATGGGTTGCCTTTTGCTTGTGTGAGTTGTGTTTGAGTTAACAATTTAATTAGCCACCCACAAACATATGTGACCAAGAGCAGCGAGACTCAACTGGCGGCCCGGGGTCCCAATGCGGACCTTGCCACCACATTCAAGGACCCCTGCCCAGACAGCCCTGCACTCAGTTACTTCTGTGTTGACGTGCTCAGAGCTGCCCCCTTGATCGGCCATGTAGTGGTTGGTCTCCTGCCCAATGTCATGGCTCCGTGAAACATAGCATTGCAATATGAAGGACTGGCCAGGAAGTGGCATTGCAAGGTACACAGTAACTTATTTAAATTTTCACTGGCCACAATCGTGTCCCGCTGCCCCTGCTCTGGCCCATCTGCCACAGTCCCCCCATGCCCCCCCCCACATAAGCCCCATACATTTGTAACAGATTGGCTCCATCCATCCCATCACCATCAATACGTTAACTCCCCCCTTTAGCCATCCAATCCCTGTCCCCTCAGCTCTGGCCCATCCAGCCCAGCAAGGGCAAGCAGCCTTTATTAGTTGGCACTTAGAAATCTCCAGCCCCTCCACCAGTGTCTTTATTTTGAACTAGACACCCCCTGCGTCAGCACCATGGCCAGACATTCACCTCTCACCACATACCTTTAAATGGGCGTTTCAAACAATTGTTTGAGTACCCCGGACCTAGCGAATGGTAGGCTAAATCCAAAAATGTGCCTTGAAAGTTGGATGCTGACTGGGTACACTTCATGACTTAGAACTGAGGTCACTTAGCAGTTTGTCAGAGCCATTGCACCTATGTAAACTTGCGTGGGTTTGAACAAAGGTCACCATTGCTCTAGAGTTGAATAATATTACAAATAGAGCTATATTTGATTACCTATCCAAAAAAAGGTTATGTGTGTGTGTTTACGTGGTTTGTTTTTCTCTTCTTCAGCCCAGCATGATCCCTCAGCAAGGGTAAACTCACCCCCCAGTTTGGTTATGCCTACCAGGTCCGTACAGCATAGGAGCCCAGATCAGAGATTTTCGGTAAGTTAATTTAGTAGCATAAATACTAACAAGTGCTTAAGAATGTGTTAAACTGTTGAAATCCTAAATTGGGACGCAAACTTAGCCTTTTTTTTTTGATATGTCCCTACAGACCCGCAAACTCATGGAAGAGATCCAGGACATGGAGGAAGATGATGATGTCTCCGTACAGGGCACGTCGGATGAACTCCCCCTGGGTCCCAATTTGGACCTGCTCCATAATGTTTCTCTGGCCAATCCTCAGCAGCAGAGTGAATCTCCATCCATTGTGCTTGCACATGGGGAGACTGACACTACAGTCCCCAGTGTTCACTCTGCTGCTGAGGATTTGCAAAGCAGGCCGGTTGCTGTTGAGGGTACGACACCACGCGGCAGGGCACGCCCAAGAGCCAGGGTAATTGTGCGGCGGACGCCATTACGCCGCCCCACAATTTCCCAGGGGAGGCAGAGTGCCCTGCTTCAATTATGGACCCAACAAAGGGACTCTTATGACGCCCAGCTCGTTACAGAGCATGAGCAAAGGCATGCCGACATGGTGAACATCCATACCAGTCTACAGGGCATCCTCGCGGAGTTGCGTACCCTCAACAGCAACGTGGCCAATGCAAGTAATGGCATCCAGTCAGCCATGGCTGAGATGACCAATATGCAGAGAAACATTGTGGAGCAGTTTCAAATTCACAATGCTGCCATGGCCCAGGCTAGGTCCCATTCCCATGGACCTCCACCTGGACCTCCACCTGGGTATTATGGGCAGCCACCCTATTAAGCCATGGGTGTGTGGGACATCTTTTCTCTTAACCCCCACTGTATTTACTTGTCCTTTGAGGTTTCAAACAATCCATTTTGTGTTGCTCTGGCAGGTTGTGTTTTGTATTTGCTCCCATATAGCTCCTTAGAGTAATGCTTAAGGCCACTAGCCAATGCCATAGGTCTATGTGGAGTTTATCTGGCCACTTATGGCTTTACCTATGTATTTGGTTGGTGCTCCTCCTGTTTGCAGACATGTTTGTGTGACATTATGGCCATGCCCAAATATCCCTGGGCACAGGCAATATTAATGACTGGACTAGGCTGGCCTTTGGACTGGGTGTCCTTGTTTGGTTGTGCCACTCACTTCCAGGTGTAGATGTGCTCGATGTTTTTTTTTAATGTTATCCATTTGTTACCACAGATGTATGTGGACTGATTTCTGTTAATCACTATAATTTTTCATTTTCAAAGTAAAACAAAAAATTCACTAACAATACTTGTGGCGTTTTTAGTGGGAAGACATTTTTAACAGCTTGGCCTAAACAAGATAATTTTGTTTTGAAGCGGTGTAACAATGCAAAGCTAAAGCTAAGGAAACTACATGAAATACATTAGGCAACAATTAAGGTCTAAATGTTTTACTTAGAGGTAATGCCACATTACGGCAAAACAACATATGTAACAAAAAGGATAACACAGACATACAGAATGGTGAGACAGGGAAAAAAGTTAACTAAAATGCTGGCTGATCAGGTTGGCTCGAACAGATTGGCCAGACTCACTGGGGGGCCCCTCAAAATTCTCGACTTCATCCTCGACGGCTGAAGAGGGCAGGCTGTCCACATAACGTGGGACACGTTCCATGATGGCAAAATTGTGCAAAACAGCACATGCCATTATAATGTCGATCACTTTCTTGGGATCATATTGCAGGGCCCCCCCAGTATGGTCAAGGCAACGAAAACGTGTCTTCAGCAGACCAAAGGCCCTCTCCACAACAGCCCGGGTCTTGCGATGCGCACGGTTATACGCTTCCTGAGAGGCATCCTGGGGCCGCAGCACAGGCGTCATGAGCCAGGGTAGAAGTGGGTACCCGGAATCACCTTAAACAGAGAATTAAATGTAATCAAAATTAAAAAGGCAACACAACCAACACAAAAAATTTAACAGATATCATAATGATGTAAGGTAAAGTGTTCCCAAAAAAAAACACGGCACATTAGGGCCCCCAAAAATTGCACTAAGGTATAACCTAAATAAAAATGGCAATTCTATATACCAATTAATTAACAAACATCTGCACGGCCAAGGGTATTTGTATTTAACATATATTTGTAGTTTTCAGACATGTTACAATTAGGATGCTGCGGAGGGCCTATCCACATTTCACTGGAAACTACAATGTATGCAGTTTAAGTCCACTTTGACATTTAACGACCAATAGTACCAAAGGAGCCAAAGGTCAAAGATCCCTATCCACATTTCACTGGAAACTACAATGTATGCAGTTTAAGTCCACTTTGACATTTAACGACCAATAGTACCAAAGGAGCCAAAGGTCAAAGATCCTTGGGTATAAACTCCAAACCAATATATTTAGGCACAAGGAACTTACAGACATCCTAACTAAAGGGAAAACATTCTGAAGGCCACAGCGAGACAAGGATTTTTTGGGTAAGTTCCTAATATATGAGCCAAGAAAAAGGCAGTTGGACGCTTCTGTAAAGTTTTCCCAAACAAACATATCAACAAATACAAGATTAGTGCCACATTTAATAACACACAAATAGGACACACTTACCAAGCAGCCATGCCCCCGAAAATTCACCTGCCTCAAATCTCCGAAACAACCCAGATCGCCGGAGGATATAGGAGTCGTGGGACGATCCGGGGTAGCCGGCAAGGACACTCATAAACCGCATATCCGGACCAACCACGGCCTGGACATTAAGTGAGTGTCCCATTTTACGATTCCTTAAGGAAAAAACATACAAAAAGGGTAATTGATATTTGACCCAAACTAATAAATTAACCACAAAACATGTCTGCACTCTATTGGGAAAGACTAATGAAAAGCCGAGATAAAGCAGCTACACAAATGAGGGATAAACAAATATGCTGCCGCAAAGGAAAACAGGTTACATGACACGTTGGGCACCATAATAACCAATCTCAATACCTATATATATACTCGTCGGCTGCCCTAGGTACGAGTGCCACATGTGTGCAGTCAATTGCACCAATAACGTTGGGCATGTCGGCCACATTATAAAAACCAAGCTTAATGGCGTTTCTGGCTGCCATATCATCAGGGAAATAAATATATTTTTGAGTTATGGCAGCCATGCCTTCCAAAAATTTAGACAGTGCGCGGCTCAGCGTAGGCTGTGACATCCCCACAGAGAGGGCACCCAGCCTCTGGAACGAGCCGTTCGCCAAAAATTGCAGGCAGCCAAGCATCTTGGTCATACCTGAAATTGCATGCCCCTTCCTTGTGGTGCGGGCTAACCATGGCCGCAGCTCACTATATAATTTATGGAGGGAAGCGCGATTAAGCCTGGTCAGCTCGAACAGCTCAACATCATTCATGCTATCGATGTTCATGCGACGACGCAGGGGCAATCTGCTCTCAGACATCTCGATCAACTCAATGCCAAAAAGCATAAGCCCTTGATGTGCCACAAACTCGCTCCGCTCCATCCTACTCCCGAGGCCAAATAGCTGCCGGCAAACATTTCGTAAAGCAGCTCTTTAATGGGCTTCAAAACAATTAGCAATCACCTCTCTGAATTGGGCGCAAGCCCATGTGAAGGACGTAAAAAATAGGATCGGACGCAAATAATACGATTTGGACGGGAAAAACACACGAACTAACGCAAATTATACGATTCTCGTACGAAATGCGTATGTTCATATACGTCTATGCGCGAACGATCGTGCGAATACGAAATGGCCAAAAAAAAAAGAAAAAATGACAAACACCCACCCAAACTTACGATTCTCGATACGAAATCACTTAACTTTTGCTCTTTGAATCGAGGGGTTTATTGTTGTATTGAAATGCTTGCAATGTATCAGTTCTGTGAACGCCTTTATGCTGTACAACAATCTTATGCCATTGTAATCTGTATTTCTCTATAAAAAAAGAAAGAAAAAAAAAACAAAACCTGTTGTAACTTTTCCATGAAGTTTCGGAAGGAGGAGGGTTGGCACCAATCCAAACATTTTTTATTTTAATGTTAAAACATTTGGTTTTTGTGTAATAAAAGTTATTAAAATATTTTTTTTCTTGTGGTTACAATCTTTAACGCTAAACTTTTAACATTTAAACATTCCCATACTTGGGTCTTGGGTTTCCTATTAGGAAACTAATTGTTACGCACCGGGTTGAACGTGCGAGGAAGTGGACCCGCAGGGTCTGCAGAACCGTTTGGCAGATACCGCGTCAGGGGAGCGGAGTCTAAGGAGCCACTGGTTTTCACCAGAGCCCACCGCAAGGCGGGATGGTCTTGTGCGGCAGGTGACTCCCAGGTCGCTACCCCCCAACAGCGGCACAGTTCCACAAACTGCTGAGGTGACGTGCAGTAGAGACAAAACAGTGGTCGAAGGAGAAGGCCGAGGTCAGGACTGGCAGCGCGGGTTCAATAGCGGAGAAACAAGCCGAGGTCGGGACGGGCAGCACAGGTTCAAAGGTCAATGGGAGAGCCGAGGTCATACACGAGGAATCAAGCAATACAGCGTCTGTCATTCACGGAAGAACACCGAAGATCCGGCACAGGAAGGAAGGCAGGGTTCAATTTATGGGAAGAGCCGAAAAGGGATTGGATGGCCAGACACCAATAATCAGGACCTTGGCCCTTTAAATCTATGAAGATTGACGCGCGCGCCCCCTAGTGGCCGGGGACGTGCGTGCACGGAAGGCGGAACTGCAGCAGAAGGAGGAAGCCGGCGGCCATGCCGGTCAGAGGAGGAAGCGCGGGGACCAGGTAAGGGGACAACGCAGCCTGGGGGGCCAGCAGCGGACGCCCGGATGGCGGTAGAGCGGGGAGCGCTGCAGGAAGGGGACGCAGCGCTCGCCCGAGGAGAGGCACGGAGGGGGGCGCTGCGCGGGGCAGGCGCAGCGCTCGCTCTAACAGTACCCCCCCCCTTAGGTCTCCCCCTCTTTTTGGGACCGAGGAAGTTTGAAATAAGGCTCCGATCGAGGATATTCTCCTCAGGCTCCCAGGACCTCTCTTCTGGACCGCAATTCTCCCAATCCACTAGAAAGTATCGTCTTCCTCTGGATGTTTTGGAGGCCAGAATCTCTCTCACCGAGAAGGCATCTTCGGTACCCGCGACCGGAAGTGGCTCCAACGTTTTAGAAGAGAATCGATTAGTCGTCAGAGGTTTTAATAATGAAACATGAAAAGAGTTGGGAATACGTAAGGAGGCAGGCAGATGAAGTTTGTAACAGACCGGATTAATTTGTTGCTTGATCCTGTACGGCCCTAAATAGCGAGGACCCAATTTATAACTGGGTATCTTGAAACGAATGTACTTGGCTGAAAGCCAAACTTTATCTCCAGGAAAGAAAACAGGAGCGATTCTCCTTCTTTTATTAGCGCTGTTCTTCATACGGGTAGAGGCTAGAACAAGAGAATGTCGTGTTTCACGCCAGATAGAGGAAAAAAACTGTGTTAAGTCATCCACGGCGGGTACCCCCGACTGTGTAGGTAAGGGTAGAGGAGGCAGAGGTTGGCGGCCATAAACAATGAAAAATGGAGATTTTTGGGTGGCTTCAGAATCTTTGAAATTATAAGAGAACTCCGCCCATGGCAAGAGATCGACCCAGTCGTCTTGTCGGGCCGAAATGAAGTGACGTAGATATTGTCCTAGAACCTGATTGACCCTCTCCACTTGGCCGTTGGACTGGGGGTGGTAAGCCGAGGAAAAATCTAATTTCACTTTTAACTGAGTACAGAGAGCTCTCCAGAATTTTGAAACAAATTGAACTCCCCTGTCGGAGACAATGTGGGAAGGAAGTCCATGGAGCCGAAAAATATGCTTAAAAAAGTTCTTAGCCAACTGGGGAGCGGATGGGAGTCCTGGTAGCGGAACGAAGTGCGCCATCTTTGAAAAACGATCCACAACAACCCAGATCACTGTATTGCCTTGAGATGGAGGAAGATCCGTGATAAAGTCCATAGCGATGTGTGACCAAGGGATTTCAGGAATAGGGAGAGGATGAAGAAGGCCCGCCGGTCTTTGGCGAGGGGTTTTATTACGTGCACAGGTGGTACAAGCTTGCACGAATTCTGCCACATCCTTCTTAATGGAGGGCCACCAATAATATCTGGCAATAATTGCGTTAGACTTTTTGATACCAGCATGCCCGGCAATACGGGAAGCATGACCCCATTTTAATATTTGGAGGCGTTGGCGAACCGGGACATAGGTCTTCCCAGGCGGAGCTTGCACTAGGGAGGCAGGAGCAGAATGAATCAAATGATAAGGGGATATAATGAACTGAGGAGCAGTGTCCACGTCAGTGAAGTCCGAGGAGCGAGACAGAGCATCTGCCCTGATGTTCTTAGAGGCAGGCCGAAAGTGAATGCGGAAATTAAACCGCGCGAAGAATAGTGACCAACGAGCTTGGCGAGGATTCAAGCGCTGAGCAGTCTGTAGATACAAAAGATTCTTATGGTCGGTAAAAATAGATATGGGGTGAAGCGACCCTTCTAGTAGATGCCTCCACTCTTCAAGAGCTAATTTGATAGCCAGAAGTTCACGATCCCCAATAGAATAATTTCGCTCCGCGGAAGAAAAGGTCCTAGAAAAGAACCCACAAGTATGATTTTTCCCTGATGGAGACCTCTGTGTGAGTACAGCTCCTGCTCCAATGGAAGAAGCGTCAACCTCCAGAGAAAAGGGACGAGAAGGGTCTGGTCTGGAGAGCACCGGGGCCATAGAGAATGTCTTTTTCAATGTTAAAAAGGCTGCCTCCGCCTGTAGAGGCCATGACTTGGGGTTGGCTCCCTTTTTGGTGAGAGCCACAATGGGGGCCACGATAGTGGAAAAATGGGGTATGAATTGACGGTAATAGTTGGCGAAGCCCAGAAATCGTTGAATGGAACGCAGACCAACCGGCCATGGCCAGTCTAATACCGCTCTCAATTTGCTAGGGTCCATTTGTAGTCCTTGGGCTGAAACAGTATAACCCAAAAAAGGCAGAGCGGTCTGGTGAAAGAGACACTTTTCTAATTTGGCATAAAGATGATGCTGCCGAAGGCGGGATAGTACCAGACGAACGTGCCGGTGATGCTCCTCGAGGGAAGAAGAGAAGATGAGGATATCATCTAAATAGACCACGACACAGGAGTACAACAAGTCCCGGAAGATGTCATTGACGAACTCTTGAAATACGGCAGGAGCATTACAAAGCCCGAAGGGCATCACCAAATACTCGAAATGACCGTCACGGGTATTAAAGGCAGTCTTCCATTCGTCTCCCTTGCGGATGCGGATCAGATTGTAGGCTCCACGAAGATCTAGTTTGGAAAAGATCCTGGAGCCACGAAGACGGACGAAGAGTTCTGGAATTAAAGGTAAGGGGTATCGGTTCTTTACCGTGATCTTGTTAAGACCCCGATAGTCAATACAGGGTCGGAGAGAACCGTCTTTTTTCTGTACAAAAAAAAAAGCCTGCCCCAGCGGGAGAAGAGGATTTCCGGATGAAGCCCCTCTGCAGATTTTCTTGTATGTAAGTAGCCATTGCTTGAGTTTCGGGGACGGATAGTGGGTAGATACGGCCGCGAGGAGGAGTGGTTCCAGGCAGGAGATCGATCGGGCAATCATAAGGGCGATGTGGCGGAAGGATCTCAGCTTGCTTCTTACAGAAGACGTCTGCGTAGGCCCGGTAAACTTCGGGTAGGCCCGGTAGAGATGTGGTAGGATGAACGGTTCGAACTGGTAAGGCTTTCAAGCAATTCTTTAGGCAGGTTGTACCCCACGCCTTGATGTCCCCTGTGACCCAGTCTAGGGTAGGATTATGGAGTTGAAGCCAAGGAAGACCCAATAGGATTGGGGAAGTACAATGGGGTAACACAAAGAGTTCCAAGTATTCCTGGTGAAAGAGGCCAATCTTAAGGAGCAAAGGCTTGGTACGGTACTGCACCATACAATTCAGTCTATCTCCATTAACTGAGGCGATGAATAACGGTTTGGCCAAGCGGTTAACTGCTATATCGTGTTTCTTGATCAGGGAGGCCTCTATGAAATTGCCCGCCGAACCAGAATCCAGGAAGACCGGCAAATTAAGCACAGAGGCGGATGAGAGACAAAGCTGTGCAGGTACGGTAAATCTTGGAGAGGAAGCACACACACCCAGAGACGCCTCTCCCAACGAGTCTAGGTGCGCCCGTTTCCCAGTCGAGAAGGACGAATGGGGCAATCTCTTAGGAAATGATCAGGACTGGCGCAATACAGACAGAGATTTTCATTCCTCCTGCGAGACCTCTCCACGGGGGTTAGGCGAGAGCGGCCGACTTGCATGGCTTCCACCTCTGGAGATGATGGTACAGACAAAGGTTTCTGAAAGGTAGGGGCCAGACGAAACATCCTCCTGTCGCGTTGGGAATCTCTCTCCAGGCGAAGTCCTTCACGCCTCTCAGCAAAGCGTATGTCAATGCGAGTGACGAGATGTATGAGTTCAGAAAGGGAGTCAGGAATCTCTCGGGCCGCTAGAACATCTTTGATCTTGCTAGAGAGACCTTTCTTAAAACAAGCGCAGAGAGCCTCATTATTCCATGCTAACTCGGAGGCCAAAGTACGGAATCGAATAGCATATTCACCAACAGAAAGATCGCCTTGCGTTAAATTCAATAGAGCGGACTCGGCAGATGAGGCTCGAGCGGGTTCTTCAAAAACCTGACGGAATTCTGTAACAAAGGCCTGGACGGTGAAGGTGAGAGGATCATTACGGTCCCACAAGGGAGTGGCCCAAGCCAAGGCTTTTCCGGAGAGCAGACTGATGATGAAGGCCACTTTAGAGCGTTCGGTGGGAAATTGATCGAACAATAATTCCAGGTGCATAGAGCACTGGGCTAGAAAGCCTCTGCACAACTTCGCGTCCCCCTCATATTTTGCTGGCAAGGAGAGGCGGATTCTGGATGAGGAAGCTGCTGGAGACTGCGGTGGCGGCACCGGTGGCGGTGGAGAAAGCGACTGCTGCTGGGTCAGGAATTGCTGCATCATAGCGGTAAGCTGATTAATCTGCCGGGACTGCAAAGCCACCAGCGCTGGGAGTTCGGAAGTCTCCGGCAAGGGCACCTCAGCGGGATCCATGGCCGGATCTTACTGTTACGCACCGGGTTGAACGTGCGAGGAAGTGGACCCGCAGGGTCTGCAGAACCGTTTGGCAGATACCGCGTCAGGGGAGCGGAGTCTAAGGAGCCACTGGTTTTCACCAGAGCCCACCGCAAGGCGGGATGGTCTTGTGCGGCAGGTGACTCCCAGGTCGCTACCCCCCAACAGCGGCACAGTTCCACAAACTGCTGAGGTGACGTGCAGTAGAGACAAACAGTGGTCGAAGGAAAAGGCCGAGGTCAGGACTGGCAGCGCGGGTTCAATAGCGGAGAAACAAGCCGAGGTCGGGACGGGCAGCACAGGTTCAAAGGTCAATGGGAGAGCCGAGGTCATACACGAGGAATCAAGCAATACAGCGTCTGTCATTCACGGAAGAACACCGAAGATCCGGCACAGGAAGGAAGGCAGGGTTCAATTTATGGGAAGAGCCGAAAAGGGATTGGATGGCCAGACACCAATAATCAGGACCTTGGCCCTTTAAATCTATGAAGATTGATGCGTGCGCCCCCTAGTGGCCGGGGACGTGCGTGCACGGAAGGCGGAACTGCAGCAGAAGGAAGAAGCCGGCGGCCATGCCGGTCAGAGGAGGAAGCGCGGGGACCAGGTAAGGGGACAACGCAGCCTGGGGGGCCAGCAGCGGACGCCCGGATGGCGGTAGAGCGGGGAGCGCTGCAGGAAGGGGACGCAGCGCTCGCCCGAGGAGAGGCACGGAGGGGGGCGCTGCGCGGGGCAGGCGCAGCGCTCGCTCTAACACTAATGTTGACCTACCTACACACAGACACCACCAATCATTGAGGATATTGCCAAGATGGAGAAGTGGTGTAGCAGCAGCAGCCCAACACATCGGGATCACTGAACCCTAATGTGGAACCAAGATCTACATCCACTGACCCACCCCGGGAACACATTCTGTCTGACACCCCCCAGGCTCAAGTCTATAGATGAACCTTCTACTGATTTTGGCGAGCGCACATGAACCACCCAACCAAAGCCACAACGCCACCTCTCTATGGCCCAACGTGTCCAGATAATGGAGATGACGTGTCTAGATATTCAATCAGTCCTTGATGCACAGTCTAAGCAGACTCCATAAGGACCTGGCTGCAGGACTGGCAGCACAATATGCCACACTATGGAAGGGCGAAATGTCCAGTGGGACTGGCTCAGTACTTACCTGGAGAGGTTGTTGGACCACCTACCACCAAGCCAGCACACCAACAAGCATGGCCAGGCAACATCCCCCTAGGTGGCCACACATTTACTTACCTTTATATGTTGGTTTTGCATGGTAACTCAAATGTTTTGGGAATAATTGTGTGGTAACATAAATGTTTTGTTTCTAATGGTGAGGAATTATGTGCACATTGTGCCCAACCTTTGGAGCACCAGTGTTGGATGGCGCACAATAAAAAAGCACACAGGGAAATGTGTTTGCACTTGCAAAACAAGCAAATTACAAAAAACAAAGAAAAACAAAAACAAATTAACTAAAAGAAGTGTCCACAAGGTGCTGGTGCACAGACTTGGCAGCACTGCTCTGGGTCCCTCTGCTCGCCAGGCATCTCATGAGCCACTGATTGACTGGTGTCAACATCTAAGTAAGCAGGAACATGCTCTATGAGGGCCAAATTAGGGGCCATCACAATCTGCACCACCTTGGATGGCTTGTGTTGCAGGGCACCACCCGTCTGGTCGAGGTAGCGGAAGGGGGACTTCAAGAGGCAGAATGCACGCTCCATAACAGCCCTGGTCTGCTGGTGGGCCCTATTGTAGGCCTCCTGGGCTGGGTCAGCAGCCACGACAGGAGCAGGTATCCCGAGTCACCTGACAGACACAAAAACATTAGGACTATAACAAGGCAATGCAAAACACACACAGCAACAAGGAAGGGTCACAACAAGGGAAAAGTGGGACAAAACACATTTGCCCAAAAAAAGGGATGCAGGACAGGAAGGGGGCCAACACAGTTTTTGAGGCATCTTTCACACATTTAAGGAGGAACTCTGGACCTTTAAACTACTAGGTCCTGATAGCCCCTCACCCACCGCAATGCTCCATACCTTTCGGATGATGGCGTCTTCCAGATTGCTGTCATCCTGCTGCTTTTTAACTTCGTCACAGGCGGCAGGGGAGCCTAGCCATCCTACTGTCCTCCCCCTTTGCCTCGCTAGTTGCGGCGACATCTCACTGCGTTCCGGATCCTCCTGCAGCCACCCTGGCCCGAAATGAGAACTTCACTGCACAGGCGCGAGATCTCGGGGGTGGTGCAGTGTATCGTGGACAGAGAAGAAGACAAGATGGCACTGCCCTACCACAAACGCCTCAGAAAAATGGTCGAGTGCAGGAGGAAGAGAAAAAGACAGGTAAGTTAAACATGCCAAATGCAGAATCAGGAGTTTAAAAAGGGAACAGAGGGTGAAATTCTGGCAGTTTTTGAGAACTCCCCAGACTGTACAATGTTTCTCTTTAAGACACACAGAGAGACCAAGCTGCAATTAAAAGAGGATCAGGACATTCTCATTAAGGACTGGGGTTCAGTGAACCAAAGATCAATTGAGAAACAAGGCACAGCAATTCAAACCCTGATGGACTGCACAGACCACACAAGTATGTAAACAATGTAGAAACTTACCAAGGAGCCAAACGCCACTCATATCTCTTTGTAGAATAAAAGCATCATGGCATGACCCTAGAAACCCGCCAACACACTTTGGAACCGGAGGTCGGTACCTGCCACACACTGGATGTTGAGGGAATGCCCAATACTCCGATTCCTGAAACAATAAATTATCACTATCATAGCAACATTACTCTAAAAAAAAAAAAAACAGCATTGGCTACTTGGACAGAAGGAACAGTGTGGCAAGGGAGTCCGAACTTTTAGTTACATAACGACCAAACAAAGATTAACAATAAAAACAAAGCATAAGTGCAATAATGCAATACACATACCTATACATACACTCCTCGGCCAGCCACGTGTGTGCAGCCAGTTGCACCGATGACTTTGGGCATTGACACAATATCGAAAAAAACAGACTTGACCGCGTTTCTGCCTGCCACAAAGATGTATTTTTCCTGCATCAAGAAATTTAGTCAGGCTGCGGCTCAGTGAAGGACGTGCCACCGGACAGTGCCCCAAGCCTTTGGAAGGAGCCAGTTACTAGGAATTGGAAGGCAGCCAACCAATTTGGTCATACCGCCAATTGCATGTCCCATGTTTGTGGTGGAGGCCAACCATGGCTGCAGCTCCGAGTAAAGTTTCTCAGGCAGGGTCAATTCGAAAAGATGCTGGTCAGACATGTAATCTACATCCAGCCAGCGGCAGGTATATAGGCCCTTATTTATGAAGGAATAGCGATAGGTAGCGACTGGTGAGCGGCCGGTAATGACGGGCCCCGCCACGAGAACGCCGGCTCCCCACCACAATCACACATTTATCAAGCCAATCCTGCTTAGCGACTGAGATAGCGCCATATAGCGACTCATTCATCATTATTCCAGCCTCAGCCCACAGCGCCAGCGTCCGACCTTGAACAGCGACAGGTATGACCTCTCGCTACCTGGCGCTCTCCAATGCATTTCAATGGAACAATCTTTAAATATTCATAATTAATTGTTATGATTTTTTTTTTTATATGTGAAAAATTCTGTGACCACTTCTGCCATTGAGATTTTTTTAAGGTAAAAAAAAAAAAAATGTACAGAATTGATATTACAGGTCTGATATTAATGTATTCATATTACTAAATTATTTAAAAAACTTGTTTCCAAAAATATGGTTGTTTGGGGGTTAAAAAACTACTTTTAACCCATCGCCGCCAGCGCTCTGGGGTTAAAACATGAATTTTACAGCGCGAGAATTTTTTGAGCGTGATTTTTTTTAATGAATATGGTGGGAGCCGGTCGCTAGGGCCAGTCGCTATCATGTGCTCCCATACAGCGCGGAACCTGTCAAATAGCGACTCCTCACCCAATATTCAACATTACGGCAAACCGACTGAGTCGCTATCAACTACCGAACAACGGCCAAGCACAGCGACTGCTAGTGGGCGCTCTGAAAATGCCGCTACAGTCGCTCAACTGTCGCTACCTGCCGCTATTAATGAATCGACCTCATAGTAAGCAGACTGCGGAACTGCAGCTGCTAATACTGGATGCATCTCCACACATGTCCTACCAAAACCCTCTAGAAAATAGAGAGCATAAGCTTAACACGGGAAATAACCAGTTTAAATCCAGTTGCATGGAATGAATCAGGGCTCAGAATCTGGAACACGCACAAACTGTAAAAACACGTGAGACAGTATGTTCATGCCAAAAACCGTAACAATACATATAATACTCGTTTAGGCACATGCAAGGCCGAATTTTACAGAATAAAAAAAATGCTAAAAAAACGTATACTGAATCGAGGTCCATATGCACGCAAAACCGAGAAAAATGCTGGAATGCATATGCAAGAGGCTCTGACTCAGGCACATATGTTGTCTTTAGCCTTCACTACTCTGCATGCTGTAAAGTGATTTCACATTTTTAAGTAATAATACAAACTAATAAGTTACCAGTAAAACACTATTGATTGGCCTCTTATAAAATCTAAAAAAAAATAATACAAAAAAATTAAAAAAGGCGTCAATTTATTGAATCTTGAAAGGTTGTGCATCTGACTTGGTTAATTTATAATATGATAGTGTTGCCATCATCTTCTTCATCTCTTGTTGTATCTTTAGCGTGGTTTTATTTTAAACCATTAGACAGTCTAGCTGGCAGTAAAGTGCTACACACATTGCACGCCTGCCATCTAGGCAGGTGCAGCCTCTGATCTGAGCTTCTTAAGATTGCGTCTCCATGTCACCAGCAAGCTGAAAGGTCGGTAATTAATCCCTTGCTGGCAGAGGTGCGTCATGCCTGTGTCACCTTCATTTTCCCTTCTCAGAGCATGATTAGAGGCTGGGAGAGCTATACTGGGGAGGGGGGGGGGGGTATCTTGAAGGGCAAAATATCTTTAAAAAGATCTCAAACAATATGTAAATAGTAATTCAGATCCCACTAGCAATCTATTAGTGCTGTGTGTAAATACAGAACAATATACTATTTACTATAAAGTATCAGGATTGGGAATACATGTGATAAGTCTAATTAATATTCATTGTGGCAATATCTGCTCTGCAGAACATGTATATAGTCATAGAAAAAAGCGATAGGACAATGTCTTTGGGGGCCTGCAGTAAGCATCTAATGACATAGAGCGAGCGCAAGATTAAAGCCCATATCTGTGCAAAATTGTAGGAAATAAAATAAAAAAAGCAAAAATCAAGGGATTATACATTTAGAAGTTCCCTATCCCAATGTTCATGTATACCCCTGACCTCCATGTTGAATTGAAAAGATATTTGCGCACTCTCTTAGAGGCCGATTCAGTAATAGCGCCAGGTAGCGACAGATGAGCGCCTGAAGTATGGCGCTATGAGCGCCGCTAGCGTACGCCGCGGGCGGTAGCGATTCGCTATAGCAGGCCTCCTCAGTCGCTACCTGGCGTTGTTGGGAACAATGCCTACATTGGTGAATATGATGTTGGGATCAGCTTTGTAGGCGCTGTCATTTTGACACACGCTATTCAACACAGCGCCTGCACTTTGCTTTGCTGTGGGCTTGAAATCAATGTTAGTACCTTCAGAAGTAAACACATTGCAACATGTTTCTTTGTTTATTTGTATTTAATTTTTTAATTTAATTTTTTGGTTGAAAGTGAAAAATTATAAATCCACTGGATTGTTATCTTGGTGCCTAAAAAAGAATAAAAAGTGCAGTTAGTATTTATATTTAATTTTGCTTTTTCGCAGTTATTGAAATTTTTTTTTTTTTTTTGGGACAGTTTTTGCCAACTTGCACAACAACCCTAATTGTTATGTTGGTCAACTTCCCCCCCCCCCCCCTTATAGTGGTTTTGGTCATCTTACACACCCCTTATAGTGGTTTTGGTCATCTTACACCCTCCTTATAGTGGTTTTGGTCATCTTACACCCCCCTTATAGTGGTTTGGGTCATCTTACACAGCCCTTATAGTGGTTTGGGTCATCTTACACACCCCTTATAGTGGTTTTGGTCATCTTACACCCCCCTTATAGTGGTTTGGGTCATCTTACCCACCCCTTATAGTGGTTTGGGTCATCTTACACAGCCCTTATAGTGGTTTTGGTCATCTTACACCCCCCTTATAGTGGTTTTGGTCATCTTACACCCCCCTTATAGTGGTTTGGGTCATCTTACACAGCCCTTATAGTGGTTTGGGTCATCTTACACAGCCCTTATAGTGGTTTGGGTCATCTTACACAGCCCTTACAGTGTTTTGGGTCATCTTACACAGCCCTTATAGTGTTTTGGGTCATCTTACACAGCCCTTATAGTGTTTTGGGTCATCTTACACAGCCCTTATAGTGGTTTGGGTCATCTTACACAGCCCTTATAGTAGTTTGTGACAAATTATGATTGTAGCCAACAAATAGTTCCCATGTAGTGCAGTACTTTTAGATTAGAGTGAAGGGTAGTTAGCTTACCGCAAAAAACAAATTGATCATGCTTTCCCTTAGCTCAAAGCCAGTCTGGGTGTCCTCACTCGTTTCTGCGGCCAAGTTGGGGATTTCGGGCACCAGTGCTGTCTCTTCAGGGGATTGAATTCTGTGGCATATACAAATGTTGTGGAGCACACAGCAGGCGAGGATGATCTTGGAGACCTTCTGTGGACTGTACAGCATCTCTCCTCCTGGGCGTGCCAAACATAGAAAGCGTGCTTTCAGCAGGCCGATGGTTCGTTCCACAATGCTTCTGGTTTTGCGATGTGCTGCATTGTAGCGTTCTTGGGCAGAGGTCTGTGGGTTTCTGACCGGAGTCATCACCCACGTTCTCTGCCCGTATCCCTTGTCCGCTGTGGA
Source organism: Gastrophryne carolinensis (assembly GCA_027917425.1). NCBI lineage: Eukaryota > Metazoa > Chordata > Amphibia > Anura > Microhylidae > Gastrophryne > Gastrophryne carolinensis. The sequence goes on from CM051243.1 coordinate 13,715,612, forward strand.
AAAAACACAAGGAGAGAGACAGCAATTAGTACTAGTACATGTTTTTTGTTTCATTTTTAAAAATATAGCTTACTAGGCCACATATTTGATGCTAAATACTTTGACATGGTTAATTATTTACCCAGTAGCCAGCCAGCTGGCATTTCGTTGTTCTCAAACTTCCTGCACAGGACTGACCGCTGCAGGACGTAAGAGTCGTGGCATGAGCCGGGGAAGCCAGATCTCACGGCCCGCAGCTTCATGTCATGGTCACAGACGACCATGACATTCATAGAGTGGAACTGCTTTATGTTCCTATAATGCAGCTCCTGTGCACGGGGAGGGTGGAAAGGGATATGTGTACCATCAACGCACCCTAGCACATTCGGGATCCCTCCCATGCGATAGAAAGCATGTTTTATTTGGGCAACCTCATCCTCATCCTCAGGAAACTGGATGTAAATAGGGATCAGGTCACAAATAGCCAGTACTACCTGGAAAAATATGCGGCTCATTGTAGCCTGAAACGTGATGTGGGTGACTAGCAACCCACTAATGGAGACGACCCTCCCAAATTGTGAGAAATCCTGGGGACAAAAGAAAAAAAAAAAAAAAGGAAGGTTAGGTCAATGGGCTACTGATGAAAGGGAGTTCCCTGCACATCAGAAGCACACTTGCAGCAATTGGAGGCTGGTGCGGGGAGCGGGCCCCAATACTAAAGCTAATACACTGGTTTGGGGTGGGGATTAACTGGGCTTCCCCTAGTTAGGTTTCCTTGAAAACCCAGGGCTCCACATCCTATGACCTCGCCCATGGAATTGATAAGATATTATATTAAAAACAAGTTCATTTATTAGTACATATACATATAAAAACACAATGGTTGATAACCACATCACAACTACTTGTATACAAGATAATGCCTGTTTTTTCAACTGGATAGCCAGGCAACCAGTATAACAATTTTACAAGATATTCCAACACAAATGTAAAAAATGTTGCTTGCGTGTCTCAAAAGGGGGCAAACTAGTTTCGCCTGTCTGTAGGCTTCGTCAGTGCCCTTAACATCAATCCTATAAAGACATATATGTATATCATAGTATCAAAGTAACCATTCAAAGACTTTTTCAAAAAACATGCTTCATTTGATATCTCATTATACATTAGTATGCATGGATTCATACCTCTATTGATTGAGATGGTAGATGCAACTGGGGCCAGCTCATGTTTACTGTGGTGTAGCCAGTTCAATTGTATTAGGGCTGTTGTAAAGCCCAGGTGTGTGGATCATAGTAAAGCCCATAGTGCATTCCAAAAGCCCATAAGGGTTGATAACACCTGCATTGATAGGAACAGATTGCCTCATGAGTGTCTCTATCAGTTATATAGCCGGTAAATTCGGTCAGGATAAAGTGTTTATAAAGGTGATGAAAGTAAAATAGCAGATGCCCTTACCTTGTATACTCAATGAGGCGTGGGGAGAGGCACACCCAGTGCCTGTTACCTCCTGTCCTAGAAGCAGCAGCGCCGTGTAGTGTGTGCTGATACACTGGCCACAGTTAAATAATGGCCAGTGTGTGATGTCAAACACACTCAGCTGAGTGTTAGCTCCGTCCCTCCCCCCCCCTCCCCTCCCCTCCCCTCCCGGGGTCTGCTGGGGGTTACTAGGGGGGACGGGAGCCCAACACAATCCCAGCGCCGCACCTCCCCCGACGGGCGGGGCTCCTACCAGCCTCCGTCAGCCAGTAAGGTGACCGGCGCTAGAGCTCCCACACGGCGCCGTCACGTGTCTCCTGCGAGGCGCCATTTTGGTGGAGACAAGTGCAGGGATTTAGACTTAATTCATAAGAGCAAGGTAAAATAGCGATCTCAGTCGCACAGATATATTAATTAATGACCTCTAGCGAAGTATAAGCCTAGCTGGCAGTATTTGTAAGTGGCCTTAGACTACGGGATATGCCATGATACTTGTGATGTCTTGCTGATAGATCTAAAGTGCCTTCAGGCAGTTGTCCACATTGTAGGGGGAATTTGTGCCCCCCAGAACACAGTATATCTACATATGGCGTTTAAAAAGTGTAACTGGCCGTTGTTGTACGTATGGATGGCCTCCCTTATAGCCATATACATATATGCCTGCTAAACTCCATTACTGACGCTATGTCATATGGACAAAGATGCCGCCTCACCATACGCCTAGGACACGTGAGTGTTATTAAATCCCCAAAGGCCAATCCGCACTGGGCATTAAAGCTGTATAAATGAAAACATTGTTGATTTGGTTTAAGCCACATAATCGCTACTGCTGCAAACTTGTGCCCATGGGCTGGCATCCAGTGCATCCACCATATGCAGCATATGGAAAAAAAAAAAAAAAAAAGAAAAAAAAAAAAAATTTTTTTTTTTTTTTTGTTTTTTTGTTTTTGTTTTTTTCCCCTCTCCTCTTCCTCCCCTCTCTTCCTTCTTTCCCCTCCTCTTCCCCCTTCCCTTCTTCCATTACATTCCACATTGATTTGTTACAGTCAAAATTAAAACCCTATCATTGCAAATGTCTGTCAGAGGTAAGGGGCATAACTGATGGATTCATTGAGTCCCGGGTACTGATGGGCCTTGAAATGGTGGATCCACTGTGTCTCCCGTTTAAGGGTGGCTCTCTCAAGGTCCCCACCCCGTGGGTTTGGATGTAATCTATCTAGGCCCACAATAAACATATCTTTTGGGTTCATCTCATGACATTCCCGGAAATGTCTGCCCACTGGGGTCTTGCTATTTCCCGTTTTGATGTCATAAGAGTGTTCGTATATGCGTTTGCGAAGCTCCCGATTGGTTTTGCCGATATAAAACCTGTTGCACTTGCAGATTAAGGCATAAATGATGTTGGCAATTTTACAGTTGATAAAATGCTTAAGTCTGTGAATTGGCCGGTCACCTATGGTTATCGCTTTAGTTTCTTTGACATATTTACACATGTTGCATGAGTGACATTTATACATTCCTGTTGTCTTACAACAGGTAAGTCGTTTAGTTTGTGTGTAGTGGCTATGAACTAACCGATCTTTGATGTTATGTGCCCTCCGAAACACAAATTTAGGTTTGTTTGGGAGTATCTTGTTAAGGTCTGCATCATTTTGTAACACATGCCAATGTCGCTGTATAATGTTTTTTATCATATGGTGGTGGGTAGAAAAAGTCAGAATCATGGATAGGGGGGGATCATCTTTCCTGATTTTCGGCTTGTACAGTAATTCATCCCGTGATCTTTTTTTGGCCCGTTTATAGGCCTGTTTTAAAACTGGTACGCTATACCCCCTATTTCTCAATCTGTTGAAAATCCCATCTGCAGTTTCCTTAAAATCTCCTTCTGAGGTGCAATTGCGGCGGGCTCTCACATATTCACCGTATGGGATACTCTTGAGAAGATGTTTTGGGTGGGCACTAGAGGCCCTTAGCATCGTGTTAGCGGCTGTCGGTTTACGATAAAATTTCGTAGTGACCACTCCTTCACGGCTTAGCCTCACTGATAGGTCCAGGAAGTTAATTGCTTCCTGGCTAAACTCTACAGTGAATTTCAAGTTCATGTCGTTCTTATTCAGTTCCCCCACAAATGCCTGCAAGTCTCTCTGTGTGCCTGTCCAAATGAATAGGATATCATCGATGTACCTGTGCCACGTGGCCACGTGGCACAGGTACATCGCTAATTCGTCCTCAGCCCACAACCCCCTCTCCCAGCCCCCCAGATACAGGTTAGCGTACGATGGGGCACAGATGGTCCCCATCGCCGTCCCCTGTATCTGGTGGTATAAGGTGTTATTAAAGAGAAAGAGGTTGTGGGTGAGGACGAATTGTAATAATTGCAGCAGGAACCGATTGTGTTCGTGAGTCTCAATGGGTAATTCGTTCAGGAAATGGCGGACATTCATGAGGCCCAGTTGGTGTGGTATGCTTGAATATAGGGCCTCCACGTCCAGGCCCACCAGAAACGACCCCGGGGCCACACTCATACCATCCAGGACCCGAAGGAGGTGTCCCGTATCTTTAAGATACGAAGGTAATTGGTGGACCAGTGGCTGGAGATGATAGTCGACGTAGCGACTGGCCCGATCAGTGAGGGACCCCATGCCGGACACTATCGGTCTGCCTGGAGGTGCTGTGGTGGACTTATGCACCTTCGGCAGGGCGTAAAACGTGGGTGTGACCGGAAATGGGACCTCAAGGAAAGAGCCAGTCGCCACGTCGATCACCCCCCCCTCCACCGCCTGGTGGATTAGAGTGTGGTAGGCCCCGGAGTCCTGTGCGAGCCTGGACATGGGGGCCCTGGCATACCACTCTGTATTGTTTAAGATTTTCAAGCACATGTGTTCATACTGTGCTCTATCCATGATCACTATGTTTCCCCCCTTATCCGAGGGTTTAATGATGAGGTCTGGATCATTCTCCAATTGCCTCATTGCCTGTCTTGCTTCCTCGGACATGTTATGAGTCTTCTGTCTCGGTAATTTCTCAAGATCTGCTGTGACCAGATCCACAAAAGTCATTGCATGTGCATTTGACATGAGTGGGGGAAAAAAAGTAGACGGTTTTCTAAAAGTAACCTCTTTCCTTGTGGTCATAGGTGTGGTGCCTGTGGCCTCCAAGCCCAGTTCCATCATTTCTTGTTCTAAAACTGATTCCGAAAGGGCAGTCATTGTGGGTGTTAGACCCTCCCCTTGTTTGTGTTTACTAAAATGATGTTTACAAAGTATTTTCCTCATGAATAATTGTAAATCTTTTACAATTTCAAAGGGGTCAGTGTGATGCGTCGGGCAGAAATTGAGGCCCAAAAGTAAAAGTTCTTTTTGTTCTGGCGTGAGTGTTTTCTTTGATAAATTAAGAATGTCCACCTGGGATTCAGATTGGACAGATCTCGGGTGGTCAGATGAAGTCCCTAATGCAATGGGTAAAGGGTCTGTAGTTGGGCTATTGGTGCTGGTGGGGGAGGCCCCACGGCATTTGTGGTTCCTCCCAAGGCCAGCTGGATCCCTTGATGTCCTTTCCGATTGATCCCATACTTGTGTTTTGGCCATTCTATTTAAGTCTCTTCCATGTTTGAGACATTGCCTTCTCCTGAGGTTCCTCTTCCTATTTCTATGTTTCCTAAAAAAACACTCCTATCAGAAGACTTAGGATGATTCCTGAGATCGTCCCTACTATGTTCATCTGCCTGTCTGGCCTTGGACCTGGTAAATCTCTCCTCCTGTCTGGGAATAGTATCTTTCCGTGGTGGTCCCCTAAAAGGAGGCCTGTTTGCTCTCAGCTGGTTACTCTGTACCCCAAATTTGTCCCTGGATCTAGTGGGACCCCTTTCTCTCGACGAAGATGAATCCGACGAGGAAGAATGTCGTGGTTCAAAGTCCCTACGTGTCGGTCTGTGTCTGTCCTCGGGCCAAATATAAGCCCTATTTTCCCTATATGCTGTTTTGTCCCGTTGTAATTTTGTCTCTTTGGTTTCTATCAAATCTTTGTTCACTTTTTCTATAGAGTCTTTAATACTTTTGTCCCTTCTTGAGAATTGTTCCTCCTGTTTGAATTGGTTTAAATCAATTATTTTCTCCTGTATCAGTTTATCTAACTCATGGAGTTGACATTGATGATGTTCTATCAAAAGGGTCATAAGATTAAGGGAGCATGTTTGTAAAGTTTGTTCCCATTTCCTTTTAAAATCTGCCGTTAATTGGCCAGTTTGTGGAAAGAGTCTGATCCTCAAACCCTTGGGTACCAATTGTTCAGATATATATTCCCTCAAATATTGAATATCCCACCATGCTTTCGACTTTTTATACAGCAGGCTGTGTAATGTGTTAAAAGCAGAATGTAGGGATCCCTCCCTTTCAATCATTGCTTTGCTTTCTTGTCGGACGTGTGAAAGGCCAGACATTAATCTATTCCAGTTATCATCTATTAAGTCCGTCATGTTGCCACTGCGTGCTAATAAAGAAAGAGGAAAGAAAAAAAAAAAAAAAAAAAAAAAAAAGGGGAAGAGAAAAGAAAGAGAAAAAAAAAGGGGAAGAGAAAAGAAAAAGACAAAAAAAAAAAAAAGGGGAAGAGAAAAGAAAGAGAAAAAAAAAAAAAAAAAGGGGGAAGAGAAAAGAAAGAGAAAAAAAAAAGGGGAAGAGAAAAGAAAAAGACAAAAAAAAAAGGGGAAGAGAAAAGAAAAAGACAAAAAAAAAAAAAAAAAAGGGGGAAGAGAAAAGAAAGAGAAAAAAAAAAAAGGGGGAAGAGAAAAGAAAAAGACAAAAAAAAAAAAAATTACAACGGGACAAAACAGCATATAGGGAAAATAGGGCTTATATTTGGCCCGAGGACAGACACAGACCGACACGTAGGGACTTTGAACCACGACATTCTTCCTCGTCGGATTCATCTTCGTCGAGAGAAAGGGGTCCCGCTAGATCCAGGGACAAATTTGGGGTACAGAGTAACCAGCTGAGAGCAAACAGGCCTCCTTTTAGGGGACCACCACGGAAAGATACTATTCCCAGACAGGAGGAGAGATTTACCAGGTCCAAGGCCAGACAGGCAGATGAACATAGTAGGGACGATCTCAGGAATCATCCTAAGTCTTCTGATAGGAGTGTTTTTAGGAAACATAGAAATAGGAAGAGGAACCTCAGGAGAAGGCAATGTCTCAAACATGGAAGAGACTTAAATAGAATGGCCAAAACACAAGTATGGGATCAATCGGAAAGGACATCAAGGGATCCAGCTGGCCTTGGGAGGAACCACAAATGCCGTGGGGCCTCCCCCACCAGCACCAATAGCCCAACTACAGACCCTTTACCCATTGCATTAGGGACTTCATCTGACCACCCGAGATCTGTCCAATCTGAATCCCAGGTGGACATTCTTAATTTATCAAAGAAAACACTCACGCCAGAACAAAAAGAACTTTTACTTTTGGGCCTCAATTTCTGCCCGACGCATCACACTGACCCCTTTGAAATTGTAAAAGATTTACAATTATTCATGAGGAAAATACTTTGTAAACATCATTTTAGTAAACACAAACAAGGGGAGGGTCTAACACCCACAATGACTGCCCTTTCGGAATCAGTTTTAGAACAAGAAATGATGGAACTGGGCTTGGAGGCCACAGGCACCACACCTATGACCACAAGGAAAGAGGTTACTTTTAGAAAACCGTCTACTTTTTTTCCCCCACTCATGTCAAATGCACATGCAATGACTTTTGTGGATCTGGTCACAGCAGATCTTGAGAAATTACCGAGACAGAAGACTCATAACATGTCCGAGGAAGCAAGACAGGCAATGAGGCAATTGGAGAATGATCCAGACCTCATCATTAAACCCTCGGATAAGGGGGGAAACATAGTGATCATGGATAGAGCACAGTATGAACACATGTGCTTGAAAATCTTAAACAATACAGAGTGGTATGCCAGGGCCCCCATGTCCAGGCTCGCACAGGACTCCGGGGCCTACCACACTCTAATCCACCAGGCGGTGGAGGGGGGGGTGATCGACGTGGCGACTGGCTCTTTCCTTGAGGTCCCATTTCCGGTCACACCCACGTTTTACGCCCTGCCGAAGGTGCATAAGTCCACCACAGCACCTCCAGGCAGACCGATAGTGTCCGGCATGGGGTCCCTCACTGATCGGGCCAGTCGCTACGTCGACTATCATCTCCAGCCACTGGTCCACCAATTACCTTCGTATCTTAAAGATACGGGACACCTCCTTCGGGTCCTGGATGGTATGAGTGTGGCCCCGGGGTCGTTTCTGGTGGGCCTGGACGTGGAGGCCCTATATTCAAGCATACCACACCAACTGGGCCTCATGAATGTCCGCCGTTTCCTGAACGAATTACCCATTGAGACTCACGAACACAATCGGTTCCTGCTGCAATTATTACAATTCGTCCTCACCCACAACCTCTTTCTCTTTAATAACACCTTATACCACCAGATACAGGGGACGGCGATGGGGACCACCTGTGCCCCATCGTACGCTAACCTGTATCTGGGGGGCTGGGAGAGGGGGTTGTGGGCTGAGGACGAATTAGCGATGTACCTGTGCCACGTGGCCACGTGGCACAGGTACATCGATGATATCCTATTCATTTGGACAGGCACACAGAGAGACTTGCAGGCATTTGTGGGGGAACTGAATAAGAACGACATGAACTTGAAATTCACTGTAGAGTTTAGCCAGGAAGCAATTAACTTCCTGGACCTATCAGTGAGGCTAAGCCGTGAAGGAGTGGTCACTACGAAATTTTATCGTAAACCGACAGCCGCTAACACGATGCTAAGGGCCTCTAGTGCCCACCCAAAACATCTTCTCAAGAGTATCCCATACGGTGAATATGTGAGAGCCCGCCGCAATTGCACCTCAGAAGGAGATTTTAAGGAAACTGCAGATGGGATTTTCAACAGATTGAGAAATAGGGGGTATAGCGTACCAGTTTTAAAACAGGCCTATAAACGGGCCAAAAAAAGATCACGGGATGAATTACTGTACAAGCCGAAAATCAGGAAAGATGATCCCCCCCTATCCATGATTCTGACTTTTTCTACCCACCACCATATGATAAAAAACATTATACAGCGACATTGGCATGTGTTACAAAATGATGCAGACCTTAACAAGATACTCCCAAACAAACCTAAATTTGTGTTTCGGAGGGCACATAACATCAAAGATCGGTTAGTTCATAGCCACTACACACAAACTAAACGACTTACCTGTTGTAAGACAACAGGAATGTATAAATGTCACTCATGCAACATGTGTAAATATGTCAAAGAAACTAAAGCGATAACCATAGGTGACCGGCCAATTCACAGACTTAAGCATTTTATCAACTGTAAAAGTGCCAACATCATTTATGCCTTAATCTGCAAGTGCAACAGGTTTTATATCGGCAAAACCAATCGGGAGCTTCGCAAACGCATATACGAACACTCTTATGACATCAAAACGGGAAATAGCAAGACCCCAGTGGGCAGACATTTCCGGGAATGTCATGAGATGAACCCAAAAGATATGTTTATTGTGGGCCTAGATAGATTACATCCAAACCCACGGGGTGGGGACCTTGAGAGAGCCACCCTTAAACGGGAGACACAGTGGATCCACCATTTCAAGGCCCATCAGTACCCGGGACTCAATGAATCCATCAGTTATGCCCCTTACCTCTGACAGACATTTGTAATGATAGGGTTTTAATTTTGACTGTAACAAATCAATGTGGAATGTAATGGAAGAAGGGAAGGGGGAAGAGGAGGGGAAAGAAGGAAGAGAGGGGAGGAAGAGGAGAGGGGAAAAAAAAAAAAAAAAAAAAAAAAAAAAACTTTTTTTTGTTGGGTGGTTTTTTTTTTTTTTTTTTTTTTTTTTTTTTATAATTTATTTTTTTTTTCTTTTTTTTTTTTTTTTCCATATGCTGCATATGGTGGATGCACTGGATGCCAGCCCATGGGCACAAGTTTGCAGCAGTAGCGATTATGTGGCTTAAACCAAATCAACAATGTTTTCATTTATACAGCTTTAATGCCCAGTGCGGATTGGCCTTTGGGGATTTAATAACACTCACGTGTCCTAGGCGTATGGTGAGGCGGCATCTTTGTCCATATGACATAGCGTCAGTAATGGAGTTTAGCAGGCATATATGTATATGGCTATAAGGGAGGCCATCCATACGTACAACAACGGCCAGTTACACTTTTTAAACGCCATATGTAGATATACTGTGTTCTGGGGGGCACAAATTCCCCCTACAATGTGGACAACTGCCTGAAGGCACTTTAGATCTATCAGCAAGACATCACAAGTATCATGGCATATCCCGTAGTCTAAGGCCACTTACAAATACTGCCAGCTAGGCTTATACTTCGCTAGAGGTCATTAATTAATATATCTGTGCGACTGAGATCGCTATTTTACCTTGCTCTTATGAATTAAGTCTAAATCCCTGCACTTGTCTCCACCAAAATGGCGCCTCGCAGGAGACACGTGACGGCGCCGTGTGGGAGCTCTAGCGCCGGTCACCTTACTGGCTGACGGAGGCTGGTAGGAGCCCCGCCCGTCGGGGGAGGTGCGGCGCTGGGATTGTGTTGGGCTCCCGTCCCCCCTAGTAACCCCCAGCAGACCCCGGGAGGGGAGGGGAGGGGAGGGGGGGGGAGGGACGGAGCTAACACTCAGCTGAGTGTGTTTGACATCACACACTGGCCATTATTTAACTGTGGCCAGTGTATCAGCACGCACTACACGGCGCTGCTGCTTCTAGGACAGGAGGTAACAGGCACTGGGTGTGCCTCTCCCCACGCCTCATTGAGTATACAAGGTAAGGGCATCTGCTATTTTACTTTCATCACCTTTATAAACACTTTATCCTGACCGAATTTACCGGCTATATAACTGATAGAGACACTCATGAGGCAATCTGTTCCTATCAATGCAGGTGTTATCAACCCTTATGGGCTTTTGGAATGCACTATGGGCTTTACTATGATCCACACACCTGGGCTTTACAACAGCCCTAATACAATTGAACTGGCTACACCACAGTAAACATGAGCTGGCCCCAGTTGCATCTACCATCTCAATCAATAGAGGTATGAATCCATGCATACTAATGTATAATGAGATATCAAATGAAGCATGTTTTTTGAAAAAGTCTTTGAATGGTTACTTTGATACTATGATATACATATATGTCTTTATAGGATTGATGTTAAGGGCACTGACGAAGCCTACAGACAGGCGAAACTAGTTTGCCCCCTTTTGAGACACGCAAGCAACATTTTTTACATTTGTGTTGGAATATCTTGTAAAATTGTTATACTGGTTGCCTGGCTATCCAGTTGAAAAAACAGGCATTATCTTGTATACAAGTAGTTGTGATGTGGTTATCAACCATTGTGTTTTTATATGTATATGTACTAATAAATGAACTTGTTTTTAATATAATATCTTATCAATTCCATGGGCGAGGTCATAGGATGTGGAGCCCTGGGTTTTCAAAGAAACCTAACTAGGGGAAGCCCAGTTAATCCCCACCCCAAACCAGTGTCATTGTAGCCTGGCTGATCCCGCTGAGGAGGGCAGAGGTTGCCTGGAAGGTCCCTCGTGCCAACATATTTAGACTGGCACATAGGCGTACTATGCCTGGAATGGATTGGGTGCGTTTGGTGGATGGCTCGATTTTGTGCTTAATCTGATCATATAGGGACTGTAGTGCAGCACGATTCAGACGGAAGCGGCTCCTGATCTGCTCGTCACTTAAATCCCACACTGAAAGGCGGATTCCAAAGGATCGGGGTGCCCTAAGCCTCACAGCACCTTCCTCCCTGGCCTCCTGCTCTTCCAGCATTCTCACACATCCCTGCACCCATAACCCATACATCACCCTCTTATCCATCTCACACTCAACAGATATACAAAAGAAGCAAAACAAAAACCACAAACACACCACACACACAAGCAAGCACACTACTCACACACTCACTACAATGCAGCTCACCACAAAACCAGAAGTATAGTGGTCTGAACCACCAGACTGCTGAAAGTCAGCTTTCTAAGTTAGGCACAACCAAGAGGGGAGTTGCTGCACAGCCCACAAAAGGCCCCAAAATCAAGCCTCACTTGCTGCATGCTCCACAATATTTGCATATGCCAACAAAATCAATCTCCTAAAGAAACAGCACTGATGTCAGAAATTACCCAACAAGCCACAGAGAGTGAGGACCAAACCCAGCCAGACACTAAAATGAGCTAAGGGACCAAAACACCACACCACCACACCACAGCCTTTGCCACAGTGTAACAATACCAGAAGGTTGGCAAATCCAGCCATTTATACTTCACTTTGAAAAAGGACAGGTCCGCTTTGCCGCCTTTTGCGTTGCTCTGCTATTTCCTGTCTCCAATTAGCTGACCCAGGTGTGCGTGAAACGGAGTGCGCATGCGCACGCTAGTAGCGCTACTAGCGTACGTGAGCCTAAACTTGCGTGCATTAACGGACATGGCTGAAAAATCTGTGGTGGACCAATGAAAGGTAAGCTGCTCTTTATTTAAATAGCCGTTTGTATAGCCACATGTCACAAGTGTTTAATATACATGAGTACATTGTTGTCTTTGGTTGTATGTTGTTTGTTTAATGAGCTCTGTAATTAGTTAATTGACTACCACACATGGTTCAATCAGTGCAGTGGAGCTGTGGCTACAAGCACCTGGCCAGTATGTGTGAATCAATTAAGTGGACCTGTTTGTGATTGGCTGTTAGAGCACATAAAACCTGCCCAAACCAAAAAGACGGTGATACCATTCTGTAGTCTGCATGCGTGCTTGTTGGTTGTGTATTGGTGTGTGTGTGTGTGCAGCTACAGGATGGAGCCAAATTCTGGGCATCTGCCGGCCACAGCTGGCTCAAGTAGGAGTGTGGTGGGTGCTGTGCGCAGACCTCCCTTAAGGAAAAGGGCCCAGCCTGAAGGTGATGCAGCACCTCAGGCTAAGCGCCCAATTGCCAAGAGGGAGCCAGAATTTAATTTGGCTGAGAATAATACTCTTGTGCGTCTTACACTTGCAAAATGGGAGCTGATATTTGGCTCCCAAAGCAAGTCTATAGGCAAACAAGAAAGGAGCAAATTGTGGGATGCCATTGGTGTTGCGCTTACTAGCAGTGCTCAACACCCACGTAGTGGCCCATCCTGCAGGAAACGCTTCTACACTTTGAGAAGGTCCCTTATGCAAAAGATGAATCATGATCTTGAGGTCGAGAGTGGGACCATCCAGGGTCCAAAGAGTACCTACAGGCCATATGAGGAGATGCTGAAGGCCAAAATTCCACTCGTTCGGCTGCAGGGTGTGGATGCTGGGGATGACACCACAGGTTGGACTGAAGGTACATATTTTCTGCATGTTATTTGCTGGTAATGTTAATGTATGTGATTTGCTTTGTCTCTTTCTGGCCAACTAACAGTAGGACATGTGAAGTAGTACATTATACCTCATAAATGTTTTACTTTCCTGTCTGTTGCTTTCTGCATAGGTGCACATGGTGATGTCCATGAGTCGGGGGAGGAGGACACCCCAACTCCTGCCCTTCAACCAACCTCAAGCCTAACCCAGTCTGCCATTGAAGGTATTTATCACTAATTTAGGGGCTGGTTGTTTTTTGACAAAATGAGTGTGGGAGCACCTCAAACAATAGATTTGACCACTGTTGAGGATTAATAATATGGGCCTGAGGACTATTTACACGTCCACTTTAACCCTCTCTGCAACTAACTAATAAGGCCCTAACATGTATAGCTATGTTGGAAGCCAGAGATGTGTGGCCATATATCTGCATATACATGTGGAAGCCACACTGGCCTTGATTAGGGAATATTAGTGATTGAGCTGCTCACACACACCTTAATGCATGGTTTATTTTGTGACGCACATTACCAATGGCTAAATGTTTTCTTTGCTTTTGCCTAGCTGCACCGCCATTGGCACCAGCATCTCCTCAGGAGCCAAGGTACTCTTTGGATGCCGGTAAGTGCATGTGTCAACCTTGCTTTAGCCGCTTTAACACAAGTGCATGTCTTTCATTCCTCTTTTTTCTTTGTAGGCCAAGTGACTGGTTCATCTTTGGACACCACTTCCGATGTTGCAGGTCAACAGGACCCTGTTGGTGTGTATTGCCAAAAAAAATGTATCCTTTATGCTGTTTATGTTACACTGGTTCGATTTTGTTAGTCTAATAATCTACATGTTTGCTAGGTCAACTTGAAGATGCTTGAAGTAATGATGGATACAGTAAAAACGTTCAAAAGTGGCCTTGATGCCTTCTTGGCATGTAATAACATTTCCAGCTATGGCTACTAGACCACTGGAAGGAGTTAGACAGGCTGAACTGGGTGGACTAAAGTCTTTATTCAGCCTTACATACTATGTTACTATGTTACTTTGTTCCTATGCCTATTTGGAGTGGATTTGCCATCCCCAGGCTCATTATTATAGTTTTTAGAGTGATTGCAATGCATTTTTTGGGTCTATTTAAAGACAAACATTCACCCGAGTAGTGTTAGGAATATTTAGAGACATTAATTGTGTATTTTAGTTGGCCGGAATATCGGAAGTGGCTGTCCGGAAAGGGCCCTTCACGTTGAGGCTGCCAGAGATGAAGGTAAGTTGGTTTTGCTGGATTATCTAGTAAGGATTTTTGCAAACCTTTTTTTGTAATTTAGTAGGCCAGCTTGTGTTTAAACATGTATTTTCAAGGGCAAAGCTCGAGTGAGGGCCCAACTCCAGACATCTGGGAGATTGCGGGTATGTGTAATTTGAGCAATGTGTCTGTTATTTTTTGGCCCAATTAATGGCTCATCTTCCTCTTACATACATGTTAGCAATCTGAGTTTACAAGATCCCTTTTGGCTAGTGTGTAATCTGGCACTTTGTGGAGGTATGGCCTCGATAGTCTATCCATCTTACATTTGAGTTTGGTCCACTGACCTACTAACCTGACTTTCCTGTTTAGCATATGCCAACTTGCCCCATCTCTCAGATGTGGATTTGCCCCTCTCTGGTAGCCAGACCCCGGACCTACTTCGGGCGGACGACACGGAGGTAACATGGCTGATTTGGAGGAACAATAACCACATTGACATGTTGGTGGGTAGTCCAGGAACCAACATGTTACATGTTATTTCTTTGTTGTTTTGGCAGGAGGCCGGACCTGAACCCCAAGCTGGGACCTCTTCCCAAGTGCCATGTGTCCAAGCTACAGAGGCTCAATCAAGGGTAAGTTGGATTGTTACACTTTGGGGAAATGATTTGGAGGGGCATAGCTGCATTGTTTCAGCTTCACTACAATCTTTTCTTTTGTTTTTTTAGCCTGAACACAGAACAAGAGGAGGTGTGGCACCAACCAGTGCAGATTTTTATGAACTAGGGGCCTGGATGCTGGAGGACTACAGCCGCGTGATGGAAATAATGAGCGCATTGCGGCGTTGGAAAATCAGGTGCTGATGTGTCGGCAACAAATTGAGGACCTGCAGCGCCAGCTCCAGGATGTGAGACAAGGCCACCAACTGCAAACAAACCGGGAACTGGATCGGCTTTCACATCTGATGGAGCAATCTTTACAGCGCCAGGAACAAAGTTTGTTGTTGACGCAACAGCTCATACAACAGCAGTCTATTTTTTTTACTGCACTGTTGGCTCCCAACACCACCCCTAGCAATGACTCACAACCTCCCAGGCCCCCAAGCCAAGAATATTGATTTGATTTTTGTTGTGTTGAATTTGTTTATAATACATTTGAGTACCCCCACCTCTAAATTGTGTTTTTCCTAAGACATAGCTAAGAACACAGTCAGGGATGAGTCTCTAGATCTAGATATGTACATGTAGCCAAAAATGTATGCTACACATTGGTGACCATATCTTACTATGGTTTACACATTAAATGGCTACAAAGGTACACCAACATTTTCCAAATAATGGGTTTGTGGACACTTAAACTATGCTTGACAAGGCACAACACACTGTAATTACAAAAATACAAAATTTTTATTTGCCAACGCGGGCAACAGGCCCAACATTTGGCCGCACAGCGGCTCCAAACATTCCCCCCCACCCTAACGACACCTCTTCAAGGCCAGCAGCATAAGGCGAAGACGCCGGATCGACCGCCACAGTCTGCAATGCTGGTTTGCACAAGCTGTAGAGAGTAGAATAAAAACATATTCAAAAGATAGAATGTGACCTCAACAGACACAGATTTAGCAATGTAATGTAAGTGGCTAAAATTAGCTGACACTCACACTCACATTGTTGGCCACTGTACCCTTAGGTGTTACCATTATATGAGTACTAGTGGCTGCCTTAAATGTGGCCACAACATCCCAAGCATACATTTACTCTTAACTCTTGGGAATAAAATAAGGTCTAAGTCCCAGTGTGGACATTTATTTGTTTAGTTACAGCCAAACATCAGGGCCTAAGTCCTAACGAGTAAACTTGTTTGGCCAAGAATCTTAGAGGTCACCACCTTAGCAGGGCCAATTTTGTTTGCTATAAACCACAATTTGCCACTATGTGGCGAAAACAAGAATGTGAGCCAACAATCAAGCATGCCGACATGCATTTAGGATTGTTGGACAAACACATGTAACCTAGATGTGTGTTTATTAAACACATAGGTACACTGTAAATGTCTCCAGAATTTACTATAAGACATAGGGGTCACAAGTCTTTAGGCATATGAAGTGGGATGTACTCACCATCGCAGCTGTGGCTGGGGCCCATGCTGCTGGCCGTCCCGGGAGCTGGGGTGGGGAGGATGGTCACCGGCTCCGTCTGCGTGGCAACATCTGTCAGGAGAAAGCAAAAGAGAAAACCAAAATGAGTGGGCCAATGACACATGACTATTTGACAGCCATCTGGTTATGGAGTCTGCCCAAAAAAATGCTTGCATGGTTACACACATGTTGTCCGACATTAGCATATTTCCTGGTCCATGAGTTCATGTAAATTATGTATGGTTGCAACATGGACACATAAAGATAATGTGCCAATAACCTTGACAGTGCAATGGTAAGGACTAATTTGCAGTTGATTGTAGAATCTTACTAGTGTGCAACATGTGTTAGCCGGAACAACTTACAAAAATAACACATTTGCTAGCCCCCATCATGGTGTGGGCTGAAACATAGGGGTGGTTGCCAGTTGGATTACACTGTAGTGGGGTTTGTGATGTTAATGTACATTAGAAAACCAGCTTGGCCTATGGACCAGGAAACATGTGTATGTTAAAAGTGGCCCAAGACCCAGGATTTATACTATCCTGTGTTTTGGTCCACTTTGGCAGGGCACAACAATTGGAGAGAGAGCCCGTCCGCCGCCGCTGCCTTCTGCGCGTCACTCCTCCAGTACGTGCGCACGCGCAGGCCATTCTGAAACGGAGAGCGCGGGCGCACACACATCTAGAGGGGCACGCAGGAGGCTGCGGCGGTGGCTTCTGCCACCCCCAATGAGGTAAGGAATTTGTGGCCTTTTGGGGGGGGGGGGGCGCGGTGAGGGAGGTGATTGGGCAGGGAAGCTTATAGATTCCAAGCCCAATCAACAATGGCTGTGGGTCCACTTTAAGGAATGTCAGAACATAGGGAATGTGAGGGATAACAACAAACACTTACCATGATTATGCCCGTGGAGAAGGCGTTGCCAAAAGCTCCTGGAGGTGCCGCCAAATTAGAGAGGAATGGCAAGGGCTAAGTACAAATGGCCATATGTAACCTGTCACAGACTAACACTGACTAAATCTGCACTCACCAGGGGATGAGCTGCCACTTGAAGCCCAGGGAGGGCTCTGAGGAGGAGGCGTGGAGCCTCGGCTCCTCACACTCTGATCCAAAGATCCCCCAGCCAAAGGGCCACCCTCCTCCCTCTCACTCCCTGCTCCTTCAGGGAGTGTGGGAGAGTCCACTACTTCCACCCCACTTGGAATCCCCACTTGAGAGTGGCCCCTTGGCTGGTGAGACTCCTCAAAGTCACAGTTTGAGGAGCTGAGGCTCAATCCTGCCAGCCCCCCAGCAGCACACTCCTCTGGGGCGTCATCCCCTTCCTCCCCTGGGTCCTCTAAATAGCACCCTCGAGAGGGACCCTCCCCCGATGACTCCCCGAGTCTGCCTGTCTCGTTCGGGGGAGGAATCCCTTCCCACGTTTCCCCAGGGGAGGATGCTTATCTGTGTTGAGGGGGTGAATAAAAAAAATTACAATTACTACCCAAAATGGACACAGCTTAGAATATTATTTCACAAAAATTATAAACATAGCATAAACTTCCACTTACCTGAAGCGTACGCATCTTATAGGCGGTACACGCCTTCAGGGTCCCGGCGCTTAAAGTCGGACCATTTCTGCATGATGGAGCGCACACTGAGGCTGGTGTTGAAGCGCCGGGACACTGTGGCCTTCACCTTCAGGGCAATCCGCTTCTTGCCCCCACGGGCATAGTCATATTGGTGGATGCAGAAATCCTATGACAAATGAAAAAAAAAAGGTTATCAATACATGACATCAGAACAATGGCCTAAACATTTATACTGAGAACAGATTAAACATATCATCCAAGGAAAATATACTCACTTTCACCACCTGGCCGTTTACGCGGCTATCCACCCTCTTGCGCTTTTGCTTTGGTGGCCCAGGTGGGGGAGGGGGTGGAGGGGGTTTAGGTGGAGGAGGTGAGGTAGGTGGGGTAGGTGGGGGAGGGGTGGGGGGGCCAGAGTCAGAGGAGGAGCTGGGGAGGCGCAGGACACGTCGCCTGGGCATCATGGTGGAAACGCAAAGGAGGAAACCGGAAGTGGATATGACGAAAGCGACACCAGAAAAAACGCTCCGCGCACTAGGAAAATCTAATATCCGCTACGTGCAAGCTAAGTGGCGGTAATAGGATTTTTACGCATTACAACAAGCTATTAGCCAAGACGCCATTAATTATTAGCTTGATTTAGCTGGGAAACGCAAAGGAGCAAACAGGAAGTGGATATGACGAAAGCGAAAAAAAAACACGCTCCGCACACTAGGAACCAGCTAATGTCCGCTACGTGCAAGCTAAGTGGCGGGAATAGGATATTTACGCATTACAACAAGCTATTGGCCAAGACGCCATTAATTATTAGCTTGATTTAGCTGGGTGTTCAATATCCTGTAATGCATAGGTCAGAGCAAAAACAGAGCTGGTTGCTTACAAATAACAATCTGATTCCTTAATAAAATAATAACACAATAAAACTATCCAACTACATGATAATGTGGCACACAGGAGAATGCATAACGGGTTGTTATGAGCTTGTACGCCTGAACAAATCCAGCAGAATGTGGACATGCACGCTCAGAACTACAGTGTATTCATTAAGAACGACTGGGGTCGCTGCAAGTGAATTCAGGGAAAAATGCAGAAAGGCACATGTATGAACAGCACAGCGCAGCACAGCGACGCTAGCGCCACCACATAGCGAATCACAACAGCGACTGCACAAACACTGACCACCACAGATTCAACAAGGACAGGGCTGCCGAATAGCTTGGGCGCTGACAATTTCAATGAGCGAACGTGAGCGCCAACCATGACTGACTAAAAAGTAGCTTTACAAGCCATGTGTGTTGTGAAAGCAAGCTAATTTGAGGCTAATGTGTTTTGTGGGAGGAGATGCATTTTAGATTTCACTCACAACATTCCAGTGTAAAAATTACATC
This sequence comes from Gastrophryne carolinensis, assembly GCA_027917425.1. Lineage (NCBI taxonomy): Eukaryota > Metazoa > Chordata > Amphibia > Anura > Microhylidae > Gastrophryne > Gastrophryne carolinensis. The sequence continues at coordinate 13,734,836 of CM051243.1, forward strand.
TTTCATCAAAAAATCAATAAAAACAAGACAGATTAATCCAACATATCCTAAACAATATGTGTTTAATTTTTGCAAAAAGACAAGAACACAAAAACCACTTAAAAAAAACATTGCAGTGTCTGCCATTGAAATGTATGGGAGAGCGCCAGGTAGCGAGAGGTCATACCTGTTGCTGTGATGGGATTAGCAGCGGCGCTGTTCGTTGCAGTCGGCTACATGATGAATCCCGCGCTAGCTGACGCTTTCGCCTGCACTAGCCTCATTTAGCGTGATAAATGCGTGATTGTGTTCGCAGCCTGGCGTTCTGTAGTCGGTAGCCGCCGTTAGCTGGCTAGCTGTCGCTCTCGCCGGCGCTAGCCTCATTTAGCCTGATAAATGCGTCATTGTGGCCGACGTCGGGCGTACTTGAGTCGGTAGCCGCCGTTAGCTGGCGGGACCTGGCGCTCGTCAGACACTACCTGGCGCTATCGCTTGATGAATAAGGGCAATAGAATGTGTACATGCGAGCTGGTTCTTCGCTTTGGTGATAGATCAGAAATGGTGATTTTTTATTCCCCTTTAATTGTATTTGATGGTGATAGATCAGAAATGGTGATTTTTTTTATTCCTCTTTAATCGTATTTGATGATAATAGATCAGAAATGGTGATTTTTTTTATTCCCCTTTAATCGTATTTGATGGTGATAGATCAGAAATGGTTATTTTTTTTTATTCCCCTTTAATCGTATTTGATGGTAATAGATCAGAAATGGTGATTTTTTTTATTCCTCTTTAATCGTATTTGATGGTGATAGATCAGAAATTATGATTTTTTTAATTCCCCTTTAATCGTATTTGATGGTGATAGATCAGAAATGGTGATTTTTTTTATTCCCCTTTAATCGTATTTGATGGTAATAGATCAGAAATGGTGATTTTTTTTATTCCTCTTTAATCGTATTTGATGGTGATAGATCAGAAATGGTGATTTTTTTTATTCCTCTTTAATCGTATTTGATAGTGATAGCTCAGAAATGGTGATTTTTTTTATTCCCCTTTAATCGTATTTAATGGTGATAGATCAGAAATGGTGTTTTTTTCTTTATTCCCCTTTAATTGTATTTGCTATATATAGGAAAACAGGTTACTGTGTCTGATGACTTATTAGTAAATGATCGCAGTCATTTTACAGGGTATTATTATACAGAAAATAAATGTGTGATGCTTAGGGAGATCCTTGCAGCTCTCAAAATAGCAAATGAAGGAGGATGTGAGACTTCCTGGGATGTGGGTGCAGACAGAAGCAATGATAACACCCCCCTCCCACCCTGGCATCTCTTCTCTGCAGCTTCAGTGAAAAGCACGGGAGCTTCAAAGAAGCCGGAAAATGGATTTCGATATCTAATGCGCAGCTGATAAGCGCTTGAAAGAGTTAATAGCTCGGTCTTACATCTGAGAAATCCATTACCCCTGTCACCCCCTGTGCGCCCTCACCGCCGCACATTCTGTGTTCATTTTAAAAGCAATTTCTTCTTGAAAGATGGATAATACAGCCGACTGGACAGGTTGAATCAAATATTGCTTTGGAGTAGGGAAACATATTACAGGCACCTTTTCATTACAGAAAGGTGAAAAGAGATAAATGTGATATATTAGGTATTTATATGTGTAAAGAAATAAAGGCTAAGAAAATGGAAGCAAGGTTGCTGCAACATACTGGCATATGCTCCCCATAGATGGGGGAATATTGGTTAGGGATCAAGGCATTAAATATCGCCGGAATATTTTAGCCAAACAGCACTGAAACATTTTAAACACTGTTCGGCTGAACATTTCACAATATTCCAGATTCAATATAATCTGATCTAAACATCAAAGTCAATGGCTGGTTTCACACCAGCACGGGTGCAGAGCGTTCACGCTTTCGGGCGAGCGCCCGCGCATCCTCCTGTGAAATGCTGCACATAGTAATCTATGGGCGCTTTCATGTGTAAATTGGGCGTTTGCTCACAGCACTCTGGAAAAGCTTTGGCTGCAGCGCTTGCGATTCTATTCCATTAAATGGAGAACGCAAACACGGGGAGGCCGATTCATTAATAGCGCCAGGTAGCGACAGATGAGCGACTGTAGCGTGATTTTTTCAGCGCCAGCCAGTATTCGCTGTGCTTGGCCGGCATTAGCTTGATGACAGCGACTCAGTCGGTGTGCGGTAATGTTGAATACGGGCTGGGGGGTCGCTGTTTCACAGGTCCAGCGTTGTATGTGAGCGCCTGACAACGAATGGCCAGAGCGAACGGCTAGCTTCATATTCATCAACAAATCCTGCTCCGAATGTGCTGTCGCTGTCCATTCCTTGTTTAAACCCCAGAGCGCTGGCGGCGATCTGTATTAACTAGTTTTTAACCCCTAAACAACCATATTTTTTTAATGTAACATTATACATGTTTTTAGAATCATTTTGTAATATGAATACATTAATCTCAGACCTGTTAGATCAATTCTGCACAAATTTTTTTTAATTTTTTTTTTGACTTAAAAATAAATCCTAACATTGCAGAAGTGTTCTCCGATTTTTTGACAAAAAAAAAAAAAAAAAATTATTACCAATTAATTATGATTAATTATAGATTGCTCCATTGAAATGCATTGGACATCGCCAGGGAGCGACAGCTCATACCTGGCGCTGTGAGGGAATTTGCAGTGGCGCTGTTCGGTCCAGGCGGCTTCATGATGAATGCCGCGCTAGCCGTCGCTCTCGCCGGCGCTAGCCTCATTTTGCTTGATAAATGCGTCATTGTGACCGCCGCCGGGCGTACTTGAGTCGGTAGTCGCCGTTAGCTGCCGCTACCTGTCGCTCGTCAGACACTACCTGGCGCTATCGCTTGATGAATAAGGGCCTAACACCATCCAGGCGCTGAACACAGCAATTGCTCCCCCAAAAGTGCGAGCACCCCTCAATCGCGCTGGTGTGAAACCAGCCTGCGCAGGGGAAATGTGAGTGCTATGGTCTCCGATTTGCAAAGGAATCTAACAGGCTGATTCATCATTAGCGGCAGGTAGCGACAGATGAGCGTCTGTAGACATTTTCAGAGCGCCCGCTAGTAGTCGCAGTGCTCGGCCGTGAGTCGCTAGTTTATCGCGACTCAGTCGCTGTTCAGTAATGTTGAATACATTGTGAGGAGTCGCTATTTGACCAGTACAGCGCTGTATGGGAGCGCATGTTAGCGACTGGTCATAGCGACCGACTCACACCATATTCAGCAAAAAAACAGCCTCACAAATCTCTGGCGCTGAAAAATGCTTGTTTGAAGCCCAGAGCGCAGGAGGCGGTGTGTTTAAAGTGTGTTTTTCAGCATCTATCCACTAGTAACAAAGCGAAAACATATGGAATTACATTGTAACAACATTGTAACATGAACACTTTAATGCCAGACCTGTAATGTCATTTCTGAGGAAATATATAAAAAATGAAAAAATTATGAAAAAACTGCTTTTTCAATGCCAGAAGAGGTCACAGAATTATTTTAGATTTTTTGAAAAAAACCCTGTTTAAAGTGGACCATCACCCTCCCGTGATCGGCCTGGGAATCTAAAGGATTCACGGGCCTATCACCTCCCTCCCCGCGGCACATCCGAGATCGGGATGTCCCACGGGGTGAAACCCCCCCAAACACCCCAAATCCCCTTACCTTGTCTTCGGCGGCGGCCGGCCGCCACCGCCTCCCTCGCGTCCCTCTAGACGTGCGCGCACCCGCGCCGGCCGTCTCTGAATGGCCGGCGCGCGCGCGCGCGTCAAGAGTGACGCGCGGGGAGCGGCGGCAGAGGAGCCGCTTGTCTGTTGCTGTCAAATCGCTTGTCCGTCGGCGCTGGGAGCGGGGAGAGGTGAGTTTTTCGGGTGTTCTGGGGGGTTTCACACAGCGGGGCCCCCCCGATCGGGGTGCCCCACCGAAGTGGACCAAGACCCAGGATAGTCAAAATCCTGGGTGTTGGTCCACTTTAAAGAGAAGAAAAGTATCGTCCATTGAAATGTATGGGAGAGCGACAGGTAGCGAGAGGTCATACCTGGCGCTGTGCAAGGCTGAACGCCGGCGCTGTTGGCTCAGGCTGTGAAAATGATGAATCAGACGCTACGTGGCGCTATCCCAGTCGCTCAACAGATTCTGCTTGATAAATGTGTAATTGCTGCCGTGTCCGGCGTTCACCAGTCGCTACCTCTCATTAACCAGCCACAACCTGACACTATCCCTTCTTAAACAAGGGCCATAGCAGAGCTGGGGTCAGGAAAAGGTCAGCAATCCCAGAATGCAGAGCAGCACAGTCAAAAGGCACTTCCTGTTTGCAGGCTGCCTGATGTTCCATGAGCCACCATCTTCAATGTTTATAGTCTCATGAAATGCAGTAGATGCAGGTAGGATGATTTTTAATGTGGGCAATCTGTATGTACAGGGTGTGGGAGACATATAAGATAGGCTCTTATTCAGGGTGAAGGTCCGGATTAATGTGAGCAATCTGTATGTACAGGGTGTGGGAAACATATAAGATAGACTCTTATTCAGGGTGAGGGTCTGGATTAATGTGAGCAATCTGTATGTACAGGATGTGGGAAACATATAAGATAGACTCTTATTCAGGGTGAAGGTCCGGATTAATGTGAGCAATCTGTATGTACAGGGGGGAAACATATAAGATAGACTCTTATTCAGGGTGAAGGTCCGGAATAATGTGAGCAATCTGTATGTACAGGATGTGGGAAACATATAAGATAGGCTCTTATTCAGGGTGAAGGTCCGGAATAATGTGAGCAATCTGTATGTACAGGGGGGAAACATATAAGATAGACTCTTATTCAGGGTGAAGGTCAGGATTAATGAGGGCAATCTGTATGTACAGGGTGTGGGAAACATAAGATAGACTCTTATTCAGGGTGAAGGTCCGGATTAATGTGAGCAATCTGTATGTACAGGATGCGGGAAACATATAAGATAGGCTCTTATTCAGGGTGAAGGTCCAGATTAATGTGAGCAATCTGTATGTACAGGGTGTGGAACACATATAAGATAGGCTCTTATTCAGGGTGAAGGTCCGGCTTAAAGCGCGAGATGCGGCCGCCAGCGTGCTCGGAGCCGCTGAGCTAAGACATCGCTTTGACGTGCATAGCTCAGCGGCTCCGAGCGCGCTGATTGGACGAGCGGCCGCACATGCGCCGTAGGAGCGGGGTGAGGTGAGTTATTCGGACCCGATAGGGGTGCCCCGGGGAAGTGGACCAAAACCCAGGATAGTCAAAATCATGGGTTTTGGTCCACTTTAAAATAGGGGGTGGAAAAAGGACCCTTTACTTAAAGGTAAAGAAAAATAGTCATTTATTGATGCAGATCTGCATTCTCTGCATACCCCATAAGCCCTGTTGTTTCTAAAATACAGAAAAAAAGCTCATATTGCATTGGAAAAATCATGTATCTCATTTGTAATAATCTTAATGGAGCCACAGCCCTCAGCCCTGTTAGCTCGCAACCAGTCCTACAATCTGTCTCTAAATCTGGTTAAAAACAGAGGCTCGGTCACACACATCTGCAAAAGTAGCTGAAGCTGCACCACCAGCGCCAAGGTGCCTCCGTGGGGTGCATCCTAACTCTAATCTCTGAGAGCCCCATTTGGGACATACAATGCAATAGATAAATTGGGAGCAGGCTTACCTGAGGTTGCCCTATATAATTAGAAGTATAGTTACAAATTGGTCTGAGCGGCTGCCATGCCTCCTTTGTCAGTCATGTACATTGAAGGATTACAGTGGACCAACACCCGATGCTGATCAGCATCGGGCCTGCGGGGCACCCCGATCGGGGGTGCCCCGCTGTGTGAAACCCCCCAGAAACCCCTAAATCCCTACCTGCTCCTCGATCCAGCGGCACATGCGCGAGCCGCCGCCGCCGCTCGCGCATCCCTCTAGCAGGGCGCGCACCCGCGCCGGACATTTTTGGCCTGTAAGATTGACGCGCGGGAGGCGGCGGCGGGCGCTCTCGCTTGTCCGTTGACGGACCTCGCTTGTCCGTCGGCAGGGATTGGCTGCAGCGGTCACGTGGGAGCAGGGACAGGTGAGTTTTTGGGGCTTTCTGGGGGGTTTCACACAGCGGGGTGCCCCACCGAAGTGGACCAAAACCCAGGATAGTCAAAATCCTGGGTGTTGGTCCACTTTAAAGAGGAATGAATTTGACTTTCTTGGGTTTTGTTCAATTTGGGTGGGGTATCCCAATTCAGGATGCCCCACTGTGTGTATCTCCTGGATCACCCATAAACTCACCTTTTCCTTGCTCCCACGGTCCAAGCGTGAGACACTCAGTCAATCAGTGGCACTCATTCCATTCATATTTCCTTTGCCGCACTGAAGTCAGCAAGGAAAGGAAATCTGAACAGAGCGAGCAATGTGTAAAAACCCATGGATAAAATTCCGGAGTTCCCCCTTTATTTCCCCCTTAAGGCCTTCTATCCATAAACATGCACAGGACCTAATCCTAATCTATCTGTGAGTTGAGCCAAGCGCAGATCACAGACTCCCTGCTGATTCTCTCACACCTCTGGGCCGGGAAGTAAAGGTTATCCATGGCTGTGAGCTTCCTCACATCAAACACAAGAACCTCAGACAATCGGCACCAACACAAATCGGACCGTAGCTGGGCCACTGTGTGTCCCAACACCAAGCCAGATACAGAACCAGAACAGGCCCACAAAACCACATGGAGAGGTATGATTCTCAGGGCCATGCGACCAGGGGAACCTAAAGAAATAGAGATCTCGGGTTCTGACCCATTTAGGGACTCCATCTTTGGGCTCATCGGATGACCAGCATTCAGCACAGTCAGTGCCATATGATCCCCCTGCCCAAAGTTATAACCCCTAAAGTGTTTTAGGTTCTAAAGCAGGTTCCAAAACAGAGGGAGGCAACAGTCCACCCCACAGAAGGGAGGGGGTGAAAGGGTCCGAGGCATAAAGGAGATGACCGTGAGCAAGGCTTTTGTCACTTCTTGGGAGGTCACTCTGCCATATGCGGGAGGTGCCTGAACCACCTATCAGCTATTAGACTAGGCAGAAGAGCTCACGCTCTACAGGGGTATATGGAAGGTGGACTAGGCAGAAGAGCTCACACTCTACAGGGGTATATGGAAGGTGGACTAGGCAGAAGAACTCACTCTCTACAGGGGTATATGGAAGGTGGACTAGGCAGAAGAGCTCACACTCTACAGGGGTATATGGAAGGTGGACTAGGCAGAAGAGCTCACACTCTACAGGGGTATATGGAAGGTGGACTAGGCAGAAGAACTCACTCTCTACAGGGGTAAATTAAAGGTGGACTAGGCAGAAGAGATCACTCTCTACAGGGGTAAATTAAAGGTGGACTAGGCAGAAGAGCTCACTCTCTACAGGGGTAGATGGAAGGTGGACTAGGCAGAGGAGCTCACTCTCTACAGGGGTAAATTGAAGGTGGACTAGGCAGAAGAGCTCACACTCTACAGGGGTAGATGGAAGGTGGACTAGGCAGAGGAGCTCACTCTCTACAGGGGTAAATTGAAGGTGGACTAGGCAGAAGAGCTCACTCTCTACAGGGGTAAATTGAAGGTAGACTAGGCAGAAGAGCTCACAATCTACAGGGGTATATGGAAGGTAGACTAGGCAGAAGAGCTTACTCTCTACCGGGGTAAATTGACTAGGCAGAAGAGCCCACACTCTACAGGGGTATATGGAAGGTAGACTAGGCAGAAGAGCTCACTCTCTACAGGGGTAAATTGAAGGTGGACTAGGCAGAAGAGCTCACAATCTACAGGGGTATAAGGAAGGTAGACTAGGCAGAAGAGTAGAGCTCACGCTATACTTCCATGTGAGAGCCCATCATCACTACTCTACATCTGCATTTTAAGGTAACTCTGACTGTACACAGAAAAGCTGGAAGTCCCACACCTTCCAAATCACCCACTATAATATATGGCACCACTGCTCAATATATTATAAAAATCAATATTTATTTACAAAAAATATATAAAAAACTATACACACTAAGGACAAAAACAAAAGAGATGGGGGGGGGGGGGGGACTGGTAGATGGTACAATATTAATTCATGGTCATAATAATTTATGTTACAAATATGCATTAATTGTACTGCCTGGCTGGTAAAAATAAAAGTGCTACAGTGCATATAAACGTCTCTATTATAAATAAAAGAAACATCAGTGTCTCAATGCATTAGAAACCATACTGAAAGTGCAAGTGCTAGCATAAACTACCCTCTAACCTATACATTACTATATACATACTATACTATATACATACTAATAAAACAGTGAGGACCAGCCGGGTAGGACAGAAAAATACAATTCCCAATATTAAATAAAGAACTTACATCAAGAACGACCACCAGCCCACCGCCCCAGCGTCTACGCGTTGCGTGACGTCACAGGCGTCGCTTTCTCAGGACATACAACAAACCATACACCTACCCACTTATATACTGGCCTGCAGAGCTCCGGAAACGCCCGCCACACATGACCCCGCCACCGCACGCGCCGCCCGTCAGGCGTGCCCCGGCCAGAAGCACACCGGCGGTGTAACTCTGACTGTTGTATCTCTGTGTGTAACTCACTGTAACCCACTTCTAAGAACAACATTTGTATTCATTCCACCATAATCAAATGTTTGTTATCACTGCCTAGTGTGCGCTTATTGCATTAAAACTACTGGGCCTGGGAGTCCCGCTAGGCGGGTGAGCGGACAGGGCTTTGGGAAAGCGGGCTGCCCGATTGGAGGTCAGTTGGATCACGTGACCCGTGGTTCCCTGACACGGGTGTGCAGAGGTTTGCTGGTATGCAGGGATGCAGCAAGGGCTCGTAAAAAAAGGGGAGTGGATTGGGTGATTTCAAATAGCAGGTCATCCCAATTAGGGGTGCCCCATAAAGAGGTAGACCAACCTCCCCCAAGCATTAAAGACTCGAAGGACGCGTTCCTCCTTTTTAAAAGGTTATTTAACCCCCTCCCAAAAAACAGCATAAATTTTGGGGGGAGACTTCCGCACTCCTTACCATTCCTCCAATTGTGGGTGCCCAGTTCGCGGGGGCGCCGCACAATCCAATTTCTGTTAAACAACCAGCACTCCAGACGTGATCAGTGACGACAAATTGTATTAAAGATCCAAAGGTGAACAAAAGCAGAACGTGTAATAAAGTCCATAAGTCCAATACATGAGATTATTGGTCAACGTTTCGGGGTGCGCTGAGGCCCCCTTCCTCAAGACCAACCAAATGTCAGGATAGCATAAGAGCAAACGTTTGAAACCGGCATGTGTGTCCCTTTAAATACTTATGCCCCAGGAGAAGGGGACGCTTTTACACATATGGTGGGCATGTCCCAGTATAGGTAAATTATGGGAAAGGGTTCTGCTATTACATGACGAGGTCTTTTGTACTGTGACCCTAAATACCCCGGAGATAGCGCTGCTTTCCATGCTCCCGGGGGTTGGGAGACAGGGAGGAGGGGGGCCTTGAGACATTTCTTGACCACGGCTAGGGTGGTGATCCCTAGGCATTGGAAAAGTGTGACTCCCCCCTCGCTAATAGAATGGTATGAAGAATTGAATAATATTATGAGGATGGAGGAGCTTACGGCTGATCTGGGGGGGGCAGGCGAAAAAGAAAAATTTACACTTACGTGGGTAGCCTGGATCATGTTTAAAGCTTCAGATGCTGGCCAAAAGAGAATAATAGAATTGCAGTAGGCAGTGGGGGGGCACAGGATAGGGACCGGACCGTGCTGGTCACGGTAGGATTCCCCTCTTCGTTCATCCACATTCGTGCATGCGAGTGCACAGCCGTTCCTCTTTCCCCGTCTTCCCCTCCCCTTATCTGTCCTAGTGTTGAATGTGTGTTTGCGTGTCATGTGAGTATGTCATTGTTTCTGGTGCGGTGGGTTGGTGGCACTCCAGAGGTGCACCGGGAGAACCATAGGCCTTGGATACCCAGGGATCGACTATTAGGGAGCTGGACCTATATATGTGAATTTGGGCCCGCTCGGGGCTGGGCCCCACTCTGCGGTCCCCCACGCAGGATACCTCCACGGGGGGTGCTGGGTGGCAGTCTGGGGTTGCCGTAGGAGTGGTTGGACCGGCCAAGAAGAGAGACAAAGGCGAATGACTGATATGCTTCCCGATTATACAGGGGGTTGTTATCCATCCCGGTGGGCTGGGGGTGGCCGGCGCATTGCACTTGTCACTTGTTATATGTTTTTGTGCCTTTTTAAAATGTTGTCCTATGTTTGAAAATTCAATAAAATAAGATTAAACATAAATACTTATGCCCCAGGAAGCACAGATTCGCGCCTGACGTCACTGATGACGTCACCGGCGCTTGTATATAATTGCCTTGCAAGTAAATATCGCCAGGGACCATGCAGAAGAAAAAGACATACTTAGCAGAAAGAAAACCGACATGAAAAAATAATAAAGACGGATGGCATATACTCACCCTTCACTGAACCCTCGTGAGTATGCTGGGAAGCGATCCCCGCAGGTCGGGACCCGCCGCAAATGTCAGCGGGGAGGTGTCCCCTGATAGGGAAAGGACGGGGCAGCAGATCACATGTCCGGACTAACCTGCCCGGCAACATGTGACGCAACGCCAGGGCGCCATCTGATTGGCGCCCAGGCGTTGCGAAGCTAACGCTTCATCTGCGGCCCATGAGTGTGTGCTGCAGCCCCGTCCCTGTGCGGCGGTGTTGACCATGTCAAAGCACCCACAGGGAGGGTGGCACTGGTGCCTCCAACATGAAAGGAGCAAAATAAAATAAAAAATTGAAACAAATTGAAAAAAATTGGAAAAAATAAGGAGACCTGGGGAGACCTCCCAAAAACAGACGCTCGCCTCTCCCGTGCATCCCTGTTTCTTCCAGTTTCTGAGCGACGGACAGGGCTGCAGCTGCTGTGTAGGAGATCAGATGAGTGTCTGCTTATATATAGAGTGCCTGTCTTATACATATCTCCTCGCCATTGGCACTGACTCAATAGACACTGATTGGTGGCTTGGGGTCAGGGCCGGCGTCAGCACCGGCAAGGTGGGGCAGCTGCCGGGGGACCCCACCCTCGGGGGGGGGGCCACTGACAGGGCCGGCCTTTGGGGTGTGCGACCGGCGGAGGACTGGAGGGGCACTGCCACAGCTGGTGCTCGCATCTCCACACAACGGGGGGTCTCGATTTAGATTCCCGGGGAGGAAGAGCTGGGTTTTGCTCTGCTTTTAGGTTGCCCACCCCAGCTGATTTCCTATCCCTACTGTGTGAAACCCCCTGGGATCACAGGGGTGCCTGAATTTGGGATGCCCCTGTTTGTGAAAGAACCCCCCTGGTTTGGCCGTTAACTCAAACTGGTGACCCCACAATGTATTCACCAGTTCCAGGAAAGTAATGAACAAAGGGGGCGAGGGTCACACACAGGGGCATCCAAAATCAGGAGGATCTAGATTCGTTTAGGCCCTTATTTAACAAGGGATAGCGACAGGTAGCGACGCTACGCCACAAGAACGCCGGCTCCCCACCACAATCACACATTTATCAAGCCAATCCTGCTTAGCGACTGAGATAGCGCCATATAGCCACTCATTCATCATTATTCCAGCCTCAGCCCACCGCGCCAGTGTTCGACCTTGAACAGCGACAGGTATGACCTCTCGCTAACTGGCGCTCTCCAATGCATTTCAATGGAACAATCTTTAAATATTCATAATTAATTGTTATTATTTTTTTTTTTAATTCAATTTTAAAAATTAATTAAAAATTCTGTGACCACTTCTGTCATTTTAAATATTTTTTTTTTAAGGTCCAAAAAATAAAAAAAAAAATTTACAGAATTGATATTACAGGTCTGATATTAATGTATTCATATTACAAAATTATTTTAAAAACTTTTTTTGGTTTCCAAAAATATGGTGGTTTGGGGGTAAAAAAACTACTTTTAACCCATCGCCACCAGCGCTCTGGGGTTTAAAACATGCATTTTACAGCGCGATAATTTTTTGAGCGTGATTTGTTAATGAATATGGTGGGAGCCGGTCGCTCTGACCAATCGCTATCATGCGCTCCCATACAGCGCGGAACCTATCAAATAGCGACTCCTCACCCAATATTCAACATTACGGCAAACCGACTGAGTCGCTATCAACTACCGAACAACGGCCAAGCACAGCGACTACTAGCGGGCGCTCTGAAAATGCCGCTATAGTCGCTCAACTGTCGCTACCTGCCGCTGTTAATGAATCGGCCTCCCAGACTCCGAGGTCAGGTTTATAGGGGTTTGTTGCGCTTCATAGGAGACCAAACTAGAGTTTTAGCCCAAATAGCATAATCCTTAGGGGGCATCCAGATTTGGGACGTCCCTCAGTGATATGACGCGACTCTTCACCACAAAGGGGCCACAATGAGACCATTCCGCCCAAGGGCCCACATAAACCTGGAGCCGGCCCTGCTTGGGGTACTATAGAAACTGAATTTTGGATCACAGTCAGCAGGTTTCTATAACTCACGAGAGCAGAGCTTTGTTTGCTTTGAGCAGCCTGCAATAACTTGTAAGGGTGGCACTTGGGTGTAATGTTTACTGCAGCTTTTTGGCATATTATATTAGAGGCCTGTTATAACTTGCTACTAAGGAGCTAAGTTTGTGGATTAAAGGAGCACTATCGCGAAAAATGGCCCAATGATAAAAATCCATAAAAATGTGCTGGATGGCGGGGGGACGGGTCACTTATACACCTGACATCAAGAAATATCCGGCCTTTTATTCTCTCTTTTAATAAAAGGAAAAGGGAATCCTGGGTGACAGACTCCGTCACCCCTCATAGACTAAAACCTGTGACCCTGGATTTTATTCCTACCATTAGAGAAAAAACACAAGCATGGCGGGAGTTTTATTCAGTTCGTGTGTATAAGAGGCCGATTCATTAATAGCGGCAGGTAGCGACAATTGAGCGACTGTAGCGGCATTTTCAGAGAGCCCGCTAGTAGTCGCTGTGCTTGGCCGTTGTTCGGTAGTTGACAGCAACTCAGTCGGTTTGCCGTAATGTTGAATATTGGGTGAGGAGTCGCTATTTGACAGGTTCCGCGCTGTATGGGAGCGCATGATAGCAACTGGCCCTAGCGACCGGCTCCCACCAGCTTCTCGCGCTGTGAAATGCTTGTTTAAACCCCAGAGCGCTGGCGGCGATGGGTTAAAAGTAGTTTTTTAACCCCCAAACCACCATATTTTTGGAAACCAAAAAAAACAAGTTTTTTAAATAATTTTGTAATATGAATACGTTAATATCAGACCTGTAATATCAATTCTGTACAATTATTTTTTAAATATTTTTTTTCCCTTAAAAAAATTATCTAACATGGCAGAAGTGGTCACAGAATTTTTCACATTAAAAAAAATATATATATATAATTAATTATTAATATTTAAAGATTGTTCCATTGAAATGCATTGGAGAGCGCCAGGTAGCGAGAGGTCATACCTGTCGCTGTTCAAGGTCGGATGCTGGCGCTGTGGGCTGAGGCTGGAATAATGATGAATGAGTCGCTATATGGCGCTATCTCAGAGGCCGATTCAGTAATAGCGCCAGGTAGCGACAGATGAGCGCCAGTAGCGTGATTTTCACAGCACCCGCTAGTATTCGCTGTGCTTGGCCGTTGTTCGGTTGTTGACAGCGACTCAGTCGGTGTGCAGTAATGGTGAATACGGGGTTAGGAGTCGCTGTTTGACAGGTTCCGCGCTGTATGGGAGCGCATGACAGCGAATGGTCATAGCGAACGGCTCCCAGCATATTCATTAACAAATCACGCTCAAAAAATTCTCGCGCTGTGAAATGCATGTTTAAACCCCAGAGCGCTGGCGGCGATGGGTTAAAAGTAGTTTTTAACCCCCAAACATCCATATTTTTTCATTCAAAAATTAAACAAGTTTTTCTAAACATTTTGTAATATGAATACATTAATATCAGACCTGTAATATCAATTCTGCACAATTTTTTTTTTTTTAATTTTTTTACCTTAAAAAAAATATCTAACATTGCTGAAGTGGTCATAGAATTTCTGACATTTAAAAAAAAAAAAAAACCATTAATATCAATTAAATATAAATATTTAAAGATTGCTCCATTGAAATGCATTGGAGAGCGCCAGGTAGCGAGAGGTCATACCTGGCGCTGTGATGGGATTAGCAGCGGCGCTGTTCGTTGCAGTCCGCTACATGATGAATCCTGCACTAGCTGACGCTCTCGTCGGCGCTAGCCTCATTTAGCGTGATAAATGCGTGATTGTGTCCGCCGCCTGGCGTTCTGGATTCGGTAGCCGCCGATAGCTGGCGCTACCTGGCGCTACCTGGCGCTAGTGAGACACTACCTGGCGCTATCCCTTGATAAATAAGGGCCTCAGTCGCTAAGCAGGATCGGCTTGATAAATGTGTGATTGTGGTGGGGAGCCGGCGTTCTCGTGGTGGGGCCCGTCATTACCGGCCGCTCACCAGTCGCTATTCCTTCATAAATAAGGGCCTAAGTGACCCCTCCTCTCATTAGCCGACTTGTTTGTATGCATTTTTAAGATTACACTATTTCGCGATAGTGCTCCTTTAATAAGCCGATTTATCTCATTTACTTGCACTGTTTCCTGAGTAGCTTATACAAGGTAAGAATTTTGGAGAACATTTAATTATTTAAAAAGAGTAAAGAGCAGAAGGCCAGTCAGCCTGTATTTAAGTATTGTAAGTAGATTACTAGAATGTGCTGTATAATAAAGCGAGATTTCCAAAATACATTGTGGAGGGGAGAGATGAGGGAAAATGCAGCAACAGTGAATTCTTTTTTAAAGGCACAATCCATCGAGACGGCCGTTTTGAATGCCCACTCTACTCTAGTGCTGAGGCAGAGGGGGGGGTACCTTAAAAAAAAAAACACTTAAAGCGGTCCTTCACCCTGAATAAGAGCCTATCTTATATGTTTCCCCCCCCTGTACATACAGATTGCTCACATTAATACGGACCCTCACCCTGAATAAGAGCCTATCTTTTATGTTTTCCCCATCCTGTACATACAGATTGCTCACATTAATCCGGACCTTCACCCTGGGGATTTCAAAAAAGGGTGTCTCGCTGGACTGTACCCTTTTGTTTGTAAACTGGTAAGGTGTCCATATGTTCCAATGGAACATATGTTGTATCTAGCATCACTACTAGATACAGTATATGCTGTATTTTTAGTATCACTATATAATGTGATGTTAGCGAACCAATTAATCATCGCTTAATCACCAATGTCCATTATTGTTCTCAAAATGATGCCCTCAAGGTGCTGAGCTTATCAGTTATTTTCTGCTTTATTTTTTGTTTTAAAAATACAGAGTTTTTTCTACCAACAATGTGTTTACGATAGCAATAGTACATCAAAGTAGGGTGTTTGGTGTACAGTGCAGAGACTTCCTGACTCTGGCTCATCTGATTGGCTGAGGCAGAGATAGGTTTCACATTCTTGAACTCCTCCCGCTCCAATTTAGCGTCTTCAGATGAGAGGATCACATTCTTGTGTTCCAGTAGCTAGAGTGTTACTGGCAGCGCTCCCACCTGGGGTCATTACTGCTGCCTAATACTTCCAAGTTTTGCTTTGAGGGGGGAGGGGAGCGCACCTTTGTCAGTGGAAGGATTCTGGGATTTGTAGTAAGAAGCTATACTAAAGGGCTTCTCTCAAGGTCAGATAAAACGCTCCCACTTTAGCAACACAGAGCCACAGGAGTAAGAGAAATCCGGAACATGATATAACGTGATGTTAGCGAACCACTTAATCGTCACTTAATCATCCATGTCCATTATTGTTCTCAAAATGATGCCCTCAAGGTGCTGAGCTTATCAGTTATTTTCTGCTTTTTTATTTGTTTTTTCTACCAACAATGTGTTTACGATAGCAATAGTACATCAAAGTAGGGTGTTTGGTGTACAGTGCAGAGACTTCCTGACTCTGGCTCATCTGATTGGCTGAGGCAGCGATAGGTTCCACATTCTTGAGCTCAAATGTTTAACTCCTCCTGCTCCAATTTAGCGTCTTCAGATGAGAGGATCACATTCTTGTGTTCGAGTAGCTAAAGTGTTACTGGCAGCGCTCCCACCTAGGGTTCATTACTGCTGCCTAATGTTTCCAAGTTTTGCTTTGAGGGGGGAAGGGAGTGCACCTTTGTCAGTGGAAGGATTCTGGGATTTGTAGTAAGCAGCTATACTAAAGGGCTTCTCTCAAGGTCAGATAAAACGCTCCCACTTTAGCAACACAGAGCCACAGGAGTAAGAGAAATCCGGAAACAGCATGCTGATAAGTAAATATCAGGTATGGGGGCATATGTTTATTTACATTCTGAAAGAGGAAAATAGTAAGGCAGATCACCATTTGAATTGCCATGAGCACAAGCAGGGAGGAATTCAGTCAATATGGATTTCTCCCTGTGAAGTGTTCTAAAGGGAGGCTGGCTGCTTCCCAGGTGAGTAGCTCCCAGATATTTGTCTGCATTGCATGTCCCAACTTTGGGGACTCAGAATTAAGAGTAGGGACCACACTAAACACAGAGTGGCTTGCCGGGGCGGTGTGGCTTCCACATGTATCTGCAGATATGTGCAACCAAATCTCTGTCTTTCCACATAGCTAGACATGTTTGTTGCTTGATATTTAGTTGATGAGAGGGTTAACCTGGGCGGTAAATTAGTTCCCAGGCCCTGAATAATAATAATAATTTTGTATAAATAATAGTGATTGAGCTGCTCCCACCCCCCTAAATTCATAAAGATTCATTTAGATCACCAAAAACCTGAAAATGTTATATTCTTTAAATTTTATATTTAAAATGTATAGCTTATATGTTTTAATGTAAAATATTTCCTATTGTAGGTTTGTATGAGAGTCACAGATAATTATTATTATTATATATTATTATATTATAATTATTATGTCTAGTTGTGTATGTGGCCAATAATTCTGATTAATTTGATATATATGTATATGGCACATGTGCCCACCCTGCGGCCTGGGGACCTCATGTGCCCCTCACAGCCATATAATGTGGCCCCTGACCTGCTGTGGGAGGGGTAAATAGTATAAGTAAGTATAAGGAAGTGAAAGGAAAGTAAGACAAGCATGTATTTTAACACGGGGAGGCCGATTCATTAATAGCGCCAGGTAGCGACAGATGAGCGGCTGTAGCAGTATTTTCACAGCGCCCGCTAGTAGTCGCTGTGCTTGGCCGTTGTTCGGTTGTTGACAGCGACTCAGTCGGTGTGCGGTAATGTTGAATATTGGGTGAGGAGTCGCTGTTTGACAGGTTCCGCGCTGTATGGGAGCGCATGATAGCGAACGGCTCCCAGCATATTCATTAACAAATCACGCTCAAAAAATTCTCGCGCTGTGAAATGCTTGTTTAAACCCCAGAGCACTGGCGGCGATGGGTTAAAAGTAGTTTTTTAACCTCCAAACAACCATATTTTTTTAAACCAAAAAAAACAAGTTTATAAAAACATTTTGTAATATGAATACATTAATATCAGACCTGTAATATCAATTCTGCACAAATTTTTTTTTTATTTTTTTTTTACCTTAAAAAAAAAAATATCTAACATTGCAGAAGTGGTCACAGAAATTTTCACATTAAAAAAATAAAAAATAAAAATATTAACAATTAATTATGAATATTTAAAGATTGTTCCATTGAAATGCATTGGAGAGCGCCAGGTAGCGAGAGGTCATACCTGTCGCTGTTCAAGGTCGCTCGCTGGCGCTGTGGGGTGAGGCTGGAATAATGATGAATGAGTCGCTATCTAGCGCTCTCTCAGTCGCTAAGCAGGATCGGCTTGATAAATGTGTGATTGCGGTGGGGAGCCGGCGTTCTCGTGGCGGGGCCCGTCATTACCGTTCGCTCACCAGTCGCTACCTGGCGCTATCCCTTGTTAAATAAGGGCCATAGCTATAACAGGTTCTTTAAATCAGCATGTCCAGTTGCCTTGATTTGGCCCCAGCCACTGACCCAGGGCAGTAAAAAAAAAAAATCAATGCCTAAAATAGTGATTCTGCCCTGCCTGGAGTAAGTTCTGTTACTTGGAGGCGCCCCGTAACGTCACTTGAGCGCCTGCATAAAGAGACGATATTAGCGCCTCAGCTGCATCGTCAGCCACGGGCAGACGGCGCGGTTAGTATTCGGCGCTATAGACCACTCGTGGTGCTGTGTCTTGTTTGTTTTTTTCCAATGGAGTTAGTGACAGGTAGCGTCGGTGGGGAGTGCCAGAATCATTTGTATCTAACATGTAAAATGAACAGCGCCAGCGCGGGCGCTCTGAAACCATAATACTCAGGCATACAGCGCCACGTGCAATGCAAAAAAGCTTTAACTGGGGAAAGCAGCCAGTAACCAAGCGAAAACACAAGGAATGACATAGAGAATATACAAATGACACGTGATGGTGGGTCCCAGGACTGATTTTCTCTGGTGAGCCTAAGGTTCTCCAGTCCAACCCTGCAGATATACCATAATCTAAAGAACCTTCAAAGACAAAACCTAATAAAATGGAGAGGCTGATTCATTACTAACGCCAGGTAGCGACAGATGAGCGTCTGTAGCAGCATTTTCAGAGCTCCCGCTAGTAGTCACTGTGCTCAGCCGTAGGTCGCTACTTTACATTTACATTTACAGTAATGTTGAATACATTGTGAGGAGTTGCTATTTGACGAGTACAGTGCTGTATGGGAGCGCATGTTAGCGACTGCTCATAGCGACCGACTCACACCATATTCAGCAAAAAAACAGCCTCACAAATCTCTGGCGCTGAAAAATGCTTGTTTGAAGCCCAGAGCGCAGGAGGCGGTGTGTTTAAAGTCTGTTTTTCAGCATCTATCCACCAGTAACAAAGCAAAAACATATGGAATCACATTGTAACAACATTGTAACATGAACACTTTAATGGCAGACCTGTAATGTCATTTCTGAGGAAATATATGAAAAATGAAAAAATTGTGGAAAAACTGCTTTTCAATGCTAGAAGAGGTCACATGATTATTTGTGATTTTTTTGGGGAAAAAAATAAACAAAAACCCTGTTTAAAGAGAAGAAAAGGTTCTTCCATTGAAATGTATGGGAGGGCGACAGGTAGCGAGAGGTCATACCTGGCGCTGTGCAAGGCTGAACGTCGGCGCTGTTCGCTGAGGCTGTGAAAATGATGAATCAGACGCTACATGGCGTTATCCCAGTCGCTAAACAGATTCTGCTTGATAAATGTGTAATTGCGTGCCGTGTCCGGCGTTCACCAGTCGCTACCTCTCATTAACCAGCCACTACCTGACGCTATCCTTCATAAGAGTAATGGCCAGATCATCACTAGGCCGGCTGAACATATAATACTATGCATCACAAATGTTGGATGTTCATGAATCCAAGTATTATCACAGTAAACAGTTGAACAATTTGCTGCAGTCATGAATGCTCAAGGCTGGCTGTGGCCTGAAGAGGTTAACATTTTGAACCGCAATACAATGTGTGTCACTTTCTTTTGTTTGTGTTTTATGTCTAAGAGCTGTGGCTGAAAACATTCCTGGATCTTGGCATCATTGGAAAGCTCATAACTGGAATCTAACACAATTATATAAAACACAAACAAAAAGAAAGTGACACACATTGTATTGCGGTTCAAAAATGTTAACCTCTTCCGGCCACAGCCAGCCTTGGCATTCCTGACTGAGCCAAATTGTTCAACTCTTTATGTGATAATACCTTTGGAATTCCATGACACATCCCAATAATTCTGATGCATTGTATTTCTAGTTAGCGGTAGTGATGATCTGAGTCCCTTATTTATGAAGGAATAGCGACAGGTAGCGACTGGTGAGCGGCCGGTAATGACGGGCCCCGCCACGAGAACGCCGGCTCCCCACCACAATCACACATTTATCAAGCCAATCCTGCTTAGCGACTGAGATAGCGCCATATAGCGACTCATTCATCATTATTCCAGCCTCAGCCCACAGCGCCAGCGTCCGACCTTGAACAGCGACAGGTATGACCTCTCGCTACCTGGCGCTCTCCAATGCATTTCAATGGAACAATCTTTAAATATTCATAATTAATTGTTATTGTTTTTTTTTTTTTTTTTTTTTTAAATGTGAAAAATTCTGTGACCACTTTTGCCATTTTAGATAATTTTTTTAAGGTAAAAAAAATAAAAAAAAAATTGTACAGAATTGATATTACAGGTTTGATATTAATGTATTCATATTACTAAATTATTTTAAAAACTTGTTTTTTTTTGGTTTAAAAAAATATGGTTGTTTGGGGGTTAAAAAACTACTTTTAACCCATCGCCGCCAGCGCTCTGGGGTTTAAACATGCATTTTACAGCGCAAGAATTTTTTGAGCGTGATTTTTTTTTTAATGAATATGGTGGGAGCCGGTCGCTAGGGCCAGTCGCTATCATGCGCTCCCATACAGCGCGGAACCTGTCAAATAGCTACTCCTCACCTAATATTCAACATTACGGCAAACCGACTGAGTTGCTATCAACTACCGAACAACGGCCAAGCACAGCGACTACTAGCGGGCGCTCTGAAAATGCTGCTACAGTCGCTCAACTGTCGCTACCTGCCGCTGTCAATGAATCGGCCTCCCCATCTGCCGCTATTCTGTCCCAGTGCAGGTCTGGTTCTGTATCACCTGAATCTGAATTCCATTCATGTCCCAATGTTATAAAGTTCTGAAATGCCTGTGTGGTTAAAGAGGAACTGTGAGGAACAGGGCAAACACTACATTTTATTTTATCACAAATACAAGTCCGGAGTTCCCCTTTATTTTCCCCTGTTAAACCGGACCTTCAGCGTGATTTAATGAAAAGCCCAAACTTTTCAAAAACGGTTCCCCAGCATCTAAAATTAATATATTTTAAGTTTTTAGTCACTAACTTATTATTCTTTCCCCCACTGGGCTGCAACTCTGTTCAGGAATTTAGGATACGGGCGCCGCCATCTTGACTCAGAAGCATCAAACTTACTGAGGAGAGGAGAGTGAGATAAGGTACAGGGGGGTCAGGTTATAGCTGTGCTTTGCTTAGACAGAGCAGTGCTGGGGTCAGGTAAAGGTCAGCAGTCCCAGAATGCAGAGCAGCACAGTCAGGAGGCACTTCCTGTTTGCAGGCTGCCTGATAAGATGGCTTCCATAAGCCGCCATCTTTGATGTTTAAAGGCTCATAACATGCAGTAGATGCAGGTAGGATGATTTTTAATGTGGCTAATCTGTATGTACAGGGTGTGGGAAACATATAATATAGACTCTTATTCAGAGTGAAGGTCCGCTTTAGGGCTTCCTAGTCATAAATGCACAGGTTCTTATCTCCCCAGGAAGGGGAATTAGCATTTCTGGGTTAAGCAGGGCAGATCACAGACTCCCTGATGATTTTCTCACACCTCCAGCCTCAGAAGTCTCCAGTGGGTCTGGAGGTAGTAGGACCCCTGGCTGTGAATTCGTCCCATCAAAGATGAGAGCCGCAGGCTAGCGGCACCAACACAAATCGGACCATAGCTGCGCCACCTTGTGTCCCAGCACCAAACCAGAACCGACTCACAAAACCGCACGCGGAGATACGTTACCCTGGGCTCTGCGACATAGGAAAACTAGAAAAATGGAAATCTAAGGTTCTGACCCATTTAGGGACCCCATTTTTGGACTCGGCATCTAGCCCAATCTTTTGGTGCCGTATCCAAAGCCATACGACCCCCCTTGCTCAAAGTTATAACCCCTAAAGGGTTTTAGGGGCTAAAAGCTCCAGAACAGTGGGAGGTGACAATCCGTACCACAGAAGGGAGGGGAGTGAAAGGGTCTCACCGCATAAAAGGGGTAACCCTGTGCAAGGCTTTTGTCACTTCTGGAGAGGTCACGGTTCCCGCGTGCCGGAGGTGTCCATCCACAAGCTTGCCACTTACCTCTTGTGGGAGCTCTCATCACCACTACTCTGCAACTGCATACTAAGGTAACTGACCATTGTCTCTCTGTGTAACTCACTGTAACCTGTAACATCTCAGAACAGCATTTGTATTATTTCATATTCCATCATAGCCAAATGTTTGTTATCACTGCCTAGTGTGCTTATAGCATTAAAACTTTTAACTTGAGCGATCTTTTTGCCTTAGCCAAGAATCTGTGTGTCCGCAGGCTTTGGGCCTGGTATTCCTGATAGGAGGGATCGAACAAGGGTTTTTGGGGAACGCGGTCTGTGTGTCCGGAGGTCCCTGGTTGATAGTTGGATCACCTGACCCGCGGTTCCCTGACAGGAACAATATCTAAGAAAATGACTCCTGGTTCCTGTGTGGGCTGCTCAGCCATTCAGCAAAGCTTATTTCATTCAGATTTCATTTGACACAATGAGCTCATTGTGAGAAGGAAATCTGGAGCGCCATAAGCCGCATCCCAGCCCTGCCTCTAGCTGTGCACACGCTCCCTATTCTGAAAGGTCTGGCATGGCGCAGCTACAGCTAGAGATATGCTGGAGGTCAGAGCGGTGAGTTGCTGGGGGCTTCACACAGCAGGGAATCCCAAGATGGGACATAAAGACAGACAAGTCACCTAGTTTTCCAGGGAGTTAGCCCCTCTGTCCAGAATCCTGGACAGAGGGGCAGCTGTAGATGGGCAGGCTGATTCATTACTAGTGCCAGGTAACGGCAGTTGAGCATCTGAACTGCGGCGCTAAGAGCCACCGATAGTGGTCACTCTGATTGGCCATGAGTCGCTATTACAGAGCGCCTCAGTCGCTGTAGTAACACGGCAGGCATTGATGAATTTGATGTGTGAGTCGCTATAACACCAGTACAGCACTATATGGGAGCGAACAGTAGCGACTGGTCGGTGTGAGCCACTCAAACCATATTCATCAAAAAAACAGCCTCACACAGCGTCGGAGCTCAAAATTGGGTCGCTGTAGGCCAGAGAGTCAAGTGGTTAGTATTCAAAGCTTTAATAAAAAGGGGGATAAGTAGGAGAAAGATCAGGACAACCAAAATGGGGTCCAACAGCTTACCCATCGCCCATCTCCAAAGCGAAGGCTGTACATGTCGAGCTCATACATCGGCAGGGGTGTGTCAGTTAGACTAAAGAGAATGTGTGTTCCCACATTAATAAACAGCAGAAGCCAAGTGCTAAGAAGGTGTAATATTGGTTATGCAGGGTTTGACAAAGAGACACTCCTGAAGACACTCTGCCTAACACAGGGCTTTACTGTCTGTACACAGAGCCTAGTTTGTTTTTACTGCGCCTCATCTACTACTGCGTAGATGCAAAACCATTGGTTTCAAAGCATCTGCTTAGTCGGCCTGTCACGATCACGCTCAGCCAATATGCCAGACAGAGTGTGATGGTACAAGGGTTAAGAGCCACCAGACCCCTGGGCATGCACTACTAGTCCCAGCAAGTCATCAATTAACCCTAATAAACAAGTTGTCACCAGAGCTTCCCTCAGGAAGGTGAGCTCATCTATTTAGAGGTCAAAGACTAGAGCTGATTAATTAAACATTTAATCTGATAAAAGGTATCACAGTGCTGGATGTAATTTACAACAATAAATTGACATACAAAAATACAGAAAGAGTATACAGCAAATAACAGTTCAAAAATAAAGTCCTTACGCAGTCCTTTTTGTTGGAGTTTCCCGTGGTTGCTTGTTGCTTGGGAGGATGTTATGATCCCAGGTCCTTAGCTTGTAATGCCCCAAGCATGTGTCCTGTCTTGGCTTTTGTGGAGGCAATTTGGAGGGAAAAATGGCTTAACAGGACACCTTCCATCTCCATGGAATTCCTAAGGGTGGGGTGGGGATTCTATTTCCCAGGTCCCCTTATCTGATTGCCGGTTTATGGCCAGAGCAAAAGGACAACAGCCTGGCACTTCAAAGAGATCTGACTTCAAACAAGGAAGTATCACAGAGTCTTAATTAACAGACACACACATATATACACTCATAATACGTATGTTTATTCTATAATCATGCCCTGGGCATGACACGGCCCCAGGACTTATGAATTGGTGATATCATTTACTAGTTCCCTTTTTTATCTTTCTGCTCCTTTTTTTTTTACGCTTTCTTTGAAACCAATGGTTTTGCCTATACACTACTTAATACTTTATACAGCTTTATAAAGTTTCTGAGCATTAAGTACACTTTTTATCAATGAATTCTATGATAATGGCCTTGATTCAATAAAGGTAGTAAAAAATTCAATTTATGAGAAATAAGCCTGAGAATGTCACTGTTACTGAATCACCAGATAAAAAGACAATGAAAGTCAATGGCAGCTTTTACTACAGTGTAGAAATGAGAAAAAGTTCTCTACTTTTCTTAGGAGTAAAAAAGTGCCATTGACTTTCATTGTTTTCTTAGCTGCTGATTCACTAACAGTGACATTGACTTTCATTGTTTTCTTAGCTGGTGATTCAGCAACAGTGAAATTCTCAGGCTTTTTTCTCATGAATTGAATTGAG
Organism: Gastrophryne carolinensis; assembly: GCA_027917425.1. Classification (NCBI taxonomy): domain Eukaryota; kingdom Metazoa; phylum Chordata; class Amphibia; order Anura; family Microhylidae; genus Gastrophryne; species Gastrophryne carolinensis. The sequence goes on from CM051243.1 coordinate 13,759,349, forward strand.
AATTTTTTTTCTACCTTTATTGAATCAAAATATCGTTTTTTGGGCGAGGGACTTTTGGACCATCTCCCTGGCCAGATAAAAATATATGGGGCTCACCAAAGCACATCCAACCTCGCCTCAATATAAGTTATGCAACATAAAAAATATATACAAATTGTATTAATTTATATCATTAAAATTACAATGATGTAATGACAAAGTGACTAGAAAGATTTATAATGTTACAATCGCTCCAAGTGTTGTCTGGAGAAACGTGTCAATAGTTCCAGGGTTCTGCAGGGCAGACTACTTTCGTCCTTCTCTGGCTTCTTCAGTGCCCGTTGGGACATAGAAAATAAACTATAAAAAATGCAAAATAAAGGTCTGTACATTGTCACTTCTCATAAGAGGTTTACACATATCAGGAAATGAGCGGAATACCAGTACAGACCGCACTTGCTTCTTATATGAAATAGCCGCACTACAGTCACTATATTCAACAAAATCAATACTTTATTCCCAAAAATATATACATAGGCATGTCCTGAAAAAAAGCATTTAAAAACAATTCAAACTCATGTACGGATGTATAGTGGACCCATATAGACTTATAAGACCACAAAGGGAAGTTTCTATATTCAAAGAATTATATATTTTCATTTAAGGGGCCACACGCCCAACCAGCCCCCCCTTTTTTCCCCTTTTTAGGGCTTCATCCTCAAACATTGCTACAACAGAATTTTACCAGAGAGATTGGTGGGTCAAGTGAGATATGATTTAACCCCAAATTTTGGGGCAATCCTCCTAAGTATTTATTGAATCAAGGCCATTATCTTAAAAGTATTTATGGCACTCGGCACTTTATTATGTGGATTGTTTACACTCCACATACGCTTTTAGGAGGGAAAGATATCCATCTATTTATTACTAGAAACAACATATGATATTTAACAGTGCAATACATTTATATACATTTTAATGAGTCAGTGGTATTCCGCCATCTTGAGCATACTGTGTTTTAATTGTTTTTAACCCTTTTGTTGCCAAGCCCGTAACACCTACATGCTGGCTTGGCTGGGCGTTAAGTGCCAAGCACGTAGGTGTTACGTGCTTGACACTTACTTACCTTGTGGCGATCAGGGGCTGCAGAAGAAATCCATTCCAGCGCAGCATTGAAGAGAAGACGTCGGAGGGTCATGTGGAGGTGATCCTTACCTCACCCCAGTCAGCAGATCGGCGCTGGACCAATAGGAAGGGAGGCGCATGGCTGCTGTCATCAGCCGGCGCCTCCCCTATATAACAGCATTCGGTCCTCATGCTGTTCTCCTTCATCGCCGATTCTGAGGTAAGTGGGGTGTGTGGGGGGGTGGTGAGTGGGTGGGTGGCCGTAGGTACCCCTGATCGCCGCCATCGCCGCCATCGCCGCCATCCGGGGGGGGGGGGGGGGTTGTGGTGGGTGGCCGTAGGGTCATTCTAGCACTTGTAGTGCGCCGCCGCCGCCATCCGGGGGGGGGGGGGGGTGTTGTGATCTGGGGTGGGTGGCCGTAGGTACCCTTGATCGCCGCCATCCGGGGGGGGGGGGGTATGGTTGTGGTGGGTGGCCGTAGGGTCATTCTAGCACTTGTAGTGCGCCGCCGCCATCCGGGGGGGGGGTTGTGATCTGGGGGGGGTGTTGGGATCTGTGGGGGGGGTGGAGGGTGTTGTGATCTGTGTGTGTGTGGGGGGGGTGTTGCGATCTGTGGGGGGGGTGGAGGGTGTTGCGATCTGTGTGTGGGGGGGGGTTGTGATCTGTGTGGGGGGGGTTGTGATCTGTGGGGGGGGGGTTGTGATCTGTGGGGGGGGGTTGTGATCTGTGTGGGGGGGGGGTTGTGATCTGTGTGGGGGGGGTTGTGATCTGTGTGGGGGGGGGGGTGTTGTGCGGTCAGATCTGGGGTCAGATCTGCGTGTGCCGGCGGTCAGATCTGGGGTCAGATCTGTGTGTGCCGGCGGTCAGATCTGGGGTCAGATCTGTGTGTGCCGGCGGTCAGATCTGGGGTCAGATCTGTGTGTGCCGGCGGTCAGATCTGGGGTCGGATCTGTGTGTGCCGGCGGTCAGATCTGGGGTCGGATCTGTGTGTGCCGGCGGTCAGATCTGGGGTCGGATCTGTGTGTGCCGGCGGTCAGATCTGGGGTCGGATCTGTGTGTGCCGGCGGTCAGATCTGGGGTCGGATCTGTGTGTGCCGGCGGTCAGATCTGGGGTCAGATCTGTGTGTGCCGGCGGTCAGATCTGGGGTCGGATCTGTGTGTGCCGGCGGTCAGATCTGGGGTCGGATCTGTGTGTGCCGGCGGTCAGATCTGGGGTCAGATCTGTGTGTGCCGGCGGTCAGATCTGGGGTCAGATCTGTGTGTGCCGGCGGTCAGATCTGGGGTCAGATCTGTGTGTGCCGGCGGTCAGATCTGGGGTCAGATCTGTGTGTGCCGGCGGTCAGATCTGGGGTCGGATCTGTGTGTGCCGGCGGTCAGATCTGGGGTCGGATCTGTGTGTGCCGGCGGTCAGATCTGGGGTCAGATCTGTGTGTGCCGGCGGTCAGATCTGGGGTCGGATCTGTGTGTGCCGGCGGTCAGATCTGGGGTCAGATCTGTGTGTGCCGGCGGTCAGATCTGGGGTCAGATCTGTGTGTGCCGGCGGTCAGATCTGGGGTCAGATCTGTGTGTGCCGGCGGTCAGATCTGGGGTCAGATCTGTGTGTGCCGGCGGTCAGATCTGGGGTCAGATCTGTGTGTGCCGGCGGTCAGATCTGGGGTCAGATCTGTGTGTGCCGGCGGTCAGATCTGGGGTCAGATCTGTGTGTGCCGGCGGTCAGATCTGGGGTCAGATCTGTGTGTGCCGGCGGTCAGATCTGGGGTCAGATCTGTGTGTGCCGGCGGTCAGATCTGGGGTCAGATCTGTGTGTGCCGGCGGTCAGATCTGGGGTCAGATCTGTGTGTGCCGGCGGTCAGATCTGTGTGTGCCGGCGGTCAGATCTGGGGTCAGATCTGTGTGTGCCGGCGGTCAGATCTGGGGTCAGATCTGTGTGTGCCGGCGGTCAGATCTGGGGTCAGATCTGTGTGTGCCGGCGGTCAGATCTGGGGTCAGATCTGTGTGTGCCGGCGGTCAGATCTGGGGTCAGATCTGTGTGTGCCGGCGGTCAGATCTGAGGTCAGTTCTGTGTGTGCCGGCGGTCAGATCTGGGGTCAGATCTGTGTGTGCCGGCGGTCAGATCTGGGGTCAGATCTGTGTGTGCCGGCGGTCAGATCTGGGGTCAGATCTGTGTGTGCCGGCGGTCAGATCTGGGGTCAGATCTGTGTGTGCCGGCGGTCAGATCTGGGGTCAGATCTGTGTGTGCCGGCGGTCAGATCTGGGGTCAGATCTGTGTGTGCCGGCGGTCAGATCTGTGTGTGCCGGCGGTCAGATCTGGGGTCAGATCTGTGTGTGCCGGCGGTCAGATCTGGGGTCAGATCTGTGTGTGCCGGCGGTCAGATCTGGGGTCAGATCTGTGTGTGCCGGCGGTCAGATCTGGGGTCAGATCTGTGTGTGCCGGCGGTCAGATCTGGGGTCAGATCTGTGTGTGCCGGCGGTCAGATCTGAGGTCAGTTCTGTGTGTGCCGGCGGTCAGATCTGGGGTCAGATCTGTGTGTGCCGGCGGTCAGATCTGGGGTCAGATCTGTGTGTCCCGGAGGTCAGATCTGGGGTCAGATCTGTGTGTGCCGGCGGTCAGATCTGGGGTCAGATCTGTGCGTGCCGGCGGTCAGATCTGGGGTCAGATCTGTGCGTGCCGGCGGTCAGATCTGGGGTCAGATCTGTGCGTGCCGGCGGTCAGATCTGGGGTCAGATCTGTGCGTGCCGGCGGTCAGATCTGCGGTCAGATCTGTGCGTGCCGGCGGTCAGATCCGCGGTCGCGCGTGTGTGGGTGCCGGCGGTCAGATCTGCGGTCGCGCGTGTGTGGGTGCCGGCGGTCAGATCTGCGGTCGCGCGTGTGTGGGTGCCGGCGGTCAGATCTGCGGTCGCGCGTGTGTGGGTGCCGGCGGTCAGATCTGCGGTCGCGCGTGTGTGGGTGCCGGCGGTCAGATCTGCGGTCGCGCGTGTGTGGGTGCCGGCGGTCAGATCTGCGGTCGCGCGTGTGTGGGTGCCGGCGGTCAGAGATCTGCCGGTGGGTGGGTGCGTGCGTGTGCCGGTGGTCAGAGTGAATCCCCTCGATTGCCAGTAAAACTTACCTTACCTTACCACCGCTCTAGGTATAGCATAGTGCGGCTGTTGTCCATGCATGCGTCCTAAACACTCCCTAATCTTAACTTTTTCTCTTAGGTTGTTCGCTGAGATCTCTACTGCCTTTGTTTCGTTGTTTGGACCTTTCGCTTGCCCTTTTAGGACCCTAGCCCCCGCCCCTCCTTTTGGGAGCCTAGCCCCCGCCCCTCCTTTTGGGAGCCTAGCCCCCGCCCCTCCTTTTGGGAGCCTAGCCCCCGCCCCTCCTTTTGGGAGCCTAGCCCCCGCCCCTCCTTTTGGGAGCCTAGCCCCCGCCCCTCCTTTTGGGAGCCTAGCCCCCGCCCCTCCTTTTGGGAGCCTAGCCCCCGCCCCTCCTTTTGGGAGCCTAGCCCCCGCCCCTCCTTTTGGGAGCCTAGCTGGGATCCCGTGACCTGCTGCTCCTGACTCCACCACTTCTCATCGGGTTGTAACTATACACTTTTATTTCTATTTTTGTCTGTTTTTTTTGCTTTGTTTTATTGTATTGTATTTTTTTGTTTCATTTTTTGTCTGTTTTTTTGCTTTGTTTTATTGTATTGTATTTTTTTGTAATTTGTCTTTAGTTTTAGCCTTTAGTTTTAGCCTTTAGTTTTAGCCTTTAGTTTAATTTTTTTTAGATTTTTTTTTGCATTGGGGTATGGCTGGTAAGCGGTACACTGCACAGGAAGCTGCGGCTTACCTGATGGCGTCTGACTCGGAAGATTTTAGTGAGTCAGGGTCTGAGTTCTTCCCATCAGATAGCGAGTCAGACAGTGTATACTCTACTGAGGAAACACAGCCGCGCAGTGCTACCAGTAGTAGCCACCGTAGAAGGGATAGTACCGCACAAAGTGAGGCCACGCTTCAGGCGAGTGTAGTGCAGGATGAGGCATCGAGTGCTGCAGCTGGTGAAGGAGCGTCTGCGTGGAGGCCTCCTAATAATATTTCCCCCGAAATTCCCCCTTTTGATTCGGTCCCCGGGGTCAATGTAGACACCACAAATTTTGGTGTCATTGACTTTTTCAAATTGTTCCTCACAGAAGCCATCCTACTGGATATGGTCTTCTATACCAATCTCTATGCCGAGCAGGTCTTAGCGAAAAACCCCCTGCAGAGGCACGCCCGAGCTCAGGCATGGCATCCCACAAATTTGAGTGAGATAAAGACATTTTGGGGGCTCACTCTAGCAATGGGTATCCTAAAAAAATTTAGTATTTCCTCCTACTGGGATACCCAAACCATATTGGCAACTCCATTATTTCCGGCCGTAATGTCCAGAAACCGCTACCAAATTTTACTGCGGTTTCTGCATTTTAACGACAATTCCACTGCTATTCCCCGTGGTGAGCCCGGTCACGACAGGCTGCATAAATTACGGCCCCTGCTCAACAGCCTGTCAGATCGCTTCGCAGTAGTGTACACCCCCGGCCAAAAATTATCAATTGACGAGTCACTACTGCTTTTCAAAGGGCGCATTGTTTTTCGGCAATATATCCCTAGCAAGCGTGCCCGCTACGGGATTAAATTTTACCAATTATGCGATAGTGTGACCGGCTACATCAAATATTTTCGAATCTATGAAGGAAAGGACACCTATCTGGACCCCCCTGGTTGTCCCCTTGATTTGTCAATAAGTGGAAAGATCGTTTGGGACCTTATGACTCCATTGTTGGGTAGAGGTTACCACTTATATGTGGACAACTTCTATACCAGCATCCCCTTATTTCGCGCCCTTTATTCGTTGGATACCCCGGCCTGCGGCACCATCAACCCTAAACGCAAAGGATTGCCCAGGCCACTACTTGAAAAAAAATTAAAAAGGGGGGAGTCTTATGCTCTAAGAAGCGATGAGGTCCTGGCCATGAAATACATGGGCAAAAAAAATGTATTCCTTCTGACAACACTCCACGATGAGTCAGTTGTGAATGTAAGGCAACGTGGTCCCCGAGCCCCTTCCCAAAAGCCACGTTGCATAACCGATTATAATAAATTCATGGGTGGCGTTGATAAAACGGACCAAATATTAACTTATTACAACGCCACCCGAAAAACTCGAGCCTGGTACACTAAAGTTGCTATCCATTTGGTCCAAATGGCAACCTACAACAGCTTTGTTGCCTTCAAGGCAGCAGTGCCAGGCTCCAATTTATCGTACATAAAATACCAGCAGCAGTTACTCCCTGCTTTGTTGTTTGGGGATACTGCGGAAGAACCAGATCTGCCTACCAATGACAACCAGGCCAGATTAGTAGGGAAGCACTTTATAAAGTTGCTTCCCGAAGTTGGTAAAAAGCGGTATCCCCAGAGAGCTTGTAGGGTTTGTAGGAAGCGTGGCATTAGAAGAGATGTGCGGTATTATTGCCCGACCTGTCCCAGCCAACCCGGGTTATGCCTCGAAGATTGTTTTGAGGTATACCATACTCAACTAAATTATTGAGCAATGCATTTTTTTTTTTGGTAGGTAGGCCCCTTTTAGGATTAGGTTTCTTAGGTATTTTGTGTTGCCGTTATATTTTATTTTCTTTTAGTTTCTTTTCGCTGTTGCTAATCCGAAGGGAAATGGTGGAGCAGGAGCAGCTGGTTACTTGTGGCAAGTGATGATAAAATGTGACCAATTTCAGGTTCTTGATTCCTAATATTGGTCATTGATCACTGCACTGATCTTATAGTCTGATGACACAGCTACAGTATCCTATAATCTGATGACACAGCTACAGTATCCTATAATCTGATGGCACAGCTACAGTATCCTATAATCTGATGGCACAGCTACAGTATCCTATAATCTGATGGCACAGCTACAGTATCCTATAATCTGATGGCACGGCTACAGTATCCTATAATCTGATGGCACAGCTACAGTATCCTATAATCTGATGGCACAGCTACAGTATCCTATAATCTGATGGCACGGCTACAGTATCCTACTTGCACTTCTTAGAACAGGTAAGAAATTGTTTTGTTTTTCCATAGCGCATGTGTTAGTTTTGGGTGATTGGTAACTGTACCCTTCAAAGTACCTATGCATGTGGGGTATTATTTTGTTCAGCAGATGTTGTGCTTTCAGATTTACTGCGTTACTTCTTGCTTGCTTATTGTTTTTATAGGAAAATATGGTTTTGAATCTGCTTTTTGCTTTTTTTTTTAGCGAAATCCTTTGGAACCAGAGATTCTGCCAATCAATAGAGTCGGAAGGAAGTTGGCGACGTCAACAAGCCCAGTAGGCTTAGAAACCTTGAGGTATGTACTTTCCAAAAATATATAGTTTGTGGGGGGTATTTCAAATGTAAAGGGTTGTAAATTTGGAGAAACTGCAAGGTGCGCACTTTGTGTGCGCCGCTGATTTTTTCAAGTAAAATTACCCTCAAACGCATGCTTGACTTTGGGGTGTTTGGCAACTCTACACTTCAACGTACCTATGCATGTGGGGTATTATTTTGTTCAGCAGATGTTGTGCTTTCAGATTTACTGCGTTACTTCTTGCTTGCTTATTGTTTTTATAGGAAAATATGGTTTTGAATCTGCTTTTTGCTTTTTTTTTTAGCGAAATCCTTTGGAACCAGAGATTCTGCCAATCAATAGAGTCGGAAGAAAGTCAGCGACGTCAACAAGCCCAGTAGGCTTAGAAACCTTGAGGTATGTACTTTCCAAAAATATATAGTTTGTGGGGGGTATTTCAAATGTAAAGGGTTGTAAATTTGGAGAAACTGCAAGGTGCGCACTTTGTGTGCGCCGCTGATTTTTTCAAGTAAAATTACCCTCAAACGCATGCTTGACTTTGGGGTGTTTGGCAACTCTACACTTCAACGTACCTATGCATGTGGGGTATTATTTTGTTCAGCAGATGTTGTGCTTTCAGATTTACTGCGTTACTTCTTGCTTGCTTATTGTTTTTATAGGAAAATATGGTTTTGAATCTGCTTTTTGCTTTTTTTTTTAGCGAAATCCTTTGGAACCAGAGATTCTGCCAATCAATAGAGTTCAAACCAATGGACCCACGCCAACAAGCCTAGTATGCTTAGAAACCTTGAATTGTGCACTTTCCAAAAATATATAGTTTGTGGGGGGTATTTCAAATGTAAAGGGTTGTATTTTTTGAAAAACTGCGAGGAGCGCAAAGTATTTGTATTTTATCTGAAAATCTCCTCTAGCGCTCTTTGCAGTTTCTGGGGTCTCCTGGGCAGGAAAGGGTGTCTACTAATACATGTGTGGTACCGTTGTAACCGGGAGAAATGGGGCTTTTACTCTCAATATGTTTTTATTGAAAAACCTTTATTTTCGATTAAAAAAAAACACTGCAAAATGTAAAAACGTGTGTATTTTTTATTTTCTTTCACATATTTTGCCCAAAATAATTATGATAAAACTACAAAATTGATAAACAAGAGATATGATGTTAAAGCCCAGATTCTGCTGAAAAAAACAATATGTAATTTTTATGGGAAATCCCAGAAAATCCCTTCAAAAATTACAGTTGAACATGGGGAGTGCAAAATAGTGAAAAATGCTTTGGCAACAGGGAGTGGGAAATGCTGCAGGTAGGCTGGCACTTAAAGGGTTAAATGTCTGTGTCATAGTACCTATGTTTGTTCTATATGCCATTTGATGTGATCTAATTAAAATTTAATTATTTTTGTATACATACTATATAGTTTTAGCGGTGATCCTCCTATGGCCAGCACCAGTTAATTGATCAAGGTTGAGCTGTGCGAGACACTTTCTTTGTGTGATACTTGCCTGACAAAGTGGTTTGCCAGTGACCACGCAACGCGTCGTTGTTCCCCACCTGTCCGGACACTGGAGTATGGCCCAAAACAATTGGTGATGTTATATTAGCATTCTATTAGTTCCTGTATTCATCATGCTCGCAGCACCTTGATCATTGTTGATACGCACATAGCACTTTCTAGGGGTCGCTATGTATAGCGATCATTGTTTCATATGCACATAGCACTTTCTAGGGATTAGTTTGTATATTATTGATTATTGTGCACAAGTCACTTTATGTAGTTTTTTTTTTGATCCCATAACCTTGTAAAAAAGGACATAATTAGGTTATTGATTTATTGAATTAAGCTGTGTACATTCACACATTTTCTGCGCACATTGCACATAACTGTATGGAACATTGTATTGAGAGCCAGATAGTACTTTGCCCAGCGATCCGGTTGTTTTTAATATGTTTTTATTTTTGTATGTAGTGTGAAGTCATATTCTTTAATCATGTATACCCATACTATGAAATAAAGGGATATCGATTTTATTTAGGTAGTGCGGCTATATGTTCATGCAGGATTTGGTTGGGACTGGTCTGGACGGCACCCTATATTGTGAGATAAGTGCCCTTATTCATCAAGCGATAGCGTCAGGTAGTGTCTGACGAGCGCCAGGTCCCGCCAGCTTACGGCGGCTACCGACTCAAGTACGCCCGGCGTCGGCCACAATTACGCATTTATCAAGCTAAATGAGGCTAGCGCCGGCGAGAGCGTCAGCTAGCACGGGATTCATCATGTAGCCGACTGCAACGAACAGCGCCGCTGCTAATCCCATCACAGCGCCAGGTATGACCTGTCGCTCCCTGGTGATGTCCAATGCATTTCAATGGAGCAATCTTTAAATAATCATAATTAATTGCTATTAATGGTTTTTTATTTTTTTTTTTATGTCAAAAATTCTGTGACCACTTCTGCAATGTTAGGATTTTTTTTTAAGGTAAAAAAAAAAAAAAATTATTTTGTGCAGAATTGATATTACAGGTCTGATATTTATGTATTCATATTACAAAATGTTTATAAAAACTTGTATAATTTTACAATCAAAAAATATGGTTGTTTGGGGGTTAAAAACTATTTTAAATCCATCGCCGCCAGCGGTCTGGGGTTTAAACAAGGAATTCACAGCGCTAAAAAATTCGGAGCGTGATTTGTTAATGAATCTGCAGCAAGCCGTTCGCTCTGGCCATTCGTTGTCAGGCGCACCCATACAACGCTGAACCTGTGAAACAGCGACCCCTAACCCCGTATTCAACATTACCGCACACCGACTGAGTCGCTGTCAACAAGCAAACCCTGGCCAGGCACTGCGAATACTAGCTGGCGCTGTGAAAATCACGCTACTGGCGCTCATCTGTCGCTACCTGGCGCTATTAATAAATCGGCCTCATAGTAATCCCTACTAAAATTGTGGGGTAATCCTGCATTTAGCCTGCACCCAATTTTGATTGCGCAGTGGTGCGGAGTACTGTTGTATTAGTAACATACTTTAAACATGATCTTACACCCTTTGCTGTAAAATGTTTTAATGTCTCGCAGTTTGGGGCTACTGTTTATTTGTACTCTGCAGTGATCAGCCAGCTATGTTGTTTTTCTATGGCATATTTGTGTATATGGTTGGTCTTAATCAGATAGTTCCTTATACACATTTTACTGTGTATTTCCAGTATAGAGGAACAAACTTCAATGAGCTAACTCAATGTAAAATAGAGTAAGTTACCTTATTAACTTAAAGTGGACCAACACCCAGGTTTTTCACTATCCTGGGTGTTGGTCCACTTCGGTGGGGCACCCCGATCGGGGGTGCCCGCTGTGTGAAACTCCCCAGAAAGCCCCAAAAACTCACCTGACCCCGCTCCCACGTGACTCGCTCCACCAATCACCGCCGACGGACAAGCGAGGTCCAAGGACAAGGTGAGAACGCCCGCCGCCGCCTCTCGCACGTCCCTCTTACAGGGAGCGCGCCCGCGCCGGCCATTCACAAACAGCCGGCGCAGATGCGCGCCCTGCTAGAGGGATGCACGAGAGGCGGCGGCGGCCCGCGCATGCGCCGTTGGAACGAGGAACAGGTAGGATTTGCGGGCGTCCTGGGGGGGTTTCACACAGCGATCGGGGTGCCCCGCAGGCAGGGTGCTGATCAGCCTGGGAATCTTATAGATTCCCGGGCCGATCAGCAGTGGGTGTTGGTCCACTTTAAGGCCATGGTATTTTCCCAATTGGTAGCACAAAAATAAAGAATGGAATATGCAGTCTACACATTATAAACCCTGTAAAATAAGCCTCAAAAGAACATCTAGTGTGCCATCTTAAACAGCGATGTGGCACAAGTAAAGGATAAAAGTAAAACGCACCTATGTCATATTGTATCCCTTGGGATTGGATCCTTATGTTGGCCACCGATGTGTCTGGTAGAGCAGACAGTGTGGTGATAATTGCGCAGGGATTAGACACACGATATCAGTTCCCATAACTAATATCTCAGAAAGAATAAAGATTTTCCCCAGGGATAAAAGAGAAATGGGGCTACAGGGGCTTTTGATATGCCTTAATTGTTTAGTATCTAGGGAAAAATATTTGTAAGGACCTATCTGGATCTTCTATAATCACCATTAGTGAAAATATGAACGGGAGATCCAGATGTGCACCATTAGCCCTCTGGCAGCTGTCCACTGTTTGCAAGTGCAAAAGAGCGGATGAAATTCCAGTTCATCATAGTGAATGGAGAGAGACACACTGCCTTGGCGCTTGCCCCGTGTATCGAAGCGACAGTCGTTACTTAGAGGAGGGGCAGTCGTCATGGTTTCAGTGGGCCCTTTGTGGTGAAGAGTCGCGTCACCTCACCGAGGGACGTCCCAAATCTGGATGCCCCCTAAGGGTCATGCTATTTGGACCAAAACTCTACTTTGAAGCAAACCAAACCCCTTTAAACCTGACCTTGGAGTCTAAACGAATCTAGATTCTCCTGTATGCGAGATGCCCCTGTGTGTGACCCTCTCACTTTTTTGATTACTTTCCTTGAACTGATAAATGCACTGTGGGATCGCCAAATTGAGATGCCCCTGTAAAATGGACCAAAACTCAGGGGTGGAATTGCTTGCATAGTGGGTATGCCAGTGATCCCAGGGGGTCGCACCTAACCCGCCAACTGCCCCCCGGTTGCCATATCGCAGCGCAAAGCTCGTGTGTGTGTGTGTGTCCTCATTGCTTGTGTTTGTCTCACTGCACAGATGGGTTGAATACGGAGGAAAAATCCCTATGTGTGCGCCTGAACTCCTAATTCAGGCATTGGACGCCTAGTTCGGATAGCTAATGTCCTCTTTATTTATCAGGAGAGACTTAAACCGGACCTTCACCATGATTTAATGAAAAGCCTAACTGCTTAAAAAACAATTCCCCAGCATCTAAAATGTATATATTTTACGTTTTTAGTCACTTATCTTTTAGTCTTTCCTCCAATGGGCTGCAACTGTGTTAAGGACTTTAGGATACGGGCGCCGCCATCTTGACTCAGAAGCATCACATACTGAGGAGAGGAGAGTGGGATAAAGTACAGGGGACGGGTTATAGCTGTGCTTTGCTCAGACAGAGCAGAACCGGGGTCAGGGAAAGGACAGCAATCCCAAGAGGCTCATAACATGCAGTAGATGCAGGTAGGATGATTTTTAATGTGAGCAATCTGTATGTACAGGGTGTGGGAAACATACAAGATAGGCTCTTATTCAGGGTGAAGGTCCGGATTAATGTGGGCAATCTGTATGTACAGGGTGTGGGAAACATATTAGATAGGCTCTTATTCAGGGTGAGGGTCTGGATTAATGTGAGCAATCTGTATGTACAGGAGGGAAACATATAAGATAGACTCTTATTCAGGGTGAAGGTCCGGATTAATGTGGGCAATCTGTATGTACAGGGTGTGGGAAACATACAAGATAGGCTCTTATTCAGGGTAAAGGTCCGCTTAAAGAACTTAATTTGTACAGTCTGGAGGAAAGAAGGGAGAGGGGGGACATGATGGAAATCTTTAAATATGTGAAGGAATTGAATAAGGTTCAGGAGGGAAGTATCTTTAATAAGAAACTTAATGATAGAACAAGGGACACAACCTGAAGCTAGTCAGAGGGAAGATCAGGAGCAATGTTAGAAAATATTATTTTACAGAAAGAGTAGTAGATGCTTGGAACAAACTTCCAGCAGAGGTAGTTGAAAAATCCACATCAGTGAATTTAAACATGCCTGGGATAAGCACACATCTATCCTAAGATAAAGAGAACATACAGTATACACATAAGATACAGAGAACATACAGTATACACATAAGATAAAGAGAACATACAGTATATACATAAGATAAAGAGAACATACAGTATATACATAAGATACAGAGAACATACAGTATACACATAAGAAACAGAGAACATACAGTATATACATAAGATACAGAGAACATACAGTATATACATAAGATACAGAGAACGTACAGTATACACATAAGATAAAGAGAACATACAGTATATACATAAGATACAGAGAACATACAGTATACACATAAGATAAAGAGAACATACAGTATACACATAAGAAACAGAGAACATACAGTATATACATAAGATACAGGGAACATACAGTATACACATAAGATACAGAGAACATACAGTATATACATAAGATACAGAGAACATACAGTATACACATAAGATATAGAGAACATACAGTATATACATAAGATACAGAGAACATACAGTATACACATAAGATACAGAGAACATACAGTATATACATAAGATACAGAGAACATACAGTATATACATAATGGCAGATTAGTTGGAGCATACGGTCTCCTTCTGCTGTCACCTTTCTATCTTTCTATGTCTGCAGAGTTATGTAAAGAAGAGCAGGACTCCTCCCCGGCCGGGTGTGCGCTCCCATCCCAGCCTATCTGAGCCTGTCTGGGGGTGACAGTGCGCACATTGAAAAAAATGAAAGCTGTCTGACGTAGTCGTAGAGCCCATGTGTGCATCCTGGAAAGATAAGCAATTACTGGCAACCGGAACAGGATGCCACAGGGAAAAGCCAGTGGCCAGCCCTGGAATCTTTTTGCTTCCAGGCTGGCCGCTGCTGGGTTTTAGTAATGTAATTATCTGATATCTCAGCATTGAACAACTCACTTTCATCATACTGTGAGGCAAAGTCAATTACTTGTATCTGTAGATATACAGCAGGGGCTCCTGAAAGACAGACACCCGCACAACAATGACCTTTTGTATGGATGAGAAAGAAGGGCGCCCGTCTTTTAAGGTCGGCAGCCCCATGACTGGCCTGCGCTTCCTGCTGGAAGCTGACCAGCCTATGGGATTCGGGGAAGAGATCGGGGGAAGTGACCTCAGGGGAGGGGGAGGGGGGGGTATAAAGGGGCTGGCTGCCCCCTCCTCTTCCTCTTTGGCCCCGATCTCTTCGCTGGAACGTCCTTTCCCACCCGCCCGCCCTTTATTGGGGGTGATGGAATGGTCGATTGGTCGCAGCGGAAGCTGGTTGGTGTTTCGGGGCAGTTTTGTTTGGCATAGGTGTTGTATTATGTTATATATATATATATATATATATATATATATATATATATATATATATAAAATGATAAATAAATAATTAATATAAATAAATAAACGTTAAACATAGAGAAAGAAGATTAATATATATTTATTGATATTTGTTTAAGTTACTAGGGTACATAAATTTGGTTTTGGTTATGTATAATTTGTGGGGTTATTTATTGGGTATATGTGTCAATGCGTATGTATCGGGGGATTGTTGTACATACATTGTTTGCCGTATTATTTTACTTGTCGCAGCTTTGGCGGTCTCCTCTGCTCGGTTGGTGTCTGAGATGGCAGGAAAGTGGGGGTGGGTTACAAGGGAGCGGCTGTTTCGGCTGAAACGGGCCAGGAGGATAGGTGACTGATTTTAAGAGGAGGGACAGAAGAAAGGGGGGGAGGAGGATCTTGGCAGTTAGCCCCGTTGAGCTACCAGGCCTAGGAGGGATGCGGCCGGGCTCACGAATCGCCTTCTGTCTCAGATTCGAGAGGTAGTTGAGCCTTCGGGCCGCCTCCCCTCCGGTTGGTAGTTATGGCGGAATCTCAGACCTGGATCGGGGAGATCGGGAGTGCATGTGTTATTTGTTACTGTGTTTTATGTTGAGTCTGTGGCCGATTAAAATTCCATCAATTCCGAAGAAATGGTTGTTGTCTCCATTATTTGGGAGTGTGGGTGGGTTGGCGTCAGCTGAAGGCGTATGGAGCGCGAGCACAGTCATGGCGCTTGGTATGTTAGGTGAGGTCTCAGGTGGCCGGGCTGATGATCACAAGGTTCAATCATTTTGTGGCAGATGGGATGAGGACCACAGAGGGTTACATTACTCTGCTGTCCCAACGCTCATCTACCGCAGGTGCACGATTTGTTTGAATTGGAAAGAAAGCCGAACTCAATTAACCCGAGATCACTTCTTCTCCTCTTCTAATGTATTGTTTAATATGAGCTGAAAATTTACCAGCATTCAAAAACTGCTGACACTTTCTTAAATATTCACTAATACGAAAAAAGCTGGAAAAGTACAGTTAAAGCGGACCTTCACCCTGAATAAGAGTCTATCTTATATGTTTCCCACACCCTGTACATACAGATTGCTCACATTAATCCGGACCTTCACCCTGAATAAGAGTCTATCTTATATGTTTCCCACACCCTGTACATACAGATTGCTCACATTAATCCGGACCTTAATCGTGAATAAGAATCTATCTAATATGTTTCCCACACCCTGTACATACAGATTGCTCACATTAATCCGGACCTTCACCCTGAATAAGAGTCTATCTTATATGTTTCCCACACCCTGTACATACAGATTGCCCACATTAATCCGGACCTTCACCCTTAATAAGAGCCTATCTTATATGTTTCCCACACCCTGTACATACAGATTGCTCACATTAATCCAGACCTTCACCCTTAATAAGAGCCTATCTTATATGTTTCCCACACCCTGTACATACAGATTGCTCACATTAATCCGGACCTTCACCCTGAATAAGAGTCTATCTTATATGTTTCCCACACCCTGTACATACAGATTGCTCACATTAAAAATCATCCTACCTGCATCTACTGCATGTTATGAGCCTTTATACATCCAAGATGGCAGCTCATGGAGCATCAGGCAGACTGCAAACAGGTGCCTTCTGACTGTGCTGCTCTGCATTCTGGGATTGCTGACTTTTCCCTGACCCCAGCTCTGTCTGAGCAAAGCACAGCTATAACCCGCCCCCTGTACTTTATCCCACTCGCCTCTATTCAGTAAGTGTGATGCTTCTGAGTCAAGATGGCGGCGCCCGTATCCTAAAGTCCTGAACAGAGTTGCAGCCCAGTGGGGGAAAGAATAATAAGTAAGTGACTAAATATATAAAATTTAAAAATAAAATGAAAAAATGGCTTTTTTGAAGGCCAGGAGAGATCCCAACATTATTTGAGAATTAAAAAAACAAATAAACAAAAAACAAAATCCCCTGTTTAAAGAGAAATAAAAGATCGTCCATTGAAATGTATGGGACAGCGACAGGTAGCGAGAGGTAATACGTGGCGCTCTGCAAGGCTGAACGCCGGCGCTGTTCGCTGAGCCTGGGATAATGATGAATCGGATGCTACATGGCGTTATCCCAGTCGCTCACCAGATTCTGCTTGATAAATGTGACATTGCGTGCCGTGTCCGGCGTTCACCTGCCGCTACCTGTCATTTACAAGGCGCTACCTGACGCTATCCCTTCATGAATAAGGGCCTCGGTTTTCCAATAGGATGAGTGTGCAGAGGGGTTAAATGGTGGTCACACCCCTCTAGCACCTCTTTGACTGTTATATATTGACTGGATGAGCACATCCCACCTTCCTTTTTGCTGTTGCATTTGCAGGTCAGTGGCCAGATCTGCTGTAGCTCCCCAATGTAACAGGGAGTCCAATTGGCCTAAAACCCCTTTTTGAACTGTAACGCTGTGCAGGTAAGTACTTTTCACTGTGTGTCTGTGTGCAAACAAGTTATTGCAATGTCTGTAGACGCAGGCTGAATCATCTATTGCATTGCTTGTGCACATACAGGTAAAGAAGTAGCAATGTCTGCACAAACTTTTAGACGGGGAGGCCGATTCATTAACAGCGCCAGGTAGCGACAGTTGAGCGACTGTAGCATTATTTTCACAGCGCCCGCTAGTAGTCGCTGTGCTTGGCCGTTGTTCGGTTGTTGACCGCGACTCAGCCGGTGTGCGGTAATGTTGAATATTGGGTGAGGAGTCGCTATTTGACAGGTTCCGCGCTGTATGGGAGCGCATGATAGCGAATGGCCATAGCGACCAGCTCCCACCATATTCATTAACAAATCACGCTCAAAAAATTCTTGCGCTGTGAAATGCTTGTTTAAACCCCAGAGCGCTGGCGGCGATGGGTTAAAAGTAGTTTTTTAACCCCCAAACAACCATATTTTTGGAAACCAAAAAAAACAAGTTTATAAAAACATTTTGTAATATGAATACATTAATATCAGACCTGTAATATCAATTCTGCACAAATTTCTTTTTTTATTTACCTTAAAAAAAAATATCTAACATTGCAGAAGTGGTCACAGAATTTTTCACATTTAAAAAAAAAAAAAAAAAAAATTAACAATTATTTATGATTAATTAAAGATTGTTCCATTGAAATGCATTGGAGAGCGCCAGGTAGCGAGAGGTCATACCTGTCGCTGTTCAAGGTCGCTTGCTGGCGCTGTGGGGTGAGGCTGGAATAATGATGAATGAGTCGCTATCTGGCGCTCTCTGTCGCTAAGCAGGATCGGCTTGATAAATGTGGGATTGTGGTGGGGAGCCGGCGTTCGCGTGGCGGGGAGCGTCATTACCGTTCGCTCACCAGTCGCTACCTGGCGCTATCCCTTGTAAATAAGGGCCTAAGGCCCCTATTCATGAAGCTCTAGCGTCAGGTAGCGCCTTGTAAATGACAGGTAGCGTCAGGTTAACGACGGACACGGCACGCAATTACACATTTATCAAGCAGAATCTGTTTAGCGACTGGGATAGCGCCATGTAGCGTCCGATTCATCATTATCCCATCCTCAGCGAACAGCGCCGGCGTTCAGCCTTGCACAGCGCCAGGTATTACCTCTCGCTACCTGTGGCTCTCCCATACATTTCAATGGAGGATCCTTTTCTTCTCTTTAAACAGGGTTTTTTTTTCTTTTTTAAATCTGGCACAGAGACATTTTTTTTTCAAATATTTTTCATGTTTTATATATTTCCGCAGAAATGACATTACAGGTCTGGCATTAAAGTGTTCATGTTACAATGTAATAACAATGTTATTCCATATGTTTTCGCTTTGTTACTGGTGGATACATGCTGAAAAACAGACTTTAAACACACAGCCTCCAGGCATCAGAAAAGCATTTTTTAGCGCCGGAGTTTTGTATGGATGGTTTTTTAATGAATATGTTGTGAGTCAGTCGCACTGACCAGTCGATAACATGCGCTCTCATACAGCGCTGTACTGGTCAAATAATCATCACAATGTATTCATCATTGCTGCACAGCGACTGAGTCGCTATGAACTAGCGACCCACGGCCGAACACAGCGACTACTAGCGGGCGCTCTGAAATGCCTGCTACCGGCGTTCATCTGTCGCTACCTGGCGTTAGTGATGAATCAGCCTGTTAGTAATGTTAGGGACGGGATATAAATTGGACGGCCTTGTTGTGGCTTTTACATTCATTGCAATCTATGTTAACCAACAGTTCATGCTTTTAAAGTGGACCAACACCAGGATTTTGACTATCCTGGGTTTTGGTCCACTTCGGCGGGGCACCCCAATAGGGGTTGCCCCGCTGTGTGAAACCCCCCAGAAAGCCCCAAAAACTCACCTCTCCCCGCTCCTACGTGACCGCTGCTGCCAATCCCCGCCGACGGACAAGCGGGAGGCAGCGACGGACAAGAGCGCGCTCGTCGCCGCCGCCGCCTCCCGCGCGTCACTCTTACAGGGTGCGCGTCCTGCTAGAGGGACGCGAGGGAGGCGGTGGCAGGCGCCGCTGGATCGAGGAGCAGGTAGGGATTTAGGGGTTTCTGGGGGGTTTCACACAGCGGGGTGCCCCGCAGTCAGGGGGCTGATCGGTCCGGGAATCTTATAGATTCCCGGCCCGATCACGGGAGGGTGTTAACAAGTGTTAGCTAGCGTTTTCCAATAGTATGAGTGTGCAGAGGGTTACTATTCTTTTGTCTATGGAGTGTGGTCACACCCCTCTAGCACCTCTTTGACTGTTATATATTGACTGAGCACATCCTGTCTTCCTTTTTGCTATGAATCAATCCTATAAAGCAGAGGTTTTCAATTTATTAATGGAGTACCACTCCCCATTTTGTAATTTGCCCAATTACCACCTCTACCACTACCAATACAGACTTCGCTATGAGGCCAGAGATCCTATACTGGCCCAACACCATCATCCCTAGATGCTCCTCTGTGGCACTATTATTCTAGGCGTATCCTATTGTAGTAATTTGTCTGCAGTGCTTTATGCACCCCCCCCCCCAGCTTTCACCCCTAGGTATCTTAAATTTCCTACAGCACTAGGCTTAGCAGGGTGATCTGGTGGGGGCATCCCAAATCAGGATGCCCCAGGCACCAAAGCTACGATCCTTGATGTTTCTTCTTACTTACTCAGTGGTAAAGGTTAGTCTGCTGCTGTGGCCTTTGGTCTCTTTTGGAGAGCCTGCATGGCCCGGGAAAGTAGTCAGGGCTGTTATTAGCCCTACCTAAACCAGCGATCAGCTGTGATCACTATTGCAGAGCACTCTGGGGAAACTGTATGTAACACAGGCTGTTGCATCAGCTGCAATCCCTTCCCACCTCCACCCTCCTCCTTCCCACTCTGTGCCTGAAATGGGTACCAAAGATCCCACTGCACCTCTCCCACTGACATGAATGTGGATCTTCTTTGGTCTACAGACCACTCTCTGCATGTTGGTGTACTCTCCTTTATCTAGAAGGGCATTCTGAGCATATTATACTAAACGACCCTCTCTATGCAAGTCCTTTGTTCATTGTTTATAATTTCCTAATTGTAACTATCAGGGCCGGATTATGAGGGGGGCGCAAGAGGCGCGAGCCCCGGGGCCTCCACCACTTGCCCTGCAAAGGGGGCCTCCACCAACCTTTGGGTTATTGTCTGGCCCAGGAGGCTTTTCAGTCTTTGGTCTGACGGGCCGGCAACAAAGCTATCGGCGGCAGTAGGGGGCCCCCCCCGCGCCTGGGAAAGCCTTTTTTGGTTTTTGCAAACCTACAGCCAAAGCCACCACAGGGCAGGACGAAGTCTAGAGCAGCAAAGCCGCCGCCAGCAACGCTACAGTGATGGGTGCAGAGCTGTCACTGCACATAAGCCACCAAGCACAGCCGCTGGCAGCTCAATGCAGGGAACCAGCCGGGCGACTACACTACCCCCCACCCAGAATGGCAAAGCAGGAGTTCCCGAGCAGCACGCACCCGCACAAGGATGGCACAAGGTACTTGATTTGATGTTAAAGTGGGCGGGTGCCAGACAACCACCAATCATTTACTTGTATCTGGGGCCTCCACCACACTTAATCCGGCCCTGATAACTATGCCTATGTATGTTTTTGGCAAACTGTCACAAAAAGTGGTCTGATGCCACGTGTGGTGGGCTTCACTACATCTGTGCTTTGTGGATGCCACCATGATATTATGCTGTATGCTTTCTTACCTGTTTTCTCTTAATTTGTAATTTTTATTCTCAATAAACCTTTTAATTTGTAATTTTTATTCTCCTTTTTTATAATTCACCTGGGAAGATGATTCTTTGAAATATTTCCATAACAGGTGGTGGAGACATGGGCAGTATCCAATCCAGCATGGAGTCATCTCTGCCGGTATGTGTGGACGAAATGAGGTAAGAAATTATCGGCCAAGAGGTGACATTATCACCGGTCTCTCCCTTCTTTTTCTGGGCTGTTCCTGCTCTAAGGACTCACTGCTGGAAGCGATATCTGTGGCCCTGCTTGAGGGGGGCAACAAGTACTATGGTTGTCCTGGATGCGCATTTCTTGTGTGTTATCCTTCATTAAAGAGCTGTTGTGTTTTACTTTGTATTGAAATGTGACGATATACAAAATATATGGCCAGATAAAAATATGACCAAAACTATGGTTGTTAAACATACCTTGTCAATTAGAAGTCTGCTAGTACATTTGTCTGGAGGTGCCAACAGTGATCTATTTACATTTGGAGGAACAATCCATTTTTACAATCCTGCACTAAATAGGCCTCCTGTCAGGTGACACCTCCCTATGTGGTGATTGACATATACTTACTACAATACTGCAAAGCAGTGAATGAGACATTTGCTGCACACATCTCTTCAAAAGAAAATGGACATTAAAGCATAACTTTTACAATGGAACTCCCCTGAAACCCAATTGGCTACATCCAGCATGCTGCCCGCCCCTATAACCAGTTTAAAAATGAGAGCAGTGGGCACAGATGACATGACATGCCAGGGGATTGCTTCTAATAAGTAGGATGTTATCACCACTTCCCGTGTACCCCTCACAGCAGGATATTATCTTCACAAGAGGTAAAGGATTTCTGTTTATTTCTCCCCTTTTTATTTTATAAGCATCTTGCCGTATATTGTATGTCTGTTATTTTTATTGTACATCTTTGTTTAACATGCACTGCCCCTTATGGGTGAATTAAATCCTAAAGATTTATAAAGTGGTCTTCTGTGTGCTAACCCGCTAAACTTAAGGAGAGACATTGTATGTGTGCTAAATCTTGTGCCCTGTATGCTTGCCTATTGCTACTAGTGCCTGTCTGGGGGTGTGAGATCACTTTACAATCGTAAATTGGAGTGTGACTAGCTAGGGATGAGCGAATCGGTTCTAACGAACCGGAATTCGCTCCGAATTTCAGGGAAAATTCGATTCTGCACGAACCCGAATTTTTTGTGGTTCGTGCTGACCGAATTTTCCCTGAAATAAAAAAAAAAAAACGGCATGGTGGGAGCGGGGAGGCCGGCTGCGCTGTCAGCGGGCGGCAGAAGCTGACAGCGCAGCCGGCCTCCCCGCTCCCACCATGCCGGCATTTTTTTTTTTAAGCAAACACTTACCGGCATGGTGGGAGCGGGGAGGCCGGCGCCGCTGTCAGCTGTCATCAGAGGAAGCCGCTTCTTCTGATGACGCGTCTGTGGTGTCCCAGTCAGCATGCCATGTATTAGAGTAAGTGTTATGTCATGTTACTGTGAGGTTAGGATGCCATCAGTATAGACTTAACTTGTTTTCAGTAACATATTCCATACGTCTACATTGCATACATGAAGGATAATTCAGTGCGGTTCTCTAGTGGCACCTACTGGTCAAAACATATTGTGTCTTCACATTAGTCTGCTTGTATTTGCATAGTTGTCTGTCAAAAGGTGGAGAGATACTTGGTCACACCCACCTTTCATAGACAACATTCTGGAAGAAAGTTCCAGAAGTCTGTGGGAGGTCCCCGTTGGTACAGCCTCCTCTGACCAGGTGGGCTGGCCGACAGGTCCTCAAGCGAGTTGGAGTGTGGTGTGCAACCTGGAGACATGTCTACTGCTACAGTTTCCGGTCCTGTTCCAGAGCACATGTCAGTCATCATATCTTCTGCTAAGCTCCAGTCACAGATAAGTCTGCATCTTTTCAAAATCTTCTTTTTCCCTGATACTGCTGCAAGCAAGTACCCTGATCACCAGTCCACACTGTGGGGATAGAGATCTTCAGTCCTTCAGATTGTTTCTCCAAGTAACGAGTTCTTCTTTAGTCCAGGGGGATAGAGCTGAACCAGGGCCCCTGGCAGACACTGTACCTATTGAGACCTGCGGTCAGGGCAGTGACTTATCGGCTTTCATGTCGGTGCCTGTACTCCTGCATGCTTACTAGCGTATGGTGTGACAGCAAGGCAGAGTCCCTCTGTGAGTACAGATTCATGTTTAAAACTACAGTGAGCCAAGCTGTAAAGATCCTCACAAGTGAAGTATTACTTGGACTGTGACTTCCCCAAAACCCGCCAATACCACCTAAAGAGTTAAAGGGGATTGTGACCAATTTACTCTCCACTTACCTGAGGTCTGTGATGTACGTCTTCTGTCAAGTGCTTCATTATAAAAGATTGTCTACTGCATTTGGGAATTGTTTTGCACAAAGTTTTCAGTAAAGTTCCCCGTTCTTTAACCTTGGTCTCAGAAGTCATTCCAGCCTGTACCATGCGAGCGAGAACAAGTGGGACATTTGACAAAAGCGGCGTGCTGTGTGTGTACTAGGGATTAGGGCAAGATCCCCGGCCATTTCTCCACTCGTGACATACCTATTCTTGCCCTGGCTGCACCACAAGTACTAGCAGACCCTGCAGCATTGCCCCTGGTTACCACACGTCCTCTGATGACAGCTGACAGCGGCGCAGGCCTCCCCGCTCTCCCACCATGCCGGCATTTTTTTTTTCCTTTCAGGGCTTGGTGGGAGCGGGGAGGCCGGCTGCGCTGTCAGCGGGCGGCGGAAGCCTGCTTCTGCCGCCCGCTGACAGCGCAGCCAGCCTCCCCGCTCCCACAAGAAATGAGCGATTCGTTCAAGTTCGATTCGGGCGAACCCGAATTTCTTTGAGAAATTGGGCGAATCGCCCAAATCGAACTTTTGAGAAGTTTGCTCATCTCTATTTATAGCTGTCTAGTCGGGCCTAGGACCTTATGGTGTGATTGGGTATATTAACTGCATAAGGTGAGATCTTAGCTTGAGATCTGTGTGTGTATGTAGTGTCTGGCTATTAGGGTCAGTGGTGGTGACTTTTCCCAAAGACCGTGTGTGTGGGTAAATGATTGTTTGCAGTACGATTGAAATCCGGTCTGGATCAAGGCATAAAACCTCCTTGATTCATGACAAAATGAATGATGGTATGGATGATGGCATGCTTTTGTACCAGTACTGTTATACTTGCGCCTCCACAATCTTAACCCCTGCCCCAGAGTTCTGCTGACACAATACCTCAGGATGAGGATAATGAGCTTATAAGCTTGATTTTTTCCAAGACAAAACAGTGTTTTAAACATAGTTACCTAGCTCTGTTCTTGGTTGTATGTGCACAGTAATACTGTAAAAGTTTAAAGGGAGCATGGAAAGTAACCTATCTCGGAGGAATACGTTGATGGTCTCAAGTCAAGAAGAAAGGGACCGCCCCGGGGGTCCCTTGCTCGTCACTTTTTTTTTTTTTTTCCTTTCCCCTGGTGTTTTTGTTCTCTTTCCATTCCTCCCCACACCTCTTTCTGTCTTAATGCTGGCCTCTCTCTAAATGGCTGGCATTCCGCTTCTTGTTCTTTTCTTTCTTGATCTAGCTCTATATTTAAAGATGAGGCAGTGGGGGCAAGACATTGAAGATGCTCGGTTTATTAGGTCGCAACTAACTTTAGCATGGTGCTTATGGGATCCCATGGCAAGGGCTCCAGACAGGCAGCAGTCTAGCTCACTGAGAATTTTGGTGGAGAGCTTCAGTCTAGCAGACGAGCGGGTTACCCGGCACTGTTGACTCACCACTTTGGGTGTCTTGATGTTTTAAATTGCTATATGTACTGTTCTGTGAGGCTGCAACCTGAATCTATCTTGAACCTATCTTGATGCTATGGCCACTAGGTCAAATGTATGTACACCATGTTTTTGCCTCGGAAAAATACAATCTTGAATAAAGATCAGTATGTTTAATAAAAAAAAAAAAAAGAAGAAAGGGACCACCGGTGTCAGCAAAAAAAAGGTATAGTCAGTGTTTCAGCCCCCTACGTTCTCCTCATAAGCAGGTATCACGGATGATACGTTGGGGTCTTGCCTCATGCTGGTATGGCATGGAAACTGTATTACACACAGGGTGAAGGTGGGGTTTGTAGGCTATATCCTATGTTACCAAAAAGAGGGAGGGAAGTGATTCAGAGGAAGAACAGGATTGTTTGGCTGATGCATGTTTGTTTTCAGTATTGTAATTCTAATAACAAACCTAAAAAGGAAAAGGTTTTTACTCGCGTTGGTGAGGCACAGCCAGGCACCCCTTAATATAGAGGATCCAAAGATGGTCCTTGTGCCTGTTTGGCCCTACACAGACTGGTGTGCACCAAGTGGGTTCCACACAGATTGGATTCCCTGGTCTACCAGTGAGCTTAGAAAAACAATATAAAAAATAATATAAAATAAAGATTCCCCTCCTATGAAGATGCCCCAGAGCTTTGTACAAAAATTAAATGTGTTTGTACTTCATATCTGTCCAGACTTGGTTTGTCCCTTTAAAACTGTTAGCTTTTCAGCTGATTACCAGCTGATCATGGGTCACATAGGATAGAGGGAGGTGAGTAAAGTAGACTTGCCCAAGGATAAAGGTAGACAAAATGTATCCCTGGGAATACAGGGAAATCCCCAATGACTCAATGTCCCCCCCCCCCCCCCAGTGCCCCTATCCCCCACAACACCTGTTGACCCTAATGAATCCACTCCAAAATCATTATGACTGACATAATCCTCTTTGATGTTGCACTTAATGATTACACACAAAGCACCTTACTCTTACACAGTATTGTGTGTATGGTGTGTGTACTGTTTTTACATTATTAATCATTTTTACACCAGCAGGCTGTCTCGCAGGCTCTCTTGGCTTCTGTCCTCCGGCGCTTGCTGCGTCCGCCCACTGATGACGCCAGCAAGCGCCGGACACACCTAATGTGCTGCTATGGACTGTGGAGCGTTCCCCCCCCCCCCCCCGCTTCCCCCACCCCTTAGGCCCCGGACGGATGATGCAATCACGTCTGCGCAGGCATTCAGTTTGGAACGCGCATCCATAAAGGCGTGCGTTCCAGTTGAATAGCGCCGCTGCAGATGATAGCGCAACTTCTCAGCGGCTAAAGCCATCAGAAATATGTATTTTCAGATGGCTTTAGGCGACCCCTGTGTTTTGGTCGTTTGACCCCCGCCAGGGTCCCGACCCACAGGTTGAGAACCGCTGCTCTAACCCATAACTGACACTAAGGTGCCAGGGGTTGGTTTTGGATGGCAGAGTGAACTTCCTTACAGAAAAGAAATCACTGCCTGTTCAAATACGGCCCATAAATACACAGACAGCTTTACACTGTGACCTGTAACCTGTTGGGCTGAGATATCCTCTGTACTTTAAGGGGGTTATTTAAGGAATGCTAACGCCATGTAGCATCACGTAAATGCCGGACGCAGTATATGAAAACCATATATATGAATGAGCGCCTCTAATAGCGCCATGTAGCGTCACATGTATTACTAGCGGCGGCTCAGTGTAAAGCGCCGGCGCTGTGTGATACACAGCTCCATGTAGCACTTGTCGCTCAGTATCGCTATCCCATACAATTCAATGGTGTTCTATTTGGTTGTGTATAAATAGCGTTTTCCTAAAGTAATGCTCTAGATTTTTGGTCCAAATGATTGTGTGGCCTCTCCTGTCCGGCAACCAAACACTTTTATTGTGTTTTTTTTGTTTTTATGCAGAATTGTATGTGCAGGTCGGCCATTGCAGTGTCATTGTCACAGTGTTAAAAAAAAATGTCATTCCATATGTTTGTGCTCTGGTGCTGGTGTTTGTGTTGAGAAACAGCCCTACCCTGGTGCTGAGGCAGGACTGGAGGGTACAAATAAAAAAGAAAACATAGCTTAGGTGCCTGTGCCCCTCTCGCCATGCTTCGGATCCCTTGCGCCGCCATCTTGGGTGACAAAATGTTTTGGAAGAATAATTTATGTAATGATCTACATGATGGTCTGTTTTTATAGTTTTATATATTTGAACTGGTTTTAGGCGATCTTAAAAGTTTAAATATTATGCTATAGCTATAAGTTAGTAGTTGCTTAGCCCAACTACTGGTTTATGTTTATGATTAAATATCATGTATTTTAAGCCATGCGGTTTCAAGCTTTTAGCATGCAATAAATTAAACTGTATTCTTAAAGTAATTAGGGAATGATGGTAAGTTATATTATTATGATATGCTTATGTGCTTAGGCGGACTGGGGCCAAAATTCAGCCCTGGATTTTACCACCCCCTGGCCTGCTACGGCCCCCACCATGATGTCAGAGCTATAGCATTGGGGGCTGGGGTTCCTTGGATTGTGGGCACAGTAGGGCTGGGTACAGGGGGATGAGAGGGAGACTAAGGGAGCAGGGATACAATGTGGGTGTTAAAAGCAGCAGCCCAACTGGCCCCAAAGCATTGCGGCCCACCAGCATTGTTTCGGGTCTCCCTATGGCCAGTCCATCCCTATGTGGCAGACACTATAGGGTCACAAAAAAGAACCTTTGACAAATGCTGGACCATCTGCGCATCTCTGTGACTTTGAACTTCCTACATCACATGGGACTTTGATTGTCCTTTAAATACTTAATGCCCTAACTGCTTTGCATATGCAGGTTCTCCACCACCATGCTTTGGATAATCCTTGGCGAATGGTCCAATACTTCTACATCGAACCCCAACGCAAAATGAGGATAAGCTTGAGTTATCCATTACTATCTTTGCAAGTCTGCTTGGCTAGGCGAGAGTTCAGACCAGGATTTGATGCCTGCCATAAGCTTGGAGTCCACCTCAGCACAATGGAGTCTAGACATAGACTGGCGTATAGACTGTGAATACTGAGTGACCAGCTTCCAGAGTCAAAAAGCTGAGGAAGGACCTCAAGCGAAACATGAACTTTGTGTCTATTTGTTTCCTTAAGTATGCAGAGATGGATCAAGCAGTGAGATAGCTCCCCGAAAATGGGCTCGGCTGGTTGGTATTTTTTGTACCTGCTTTTCAAATGTGTGGATGCAGGATATTAAAGTGGACCAAAACCCAGGATTTTGACTATACTGGGTTTTGGTCCTTTCCCCGGGCACCCCCCCCCCGATCGGCGGTGCCCCACTGTGTGAACCCCCCCAGATCGCCACAGCAACTCACCTTATCCCACGGCACGTCTAAGAGCAGCGGCTCTGACGCCCGCATACTCTGCTTCCCTGTAGCAGTGCGCATGCCTGCACCAGGCATTTGTGAATGACCGGCGCAGGCACACTCCCTGTTACAGGGAGGCGGAGGATGCGGCCTTCAGAACCGCTGCTCTTAGACGCGCCGTGGGACCGGGATAAGGTTAGTTGCTGTGGCGATCTGGGGGGGGGGGGGGGGTTCACACAGTGGGGCACCCCCCGGGGAAAGGACTGAAACCCAGGATAGTCAAAAGTTTTGACCCCAGCTTCAACTAAGGACTTTCACTACTACTTATCCCGAAGTACTTATCCAGTGAGCAACACTTTGTTTCCTGCCCAGCTGAATGTCACTAAACAGAGACTGAGACACTGTGTCAGCCTTCCAGAGGGTGAAAATAATGAGAGCTCTAATCGTTTTGATGTTCCCCCTGCTCTTCATCAGCATCTGGTAAGATAACAGTCTTATTTCAACTGTACCAATCTACAATAAGACTAGATTGTGTGTGACCTTTGGGTGTGTAGCCGGGTGCCTATTACATTTGCCTTCCCTAAAGACTTGACTGAAATATGACATGTGTTTATCTATCCTATGATATTTACCCCTAGAGATGTATCCCTAGATCAGAGAGAGATAAGGTCATAGTTATTACATCATGTGTAATAACGCATGAAGTTGCTTGGTAGATTGTGTTTTTTGTTTTTTTTTTTTTATTATTTATAACGCAAATACTATATCTGCTACATATCTGCTGTATCTACGTATTTGCATTATCTATAGACAGGAGAAATTCTTTAATTTTTCTGCTGTGCTAGAGTCATAATTTGACTACTATAGATGTTTTTCTCATCTTTATAAACCTTGATTTTTCCCTACGTCCTAACTGTACAGATTGAGATGTCATCACTGAGTTGGGGTCATTAGCAGACCAGTCCATTGTTTATAATTTCCAAATTCTAACTATGGTTGTCAGAAAAGGTCCATGAAAATGGTATGATGCTAAGTTTGATGGGTTTTACTTCATGCCACCATGATATCATGCTGTATGCTTTCTGTTCTTATATCTTTTATTTGTAACTTTTATTCTCAATAAACCTTTCTTTTATAATCCACCTGGGGAGATGGTTCTTTGAAATATTTCCATAACAAGATTAATGCCATCTTTTGGGAAGCAACATTTAGTTAACACCATGATATAAAGGCACATGATAGCAATAAAGTGATTATCATAATAAGGATGATGATAATATTTATTAACAAATTATTTTTATTAAAACAGGTATATAAACACCTTTAGGCAAAGGGCCCCAACCGCAGTCCTGCAACGGGATGCAAGACTGGTGCAAAATTTTACAAAGGAGAAACAAAAGGCCATCAGCACCTTAAAAGAAAATAAAGACATTATAATGAAACCATCTGAAAAAAAGGTGGTGCTATAGTCATCATGAACACCAGCGACTACAAACAGAAGGCATACAGATAGCCGTCTTAACACCTTACACTATGCCAAACTACAGGAGGATCCCACAGACATCTGCACAAAGGAACTCCTAAAACTACTTTAAGGCCTTCCCTCCGAAATCAGGGATTCCGTAATGCAGCTGATACCAGAGGACCCAAAGGTGGCCTGCTTTTATATGGTCCCCAAAGTTCATAAATGAGGAACTCCGGAAAGACCTAAAATCTCTGGTATTGGGACTGACCGAAAACCTGTCAGGCAGGGTGGAACATATCCTAAAACCTCTGGTCCAGGAGACACCAAGTTTTATTTAGGATACAACACACCTTCTTAATAGACTATCTGCAATTGGACCTTTACCAGAGGAAACCATCTTGGCCACTATGGATGTAGAGTCACTTTATACCGACATACCACATGATGAAGGTATAGTTGCTTGTGCAAGGTACCTGCAGGAACACAACCTACCTGCAGATGAGATCACCAAAATAATACATTTCATCCTGACCCACAATTACTTGGCCAAGGTCTATACCTGCAGCAGATGGGTGTGGCAATGGGCTCAAGATTTACACCGCAGTACGCAAATTTATTCATGGAAAAACTGGAAGAGGAGTTCCTATCACAATGTGCCACTAGACCAATAGCCTATTTTCGCTACATAGATGACATCCTAATCATCTGGTCTAAAAGCCAGTTAGACCTCATTGATTTCCACATGAATTTTAATGACTTCCATCCCACAATATGTTTGAAACTCACCCATTCACCAACAGAAATCCATTTCCTTGACACTACCATACGTGTTAAGGGAAAGGTCCTACAAACATCCATCTCCCGGAAACCCACAGACCAACGGACATACCTTAACCAGAACAGCTTCCACCCAAATCACATCAAGAGGTCCATCATATTCAGCCAGGGAATTGGATACAAAAGAATCTGTTCCGAAACCATGGACAGAAAAGCACATATGAACAATCTACAAAGGGACTTTATTAGGCAGGGCTACAAACCATTAGAAACCGAGGCCCAGGTACAAAAAGCACTCCACTTCCCCAGAGACAGACTCCTGCAGCACAAAGAATCCCAAAAGAAGAACCGTGTTCCTCTGGTTTTCACATACAATCCATGTCTGGAGGTTCTAAGGAAAATTGCGAAGGAGCTCCAACCCCTTTTACACAAGAAGAAGACTTCAAGAAGAGATTTTCCCAGATCCTCCTCTGTTGGCATACAGACAACCTCCCAACCTCAGAAACCTCATTGTGAGGAGCTCCCTTAGTGACCCAGCACAAAATGGGACAAGGCCTTGCCTACAGAATAGGTGTGAAACCTGCGCACACATTTATACCACCGACAGAATAAAGACACCAGGTATGCAACATGATTACAAAATACAGGGTAATTTCACATGCAAATCCCCTAATGTAGTGACCTGCTCATGTGTGTGCGGGGCCCCTCAGCATTTTACATCGGGCAGACGGGACAAGCGCTAAGAAAGCCACTAAATCTGCACAGGTTCACAATTAAAAATAATAAAACTGGTGATGTGCCTGTTGCAGCCCAGTTCTGCAGACCAGGCCATGGCCTATGTGACCTCAAACTCGCAGTGCTCAAGGGGGGCTTCCGCTCACAAAAGGAGAGATTGGAGTGGGAGTGTAAATGCATCCAAATCTTTAAACCGATGGGCTGTAGGCTAAACGGGGACAATAATTTTATGTGTCATTATGACATGAATTGAACAGACAAGACTCATCACAAGGTCTGATATTAAACAGACTGTCTGGCCTGGTGTGAGAGCAATAAAAAGTCTACACTCTCTCTCCCCCTCTCATTCTTATCAGCCCACCATTAATTGTTATAATCCCCCTGATTCTTATCTCACAATATATGATTTTACGACTTTGCTATTTTTCATGTGTGTGAGTGTAAAAACAATTGTCACTCCTTTGTAGTTTTCTGTATAAATGTGTGTCTAAGTTACAGATCTGTATTATGCCTGAAGAAGAAGCTTGAAACGCCTCTAAAGCTTGCATTCTCAATCACATTGAGTTAGCCAATAAATGGTATTTCCTTAACCTTGGATTTCCGATTATAAATACATATTTATATATTTAATCATAGATTTTAAGGCAAAATACTTCAACCACTCTATGAATAACCTTTTGTTATTGTCGTTCTTTTTGCTAATAAAAGCTGAAGAAATGTGCTGCTAGCACCATTTAGTGGTTCTTTGCTCCCCCTAGCGGCCATGTATGGTCACATGTTATGTACAATTTCTCTCCTAATTATGAGTTCCTTGCACCATCTTGTGGCCATTAAGGAGAATGCTTGGCTTGTTTTTGATTCCGATTTACTTCTTACACTCCAACTGACTAAAGCGGACCTTCACCCTGAATAAGAGCCTATCTTATATGTTTCCCACACCCTGTACATACAGATTGCTCACATTAATCCGGACCTTCACCCTGAATAAGAGTCTATCTAATATGTTTCCCACACCCTGTACATACAGATTGCTCACATTAATCCGGACCTTCACCCTGAATAAGAGCCTATCTAATATGTTTCCCACACCCTGTACATACAGATTGCTCACATTAATCCGGACCTTCACTGTGAATAAGAGCCTATCTTATATGTTTCCCACACCCTGTACATACAGATTGCTCACATTAATCTGGACCTTCACCCTGAATAAGAGTCTATCTTATATGTTTCCCACACCCTGTACATACAGATTGCTCACATTAATCCAGACCTTCACCCTGAATAAGAGCCTATCTGATATGTTTCCCACACCCTGTACATACAGATTGCTCACATTAATCAGGACCTTCACCCTGAATAAGAGTCTATCTTATATGTTTCCCACACCCTGTACATACAGATTGCTCACATTAAAAATCATCCTACCTCCATCTACTGCATGTTATGAGCCTTTAAACATCCAAGATGGCGGCTCATGGAACGTCAGGCAGTGCCTTCTGACTGTGCTGCTCTGCATTCTGGGACTGCTGACCTTTTCCTGACCCCAGCTCTGCTCTGTCTGAGCAAAGCACAGCTAAACCCACCCCCCTGTACTTTATCCCACTCTCCTCAGTAAGTGTGATGCTTCTGAGTCAAGATGGCGGCGCCCGTATCCTAAAGTCCTGAACAGAGTTGCAGCCCAGCGTGGGAAAGAATAAGTGACTAAAAACTTAAAATATAATAACTTTAGATGCTGGGGAATAGTTTTTTAAGGGTTTGGGCTTTTCAATAAATCATGGGGAAGGTCCGGTTTAATGACATTTAGGCAAGAACAAACCCACCAGTAGCCGGCCGCTGGCTTTCCCCCAGGCTGTATAAAACCCCACAGGGTCCTGCCGTGCCACGGGGCGCCACCAGCTTAACAGCGTCCATGAGCTGGGCCTCGATCAGAAGGACTTGGGCCCCGCAAGCAATAGCGGTGTAGGTCCAGTCTCCTGTACGCAACATTTCCTGCGCCCCCGGGCGGGAATTTAGCGCTAGGCTCCTTACTCATCGCTTGCTGCTACTGAGAAAATCGCCGGCTCCCCTCCGCAATCACACATTTATCAAGCCGATCCTGCTTAGCGACTGACAGAGCGCCAGATAGCGAATCATTCATCATTATTCCAGCCTCACCCCACAGCGCCAGCGAGCGACCTTGAACAGCGACAGGTATGACCTCTCGCTACCTGGCGCTCTCCAATGCATTTCAATGGAGCAATCTTTAAATACTTTAAATATTCATAATTAATTGCTATTAATGTTTTTTTTTTTTATTTTTTTTAAATGTGAAAAATTCTGCGACCACTTCTGCAATGTTAGATATTTTTTTTAAGGTAAAAAAAAAAAAAATTGTGCAGAATTGATATTACAGGTCTGATATTAATGTATTCATATTACAAAATGTTTTGAAAAACTTTTTTTTTTTTTTTTCAAAAATATGGTGGTTTGGGGGTTAAAAAACTACTTTTAACACATCGCCACCAGCGCTCTGGGGTTTAAACAAGCATTTCACAGCGCGAGAATTTTTTGAGCGTGATTTGTTAATGAATATGCTGGGAGCCGTTCGCTATGGCCATTCGCTGTCATGCGCTCCCATACAGCGCGGAACCTGTCAAACAGCGACTCCTAACCCCGTATTCAACATTACCGCACACCGACTGAGTCGCTGTCAACAACCGAACAACGGGCAAGCACAGCGAATACTAGCGGGCGCTGTGAAAATACCGATACTGTCGCTCATCTGTCGCTACCTGGCGCTATTAATGATTCAGCCTCTTAGATGTGGTACATTTGAGGTAGACACAAAATAAAATGAGAGTTTTCAGTGGACCGTCCTTTCATGCAGTTTACCCAGAGGCCCCCCTCCCCCTACTCTCTGAACAAAATGTGAAGTTTACTGTTTATTAATTTAGAAAAAATATTCATATTTATTTAGATGACAAATTATAAAACAGTTGTACAAGTCCCCTGCACGTGCTGGTGAAAAAAAAGGGGGGGGGGTCATCATTTTTTAAATGGAATTTCACCCATAACCAATGTCATATTGTCATAGTTTTTGAGCTCCATTATTTTGATATGTTGATAATCCAGTAAGCCTCAGAGAACCTTAAAAATAAGGCCAAAAAGTGGAAGCCAGTACACAATGCCCTATA
The DNA here is from genome assembly GCA_027917425.1 of Gastrophryne carolinensis. Classification (NCBI taxonomy): domain Eukaryota; kingdom Metazoa; phylum Chordata; class Amphibia; order Anura; family Microhylidae; genus Gastrophryne; species Gastrophryne carolinensis. The sequence continues at coordinate 13,793,524 of CM051243.1, forward strand.
TAAAAAGGCAAACCCTCTTAAAATGATATTTCAGACATAGCCAATTGTAGACCATTGTGTCGGGCTACATTTGGCACTGTCCTACACTGTTTTCTGTTTTTAAATAGAAGAAGAAATGGCTGATTTCTTATCTGAATCAAGTGGGCGTGGTCACTGGAGCTAAGATGCTGCATGATAATCAGCATAATGGGTGGGCGGTGTTAAATGACCCCATTTAAATCACATCTCTTCCAGCCCCCCCCCTCAACTGTCACTACCCACCTAATCTTAGGCCCTTATTCATCAAGCGATAGCGCCAGGTAGTGTCCGACGAGCGCCAGGTAGCGGCAGCTAACGGCGACTACCGACTCAAGTACGCCGGCGGCGGTCACAATGACGCATTTATCAAGCAAAATGAGGCTAGCGCCGGCGAGAGCGACGACTAGCGCGGCATTCATCATGAAGCCGCCTGGACCGAACAGCGCCGCTGCAAATTCCCTCACAGCGCCAGGTATGAGCTGTCGCTCCCTGGCGATGTCCAATGCATTTCAATGGAGCAATCTATAATAATTCATGATTATTTGGTAATAATTTTTTTTTTAATTTTTTTAATGTCAAAAAATCGGAGAACACTTCTGCAATGTTAGGATTTATTTTTAAGTCAAAAAAAAAAAAAAAATATGTGCAGAATTGATCTAACAGGTCTGAGATTAATGTATTCATATAACAAAATGATTCTAAAAACATGTATAATGTTACATTCAAAAAATATGGTTGTTTAGGGGTTAAAAACTAGTTAATACAGATCGCCGCCAGCGCTCTGGGGTTTAAACAAGGAATGGACAGCGACAGCACATTCGGAGCGTGATTTTTTGATGAATATGAAGCTAGCCGTTCGCTCTGGCCATTCGTTGTCAGGCGCTCACATACAACGCTGGACCTGTGAAACAGCGACCCCCCAGCCCGTATTCAACATTACCGCACACCGACTGAGTCGCTGTCATCAAGCTAATGCCGGCCAAGCACAGCGAATACTGGCTGGCGCTGAAAAAATCACGCTACAGTCGCTCATCTGTCGCTACCTGGCGCTATTGATGAATCGGCCTCTTAATCTTTATCTCTCCTTTGGTAACTTCCCTTCCACTTTCAAACATTGGCCTTGATTCACAAAGAGTTGGAAAAAACTCTCATGGTAGTAAAAAATTAAATTCATGAGAAAAAAGCCTGAGAATGTCGCTGTTAGTGAATCACCAGATAAAAAGACAATAAAAGTCAATGGCAGCTTTTACTACAAGTAAAAAAGGGTAAAAAGTTCAATAGCTTTTTCAGGAGTAAAAAAGTGCCATTAACTTTCATGGTCTTGTCTCATGAATTGAATTTTTTACTACCATGAGAGTTTTTTTCAACTCTTTGTGAATCAAGGCCATTCTGTCAGAATCCCTCTACTAAAAAAAAAAACCTTCGCTTGACCCATCCAGCACAACCAACCAGACCTATTGTTAATAATCCCTTTATCTTGAAACTCCTAAAACACTTATTTATGAAGGAATAGCGACAGGTAGCAACTGGTGAGCGATCGGTAATGACGGGCCCCGCCACGAGAACGCCGGCTCCCCACCACAATCACACATTTATCAAGCCAATCCTGCTTAGCGACTGAGATAGCGCCAGATAACCACTCATTCATCATTATTCCAGCCTCAGCCCACAGCACCAGTGTCCGACCTTGAACAGCGACAGGTATGACCTCTCGCTACCTGGCGCGCTCCAATGCATTTCAATGGAACAATCTTTAAATATTCATAATTCATTGTTATTAATGTTTTATTTATTTATTTTTTTTTTTAATGTGAAATATTCTGTGACCACTTCTGCCATGTTAGATAATTTTTTTTAAGGGAAAAAAAATTGTGCAGAATTGATATTACAGGTCTGATATTATTGTATTCATATTACTAAATTCTTAAAAAAAATTTTTTTTTTTGGTTCCCAAAAATATGGTGGTTTGGGGGTTAAAAAAACTACTTTTAACACATCGCCTCCAGCGCTCTGGGGTTTAAACAAGCATTTCACAGCGCTTGAATTTTTTGAGCCTGATTTTTTGATGAATATGGTGGGAGCCGGTCGCTCTGACCAGTCGCTTTCATGCGCTCCCATACATCACGGAACCTGTCGAATAGTGACTCGTCACTTTGTATTCAACATTACTGCACACCGACTGAGTCGCTGTCAACAACCGAACAACGGCCAAGCACAGCGACTACTAGCGCGCGCTGTGAAAATACTGCTACAATCACTCAACTGTCGCTACCTGCCGCTATTAATAAATCAGCCTCTTGGTCTACTCTCAGACAACTCTCTCCTTGGCTCACTGCAATTTGTATTCTGCATTCTACACTCAACAGAAACTGCCCTAACCACAAATTACCTCCTGACAGCCAAATGCAATAGTGACTACTTACTGCTTAACCCTTTAAGTGCCAGCTACATGAGTCTCATGTAGTCGCCTCTCTTACCGTTAATTGCTAGCTACGTGAGACTCACAAAGCTGACTTTAAAGAGCTATAAAAAACGTATAAAAGTTAAAAACTCATCTGACCCACTCATTCTCTTCACCCAGGGAGCATCCGATTCCCCCCAGGGCGTTTCTGACTTCAGGAGAGGGCCCAGAATAGCGCCCCCCACCTTGGTCGACACCACTGCTAACTGTAAAAAAAAAAATGACATGTCTTTTTTTAAACTGTTAACCCTTTGTGAACAGGTAAGGAATCCATGAGACCCCTATACCAGTTCACAAGGCTTAGGGGGTTGGCTGGTGACTAGCCATTAACCCCCAGCCCCCCATTACCTGCCTCCCCAAGGCCTGGGGGGCAGAGGTGCCCGGGACCATTTAGGCTTTCTGGCTTGCAGCCGGCAGGGTGGGGGGGGCACAAGCCCTGCTTAGCTGGTGCCCGGGCTGGTTATGTTGGGTAAATTTTTTTGTTTAACTCTTTATAGTGTGGATAGTAGTTGTATTTTATTTCTAAATGTTATAAAGTGCTCTTTTCAGTTTGAGAGGTCTCCTGGGCAGGAATAGCAGGGGGCTACTGATACATATGTGGTACCGTTGTAATTGGAAGAAATGGGGCTTTTGTGTGCAACATGGTTTTCTTTAATAAAATAAATGTTTTATTTAAAATAAAGGAGACCATTTTCTAATATATATATATATATATATATAGCGAAAAATGATGAGAAATGACCTGTCAACAGAGGGTAAAAAATTAGGCTGGAGGCAGATTTAGCTTGTTTTTTCCTGTTTTTGTTTGCATATTGATATTTTAGGAGAACAAGTTTTTTATTCTACTTTTTTGGTTGCACAAGGAAACTCTGTGCAACCAAAGAATTTTTCGAGGGATTGCTTCCAGAAAGATGAGCCCACTACAACAAGCTGGGTACACTGAGAAAGCTTATTGTGTGTACTTGCAAATGTAAAGGTTTGTTTTCGTTGAAAAAGCGCAAGGTGTGCACTGACAGCACCTATGCATGTTGGGTATTGTTCTGTTCGGGGGACCTTGCTTTTTTTCAGATTTAACTTGTTTTTTCTTGTTTGCATATAGTCTTTTTTAGGAAAATGTGGCTTTGATTCTGCATTTTTATTTTTTATTTTTACTTTTTTTTTTACGGAAAACCTGTGCAACCAAAGAATTAATAGGGATTACTTTCAGAAAACTGTGCCCACATCAACAAGCCAGATACGCCTAGAAAGCGAGGTGTGTACTTCCAGAGAGTATAACATTTGTGGGGGTATTTAAAATGTAAAGGGTTGTTTTTTTTTGAAAAACTGCAAGGTGCGCATAGCAGTTGTATTTTAACTAGAAATCTCCTAAAATGCTGTTTCAGTTTGGGGGAGTCTCCTGGGCAGGAAAGGGTGTCTACCAATACATATGTGGTACCGCTGTAAAAACGAAGATTTCACAAGCAATAAGATTTTATTGACAAACTTACATTTTTATTACAAAAAACACTACAAATTGTAAAAATCGATTTTTTATTTTTTTTTGCACATATTTTACCCAAGAATATTGAGAATACACTTACAAAATGACAAACTAGGCAGTTAAAGGGTTAATCTCTCTGCAGCATTTGAAACAGTAGACCATATTTCTATTGGCATGCTCCCACCCATTGGCCTTAAAGTGGACCAACACCCAGGATTTTCACTATCCTGGGTTTTGGTCTACTTCACGGGGCACCCCACTGCGTGAAACCCCCCAGAATGGCAGAAAAAACTCACCTCACCCCGCTCCTACGGTGCATGCGCGGGTCTCGTCCAATCAGCGCGCTCAGAGCCGCTGTGGTATGCACGTACAAGAGAAGAACAACCACAGCGGCTCCGAGCACGCTGGTGGCCGCATCTCGCGATTCCCTCTAACAGGGAGCGCGCCCGCGCTGGCCATTCACAAGAGAGAGAGAAGCGCGAGATGCGGCCGCGGCCCGCGCATGTGCCGTTGGAACGGGAGTAAGATAAGGTGAATGGGGCGTCCTGGGGGGTTTCACACAGCGGGGCATCCCGATTTCAGATGCCCCGCGGGGAGGGATCTGATCGGCCCGGGAATCTTATAGATTCCCAGGCCGATCAGCCTGGGTGTTGGTCCACTTTAAAGACACTTCCTACCTTTCTGAAAGCTCCTTCAGTGTAACTTTTGCTGGCTCTACTGCCTCTACTTTTCCTTTTACTGTTGGAGATCCTCAGGGCTCAGTTCTAGGGCCTCTCCTTTTTTCTCAATACACACTATCCCCTCGATTCAAAGAGCCAAAGTTAATTGATTTCGTATCGAGAATCGTAAGTTTGGGTGGGTGTTTGTCATTTTTTCTTGTTTTTTTGCCCATTTCGTATTCGCACGATCGTTCGCGCATAGACGTATATGAACATACGCATTTCGTACGAGAACCGTATAATTTGCGTTAGTTCGTGTGTTTTTCCCGTCCAAATCGTATTATTTGCGTCCGATCCTATTTTTTACGTCCTTCACATGGGCTTGCGACCAATTCAGAGAGGTGATTGCTAATTGTTTGGAAGCCCATTAAAGAGCTGCTTTACGAAATGTTTGCCGGCAGCTATTTGGCCTCGGGAGTAGGATGGAGCGGAGCGAGTTTGTGGCACATCAAGGGCTTATGCTTTTTGGCATTGAGTTGATCGAGATGTCTGAGAGCAGATTGCCCCTGCGTCGTCGCATGAACATCGATAGCATGAATGATGTTGAGCTGTTCGAGCTGACCAGGCTTAATCGCGCTTCCCGGCATAAATTATATAGTGAGCTGCGGCCATGGTTAGCCCGCACCACAAGGAAGGGGCATGCAATTTCAGGTATGACCAAGATGCTTGGCTGCCTGCAATTTTTGGCGAACGGCTCGTTCCAGAGGCTGGGTGCCCTCTCCTTGGGGATGTCACAGCCTACGCTGAGCCGCGCACTATCTAAATTTTTGGAAGGCATGGCTGCCATAACTCCAAAATATATTTATTTTCCGGATGATATGGCAGCCAGAAACGCCATTAAGCTTGGGTTTTATAATGTGGCCGACATGCCCAACGTTATTGGTGCTATTGACTGCACACATGTGGCACTCGTACCTAGGGCTGCCGACGAGTATATATATAGGTATTGAGATTGGTTATTATGTTGGCCAACGTGTAATGTAACCTGTTTTCCTTTGCGGCAGCATATTTGTTTATCCCTCATTTGTGTAGCTGCTTTATCTAGGCTTTTCATTAGTATTTCCCAATAGAGTGCAGACATGTTTTGTTGTTAATTTTTTATTTTGGGACAAATATCAATTACCCTTTTTGTATGTTTTTGCCTTAAGGAATCGTAAAATGGGACACTCCCTTAATGTCCAGGCCGTGGTTGGTCCGGACATGCGTTTTATGAGTGTCCTTGCCGGCTACCCAGGATCGTCCCACGACTCCTATATCCTCAGGCGATCTGGGTTGTTTCGGAGATTTGAGGCAGGTGAATTTTCGGGGGCATGGCTGCTTGGTAAGTGTGTCCTATTTGTGTGCTATTAAATGTTGGATTAATCTTGTATTTGTTGATATGTTAGTATTTGAATTCTTTACATAAGCCTGAAACTGCCTTTTTCTTGGGTCATATATTATGAACTTCCAAAAAAAATGCTTGCCTCGCTTTTTCCTTCAGAATGTTTTCCCTTTAGTTAGGATGTCTGTAAGTTCCATGTCCCTAAATATATTGGTTGGGAGTTTATACCCAAGGATCTTTGAGCTTTGGCTCCTTTTGTACTATTGGTCTTTAAATGTCAAAGTGGACTTAAACTGCATACATTGTAGTTTCCATATAAATGTGGATAGCCCCTCAGCAGCATCCTAATTGTAACATGTCTGAAAACTAAAAATATATTTAAATTCCAAATCCCCTTGGCCGTGCAGATGTTTGTTAATTAATTGGTATATTGAAGTGCCATTTTTAATTAGGTACTACATTAGTGGCAATATTTATTTTGCTAATGTGCCCTGGGTGTTTTTTTTTCCCCTTTACCTTACATCATTATGATATATGTAAAATTTTTTGTGTTTGTTGTGTTGCCTTTTTAATTTTGATTACATTTAATTGTCTGTTTAAGGTGATTCCGGGTACCCACTTCTACCCTGGCTCATGACGCCTGTGCTGCGGCCCCAGGATGCCTCTCAGGAAGCGTACAACCGTGCGCATCGCAAGACCCGGGCTGTTGTGGAGAGGGCCTTTGGCCTGTTGAAGACACGTTTTCGTTGCCTGGACCATACTGGGGGCGCCCTGCAATATGATCCCAAGAAAGTGATCGACATTATAATGGCATGTGCTGTTTTGCACAATTTTGCCATCCTGGAACGTGTCCCACGTTATGTGGATAGCCTGCCCTCTTCAGCCGTAGAGGATGATGTCGAGAATTTTGTGGGGCCACCCAGTGAGTCTGGCCAATCAGTTAGAGCCAACCTGATTTTGCAGCATTTTACTTAATTTTATTTCGTGTCTCAACATTCTGTGTGTCTGTGTTATCCTTTTTGTTAAATATGTTGTTTTGCCGTAATGTGGCATTACCTCAAAGTAAAACATTTTGACCTTAATTGTTGCCTAATGTATTTCATGTAGTTTCCTTAGCTTTAGATTTGCATTGTTACACCTCTTCAAACCAAAAATATCTGGTTTAGCCCAAGCTGTTTAAAATGTGTTCCCACTAAAAACGCCACAAGTATTGTAAGTGAGATTTTTTTTTTACTTAGAAAATTAAAAATTATAGTGCTTAACAGAAAACATTCCACATACATCTGTGGTTACAAATGGATAACATTACAAAAAAAACATCGAGCACATCTACACCTGGAAGTGAGTGGCACAACCAAACAAGGACACCCAGTCCAAAGGCCAGCCTAGTCCAGTCATTAATATTGCCTGTGCCCAGGGATATTTGGGCATGGCCATAATGTCACACAAACATGTCTGCAAACAGGAGGAGCACCAACCAAATCCATATTTAAAGCCATAAGTGGCCAGATACCCTCCACATAGACCTATGGCATTGGCTAGTGGCCTTAAGCATTACTCTAAGGAGCTATATGGGAGCAAATACAAAACACAACCTGCATGAGCAACACAAAATGGATTGTTTGAAACCTCAAAGGACAAGTAAATACAGTGGGGGTTAAGAGAAAAGATGTCCCACACACCCATGGCTTAATAGGGTGGCTGCCCATAATACCCAGGTGGAGGTCCAGGTGGAGGTCCATGTGAATGGGACCTAGCCTGGGCCATGGCAGCATTGTGAATTTGAAACTGCTCCACAATGTTTCTCTGCATATTGGTCATCTCAGCCATGGCTGACTGGATGCCATTACTTGCAGTGACCACGTTGCTGTTGAGGGTACGCAACTCCGCGAGGATGCCCTGTAGACTGGTATTGATGTTGACCATGTCGGCATGCCTTTGCTCACGCTCTGTAACGAGCTGTGCCTCATAAGAGTCCATTTGTTGGGTCCATAATTGAAGCAGGGCACTCTGCCTCCCCTGGGAAATTGTGGGGCGGCGTAATGGAGTCCGCCGCACAATTACCCTGGCTCTTGGGCGTGCCCTGCCGCGTGGTGTCGTCCCCTCAACAGCAACAGGCCTGCTTTGCAAATCCTCAGCAGCAGAGTGAACACTGGGGACTGTAGTGTCAGTCTCCCCATGTGCATGCACAATGGATGGAGATTCACTCTGCTGCTGAGGATTGGCCAGAGAAACATTATGGAGCAGTTCCAAATTGGGACCCAGGGGGAGGTCATCCGACGTGCCCTGCATGGAGACATCATCATCTTCCTCCATGTCCTGGATCTCTTCCATGAGTGTGCGGGTCTGTAGGGACATATAAAAAAAAAAGTGTAAGTTGGCGTCCAAATTTGGGATTCCCACAGTTTAACACATTCTTAAGCACTTGGTAGTATTTATGGTACTAAATTAACTTACCGGAAATCTCGGATCTGGGCTCCTATGCTGTACGGACCTGGTAGGCATAACCAAACTGGGGGGTGAGTTTACCCTTGCTGAGGGATCATGCTGGGCTGAAGAAGAGAAAAACAAACCACGTAAACACACACATAACCATTTTTGGGATAGGTAATCAAATAAACCTCTATTTGTAATATTAATCAACTCTAGAGCAATGGGGACATTTGTTCAAAGACACGCAAGTTTAGATAGGTGCAATGGCTCGCGAAAACTGCTAACTGACCTCAGTTAGCAGTCAGGTCAGTGTACCCAGTCAGCATACAACTTTCAACGCACATTTTTGGATTTAGACTACCATTCGCTAGGTCCGGGGTACTCAAACAATTGTTGGAAAGGTCCATTTAAAGGTATGTGGTGAGAGGTGAATGTCTGGCCATGGGGCTGACGCAGGGGGTGTCTAGTTAGAAATAAACACACTCGTGGAGGGGCTGGAGATTTCCAAGTGCAAACTAATAAAGGCTGCTTGCCCTTGCTGGGCTGGATGGGGCAGAGCTGAGGGGACAGGGATTGGATGGCTAAAGGGGGGAGTTAACGTATTGATGGTGATGGGATGGATGGAGCAAATCTGTTACAAATGTATGGGGCTTATGTGGGGGGGGGGGGCATGGGGGGACTGTGGCAGATGGGGCAGAGCAGGGGCAGCGGGACACGATTGTGCCAAGAGAAAGTTTTACCAAGTTACTGTGTACCTTGCAATGCCACTTCCTGTGCAGTACTTCATATTGCAATGCTATGTTTCAGGGAGCCATCACATTGGGCAGGAGAACAACCACTACATCGCCGATCAAGGGGGCAGCTCTGAGCACGTCAACACAGAAGTAACTGAGTGCAGGGCTGTCTGGGCAGGGGTCCTGGAATCTGGTGCCAAGGTCCGCATTGGTACCCCGGCCCGCCAGTTGAGTCTCGCTGCTCTAGGTCAGATATGTTTGGGGGTGGCTAATTACATTGTTAACTCAAACACAACTCACACAACAAATAGGCAACCCATACATAATGATGTGTGTTTTGTGCTTGATTCAAAATATATCACTTTTCAGGAGAAACTTCATGACTTTACCAATCCAATTGGAAATTTGATCTTTGCCATAATGGATGTGGTCCTAAATGTGTGATTCCCAGGGACCAAAAGAGGACACAAACAGGCACAGTAGTGCGAGGCCAAGCAAGGCAAACCATAGGGGCATCCCGTTATCTTGTTACTAGTGAACTTTAGATTATTTAGCAAACAGGCAAACATGCAGATTTAAGAGTACTCACCGTGGGTACGGGTCGGTGAGTCTGTGTCCCTTAGACCAGCATGTCCACCGACCGCGACCGGATGGAGAAGTCCCAGCACAATCTCCTCAGCAGGGGTAAACTCCAATTTAGAAGGAAAGCCACCTCCAGTTTTCAGGCTGAAAAGAGAAAATCGTTTGGTACTCAGAAAAGGTGCATACAGTACATCCTAAACATTATATTTGGAGAAAACATTTATTTACCTGTAATTATGCCTTTTAATTTCTTTTTGCCGTACAGCATACTTCAGATCAGAGATTTTCTTCTGAATTTGGGACACATCTTTCCTCTCTTCCCCCGCTGCATTTACTTGTCGTAGGATGGTTTCAAACAATTCCATCTTGCGCTGCTTTGTGGTGTGTTTTGATTTGCTCCCATAGAGCTCGTCATAGTATAATGTAAGGCCACTAGCCAATGCCATATTTTGGTCATGGGAGAATCTCCCACTCAACTGGCCGCGGCGCAATGTGCGGCCAGATGGTTGGCTTGGCTGCTCCTCCATGTGTGCAGACACATGTGGTGACATTATGGCCTGGGGCTGGGTAGGGGAATGGCCGGATTGGTGGCTTCCCAATGACTGGACTGGACTGGCCAAGGGACTGGGTGTTCTGGCGTGGCTGGCCACCGAACTTCCAGGTGTAGATGTGGTCATGGTTGAAATTCTGGGCCCTCTTGGGGGGCTATGTTCCCGGCTGGTGCCAGGTCGGGGGCTCTGTTCCCGGCTGGTGCCAGGTCGGGGGCTTCTGGCCCTGGATGGGGTTCTTCGGGCCCTGTAGGGGCTTCTGGCCCTGGATGGGGTTCTTCGGGCCCTGTAGGGGCTTCTGGCCCTGGATGGGGTTCGGCGGCCTCTGGCTGGGCTTCTGGCCCTGGATGGGGTTCGGCGGCCTCTGGCTGGGCTTCTGGCCCTGGATGGGGTTCGGCGGGCCCTGGATGGGCTTCTGGCCCTGGATGGGGTTCGGCGGGCCCTGGATGGGCTTCTGGCCCGGGATGGGGTTCGGCGGCCTCTGGCTGGGCTTCTGGCCCGGGATGGGGTTCGGCGGCCTCTGGCTGGGCTTCTGGCCCGGGATGGGGTTCGGCGGCCTCTGGCTGGGCTTCTGGCCCTGGATGGGGTTCGGCGGCCTCTGGCTGGGCTTCTGGCCCTGGATGGGGTTCGGCGGGCCCTGGATGGGCTTCTGGCCCGGGATGGGGTTCAGGCCCTGCTGCGGGGCCTGGGTTGCCGAACTGCCCTACTTGAACCCATGGCCGGTGTGGGCTCCCTTGTGCGGCCTCTTCTGGGGGCAGAGGTGGTGGGTGCTGCAGTTGGCTGCTTTTTGGCTGCAGGGGCACGTGGCTTGGGGCCCCTTTTTTGGGTTCCTGAGGGTCCAGTGTCCCTTGGTGGGGCAGAGGTAGTAGTCTTGCCTCTCAGCTTTCTCCTACCTTGCTGGGACCTTGTTGTTGGGCCCTCCGTGGTCTGGCTTTGCTTGGGTCGCTTGGTCATAGGCTTTTTAGGTGCCATCTTGCACAAATGCTCAAAGAGAATGAGCTTTGGGTGCAGGGACCTTTAAATAATGAGCCCAGCGTGTGACGCCTATGCGCACGACTACGCGCTCGTACGAACGTACGTTCGAGCGGAACCAGGAAACCGCTGGGGTTTCACTTATCTGCTGCCTTGAAGAAGCATAAAGATGGCGCCCACTATCTTCACCCGTCAACAGGAAGAGATCCTCATGCTGGTAAGTGGCTGCCTGTGCATTTTAATCTAATAGTCAATGATGGCCTAAATGTAAATGATGCGTTTGGAACTAGAAGTGGCTCCTCACACTTCATCCTCAAGGGCCGAGCCTGGCCACGTTTTCACCTGTCTATGCTGATGTCCTAATTCGGCCAATTGCTCCGGCTTAGCAACAGTTAATTAACCTGTGGAGTAGCGGGGCTAGCTGGCAAACCTGGCCTGTCTCGGACCTTGATGCGGATGTTTGAGGAACACTGTTTTCCTAAGCCATAAAAACACAACGGGAAGCCACACACGTGGTCCCAAAGCCTAAGCATTAGCCTACATCTTGGATGTTTAAACCATCCTAACATGCCATAGATGCAGGTGGCCTGATTCTTGATGTTGGCTATTATCTGTATGTACATGGTGTGTGATACATATAACATAAGACCAGACTCTCATTCACAGTCAACGTCCTCTTTAAGGCACTCCCCAAAAATGGCTGCCACTCTAAATGTGTGTGTTAATGACATGAAATTCTCAACTTGTGATGCAACACATATGGGTGTGTGTGTAAAAGTAAAATCTCTGTGTCCATTATGTTTTTCAGATCATGCTTCAGCGCCGGTATGACTTCGCGCCCAATGTGTGCGAGAAAAGGGACATCGCCCGGGAGATCATCGCCGAGATACACCGTGTCACCAGCACCACCTTCACTCACACCCAGATAATGCAGCATTGGTCGGACCTGAAACGTCTGCACATGCCCCGGGTGCGGAGGTTTTTTGGAATCCATTTCCCAAGTAAGTAACAAGCAATTGCATGGTATATGTTCCAAATGTATAAGTTATGCCTTTATTTATAATGACTTTTCTTTGGTAGTGTTGGAAATGGATTTCAGAATTCGCCGCACCCGGAGGCGTACAGGCCGACCAGTGCTGCATGAGTCTGCATCTGTGAGTGAAGGTGGTGGATCTCCCGGGCGACGGACCTACCCCTCCTCTGTGGCCTCCTCAGACCAGCCCCTGGACCTTACCACAGAGGAGGGGCCAAACCGCGTGGGCGTGGAGTCATACCTGGCCAGGCATGGGGAAGGCTCTGGTATGTCACTCTTCATGTATAGGCACAAAGATATACATGGCAGGCCAAAAACTAAGTTATCCTTTATTATGTATTTGTAGAAGCTTCTGGTGCGGGTGAAATAGTGGAGGAGGAGGCAGCAGAGATGCTGGAAGTCGATCCTGGCGAAGGTGAGTGATGTCAGCCAGACTGGGAGCCAGATATGTTGGGAATAGTGACTCTCTACAAGTACTAACCAAATGTCACATGTTTCTCCAGGGACTTCTTCACAGCATAGCCAGGACCAAGGGCAGCCTGTTGGCCCCAACAAGCCATCTGTCGGCCACCAACTCCGTAAGTCTCCATGCCATTATTCATATTAATGTTTGGTTAGCTAATAACACACACATAACTAAAGGCGTAGCCAATGTGTAGTTCACACTTTCATGTGGGCACTTCGTTAGCTTAAAGAGGCCCCTAACTTGTATTAAGAACCTAAGAATTAGCCATCACACTGTACCTACAGATTAGAAACATTGAAAAACACCCTTCAGCCATCTAATGCATGTTATTAGACTGAACAAAACCAATATTGCGGAATATGTAATGCGCAATATTTACAGGCAGCATGGGATACAGATTGAAAAAAGGAAGGTGCTGCCATGCATTGTGTGAGTGATGACCTTTCCCTCAACCCAGCTATGCTCGGGATTCCCAACGCACCACTGTAACCTACTCCCCTGTACTTTATCCAACTCTACACTCCTCATTAAGTGTTATGCTTCAGAGTCCAGATGGCGGCGCTGTAATCCCAAAAAAACCCAAATTTACTTTGAGCTGGTGCAGAATCATTTGGGAATAGTTATTGGTTTTCATTAAATAATGTTGAAGGTCCGGTTTAAGGAGTTTAAAGACTTACCTGTGGGAAATGCATTAACTGTATCCCTTGGAAGAATGACATATGTCATGCATTTACATGTATTTGATTAACCCAAAATCTATTTCCAGCATACAAACCGGTCTGGGACTCCTATTTATGTTTCTTTCTCTATTGGTTACAGGGATGATCCCCAAAACATTGGCGGAGAAAAAAAAAAGAATGAAGGAGTTGGTGGCCGAGCTGCTGGCCATACAGGCGACGTTGGGGCCAACAGATGAAGAAGACGAGGAGGATTAGTGCCCTTGGTCCTGGCTACTTTTGTTCAAAGTTTTAGCAACTTTGTTAGAGTTTTAAAGTTTTTAAAGTTTTGCCTTTTTGTAAAAAAAAAAAAAATTTTAATCTGTTTTTAAGGCAATCCAACAAAAATTTGAAGATGTTTGTATTTAAAAAAAATTAAAAATTAAAAAAAAGGGGTTTGAAAACAAACACCCCAAGAAAAACAAAAAATTTTGGCAAAAAAATATCCCAAATCAGCCAAAAATTTTAAAATAAATTATCTTTTAATACTTCATAAATGTGTCTTTTCTAATCTGCGCAAACACAAACAATTACACAAACCAGAAAAAACACGGTTAGAAACATATAGACATATGTACATTATGTGGTTTGGGTAAGTTTTAGGGTCGTCAACATGAAGAAGGATGCAAGCGCCAAGGGGTTTAGGTAAGTTTTAGGGACCGAGAAATGAAGTTGGATGCAAGCGCTAAGTGGTTTAGGTAAGTTTTAGGGACCGAGAAATGAAGTTGGATGCAGGCGCTAAGAGGTTTAGGAAAGTTTGAGGGACCGAGAAATGAAGTTGGATGCAGCCGCTAAGGGGTTTGGGTAAGTTTTAGGGACCGAGAAATGAAGTTGGATGCAAGCGCTAAGGGGTTTAGGTAAGTTTTAGGGACCGAGAAATGAAGTTGGATGCAGGCGCTAAGAGGTTTAGGTAAGTTTGAGGGACCGAGAAATGAAGTTGGATGCAGCCGCTAAGGGGTTTGGGTAAGTTTTAGGGACCGAGAAATGAAGTTGGATGCAAGCGCTAAGGGGTTTAGGTAAGTTTTAGGGACCGAGAAATGAAGTTGGATGCAGCCGCTAAGGGGTTTGGGTAAGTTTTAGGGACCGAGAAATGAAGTTGGATGCAGCCGCTAAGGGGTTTGGGTAAGTTTTAGGGACCGAGAAATGAAGTTGGATGCAGCCGCTAAGGGGTTTAGGTAAGTTTTAGGGACCGAGAAATGAAGTTGGATGCAGCCGCTAAGGGGTTTGGGTAAGTTTTAGGGACCGAGAAATGAAGTTGGATGCAGCCGCTAAGGGGTTTGGGTAAGTTTTAGGGACCGAGAAATGAAGTTGGATGCAGCCGCTAAGGGGTTTAGGTAAGTTTGAGGGACCGAGAAATGAAGTTGGATGCAGCCGCTAAGGGGTTTGGGTAAGTTTTAGGGACCGAGAAATGAAGTTGGATGCAGCCGCTAAGGGGTTTGGGTAAGTTTTAGGGACCGAGAAATGAAGTTGGATGCAAGCGCTAAGGGGTTTAGGTAAGTTTGAGGGACCGAGAAATGAAGAAGGATGAAAGCGCTAAGGGGTTTAGGTAAGTTTGAGGGACCGAGAAATGAAGAAGGATGAAAGCGCTAAGGGATTTAGGTAAGTTTCTGGTTGAGGGTGCGCATGCGCAAGATCTTATAAACATACGAACGCACGAATCTAAGAGGCCAAAAACCAATGAAAACCAGAGGCAAACGCAAGTAATTGGAAGAGGTGGACGATGGAAGCAGCCGAAAAAACAGGCTGCCGCCGCAACAGGTGAGCACATGAACGTGATTTTTACGATTGCCAACTGACTGAGGCAAGTTCGGGAGATATCATACGAACGGACGTATCTTTTAGGAGAGAAACGTATTTGCTTATTGAATCACTCGCAAGTTCATACGAACGCACGAGCGGACGTGAAAAATAGGATGATCGTGAGCCAAATCCAAGCTGTTACATGTTTCTTTGAATCAACCCATATCTTTAGATTTGGTTTTCAGTACCATCTATATGCTGATGACACCTAACTATATTTTTCAGCTAGCGACCTCACCCCGGCCGTTATATACAACACTGTCAGTCTGCTGTCTCTAACATCATGTCCTCTATTCATCTGAAGCTAAATCTTTCAAAAACAGACGTGCCTGTGTTTTCACCATCTATTAACCTACCTAAACCTGACATTTCCCTTTCATAACTCCTGAAGCAGCATGCCCACTGTACCTTTCCCCCTCATGCCACCTGCACCTCTAAAACCTCTAAATGAAAACCACAAAAACGCTCATTGTCGCCCTGATCCATTCTCGTTTGGGTTACTGTAACTCACTACTAACCAGTCTCCCCCTCACTAAACTCTCCCCTCTCCAATCCATCTTGAATGCACTTATTACCTTTTGTGTCACCCCCATTATCCTATTAGAATGTAAGCTAATAGGGTAATCGTTCCTATTGAATTGAACCCTCTCATTGTAAGCCACTGTGGAATATGTTGGTGCTATATAAATAAAAATTATACTTTTATTATTATCAAAGTCTTAAAGGAGCCACAGCACTCAACCCTGTTAGCTTGCAGATCAACCTTAAATCTGTCTCTAAATCTGGTTAAAAACAGAGGCTCGGTCACACACATCTGCAGAAGTAGCTGAAGCTGCACCACCAAGCGCCAAGGTGCCTCTGTAGGGTGCATCCTAACTCTAATCTCTGAGAGCCCATTTGGGACATACAATGCAATAGATAAACTGGAAGCAGGTTTACCTGAGGTTGCCCTAAACCTCAAGTGCAGCCCATGGGGTGGAAGGGTCAAAGACCTTGCAGTACAGCCTAGACCCCACACACCATGTGCTTGCACAAATTCAAAAGAAACAAAGGAGGGGTGGCAGCAGCTCAGACCATTTTATAACTAACCTGGGAGGTAGCAGGGCAATTAGTAGGCTGGTCTGCAAGCTAACTGGTTTGAATGCTGTGGCTCCTTTAAGACTTTTGTATCCTGATTGCCCCGCTAACGTGCACCTCCCAGGTTAGTTATAAAATGGTCTGAGCGGCTGCCACCCCTCCTTTGTTTCTTTATTATTATCAGATGTTTTGAAACGCATAGGGTAAAACGCAGGCAAAGCATCTCAGGGAGTGTCGTTAGAAGCAGAGAGGGGATAAAAGTTTGCCCCACTGTCTGGTAATAAATAGTGCAGGAACGCACTGATTGCGTTTGTTATTGGATAACGACCGAAAATATATTTTGCAGTAAACAAAATCAAATGTGAGACAGTGGTGTATATACAATATTAACATACAATCCTGGTACGGTTAGGTAAGTCCAATGTCCCAAAAATGGAGACCTCCGTTACGTCACTGAAGGCAGGTATCGCGTAGCGTACAAAGCCCTGACGTGTTTTGCCAATGCGCATCATATCACTTTGGTAATACTATTGCATTTGTTTATTCATACTTTTATGTATATACACTAACCTATTTTTCCTCACAGGATTGCGGAGAACATTAACCCTTTATTTACTCTCCCTTTTAACCTGCCTTTTTATCCACAGCGCACCTACACTCATCTCTTCTCCACCTAGGCCCACACCTAAGTTAGAACAGATTTAACCCATCTACATTTCTCCCAGGGAATACAGGTTTTTCCCTCAAGTAGCAGCTGCTCAAATGATCTAATTGCGCTTTCCTCAATCCAATTCCTGCACCAGAAGGCTTAGTGCTGAGGCACATCAATTAACCAAGTATGGGCTGTTTATATACATTGTGTAAATTGTATTTATAGCTTATTTTTAATAGTTCTGGGCCCGCTCTGTCAGGAACTCACTCACCGCATCCTCGCTCCCGTCCACGCCCCCCGCTCGCAGCTCCGGCCCCGTCTCCGGCTCCTGTGAACGTGCTCGCGCGCGGGCACGAGCACGTGTCTCTTATGCCCTCCGGCGGCGCTGCTCCCTGCGCGCCCGCCGGAGGAGAAGTTAAAGGGCCAATGAGCCCAGAGGTTTCAGGGTTGGGCCAATGAGCCCAGGAAGGGGTGGTTGTGGGCATTCGCCCTTTTGGTCCAATTGGACCAATCAGTGACAGGTTTTTGTAGTTGCACCAATCACATGCGCCCTTCCCATTTTCCAATCATGCTGGTCCCTATAAAGCCCTACCTCATCATTTGCCCAGTGCCTGTTATAGCACCTAGTACTTAGTTGTCTAGCTTGTCTCTAGTGATTGATCCGAACTCCCGTTGCCGACCACCGCTTGTATTTGACCATCCTTGATCTGAACTCCCGTTGCCGACCACCGCCTGTTTTGACCGTCCTTGATCTGATCTCCTGTTGCCGACCTCTGCTTTGATCCTCGACCACGATTTGTCCAACCCTATTGTACCGCTGCCATCTCAGAACTTCCGTTGCTGACCCCAAGCCTGTTTGGACTTCCGTTATACGCTCCTGCTATTGGGCTCACTCAATACCGCTCCCAGCCACGGGTTCTCCAGACCTCCGAACAGTAAGCCTACATCCTTTGAGCCACTGAAGTCCTGGGGGCAACCGATCCCGGGCAGGCGTTTTCTGCGTCCCGGCAAGCGGGGGCTCCTACAGGTGAAGCTGGCTGTGGAGATTGGGGGTTGAGGGCTTACCCGGAGGGCTGGAGTTACCTGAGCGGATCATTGAAGTACCCAGAGCGTGACACGCTCTTTATATTTTCACTTGGATTGTTAGCTCTAGTGCCACTATTTATGATTAAACTATACTGCCATCATTTCTAAAATTGTATACATGAATATTGTTATTTTGCCTTAGCATACATAGCATGTGTTATTGTTGTTACACATATTGCCATTTCCCTTTTCAGCACAGGCACGGCCAAGCTGTCTCAATGAGCACCTTGGGACCTACATCACAAGCCACATCTACACTTAATCTCCTATTTGCACTCATCTCATGGTTTGGGTTACTCTGCTTCATACTTACACTATGTAGGCAGGGGCGGGCTGGCCATAGGGCATACCGGGCAAAATCCCGATAGGCCGGTGCCAGGGAGGGCCGCGACCCATGGAAAAGATGCTGGAGGCTGGATGCCCCCACTGGCTGTATTGAGGGATGCCCCCACTGGCTGTACTGAGGGATGCCCCCACTGGCTGTACTGAGGGATGCCCCTACTGGCTGTACTGAGGGATGCCCCCACTGGCTGTACTGAGGGATGCCCCCACTGGCTGTACTGAGGGATGCCCCCACTGACTGTACTGAGGGATGCCCCTACTGGCTGTACTGAGGGATGCCCCTACTGGCTGTACTGAGGGATGCCCCCACTGGCTGTACTGAGGGATGCCCCCACTGGCTGTACTGAGGGATGCCCCCACTGGCTGTACTGAGGGATGCCCCCACTGGCTGTACTGAGGGATGCCCCCACTGGCTGTACTGAGGGATGCCCCCACTGGCTGTACTGAGGGATGCCCCTACTAGCTGTACTGAGGGATGCCCCTACTGGCTGTACTGAGGGATGCCCCTACTGGCTGTACTGAGGGATGCCCCTACTGGCTGTACTGAGGGATGCCCCCACTGGCTGTACTGAGGGATGCCCCCACTGGCTGTACTGAGGGATGCCCCTACTGGCTGTATTGAGGGATGCCCCCACTGGCTGTACTGAGGGATGCCCCCACTGGCTGTACTGAGGGATGCCCCCACTGGCTGTACTGAGGGATGCCCCCACTGGCTGTACTGAGGGATGCCCCCACTGCCTTTATTGTAATGGGGTGATTATGTGCACTGAATGGGGGAATTTAAGCACACCATTTGGTTCAGAAAATTTTCTTTCTTATTTTGGTCCTTTAAACCTGGGTGCATCTTATGGAACAAAAATAAGGTGTGTATATAGTGACATTAAGAACAGTGCAGCAGGGCTGGTGTGCCCCAAAAAGTCCCGGGCTGTTTTTTAGCCCCAGTCCGCCCCTGTATGTAGGAGTCTCTGGCATTGTGATGTGGCAATACTTGATTGGTGCCAGTCACACACTGATCCTTGACCGCAAGCATCATAAGGTTTTTATGCACATTTACTTTTGATGGTCTGGCCCCAGTATTTGAAATACATGGAAACATTGAGGCACTAAACCCAATGCATGGCGGCTCGTCCAAGTTACTACAGGATGCAAACTGTAAGTACCTACTATTTATGAATGGCACTAGCTATGTGGATCTTTCAGCTCTGTCTCCAATGTTACATTATGAACATGCTGTACTTTTTGCAGTTGGTATACATTTATGAGGCGACCCATATGTTTATTGTTATACATCTCAGGGGGCCTTGATACTTATTACTTCCATGGGTACTATCCCTGTATGGCAACTAATGGTGACCACCTGTAGGTGGCACTGGGCTTACTTTAGCCCCTTTTAGGTGGTTTAAAATTTGTTTTTTGGTGTGCATTATATTTTGCCATTAAAGGGTAATTCTACTTTTGAGAGAATTTTTTTAACATTTCACTGTGGCAAAATTATGTAATTAATGTGCTAAGCTTATCTGTTATTTTTTTCTAGTTGCAATTCTGTGTTATAAAAGAAAACCGTTTTCCCTAGCAACACTGTATTTACCTTAGCAATGCTCATCAACTGGTGTATTACAGATCAGAAACTTCCTTACTCTGGCTAGCTAATCATCTGATTGGCTGAGGCAAAGGCAACAGATTTAACCCTTGCTGTAAATCTATATTGATAGAGGGACACAATCTCGTGTTCCAGTGGCTAAAGGGTTGCTGGCAACATTCTCAACTGGATGCATAATTACTGCTATGTGATTTTGCTAAAGCTGCTGATGAATTTACCTGCTTCTGGGATTTGTAGTCAGCACTTTTCACTCAAGGCCAGAAAATCCACTCTCATTTTAGGATTACAGACATATAGGAATATAGAAAACAAAATAAGCAGAACACCAATAATTAAATCACAGGTATGGTGGCACAACCCTAACACATGTTTATTTTACATCCCAGAAGAGAAAAACAATAAGGCAGAACAATCCCATACATAAAAAGCACAGAGCTATAAGTGAATTACAATATAAGCCCTCTTTAAAGTTCCTCCAACTTTTCTTCAAATCAATAAAGTAACTTTTCAATCTTTTCTTGTGTTATCCCACCACCAAAAGTATGAGAGATGGTCTGATCAAATGCTAAATTAAAAGGTTCATTGGGGACACTTTTTATCTTATGTGTATACTGTATGTTCTCTGTATCTTATGTATATACTGTATGTTCTCTGTATCTTATGTATATACTGTATGTTCTCTGTATCTTATGTGTATACTGTATGTTCTCTGTATCTTATGTATATACTGTATGTTCTCTGTATCTTATGTGTATACTGTATGTTCTCTGTATCTTATGTATATACTGTATGTTCTCTGTATCTTATGTATATACTGTATGTTCTCTGTATCTTATGTATATACTGTATGTTCTCTGTATCTTATGTGTATACTGTATGTTCTCTGTATCTTATGTGTATACTGTATGTTCTCTGTATCTTATGTGTATACTGTATGTTCTCTGTATCTTATGTGTATACTGTATGTTCTCTGTATCTTATGTATATACTGTATGTTCTCTGTATCTTATGTATATACTGTGTTCTCTGTATCTTATGTGTATACTGTATGTTCTCTGTATCTTATGTGTATACTGTATGTTCTCTGTATCTTATGTGTATACTGTATGTTCTCTGTATCTTATGTGTATACTGTATGTTCTCTGTATCTTATGTGTATACTGTATGTTCTCTGTATCTTATGTGTATACTGTATGTTCTCTGTATCTTATGTATATACTGTATGTTCTCTGTATCTTATGTATATACTGTGTTCTCTGTATCTTATGTATATACTGTATGTTCTCTGTATTTTATGTATATACTGTATGTTCTCTGTATCTTATGTATATACTGTATGTTCTCTGTATCTTATGTATATACTGTGTTCTCTGTATCTTATGTATATACTGTGTGTTCTCTGTATCTTATGTATATACTGTATGTTCTCTGTATCTTATGTATATACTGTATGTTCTCTGTATCTTATGTATATACTGTATGTTCTCTGTATCTTATGTGTATACTGTATGTTCTCTGTATCTTATGTGTATACTGTATGTTCTCTGTATCTTATGTGTATACTGTATGTTCTCTGTATCTTATGTGTATACTGTATGTTCTCTGTATCTTATGTGTATACTGTATGTTCTCTGTATCTTATGTGTATACTGTATGTTCTCTGTATCTTATGTGTATACTGTATGTTCTCTGTATCTTATGTATATACTGTATGTTCTCTGTATCTTATGTATATACTGTGTTCTCTGTATCTTATGTATATACTGTATGTTCTCTGTATTTTATGTATATACTGTATGTTCTCTGTATCTTATGTATATACTGTATGTTCTCTGTATCTTATGTATATACTGTGTTCTCTGTATCTTATGTATATACTGTGTTCTCTGTATCTTATGTATATACTGTATGTTCTCTGTATCTTATGTGTATACTGTATGTTCTCTGTATCTTATGTATATACTGTATGTTCTCTGTATCTTATGTGTATACTGTATGTTCTCTGTATCTTATGTGTATACTGTATGTTCTCTGTATCTTATGTGTATACTGTATGTTCTCTGTATCTTATGTGTATACTGTATGTTCTCTGTATCTTATGTGTATACTGTATGTTCTCTGTATCTTATGTGTATACTGTATGTTCTCTGTATCTTATGTGTATACTGTATGTTCTCTGTATCTTATGTGTATACTGTATGTTCTCTGTATCTTATGTGTATACTGTATGTTCTCTGTATCTTATGTGTATACTGTATGTTCTCTGTATCTTATGTGTATACTGTATGTTCTCTGTATCTTATGTGTATACTGTATGTTCTCTGTATCTTATGTGTATACTGTATGTTCTCTGTATCTTATGTGTATACTGTATGTTCTCTGTATCTTATGTGTATACTGTATGTTCTCTGTATCTTATGTGTATACTGTATGTTCTCTGTATCTTATGTGTATACTGTATGTTCTCTGTATCTTATGTGTATACTGTATGTTCTCTGTATCTTAGGATAGATGGAGGCTTATCCCAGGCATGTTTAAATTCAGTGACTGTTGATTTTTCAGCTACCTCTGCTGGAAGTTTGTTCCCGGCATCTACTACTCTTTCTGTGAAATAATTTTTTCTAACATTGCTCCTGATCTTCCCCCCGACCAGCTTCAGGTTGTGCCCCTTGTTCTATCATTAAGTTTCTTTTTAAAAAGACTCCCCTCCTGAACCTTATTCCCTCCTGTCACATATTTAAAGGTCTCCATCATGTCCCCTCTCTCCCTGCTTTCCTCCAGACTGTACAGATTAAGTCTCTCCTGATAAGTTTTAAGTTTAAGTCCTTCCACCATTTTTGTTGCCGGCCTTTGGACACGTTCTATTTGAATAATGTCTTTTTGCAGGTAAGGTCTCCAGAACTGCACACAGTATTCTAGCTGTGGCCTCACCAGGGCTCTATACAGCGGCATCACAACCTCCCTCTTCCTACTGGTGATGCCTCGAGCTATGCAGCCGAGCATCCTGCTTGCTTTTCCCACTGCCTGGCTACACTGTCCAATCATCTTGCAGCTATCAGTAATCAGTATCCATAAATCTCTCTCCTCCCAGGTTCTGGATAACACAGTGCTGCCCATACGGTGCTCAGAGCAGGGATTTCTTCTACCCAAGTGCAGGATTTTACATTTAGAGACATTAAACTCTAGTTTCCACAGTTTTGACCATCTATCCAGTAAAGCTAAATCATTTTCCATGTTGCAGACACCTCCAGGAATATCCACCCTATTACTAACCTTTGTATCATCAGCAAACAGACAAACTTTTCCTACCAAGCCTTCTCCTATGTCACTTACAAATATATTAAAAAGAATGGGGCCCAGGACAGAGCCCTGCGGCACACCACTTGTAACTCGCCTTTGTTCAGATTGCACAGCATTTACAACAACGCTCTGATACCGATCCCTCAGCCAACTGGAAATCCACTGAACTATCCAGGGATTGAGTCCTACCTTCAATAACTTATCTATGAGCTCCTTATGTGGTACAGTGTCAAAGGCTTTGCTAAAATCCAGATAGGCGATATCCACAGCACCACCTTCATCTAACACTTTAGTGACATTGTCAAAGAAATCAATAAGATTGGTCTGACAATTCAAAGTTGAACTTTAGTCAAACTATAAGCCCCTGCCACCCTACTCTGGCGCTTAGGCAGGGCAGGGGGTTACAAAGAAAGCCACCCATTCAGGTGACTAGTTGTCGGGGTGATGAGCAGACTCGGGGGGGGGGGGGGGGGCACTCTGTATCTTTCCTGCGGTGGCCGCACAGAAACCGGGGGAGCGTCAGGGGCTCCTGGATAAGGTTTGAAAGAAAGTTTTTTCTTTGTAACCCCCTCGTCCTGCCTCAGTGCCAGGATAGGGTGGCAAGCTGGGGGTTATTATTTGACTAAAGTTCTGCTTTAAAGGTGAAATAGGGAATAAAAATGGAAAATGAGATTAGTATTGTTTGTATTGGGGGCAGTGTGATAAGGCAAGGGAGAAGAGAAAGAAAAAGGAAAGTCTTTTATCTCTGTATTTGATGCTGATGTCCCCCCAAATTCCCTTATAAAATGTATAAGCAAAATGGAAATGAAAAGTTGAAGGCTGTATACAGTGTGATTGTTATTGCTTTGAAGAGGGGGAAACGTTTCTGACTTTGTTTTTGTGGTCTCCCTTTCTCTTTTGCCCATTTATATCCACCTATTATTGGTGCAGATTAGAATTTGAGAGCAGAGAATATAACTTAAAGTGGACCAATCACCCCCAGCAGCCGGCTTGAAATCTAAAAGATTCCAGGACCGGCCACTAGCCTGCCCCCGGGGCGTCTAATACCGGATGCCCTACTGTGTGAGACCCCCCGGGGCGTCAGAAATCTTACCTGATCCCGGCGGCTCTCCTGACACTGTCATTCAGATAGACGGGGAGCCCTGGAGCGCACACTGCACAGGGGATCCGGGGATGCGCCCACCAGTGCACTTACGCCGGCATGCAGTTCAAAATAGGCAGCTTTATACCGTGCGTTAGTATGCGCTGCATAAAGTAATGATTGGATAAGCACCTGCGTCTGCGCCGCTGTAACAGGAAAAAGTGAGTGAAACTGGGCACTCTGGGGGGTTTCACATAGGGGAGGCAACCTACATCAGGATTCCCCCAGGGCAGGGACCACCAGGATAGTCAATCCCCGATTGGGGTGCCCCAGAGGCAAGGACCAAAACCAAGGAAAGTCAAAATCCTGGGTTTTGGTCCACTTTAAAATGTCTGCTTGTGTAGAAATCACTTCTCATCCATCGTAACTGTGTGTGACGATGACCTGCCAGTGATCATTCCAGACTGAACCAGTGTAAAAGTAAGAATACATATTAAGAGATCATCCCATGACCATTTGATCCTAGAAATGGACAAAAGGAAGTGTCTTCATCAATCCTCTATGCATTCTGAGTTTCTAAACTAAAAATCCACCACAGCTCCCACTGCAATAATTGCCTTTTCTCATTCACATAGATTAGATACGGGGAGGCTGATTTATTAATAGCGTCATGTAGCGACAGTTGAGCGACTGTAGTGGTATTTTCACAGCGCCCGCTAGTAGTCGCTGTGCTTGGCCGTTGTTCGGTTGTTGACAGCGACTCAGTCGGTGTGGCTAAATGTTCAATACGGTGTTACGAGTCGCTATTTGACAGGTTCCGCGATGTATGGGTGCGCATGATGGCGACTGGTCAGAGCGACCGGCTTCCACCATATTCATCAAAAAATCACGCTCAAAAAATTCAAGCACTGTGAAATGCATGTTTAAACCCCAGAGCGCTGGAGGCGATGTGTTAAAAGTAGTTTTTTAACCCCCAAACCACCATATTTTTGGAAACCAAAAAAAAAAAAAATGTTTTTGTAATATGAATACAATAATATCAGACCTGTAATATCAATTCTGTACAATTTTTTTTTTACATTTTTTTCCCTTAAAAAAATTATCTAAAATGGCAGAAGTGGTCACAGAATTTTTCACATTTAAAAAAAAAAAAAAAAACATTAATAACAATTAATTATTAATATTTAAAGATTGTTCCATTGAAATGCATTGGAGAGCGCCAGGTAGCGAGAGGTCATACCTGTCGCTGTTCAAGGTCGGACGCTGGCGCTGTGGGCTGAGGCTGGAATAATGATGAATGAGTGGCTATATGGCGCTATCTCAGTCGCTAAGCAGGATTGGCTTGATAAATGTGTGATTGTGGTGGGGAGCCGGCATTCTCGTGGCGGGGCCCGTCATTACCGGCCGCTCACCAGTCGCTACCTGTCGCTATTCCTTCATAAATAAGGGCCTAAGTAACCTGAGTAAGTAAACTAAGTGACAGGGCAGCATAGTCTATTGTAGAAATGTAAGAATTTATAGATCATGTAGAGTTGTGAGATGATAATCTGGATGCCCTTATTGCCATGACACATTGCTGGTTTGAAGTTTTTGTAAATATCATTTTCTTGATAAATTCAATAAGAAACTGATCATTCTTTAAATAATTGTTGTCGGTCTGCACTGTTTATTTAATAATTGTGTAGTATTCCTTCAGTGTGATTTGGGACACACTTTTAACAGTAGCACACGGCTGACGGCAGATATTTAGCTTAGCGCTTCAGGTGTGCATTGGTATCCAGCTTTTTTTTTTTAATTAGATACTAGGTACCCTTCGGGGAGATCTCCAACTGGAGATCCAAAAAAATAGCCTGGGAAAATGAAGTTTGGAACAGTCTGACAGATATTCATGTCTTCAAAGAAGGCCCTACAAATAGCTTCAGAGCCCCGCCACAAGATGCGAATGTCATCTAGGTAGCAGTCAGGGGCGGACTGGGGCTAAAAAACTTTTTGGGGCACAACGGCCCTGCTGCACTGTTCTTAATGTCACTATATACACACCTTATTTTTGTTCCATAAGATGCACCCAGGGTTTAAAGGACTAAAATAAGAAAGAGAAAATATTCTGAACCAAATGGTGTGCTTAAATTCCCCCATTCAGTGCGCAGAATCACCCCATTACAATAAAGGCAGTGGGGCATCCCTCAGTACAGCCAGTAGGGGCATCCCTCAGTACAGCCAGTAGGGGCATCCCTCAGTACAGCCAGTAGGGGCATCCCTCAGTACAGCCAGTAGGGGCATCCCTCGGTACAGCCAGTGGGGCATCCCTCGGTACAGCCAGTGGGGCATCCCTCGGTACAGCCAGTAGGGGCATCCCTCGGTACAGCCAGTAGGGGCATCCCTCGGTACAGCCAGTGGGGGCATCCCTCGGTACAGCCAGTGGGGGCATCCCTCAGTACAGCCAGTGGGGGCATCCCTCAGTACAGCCAGTAGGGGCATCCCTCAGTACAGCCAGTAGGGGCATCCCTCAGTACAGCCAGTAGGGGCATCCCTCAGTACAGCCAGTAGGGGCATCCCTCAGTACAGCCAGTGGGGCATCCCTCGGTACAGCCAGTAGGGGCATCCCTCGGTACAGCCAGTAGGGGCATCCCTCAGTACAGCCAGTGGGGGCATCCCTCAGTACAGCCAGTGGGGGCATCCCTCGGTACAGCCAGTGGGGGCATCCCTCGGTACAGCCAGTAGGGGCATCCCTCGGAACAGCCAGTAGGGGCATCCCTAAGTACAGCCAGTGGGGCAACCCTCAGTACAGCCAATGAGCAGCATCCTGGGGCGATCGTGATCATCCTGCAATAGCGCTAGTGTGAAACCAGCCTCACCCTCCATTTTACTGTGACTTGTGATTTGATGCAGTGCATTTCCTGTCCCCCAGCGGCGTGGGCACCTGGAGTGGAAGGGGATGGCAGCAGGACTGGCAGAGGATGAGGCAGCAGCAGCAGCGAACCGGCAACGCCGCCGCTGCCGCTCTCACACACACACAATAACACACATACATGCTTACCGGCACTTCCCGGCTGTTGCACGCCGGTCGGTGGGCGTACCCCATATGACCGGCGTCCATTGTTTTCATTGGACGCCGGCCATATGGGGCACGCCCACCGACCAGCGCGCGACAGCCAGGAAGTGACGTTAAGCATGTATGTGTGTTATTGTGTGTGTGAGAGCGGCGGCGCCGGCAGGAACCGCAGGGCTGGGCAGGCCAGCCGGCCGGCTGCTCCCCCAGCCTCCAGCATCTTTTCCATGGGGTCGCGGCCCTCCCTGGCACTGGCCTACCGAGATTTTACCCGTACGCCCTATGGCCAGCCCGCCCTGGTAGCAGTATTAGCCCAAAAGGTTGGGCAGGTACCGTTCAAATTTAGTACCAAAAACCACCTCTCTCACACCAGCCTAAAAATAAATTGGCAACAGAGGGTGAACAGCAGGCCCCCAATTGCCACTCAGAAATCTGTCTGTAAAATTTGCCATCGTAGGTAAATACATTGTGTGTCAATACGTAATCACATAATTGTCATGTTCGTTGTTCTTCGGATTCCATCTTTTAATAAAAAAAGAGATGGTTTCAATCGCCCAACTATAGGGTATGCAAATAAATATAAAAAGACTCTGGGGGTCACGCTAGTGTGGGCTTCCCAAGTTCTGTTTGCGAGACCGGAACTATAAAACCATCAATATCAACAAAACTCCTGTAGAGGTTGTATCAAAGCTTAAATACCGAGGTGTCTGTGACAGAACATATCCTAGGTGTAGTTTATTTCTCTTTGTTTATGTTGGTATGTGTATCGATGTGTATATATATATATGTGTATGTATATGTATGCACACATCCACATAGACATATATGTATAGTTTGTTTTTTTCAGCCTAGCTAACCACCCTGCTCTGTATAAATCTCCTCATGCCCCCCCCCATCTACCTGCCTGCCATATAACCCCTCTGCATGCAAAACGTCCCAACATAAACAAAGTAATGGAGTAAGGTTTATCAGAACAAATCAAATCACCCAACCATGGAAAGCAGAGACAGGGCCCATCTCCCACCTAGTAACTATAGAGTGGTTTTGAGTAATAAAACCCCCAGAATGGTTGGAAAGAAAAATAAATCACATCAATAGAGCCCAAAGTGAGACAGCAAGGTTCCTCTCCTGCTTGTGTCACCCCCTCCCTTGGAATGTGTTCAGTCGATATCATATAGCAGAAATGAGATTGGAATATTCTGATACAGGCTGTGATACCAACACCAGCCCCCTGGTAGGAGGGTTAGGGAGACCCCCTCCTCTTCTGGGGCCTATAAGCATGATGGGCAAGATTGGCCAGGGACACTTGAATCTTACCATCAAGGGGACACACGCTCCATTTTAACATCTAAGGAGGAGAATAAAGGGGGGTGGGAGCAGCTCAATCACTATTATTTATACAAAATTATTATTATTCAGGGCCTGGGAACTAATTTACCGCCCAGTTTAACCCTCTCATCAACTAAATATCAAGCAACAAACATGTCTAGCTATGTGGAAAGACAGAGATTTGGTTGCACATATCTGCAGATACATGTGGAAGCCACACTGCCCCGGCAAGGCACTCTGTGTTTAGTGTGGTCCCTACTCTTAATTCTGAGTCCCCAAAGTTGGGACATGCAATGCAGACAAATATCTGAGAGCTACTCACCTGGGAAGCAGCCAGCCTCCCTTTAGAACACTTCACAGGGAGAAATCCATATTGACCGAATTCCTCCCTGCTTGTGCTCATGGCAATTCAAATGAATAAAGGGGGTGGGAGCAGCTCAATCACTATTATTTATACAAAATTATTATTATTCAGGATCAAAAAAAAGTTCACGCTAGTTCTGAAGACCCTGGCTACATTACTTGCCTAGGACATTCGCCCCTTGCCTGGAAGTTGTCGTGGGTTGAGCAGTTTGTTCGATCTGATTGTGTTGTTTGTGAATACTATTTGTATTCTGGTGGCAGCCTTGTATAGCTACACGTGTTACCAGCAAGGTCCATATACATGAAAAATTTCCATTGTCCAGCACTCAAGTGTTCCTTAAAATTTCTCCGTTTATTGGTCAAGTTAAAAGTTACATGGTTTCCATTCTAAGAATAGTTCACATATTACGCGTTTCAGGCAACATCCTGTGCCCTTCCTCATATGAGAAACACGTGTTGCCAACTGACCAACGTCTAACGTTTCGGTGTCACGCATAGGGTGCAATTGGCCGGTTTAATCAGATGAACTATCAAGAGGTCTGATCAACCCTTGCAATCGTCACAGTGTCCCCAACAGCAACGACCTGTCATGGTCCTGCCAAATCAACAACGTGACCACAAAAGCTAGCCAACGGCTGTTCCATCTAAGACGATTAATAGACTTTCATCTGCCAGCAACAGTACTGAATAACTTCTACACCTGCACGGTGGAAAGTATTCAGCAGAAAATCTAACATCCTGGTTAGCCACCCAGTTCCTGTTTGTACACAAGGGTGTGATTGTTCTATAGTCTATCGTAATGCGCCGCATTCCTCAACTGTCTCATGATCTCTCTCTCGGCTGAGAGAACTACAATGTTCCCACACTTATCGCAGGATAACTGCCAGATGGAGGAGTAAAAGTGGAGGGCCTCCTTAACATGGCTGTGCGAGTGTCGAGGTCTCATCTTGCTCATCTATGAGCAATAGTTCTGCCAAGGTGGCTTGATTGTCTGGTCGCCATGATGGCCCTGAAATTTTTTGTCTTTGTGGCATAAATAATTTTTTTTTTAAGTTTAAATGTCTACAAAAGAGAAAATCAGATCTCTAGTATACTCAAAATTAGGGGCAAATGATAGACCCCTTATGAGGACTGATTTTTTAACTTAAAGTGGACCAACACCCTCCCGTGATCGGCCCGGGAATCTATAAGATTCCTGGACCGATCAGCCCCCTGACTGCGGGGCACCCCGATCGGGGGTGCCCCGCTGTGTGAAACCCCCCAGAAACCCCTAAATCCCTACCTGATCATCGGTCCAGTGGCGCCCGCCGCCGCCTCCCGCGCATCCCTCTAGCAGGACGCGCCCTGTAAGAGTGGCGCAGGAGGCGGCGGCGGGCGCGCTCTCTTGTCCGTCGCTGCCTCCCACTTGTCCGTCGGCGGGGATTGGCAGCGGCGGTCATGTGGGAGCGAGGAGAGGTGAGTTTTTCAGGGTTTCTGGGGGGTTTCACACAGCAGGGCACCCCCGATCGGGGTGCCCTGCCGAAGTGGACCAAAACCCAGGATAGTCAAAATCCTGGGCGTTGGTCCACTTTAACTGAGGCACATTAGACCATTAGACATTAGACCAGCCAGAGATGTAGAGAGGGGCCCACCACTTTTTGACGATCCACCATGGTAGTGATAAAAGGCTACAGGTCATGTGTGTAGAACAGGTCAAATTAAATATTCAAGGAGGGAATTTGAAAAGGTGATTTTTTTGCAGTGGGAGTTGTGGTGGATTTTTAGTTTCGAAACTCAGAATCCATGAGGGATAAATGAAGACACTTCCTTGGTCTATCTCTGGGATAAAATTGACATGGGATGATCTCTAATATTTATTCTTACTTTTTGTTTTTGTCATAGCTTGCATTTACACTGGTTCAAAGTCTGGTATGATCGCTGCGAGGTCACCGGCACACACAGTCATGATGAATGAGAAGTGATTTTTACACATGCAGATACTTTGCACTTCAAACTTTTTTTATGAACTTATAAATAGTGCCCACTAGAGGGCCCTCAAGCACTTTTCTGAGTCTTCTACTCCATATTTATTGTAATTTTCAGCACTGTATTTATTAAAGTGGACCAACACCCAGGATTTTGACTATCCTGGGTTTTAGTCCACTTCGGTGGGGCACCCCGATCAGGGGTGCCCCGCTGTGTGAAAGCCCCGAAAACCGCTCCCACGTGACCGCTCCAGCGAATCACCGCCAACGGACAAGCGAGGTCGGTCGACGGACAAGCGAGCGTGCCCGCCGCCGCCTCCTGCGCGTCACTCTTACAGGGAGCGCGCCCGCGCCGGCCACTCAAACGGCCGGCACGTGTGCGCGCCATGCTAGACGGATGCGCGGGAGGCGGCGGCGGTGGCAGCCCGCGCTGGAACGGGGAGAAGGTAAGGCTGGTGGGCTTCCTGGGGGGTTTCACCCCGCGGGACATCCCTATTTCGGATGCCCCACGGGGAGGGATCTGATCGGCCCGGGAAGCTTATAGATTCCCGGGCCGATCCCCCCTGGGTGTTGGTCCACTTTAAGCACTTGCACTTACGTAGATAATTTCTGATAATGTGCATTGCATTGCAGTTTTTGTAATATTTGTATTTAAGCAGTAAAATATTAGAGATAATTTTGCCCCTGCAATAGGTTTCCAGAGTCTATCATAGCCACTCATACATATATTTATATCTTGTTATATCTGGCTCATAGCAACCTTTGATATGGCGCATGGGAGTTTTTTCTGCTATTTTTTAGTTTGTATTTTCTCCCCATTTTCTCTCCCTCCCTCCCTTCCTTTCCTGTACAGGTTTCCCCTGGTAGAGCTTAACAATGTGATTAGTAGAGATGAGCGAGCCTGAGCTGCAAAGTTTGGGTTTGTACAAAACTGCAAACTCCAGCTCCCAAACCCCGGCACAGACTTTAGTGAGAAGTCCATGCTCAGGTTCGCACTCGCCAGAATCCAGAAACTAGGAAGCTGGTTGATTGGCTGCCGAGCAGCCAGTAGAGGGCTTACTTAACATTTTTCAATAGGACCTTGAGGTTTAATATATAAGCATATGTCAAAATACAAATTCATGTAAGATTGTTACATGACAATAGAGGGAATTATTATCCTTGATGAGCAGCCAATCAGCCAGCCTTTTACAACTAAAATCCACAGCCATGCGCATGGTAGGCATGGCTGTGATTGGCCAGGCAGGACATGCGTGTCATGCCGATGTCATTTCAGCACTGTGTAAATAGGGAGAGGTTGCTGCTGCTGACTCAGGGACAGATAGGGCTGCAAACAGAGGCACGTATTGTCATTTTGAGCACACATAGGAGGGAAGAGGAGGCTGGCTGCATCTTAAACTGTCCTTATCAGGACCCGTAGCTAAGGAGAACAGACAGCGTCAGTGAGGGACAGATAGGGAGAGGGACATTGCCTGTTGCACCCTGAGGACAGGCAGCTGCTGGTGCACATTCTGGTCATTTAATACAGCTAATTTGTGGGTACACCTGGCACTAGACCCTTTTTGGCTATGCTAAACTATTTAATTGTGGGCACACCTGGCATCAGACCCTTCCTAACTTTAATAAACTATTTAATTGTGGGCACACCTGACATTAGACCCTTCCTAACTTTAATAAACGAATTGTGGGCACACCTGGCATTAGACCCTTCCTAACTTTAATAAACTAATTGTGGGCACACCTGGCATTAGACCCTTCCTAACTTTAATAAACTATTTA
The DNA here is from genome assembly GCA_027917425.1 of Gastrophryne carolinensis. Taxonomy (NCBI): domain Eukaryota; kingdom Metazoa; phylum Chordata; class Amphibia; order Anura; family Microhylidae; genus Gastrophryne; species Gastrophryne carolinensis. The sequence goes on from CM051243.1 coordinate 13,826,429, forward strand.
ATTGTGGGCACACCTGACATTAGACCCTTCCTAACTTTAATAAACTATTTAATTGTGGGCACACCTGGCATTAGACCCTTCCTAACTTTAATAAACTATTTAATTGTGGGCACACCTGGCATTAGACCCTTCCTAACTTTAATAAACTATTTAATTGTGGGCACACTTGCATTAGACACTTCCTAACTTTAATAAACTATTTAATTGTGGGCACACCTGGCATTAGACACTTCCTAACTTTAATAAACTATTTAATTGTGGGCACACCTGGCATTAGACCCTTTTTGGCTGTGATAAACTATTTAATTGTGGGCACACCTTGCATTAGACCCTCTTGTGCTTTGATAAACCAGTTACTTGTGGGCACACCTTGCATTATACTTTTTAAAGCTTTGATAAATTTGTTACTTGTCACACCTTCGATTACACCCTCTCGGGCTTTGATGAACCAGTTACTTGAGGCTACACCTTGCATTATACTCTTTTGAGCTTTGATCAACTAGTCATTCGGCACACCTTGCATTAGACCCTCTTGGGCTTGGATAAACCAGTTACTTGTGGGCACACCTTGCATTATACTCTTTTGAGCTTTGATAAACCAGTTACTTGGCACGCCTTGCATTAGACCCTCTTGGTCTTTGATAAATCAGTTACTTGGAACACCTTGGATTAGATCTTAATGGTCTTTGATAAATCAGTTACTTGGCACACTTTGCATCAGATCCTCTTGATCTTTGATAAACCAGTTACTTGGCACACCTTGCATTAGACCGTCTTGGCCATTGCTAATCTAGTTACTTGGCACACCTTGCATTAGGCCCTCATGAGCTTTGATAAACCAGTTACTTGGCACACCTTGCATTAGACCCATTTGGCCTTTGATAAACCAGTTACTTGGCACACTTTGCATTAGACCCTCTTGGTCTTTGATAAACCAGTTACCTGGCACACCTTGCATTAGACCCATTTGGTCTTTGATAAACCAGTTACTTGGCACACCTTGCACTAGACCCTCTTGGTCTTTAATAAACTAGTTACTTGGCACACCTTGCATTAGACCCTCTAGGTCTTTGGTAAACTAGTTACTTGGCACACCTTGCATTAGACCCTCTTGGGCTTTGATAAACTAGTTACTTGTGGACACACCTTGCATGGTACTCTTTTGAGCTTTGATAAACCAGTTACTTGGCACACCTTGCATTAGACCCATTTGGCCTTTGATAAACCAGTTACTTGGCACACCTTGCATTATACCCTCTTGGTCTTTGATAAACCAGTTACCGGGCACACCTTGCATTAGACCCATTTGGTCTTTGATAAACCAGTTACCTGGCACACCTTGCACTAGACCCTCTTGGTCTTTAATAAACTAGTTAATTGACACACCTTGCATTAGACCCTCTTGGTCTTTGGTAAACTAGTTACTTGGCACACCTTGCATTAGAGCCTCTTGGGCTTTGATAAACTAGTTACTTGTGGACACGCCTTGCATGCTACTCTTTTGAGCTTTGATAAACCAGTTACTTGGCACACCTTGCATTAGACCCATTTGGTCTTTAATAAACCAGTTACTTGCCACACCTTGCACTAGACCCTCTTGGTCTTTAATAAACTAGTTAATTAACACACCTTGCATTAGACCCTCTTGGTCTTTGGTAAACTAGTTACTTGGCACACCTTGCATTAGACCCATTTGGTCTTTGATAAACCAGTTGCTTGGCACACTTTGCATTAGACCCTCTTTGTCTTTGATAAACCAGTTACCTGGCACACTTTGCATTAGACCCTCTTGGTCTTTGATAAACCAGTTACCTGGCACACCTTGCACTAGACCCTCTTGGTCTTTGGTAAACTAGTTACTTGGCACACCTTGCATTAGACCCTCTTGGGCTTTGATAAACTAGTTACTTGTGGACACACCTTGCATGGTACTCTTTTGAGCTTTGATAAACCAGTTACTTGGCACACCTTGCATTAGACCCATTTGGCCTTTGATAAACCAGTTACTTGGCACACTTTGCATTAGACCCTCTTGGTCTCTCATAAACCAGTTATTATTATTGTTTATTTATATAGCGCCATCATCTTCCGTAGCGCTTTACAAGGTATGGGCTTTGATACTTGGCACAGTTACTTGGCACACTTTTCATTAGACCCCTTTGGTCTTTGATAAACTAGTTACTTGGCAACCTTGCATTTTACTCTTTTGAGCTTTGATAAACCAGTTACTTGGCACACCTTGTATTAGACCTTCTTGATCTTTGATAAACTAGCTACTTGGCACACCTTGCATTAGACCCTCTTAGGGTTTGATAAACCAGTTACTTGTGGACAAACATTGAATTATCCTTTTTTTGAACTCTGACAAACCAGTTACTTGCCACAACTTGCATTAAACCCTCTTGGCCTTTGATAAACTAGGTACTTGGTATACCTTACATTAGACTCCCTTTGGCTTTGATAAACTAGTTACTTGGCGTGCCTTGCATTAGACCCTTTTTGGCTTTGATAAACCAATTACTTGGCACACCTTACATTAGACCCTCTTGGGCTTTGATAAACCAGTTACTTGGGACACCTTGCATTAGACCTGCTTGGTTTTTGATAATCCAGGTACTTGGCACACCTTAAATTAGACCCTTTTGGTCTTTGATAAACTAGTTACTTGGCAGACCTTGCATTTGGCCCCTTTTTGGTCTTTCATAACCTAGTTACTTGGCACACCTTGCATTAGACCCTCTTAGTATTTGATAAACTAGTTACTTGGAGCACCTTGCATTAGACCCTCTTGGTCTTTGATAAACCAGTTACTTGCCACACCTTGCATTTGGCCCCTTTTTGGTCTTTCATAACCTAGTTACTTGGCACACCTTGGATCAGACCCTCTTTGTCTTTGATAAATTAGTTACTTGGCACACTTTGCATTATACTCTTTTGAGCTTTGATAAACTAGTTATTTGGCACAGCCTTGCATTAGACCCTCTTGATCTTTGATAAACCAGTTACTTGGCACACTTTGCATTATACTCTTTTGAGATTTGATAAACTAGTTTTCTGGCACAGCCTTGCATTGGACCCTCTTGGGCTTTGATACTTACTGGGGGTTTGATAGAATTACCTACGCATATACACTGTGTCCAAAAATGCAGAAAGCAGCAAACAAGTGACAGTTGCCGTGTTGCTGCTGCAGCTGGTGGTGATGGAGCTTGTGCTAAAGGGAGAGGATGCGTCTCATCTGTGTCTGCTAAACCTTTCCCTGGTGCAAGCAGGCACCATGGTTTGCAGTGTCTTTTTGCAAGAACAAGTTGAAGCAGTCATAGATTATATGGCACGCAGTAGTACCAGTTCCATGGGATTTTCTTCCACCCACTCTATTTCTGCCGAGAATGCCGAGTCCTCCTCCTCACCCCCTTCAAATCAGCAAGGCCGTCACAGCCACAAGTCATGGAGTCACTAATGCTGTATGATGACACTTCTAGCTGGCACACCACAGCACAAATTTGTCAGAGGATGGGGACGTGGCCAGAGGATCATTGCCGGACACCTGCCATGATGATCTATCCCTAGTCCTGACTCCTACTGCTCTTTGCATTGTGGAGACTGGGAGGCAGGATAGCATGGAGGCAGAGTAGCATGGAGGGGGGGGTGGAAGACGATCCTAGAAGTCCGAAACCCAACATGGACAGAAGACCATCAGATTTCGGTGTAAGAGGTGGTGGTCACAAAGCCCCGGGCAGCCAGTAGAGGGAGAAGGGTGCCAGTGGTCAGCCCATTGCTGCCACTGCCCACCATGCCCAGGGACTGAGCATGCCAAAGCTGGCTCAGAGGATGTCCCCAGTGTGACATTTTTTCAAGTAGTGCAGAGAGGACAAGACACAAGTCATTTTCAGGCTGTACCAGCAGTCCCAGAAGTGAAGAAAAATGCTTAATAATCTCTGCACTACGCCCATGATCAGGCACCTGCAATTCAAACCCCAACGAGCCCCGGCCCTGAATGTGGGCATTTCAAAATTGCTGGCCTTTGAAATGCATCCATTTCGCCTGGTGGAGATGGACAATTTTAAAGATCTGATGGCCGCGGCTGTTTCAGAGTACGCCATTTCCAGCCGCCACTACTTTTCCCGCCAGGCCATCCCTGCCCTGCATCGTCAGGCCATCCCTGCAACAGGTTGTTGAGAAAATAAGGTGTGCACTGGGCAATGCCATTAGTTCCGGTGTCCACATCATCACTGACACATGGCCAAGTAAGCATGGACAAGGACATGTAGTATTGGCTGGGACTTAGGCCGGAAGCACTGTGGCACATATCCTTCCACCACCCAGGATTGCTGGAAATCACTCCTCATGCAGTCAGCACAGCCCCTGCATCACCAAATTGAGCATTGCCATGGTGAAATGGTAGCATGCGGTGCTAAAATTCACCTGTCTGGGCGAAAGACCCCACACCGCCCAATAGCTGTGGACCGGCATCCAGGAGCAGACAGATGGGTGGCTGCTGCCATTGCACCTGAAGCCCGGCAAGGTGGTGTGAGACAATGGGCGTAACCTTGTAGCAGTCTTGGGCTGAGTCAGGTTGACGCACATCCCTTGTCTTGGTGGTGCAGAGCTTCCTGGCCCATTATGCCGGAGCTGCTGCATAAAGTGCATAGTGTGTGCTCTAAACCTGGGCTCTAAACCTGGGCGCTATAGCACAAAGCGTCAGACGCACATATCCACCAGTAACAAAGCGAAAACACATGGAATGACATTGTTATAACAAAGTGACACTGACACTTTAATGCCAGACCTGTAATGACAATTCTGCATAAAAATATTAAAAGTCAAAAAAGTTTCTAAAAGTGTTTGCAAGCCAGGAGACGTCACACAAGGATTTGAGCAAAAATTTAAAAACTTAAAATTGCCAAACACGCTATTTATACACAACTAATGAAAGCCCATTGAAATGTATGGAAGAGCACTCAGAGCGACAGGTACATGGTGCTCTGGAACCTAGACGCTACATGGCGCTGTTAGAGGCACTCACCAGAATCGCTTTCTTAAATGTGGTTTTGCCTACAGCACCCGGCTTTCACCAGACGCTGCCTGCCGCTATGAGGCACTACCTAGTGCTATCCCTTCTTAAAAAAACTCCACAGTAATGAAGAGGCTAGCGTGAGCTTATTTAAGTGACTACAAAAGATAATAAAAAAATCTAAGGAGAAAATATACTTTTTTTTTATTATGCAGAGAAATAACTTTTGAAGAGGGAGTACATTAATATACATTATTTTTCAAGATGGAGCTTGATATTGGATCGCGGATTTAATCCTTGAGAAAGCTTAGTATATTGAGTAAAACGCATCAGATGAGTTTATTCTATCACGTATTAATGCATTTGTAAACATTTGAAATTTGTAATATTTAATATTGTCTGTGAAATAATTTATATTTACAATTATATGTGGAATATGATAATAAAAATATTTAAGTTTAGATGATAGAGGGAGTAGCTTCCCTCTACTATATGGACACATTGGCCTTGATTTAATAAAGGTAGTAAGATTCAATTCATGAGAAAAAAGCCTGAGAATGTCACTGTTACTGAATCACTAGATAAAAAGACAATGAAAGTCTTATGACCCTGTCTGAGCAAAGCACAGCTATAACCCGCCCCCCTGTACTTTATCTCACTCTCCTCTCCTCAGTAAGTGTGATGCTTCTGAGTCAAGATGGCGGCGCCCGTATCTTAAAGTCCTGAACTATAAGTTCATCGGCACTTTAATTATCCTTCATAGGCTGTATATATGATGAATAGGAGGAATGATATAGGTATAGTATGGATAATGGGGATTGATTAGGTCACTCCTGCTGGGGTTGTTTTTTTATTTGTTTTTAAATGTTTGTAGTAGTGTTGTATTGTCTTTAATGTAAATATTTTTGATGAATTAAATAGATGGATATCAAGTTTAAATGGTGTTATTGAATCGTTATTAGGGTGAGAGTGGTGCGTTCTTGGTACTAGTCCCTTTTCTGTGGCTTGCTGGAACCGCAGAGTTTTTGGTTTACTGAATCATTTTTAAGGGTTTGGGCTTTTCAATAAATCATGGTGAAGGTCCGTTTTAAACACTCGACAGCTTTTAACTTTAGAGACCTTTTTCATAAACCTAAAGGATGATAAATACCCTTTGGTGTATCTGGTTTGTCAAATATTAAGAACCTTACTCAATAATCACACAATATCACATATCCAGACAGGCTGGTCTGGCCTATAATGTGGAGTTCACACAGTAGGCTCTACTGATCCCTTCTTTAGATCTCTTAACACTGATCTTCATGTATGGATATTGTTTGTCGGGGACCCAGAATCAGGTCTAGAGTTTGTATTATCGAATGAGGAAAGGAATATAGATAGTTTCACCCAAATAAGATTCCTACAACAAAGCAGCTATATACACTGAATCTACCGTCTAACCGGTTTTAGTTTTATCACCAAAATAGGCTTCTACTGACATACTCCTGAAGGATTCCTAAATACCACAGAAAGAAGGGCGCCGGCCCTTTAAGGCCGGCAGCCCCATGACTGGCCGGCGCTTCCTGTTGGAAGCTGACCAGCCATGGGATTGGGGGAAGAGATCGGGGGAAGTGACCTCAGGGGAGGGGGAGGGGGGAGTATAAAGGGGCAGGTCCCCCCCTCCTCTTCCTCTTTGGCCCCTGATCTCTTCGCTGGAACGTGCGGTCAGTACTGACGCCCGTCCAGACCCCTAGCATGGAAGCCCTAATGTTACTGCACCGGGAGGTTGATCGGCGAGGCGAGGACTGGGTAAGGAGTTTGCTGTCTCCGGCCCCCGCCTCGCCGCCCCCTCCTCTCGGGTGGACCCGACGGGTGAGGCGGGCAGTTGCCCGCCTCAGCCCCTCTCCCCCTCGCCGCACTATGCGGCGGGGGAGTCTCCCTTTAACCGAGGGCTCGCCTGCTGGGCCCTCTATGCGGTCCTGCTCCCGTCGGGCTGCGGGGGCCCGGGTCTGCCCCCCTCCCGCCTCCCGTGCCCGGGAGGCTCCGTCGCAGGCGGCGCCCCTTAAGGTCCAGAGGGACCTACCTGTTGCGGTCGCCGGGTCACAAGGCCGCCGCCATCTGAGCTGTCCTCCCCGCCGGGTGCAGTTGCCCCGCCCCCTCCTTTGCGGCGAGAGGCGGGGGGCGGAGCTCTGCCCCTGCCGGGACAGAGATGCGAGCAGGTGGCCGGCGCGGGGCCACCTGCTCTGGTGCTGGAGCTCCGGGCGTCTGTTCTGACGCCGCCGGGGTTCCTAATAAGGCAAGATGGGGGGGACACAAGGGGGGAGCCCCCAGCGTCCTTGTGGATGCTGGCCGGGCTCCCTCTGATACATGTACAGGAGCCCCAGGCGTCTTTTATGACGCCTCTGGGGCTCCTAATTCAGCACACAGCGGGGGCCAAAGATAGGGGGCCCCCCTCATGGACGCTGGTCAGGCCCCATTTTCAGCAGGTACAGGAGCCCTGGGTGTCTTTTTAGACGCCACAGGGGCTCCTAATTTTGATCACAGGGAGGGACAAAGTGGTGGGGGCCCCAGCGTCCTCGCGGACGCTGGCCGGGCCCCCTCAAGGGAAAGTACAGGGGCCCCCAGAGCCTGGAGTGACGCGTGGGGGGCCCCTCAAGCGGCACACCCCCTGGCCCCTTCGGGTATCCCGGTTCGGGATGCCCGGCATCTTGCGCGTCGCCACTCCCCCCCACACCCCCATTCACGACGTCCCGCGTGCAACCACCCCACCCCCTTTCGGGGTCGCTGGGAGGGCGGGGGGGCGGCAACCCCTCCCCCCAATCAGCTGCAGGCTTGGCCATTCGAGCTAGCGTCGCCGCTCCCGGGCCTGGTGCGGCTGGCGTCCACCCCTTTTAGCGCGCCCCGCGCCACAGATGATCCAGCGCCGCGTCCCAGTTCACGGGTGGTGGGTTGCATGGAACGGACAGGCTCCTCTCCTCTTCTTTTTTCCCAGCAGGCGATGTCCGATCAGGAAGGGATGCGGAGTGGAATGGTGGTCGGAGCATCAGGACGATGGGCCGGAGAGGGCCGGAGAGGCCCGCGCTGAGTCGGCCAGGCTTGCGGCGTCCAGCACGGGTGGGACGAGATTTTCATTTGGAGCTCCAGCGGCTGCACCGGGGTCGACGGGTGCGTCAGGACATCCGGCAGGAGGCGGGATCCGGGGTCAGTTGGGCTCCGGATCTCTGGACGACGGTCGTGGGGAGGGCATCCCGAGCGGAGGGCCATTCATCAAGGTGAGCCTCTACTGATCGGCGTATCCAACGCGTCGCACTCGGGGTTTGAGGGGCTCGCCGGGGGGGGTGGCTCCGGCGGGTTTTATAACAGGTATGCGGGAGTTATTGGATAGATGGGAGGCTATGGGTTCGGAGTCGGTGGTGGACCTGAGGGGGGTGTGGAACCCGGCGTCGGCGAGGGGGGGGGAGTGCCCAGGGAGATGGTCGGAGATTGTAGACCGGCGGGGGTGCAGACAGGGGCAGCGCCGGTGAATCGGGACATGGGGGTGGATAAGGGGCCTGGTCCAGAGGTCGGAAAAAGGGGGGCATCAGTTTCGGATCAGGCTAAGGGGCACTCGTACATTTGCTTCGAGGGCCCGTTGGGGGCCACCTGAAGCCGGAAGTTAAGGAGAAGATTTGGAGGCGGGAGTACGTAGATATTTTTACACTGCTCCCTCTTGAACGTTTCGGAGCTGATAGATGGGGGAGGGGGCACTTTAAAGAAGAGTTAGGTTGATCCCGAGGATGTTCGGGAACTGGCTACAGGCTTTTGCGATCTTGGCGAGTGTAGTGGGAGAAAGGAACCCGGAGAATTGCTCTCCGCTGTTCTGTTACCTAGACAACATATGGGAGGCACACCGGGTTTATGGGGGGATGGCATGGCTGAGGTATGACGAGCAATTCCGGCAGCGGATGTCGGTGTGTGCCGAGTTGGGTTGGGACCATAGGGACAAGATGGGAGTCAAAAAGGCTTATGTCATATATTCGTCTAGGGAGAATTGAGCAGGTATAACAACATGGTGGGGAGGGGGGGGAGTGTCGGTACCGTTATTAATGTTATTTTCTTTTAGACTCGGCGTGCTCGGTGTTGGTGGTCGGCCATTCATTTGTTTTTTGGGCGGCTCTGCAAGGGCCAAGTTTTTCACCTGATGACAAAGCCGACAGTGAGCAAAGCCAAGACAGTTCTGCTTGGGTTAACACCATCCGGCCAGGAGACGGAGGCAGCGGCAGTAACCCCACCAGAGACAATGTGGATAATGAGGTGACCCCCAGTCTGAGAGTCACAGCTTTTGTACAGTGACACTACCGCTGTATGTGACATTGTTGGACCATCACCTTTTATAGCCTATCATCCTAAAGATGAGCGAGGTATAAGTGCAAGGGAAAAAGGGCTATCATCTATATGGGACAATGAAAAGTCTGTTTAGTGCCCAATAACTCTGTTTCTCCCCCTCTAGTTCGCCATCCGCAGCCAGCAAACCTGTGCAGAGCAGTAACACAGACAGCAGACCTGCTCCCCTTCCTTCAGCCCCGGCTCAAATTATACAGGTCAGGCATTGAAGAGGAGGAATGTGGTAAGGTTTAAGAATAAAGGTACAAAGGAGGAGTTGCCAGACAAGAGGTTTGTCATAAGGGAGCTCCTGTGCCATCAGATGGGGTTTGTACCAGTAAACATCCTGGCAGTTATCAATAACCTAGATGGGCAAGGTTATGATGTCAGCTTGAAGCTTATGTCCAATCTGGGTAAGTTCTGGGCACTGTTTGCAAATCTCAGAGACAAGGAGGGTTGGGATAATTTTATCCTTGTCCCCGTGTCTATGCCGGACACTGTGAATGTCAGTATCATATTCTGGAACAAGTCCACCCCTCCCCAGGATACTGTCGTGTGGCTGCGCAGGCACTGTGACATGGTGTCTGACCTCACTTAGATCATGGATTCTGATGGCATCTGGACAGGAGGTTGGCGGGTTTTGGTTAAGCCGAGGCAGAGTAACAACACCACCCATTATCTTCCAAACTCTTTTTTCATTGGTCGAGAGAGGGGAGCCTGTTTTTATGCTGCCCAGCCCCGACTGGGCTACAAATGTGGAAAGTCTAGTCATGTAGTCGGGGTGTGCATGAGTGTTAAGGGTAATCTGTGTGGGTAACTAGGTCACACCAGTGCATGTGACCTTTGTAGTGATCTTGGGCACTTTCACAAAGATTGCCCAAAGGCCTTTCATAACACAGAGAAAGGTTAGGTGGTGGGAGCCCCACAGTCTACATCAGTATGTGCTATTAATCCTTCACCTGACTCAGCTTCTTCCTCCGGAGATCAAAGAGTCTCTGGTAATTGGAGAATGAAGAAGGATAAGTCCACCCGTAAGACAGAATCTGAATGGTCAGCAGTGCAAGATCCTGCAAAAAAGGCCAAAGAAAGGAGAGATAAGGGGCCATTGGTCACTAGACGCTAGAGTCCTTAATAGCATCATCCTGCAGGCGGGTTTAAGTGATTGCGCATAATGGATGGAAGTCTGGTTTTACCTTGCGCTGGAAGGAAGAGCTGCATAGATATGGCTTTCGTCACCCCCACAGAGTCTGTCCATTCCCTTGGTGAAAGACTTGTCTCTTGTACCTATTCAGATGATGTGGCCCTATGTTTCTCTATGGGGGTCAGTAGACACTCAGATATGGGTAGGGGATTATGGAAGCTTAAAGTGGACCAACACCCAGGATTTTGACTATCCTGGGTTTTGGTCCACTTCGGCGGGGCACCCCGATCGGGGGTGCCCCGCTGTGTGAAACCCCCCAGAAAGCCCCAAAATCTTACCTGTCCCCGCTCCCACGTGACTGGACGGTCCAATCCCCGCCAACGTCCAGGCGGGGATCAGGAACGTCCAAGCGGCTGCCGCCGCCGCCGCCTCCCTCGCGTCACTTTCGGCGCGCGCGCGCCCCCGCCGGCCATTCGCAGACGGCCGGCACGGGCGCGCGCACGCCTACAGGGGCGCGAGGGAGGCGGCGGCGGCCGGCCGCCGCCGAAGATCAGGTAAGCGATTTGGGGTGTCTGGGGGGGTTTCACCCCGCGGGACATCCCGATCTCGGATGTCCCGCGGGTGGGAGGTGATCGGCCCGGGAATCTTATAGATTTCCGGGCCGATCACCTCTCGGTGTTGGTCCACTTTAATACAAAACTATTAGAGGAAATAAAGGTCCAGGACAGGATGGCCTGTTTCATAAAACACGAAACAGATAGAATAGTTCTCTATAAAACAATTGCAGAGTGGTGGGAGGAACTAAAGATAGACCTTGCTTCTCTTTTGAAAAGGCTATCCATAATTAAGGAACTGAGCAGTTACTTTCAATATTTGAAACTGTGGAAAGAGCTGGAGTCCATCTATTACCAGGGTATGGAGGTGAGACAACAGATAGACCATCTTAAACTTTAAAAAAAGGAAACACTAATATGACACGGTACAGGTCTCTAGTTGTAGAGAGGGATTATAGCTGCCAAGGAGAACCTGACCCTTTCCAGAACTGCAAGGAAAAGGTGAAAAAAGAATTGGTGGCAAACCTTGTAGATTCCACAGGGTCATCTACATGAATCTTGGGAGGGTATCCTGGAAGTTGTAAAAACTTTTTATGCAAATCTATTTCAGTAAAAGCCAATAGACAGAAGAAGAATGAGTCAGTTTTTAGAATCCACCCCAAACCTGAGTTCAGTGGAGTGGAATTTCTCAGTTTTGACAGAAGAAATATCAGTGGATGAGGTCAGAGAGGCTATAGATAGTCTACATAAAAAGAGGGCACCTGGTCCAGATGGCCTTCCAACTGAATTATACCAAAGTTTTAAAGACCTTTTATCCCTGATGCTGGTGGAGGTGTACAGGAGCTGTTTGGCCAGCCAGATAATGCCTCAGTCCATGAGAACGTCATGCCTCATCCTGCTGTCTAAGGGCAAAGATCCCAGTGATATCAAGAACTAAGGGCCATAGCCTTCCTTAATACTGATGCAAAGATCCTGTTCTCTATGCGGATAGCCTTGTCCCCCACTGTTAGCAAGCTGCCAGTAAGGGACAGTTAAAGGTTGGAGCAATTCTGAGGCAATAATATCCCTAGGGGAGGTTTAGGAGAGGTGCAAGGTCTTTGGATATGGTAGGTATATTGTCAAGGATGGGAGAGTTTCCCTCTAATAAATGGTAGACAGGGGGACAGTTTTAAGGTGGAAGCAGTGATGAGGTAGGGCTGTCCCTTGAGTCCCCTGTTATATGTTTTGCCATTGACCCATTCTAAGAACTCTGCATAAGTGCAATGTTCAAGGAGTGCCACTGCCCCGTGCTGCACCATTTACTGTACTGGCCTATGCAGATGATGTGACTGACCCAAGTAAGGCGCAGAGGTTGCCCCAGGCTATCTTATGTTACTCAGAGGCTTCGGGGTCTCAAGTGAACCCTGAGAAAAGTATGACATTCTGGACACTGCAGGGAGACCCCATGTTTGACCTCTCCCAGTTTGCAAGGGCAGAAACTGAAATTAAGATCCTGGGTGTCAAGTTTGAGAGAGGGGACAACGCCAAACTAAACTGGGAGAAGCTTGATATTGCAAGTCCAGCGATGGAGTAGTCCTAAGCTCTCCTACATAGCAAGGGTTAAGCTGTTAAAGACCTACCTAGTCCCCATGTTTTTGTATGTTGCAGCCATCTTCCCAAAATCCCTATTAGCCAGGCTCTACAGTCTGGTGTTCCGCATCCTTTGGGGAAATAGAATGAACCCGGTAAGAGAGGGGTGACGTACCTAAAAAAGAAGGAAGGGGGCTGGAAATGCTGAACCCCAGAGTCCTGTATGAACCTCAGTCTGAGCAGCAGTTCCCTGTAGGTTAAGAGCATAATAAACTGGATAATGCCTTTTGCTGAGTCCTGGGGTGGGATGGGAGTCTAAGCAGGGGAGGTGGACCCAGACTCGCCTTGCTACATACCTGGAGGGGGGTTTGAGGTTGCCTAAGAACTTGGAAAAGTGGGAAGACCTACCTAGAGGGCAGCTCCAGAAAGCGGTTATACAACAAAATATGTGAGACCTTCTTTTGTTCACCACTTGATATCACAAACTGTGGCTGCGCAACCCTTCAGGATAACCTGAGGTTCCTGAATGGGGTCAGGTTACTGCCCAAGCTTTATGACATCTCCTGGCTTTCTTTTCACAGGAAGTTATTTGTAAGAGGGAACCTGAAATGGTTGTGCCAGCCTGAGAGGAGCTGCCCTTTAGGTTGCGGGGTGGAAGAGATTAGCGTTGAGTGCTGGGGCGCTTGCAGATTCAGGGAGGACGTGGCCAATAGGCTAAAGATTAGGAGAATAAAAGTTCTGACCTACCTAGATCGAGTCTACGGAGTGTCCCCAACGTCTTCAGATCACAACTGAAAAGTATTACCACTGGCACTCCTGAACTTGTACCTTCATGTACCATGAGCCTTTCCAACACAAGGAGGACGCAGGCCTGATCATCTCTGAGTTATGCTGGATCCGAGGCCCGAGAGATGCAGCAAAAAATACAATTCTGTGATTACTCACCTGTAGAATTGGTATTATACGTATACAGCACGTCCTATTCCAGAATATTTCTTACACATGGGTAATACATCCACAAAATGGTGCTGGACTGCAGAAAAACAGCTTGTGGCTCCTCCCGGCCCCATATAAGTCAGGGACCTCCCACAAATTCCCCAGTATTGACAAGCAGTTAACAAGAAGCCGGGAGAACAATAATAACCAGAATTCAAAAATGAACATATGAACAGTCATCATACAGAGGTAACTAGAAATAATGATAACAAGGGTGGGGTGGAACAGGACGTGCTGTATACGTATAATACCAATTCTACAGGTGAGTAATCACAGAATTGTATTATTCTAAGTATACAGCACGTCCTGTTCCAGAATACTCCTTACACATGGGACATCCAATAGCAGTGTCTGTAAGGTAGGGTGGGATCACAGCAGACAGAAATTTGCGGCCAAAAGCAGCATCAGCTGAGGCCCTAACATCAACCTTGTAAAACTTAGAAAAGGTATGAACAGAAGACCAAGTAGCGGCCTTGCAAACTTGTTCAACAGAAGCTTGGTGCTGAAAGGCCCAAGAGGCACCAATAGCACAAGTAGAATGAACAGTAAGGCGGAAGGGAGGCTCCTTCCCCTTAGCAGAATAGGCCTGTAGCACGGCCTGATGGATCCACTTGCTGATAGTGGACTTAGCTGGAGCCAGACCCTTCTTAGGTCCAGACGGGAGCACAAAAAGAGCATCAGTCCTCCTGAAGGATTCAGTGGCCACCAAATAGAACTGACCACATCCAGGGAGTGTAAAACCCGCTCCTTAGGGTTACTAGGATTAGGGCACAGAGAAGGCAAAACAATGTCCTGATTGATATGAAGGGCAGACACAACCTTAGGTAGAAAATCTGGTTAAAAACGAAACACCACCTTGTCCTGGTGTCTCTCAAAGTAAGGGGGTTGATGGAAAGCGCCGCCAACTCAGAAACACGCCTAACAGAAGTGATAGCCACCAAAAAGACTACCTTAAGAGTCAAAATGGACAAAGAGGCCTCACGCAAAGGCTCAAAGGGAGACCCCTGCAAGGCAGATAAAACCAAGTTCAAATCCCAGACTGGTAACATAGGCTTACATGGAGGACGCACGTGAGTAACCCCCTGGAAGAAAGTCTTAACCAGACGATGGTGAGCAAAGGATCTTTGGAAGAAAATGGCCAAAGCAGAAACATGACCTTTGAGGGTACTAAGTTGAAGACCCAAATCCAAACCATGTTGCAGGAATTCCAGAATCCTAGGGATAGAAAACACCCGACAGGGAAGCAACTTAGACTCACACCAGTCAATGTAAGCATGCCAGACCCTATAGTAGATAGATGACGAGGACTTCTTCCTAGCCCGAATCATGGTATTAACAACAGAGGCAGGCAGCCCCTTTTCCATCAAGAGTGAGCAGGTCTGGATCCTTGGGTAGAGCATACTGATCTACTGCCAAAAACACGACGTCTGCGAACCACACCCTTCTTGGCCAACAGGGGGCCACCAGAATGGTTGGCACCCCTTCCTGAGCAATCTTGCGCAGCACCTTGCCCAGCAGAGGAAAAGGAGGGAACACATATGGGTTGATTCAAAGAAACATGTAACAGCTTGGATTTGGGTCACGATCATCCTATTTTTCACGTCCGCTCGTGCGTTCGTATGAACTTGCGAGTGATTCAATAAGCAAATACGTTTCTATCCTAAAAGATACGTCCGTTCGTATGGCAGTTCGGGAATCAGACCTATGTCAGTTTCCATCCTGAATTTTCCGTTTCATTTCTCAGGTTGCAACATTGGTTTTGCCCTTTTTCCTTTTTTGTCTGGACGTAAATCCTTCTGATCTTGCGGCTCCGCACTACAAACTTACCTCATTAAAGTGCATTCTAAATATTTGGTCTTTTATTTTTCTTTATTTCATTCATTTTGTAGTAACCAACCATTAATGAATGCATTTGCATAAGTAAATCTTACTTTGTTTAATTTTTAGTTAACTTGCATTTTTTACTTGTGGATTTAATTTTAATATTTAGGCTTCAAATGGTACAACTTTAAATTTTTAGTGTGGTTACCCACACCCTCTACATACAGATTGCTCTCAAATATTAAAAAACACCCAGCAACTTCTGCATGTTATGAGCCTAGAAACAGCCAAGATGGCGGCTCAGGTATTATCGGGCAGCCTGCAAACAGAAAGGGCCTTGTGACTGTGTTGCTCTGGATTCTTTGATTTCTGACCTTTCCATGCCCCCAGCTCTGCTGTGTGCAAAATACAGCAGTAACCCACATCCTGCACTTTATCCCGCTCTCCTCTCCTCAGTAAGTGTGATGCATCTGACCAAAGATGTGCTTAAATAATTAAACAAAGCAAAGGTAAACAACTACACCAATAAATGCAATCTAAAAATATTTTTCTAGTACCTCAATTTTAAAATAAATAACAAAGGACATAAGTTTCTTTAATTAACGCAAATATATTGCAAAATAAAGGTTTACATGCAAAGGACTAATTAAGGTCCACATTAAAATGCTTTTATAAGGCATACATGAATCAGGTATGCATTGCCATACAATTTATGGCCTCGGCCATGCTGATACATGCAGTTCATTGGAGCACAAGACGCGCAGACTCCTCCACATAGCCAAAAAACCTGTTCCCGAACAGCAATCCGGCTGCTAAAAGGTGTCGGCTGTGGCTTTCTTTTAAAACGCGTTTAGAGGTTTCTCTGAATCACACCTAAACACATCCAATTAACCTAAGTTTTACGTTTTGATCGTAAGTTTTAGGATTTGATCCTAAGTTTTACGTTTTGATCCTAAAATTTAGGAACGAACTTCCGCTGATCGTAAGAGCATATACGCATTCGTACGTAGGCTCGTGCGAGTCGTAAATGGCCAAAAAAACAGGAAAAAATGACTAACACCCACCCAAACTTACGATTCTCGATACGAAATCAATTAACTTTTGCTCTTTGAATCGAGGGGATAGAGCTGAAAGCTCTTCCAAGACATTGCTAGTGCATCCATGGCCAAGGCCAGAGGGTCGTGGGACAGAGAGACAAAGACTGGAAGCTTGTGATTGTGATAGGACGCAAACAGATCCACATCTGGCTGACACCAGCGGTGGCACAGGGAGCGAAACACCCTGCTGCTGAGGGACCATTCTTCCCCTGCTGAGGGAGTCTGCCTCCAGATTCTCCACCCCCGGGATGTACACAGCTGATATGCAGGGAACATTCTCCCCCACCCATGACAGTAGCAGGGACACTTCCCTGAGGGCCCTCTTGCTCCGGGTCCCTCCCTGATAATTGATGTAGGCAATCGCCGTCTGGTTGTCCGAGGGGACCTGAACCGCCCGACCCCGAAGGTGTGTAGTCAATTGGACCAACCTTATCGCCCTCAATTCCAGAATGTTGATAGGGGTGTGGGCCTCCTGAGGGCCCCACTGACCCTGGGATTTCAGGGATTTCCAGAAGCCCCCCAACCTGTCAGACTGGCATCTGTGGTGACTGTCACCCAGCATGGGGTCTGCCCACCAACAGGTTTCTTGAGTCCAGCCACCACGAAAGAGACCATCTGGCCAGAGGGGACAGAACTAACACCTGATCCAAAAATTTTTGACAGAATCAAACATTGACGGTGACAGGAAAGACTTGGGGTGGTTGATCACCCAGCCAAAGGACTCCAGTGTGGACACCACCAGCTGAGTATCCAGCTTGGCCTGCTGGAGGGACTGAGACGTGATGAGAATGTCGTCCAAGTAAGGAAGAATGCGAATGCCCTGAGATCTCAGCAGAGCCAGTACGCCCGCCAGCACCTTGGTGAATACCCTGGGAGCAGAGGTGATACCGAAAGGCAAGGCCACAAATTGATAGTGCTGATCCTCCAGAGTGAACCAGAGGAATCTCTGATGACCTGGAAAGATTGGTACATGAAGGTAAGCCTCTTTGATGTCTACAGTGGTCATGAAGTCCCCTGGGCGTAGTGAGTTGACAGCTGATGTTTGAATCTGACAAATTTGTTGAGGCACTTTAAATCCAGTATAGGTCTGATGGACCCATCTTTTTTGGGAACAGTGAAAAGATTGGAATAGTAGCCTCTGCCCCTTTCCCTCAAAGGCACCTGGTAGATGACCCCCGACTCCAGAAGGTTTTGGACAGCAAGGCACAGACCCTGAGCTGACAGGGGGTTTTGAGCCATCCAGGATTTGATGAATCTTGCGGGCAGCCAGGCTGCAAACTCTATCTTGTAACCGGAGGACACTACCTCCTGAATCCAATGGTCTGAGACGTGAAGCCTCCAGATGTGAGCAAAGAGCCGAAGCCGTCCCCCCCACCCGGATGGGTGAGGGCGCCCCTTCATGCCTGAGGAAGCTTGGGTGAGGGTTGTGTCTTGGGACCCCAGGAGAGGCCAGGACGGCCACGTCCTCTGCCCCTTCCCCAGTGATCGCTGCGGGCCCCAGTAAAAAACTCCTCGGCGCGTTCTGGAACCACGGAAGGTTGGGAGAAAGGCACCCATCCCCCAAAAGGACCGAGACGACCTCCTACGTTGAGGTAACCTACCACCCCTGGCAAACAAATCCAAGCATTTACCAAGAGGCGCAGGCCCTTGAAAGGGAAGCCAGTGAGAGCCTTCTTAGCAGCATTATCAGCTACCCACTGACGTAGCCAGACAGAGCAGTGTATAGCCACCAACAGGGCAGAAGTTCTACCACACATTCTAATGGCATCATCCATGGCAGACAGAACATATGCAACAAATTCATAGCAAAGCAGGAGGGATCTATACTCTTCTCCTCCCGCGTCATCAGAGGCCCCCGCTAAGAGACTCTTAAGCAAACCCTTAATAGCAATAGCTGTAATGGCAGAGGCACAAACCGGGCGTAGTGCGGTCCTCACACAGGCAAAAGCATGGCAAGCCAGTTGGTCCATGCGCCTGTCCTCACCATCCCTCAGGGTAGTGTCAGGAGAATGCATGACAGATGTATTGGACAGCCCCAGAAAGGGCGCGTCCACCTCGGGAGGACATGACCAACGCTTAATCACATCAGCAGGAAAGGGATACCTCTTGTCCCAACTCTGGGGCACCCCTGGCAGCTTGCTAAGCCGCTCCCATTCTTTGAGCACCAGATTATTAAAGTGCGACTGCTCCGGGAATTCCAAACGTGGTTTAACCGTATGAAACAGCTCACCCTGCTGCTGCGGAGTCACGGCAGGAGGGGAGATACACAGCACTTCAAAAATATGAGCCAAAAGCCTGTCAGTGTCATCTGAGGACCATGGATCTTCCCCAAAGGAAGACCCTGTACCACCATAACCCCTAGGCTGCTCCTCAGATGATTCTGAATCAGAGAACAATTCCCCCTCCTCCAGGGGGGAATAACCAGTAGTGTCAAAAATTCCCTCAGCTTCCACTGGAAAGAGGGAAACGGCGGGAGATAAATGCCGCTTTTTAGCAGAAGCCTTACGCGAGGCAGACCCAGCAATATGTTTCTCAATGCTGGCCACCCGTGCAGCCAAATCAGGCTGAGACTCTCCGCTGGTATGCTCCTCGCAGGTGGTCAGATGTAGGCGTGGGGGGGTAGGCGAAGCCAGAGGGGGCACAGGCCCAGCAACAGGTAACCCAGACTGCAGTGCAAGTACCTGCTGGGCGCAGGATACGCATACCCTGACATCATCACCAATTGGGGATACCCCACACGCAACACATAGCCGGGCTTGTCCCGAAGGAACCCCAGGCCCATTATCCCCAGAAGCCTCCATATGAGGCTGATGATTTGA
This sequence comes from Gastrophryne carolinensis, assembly GCA_027917425.1. Taxonomy (NCBI): domain Eukaryota; kingdom Metazoa; phylum Chordata; class Amphibia; order Anura; family Microhylidae; genus Gastrophryne; species Gastrophryne carolinensis. The sequence continues at coordinate 13,845,778 of CM051243.1, forward strand.
ATGGCACAGTAGGCCATTAAGGGTTAACGCTAAAGAGCTACCCGGGATGCCCCAATAAACCGCTAGGGAAGTGGGAGATAATGAGGGGAGAAGGCCGGGAGAAACCACAGGACCGAGGCTTTAACCCGCCTGAAAGACATAATCAAACATTCCCATGGGAATAAGGCATAAGAACGACCCAGAGAAAAAAATCACCACACCGAGTTTACTCACGGACCGCAGAGAGGCAGCAGCACGCAGCAGGAGACAAAATGGCGTCCGCAGACCTCGAGGGGCGTGCCGTGGAGATATGAGGTAAAATGCTTTCATCCACAGAGCCCACCCCCCCCCCCCCCCGAAGAGCGTGAAGCGCGCCCACGTGATCCGGCCAGTAGCGCCCGGCATCTCAGAGGTGAATGGGGCTGCCATCCGCGGAGCGCAGTACAAACGCGCAGTGGCGCATTTTAATAAAAGTGACAAAGCACAACATATGTATACAGTCTTAAACCACTAGACAAGCCCCCCCCCCCCCCCCGGAGATCTCCCAAGGGGAGAGTGAGGGAGTATAACAGCAAAATTCACAGCGAGAAACGGTGCCCAGGGACTAAGATGAGGAGTGAGGGTGGAGGGGGAAAATGGGCATAGGGTTTAACTGCACAGGATAAACCTGGCAAAACCCATGAGGCAGTGGGGGCATCCCAAAAGGCTCACCATTAACCTAAACCGCCTACCCTGTTAGAGCAGGGACTGCGGTAGGAGCCTAGCTCCTCAGCACCATAGTGCTTCAATAGCCTACCTTCACTCGAACCTTATCAGCCGAGGCTGGGAGGCAGTAACTGGGACGGAACGGTGGGAATAGTCCTGCAGGGCCGCAGGCAATAAGCCCCGCTCACCTGCGCCACAAGAGAGCTGTCTTCTATCTTCTCAGCGCAGACTGCAGAAAAGAACTGGGGAATTTGTAGGAGGTCCCTGACTTATATGGGGCCAGAAGGAGCCACAAGCTGTTTTTCTGCAGTCCAGTGCCATCTTGTGGATGTATTACCCATGTGTAAGGAATATTCTGGAACAGGACGTGCTGTATACTTAGAATACAAGAGTTTCTGGCATGACATGACCTTGTGATAACCCTGCACCGATCTGTAGCCTGATGTGTTTTGCTGATTTATAAATAAGAATATAGATATAATGGATGATCTGCCCAGCAGGGTAGAGAATCAGTATAATTAATTTCTGCCCTGTCATCGTATCATTAGTGAGGTTATAGCACCATCTAGTGGTGTTACGTTGTTTAACATGTTTTTCTGACTTAAAGTGGACCAACACCCAGGATTTTGACTATCCTGGGTCTTGGTCCACTTCGGTGGGGCACCCCCGATCGGGGTGCCCCGCTGTGTGAAACCCCCCCAACCCCCCGAACAACTCACCTCTCCCCGCTCCCAGCGCCGAAGGACAAGCCGCGGACAAGCGGCTCCTCCGCCGCCGCCTCCCACGCGTCCCTCTTGACTCGCGCGTGCCCGCGCCGGCCATTCACAGACGGCCGGCGCGGGCACGTCTAGAGGGGTGCGAGGGAGGCGGGGGGTTTGGGGGGGTTTCACGAGATCGGGATGTCCCGCGGGGAGGGAGGTGATCGGCCCGGGAATCTTATAGATTCCCGGGCAGATCACCCCTGGGTGTTGGTCCACTTTAAAAGTATTATGGGAGATTGCAATTCATTCTGGGAGGAAGAAGTGGGCTGTCTTTATCCTCCAGACACAGATCAGAGCTGCCATCACATTTTTCTCTTCTAAAACTCCACCATCTGTGTAACAGCATATCTGTTTTACCACACACACATATATTTCTACAACCCGTTTCACCATCACATAATAAACCTGTTAAAACTGCAAACAACAGGCCTCTTATTTGGAAGACAGGAATGGTTTATGCTGAATGTTGGATTGCACACTGAATGAACGTGTAAGAAGACAGAACAATGGACAATGAACAGACTGTAATTTTCTGATGTGTTACGTTTATTTTGTATATTATTATGTGTTACTTTATGTTTTGCATTAATGCTGATTAGCTATATTTTTGTTTGTTTTTACTAATAGAAATCCTCTTATACCCTAATAGCTGGTAAGCTCTTCTCCTTCTGTATCATCCCTTATTCTCAATATATTGTAAGCTCTTCATCCTTCTGTATTCTTCTCCATACCCTAATAGACTGTAACTTCAATTATATATAATATATAAAAGGTAAAAAATAAATAAAATTAAATAATAACTAAGCAAAAAGAAACAAACCTGGCAATTCGGCATTACAATAAAAATTCTATATACAATCCTATATACAACATAACACTGCACTATATACAATTCAGCAGGAAGACTAAGAGACCCCCCCACCTGTGAACGCAGCCGTTTTTAAAAAATCTGCCATTTTTACCAAAAATCTACAGGTGATAAAAGGAAGAAAAGTGGTTTCCTTATAACATCTGGGAAAAATGCGCTGTAGACAGTGGAGTGGAGAGACACTGGCAAAACACAGACGAAGCTGACGTATAAATATATCGGGATCAAGTAGGTCTTGATAAGGTCAACCCTCTCCCCGAGAAATATTTTACAACACTTCCAGACTGCAACCTTGGCAATTTCCAGCTTATGCTCCCAGTTTTTTGGTCATAATCGCCTATGCCAAAATTATTGCCAATAATTTAAATTTCCTGCTGGGGCACTGGGAAGGTTTTCAGAAGTTTTAAGCCCTCACCTTCTCTACCCATCCAGAAAATTTCACTCTTCCCATGATTGACCTTGGAGCCTGCTTCTGTATACTGTGCTATCGGTGAGGCCACCATTCCTCCCAGAGACAACCACAGATACATCATCAGTGTAGGCAATGACCTCCAAGTCCAGGTTCAGGCACACCCAGAGGAGCCCCACATAACATTCTGTGACCCTCCTAATGAAGGGCTCAATTGTAAAAACATACTGTAGGGGACTCAGAGGGCATCCCTGACGCACACCAGAGCCAACCGCGAAAGGCCCTTCCATCCCAACCATGTTGTTCCGCATCCTTTGGGGAAATAGACTGAACCTGGTAAGAGAGGGGTGACGTACCTAAAAAAGAAGGAAGAGGGCTGGAAATGCTGAACTCCAGAGTCCTGTATGAACCTCAGTCTGAGCAGCAGTTCCCTGTAGGGTAAGAGCATAATAAACTGGATAATGCCCTTTGCCGAGTCCTGGGGTGGGATGGGAGTCTTAAGCAGGGGAGGTGGACCCAGCCTTCCTACATACCTGGAGGGGGTTTGAGGTTCCCTAAGAACTTGGAAAAGTGGGAAGTCCTACCTAGAGGGCAGCTCCAGAAAGCAGTTATACAACAAAATATGTGAGACCTTCTTTTTTTCACCACTTAATATCACAAACTGTGGCTGCGCAACCCTTCAGGATAGCCTGAGGTTCCTGAATGGGGTCAGGTTACTGCCCAAGCTTTATGACATCTCCTGGCTTTCTTTTCACAGGAAGTTATTTGTAAAAGGGAACCTGAAATGTTTGTGCCAGCCTGAGAGGAGCTGCCCTTTGGGTTGCGGGGGGGAAGAGACTAGCGTTGAGTGCTGGGGCGCTTGCAGATTCAGGGAGGAGGTGGCCAATAGGCTAAAGATTAGGAGGATAAAAGATCTGACCTACCTAGATCGAGTCTACGGAGTGTCCCCAACGTGTCCAGATCACAACTGTAAAGTATTACCACTGGCACTCCTGAACTTGCACCTTCATGTACCATGAGCCTTTCCAACACAAGGAGGGCGCAGGCCTGATCATCTCTGAGTTATGCTGGATCCGAGGCCCGAGAGATGCAGCAAAAACAAGAGTTTCTGGCATTACGTGACCTTGTGATAACCCTGCACCGATCTGTAGCCTGATGTGTTTTGCTAATTTATAAATAAGAATATAGATATAATGGACAATGAACAGACTGTAATTTTCTGGTGTGTTATGTTTATTTTGTATATTATTATGTGTTACATTATGTTTTGCATTAATGCTGATTAGCTATATTTTTGTTTTTTTTACCAATAGAAATCCTCTTCTACCCTAATAGATGGTAAGCTCTTCTCTTTCTGTATCATCCCTTATTCCCTAATAGATTGTAAGCTCTTCATCCTTCTGTATTCTTCTCCATACGCTAATAGACTGTAATTTTTTTGAGTAAAATCAATTATATATAATATATAACAGGTAAAAAGAAATAAAATTAATAATATAATAATAAATAACTAAGCAAAAAGAAACAAACCTGGCAATTCGGCATTACAATAATAATTCTATATACAATACTATATACAACATAACACTACTCTATATACAATTCAGCAGGAAGACTAAGAGACCCCCCCCCCCCCCCCCCACACACACACACACCTGTGAACGCAGCCGTTTTAAAAAAAATCTGCCATTTTTACCAAAAATCTACAGGTGATAAAAGAAAGAAAAGTGGTTTCCTTTTAACATCTGGGAAAAATGCGCTGTAGACCGTGGTGTGGAGAGACACTGGCAAAACACAGACGAAGCTGACGTATAAATATATCGGGATCAAGTAGGTCTTGATAAGGTCAACCCTCTCCCCGAGAAATATTTTACAACACTTCCAGACTGCAACCTTGGCAATTTTCAGCTTATGCTCCCAGTTTTATGGTCATAATTGCCTATGCCGAAATTAATGCCAATAATTTAAATTTTCTGCTGGGGCACTGGGAAGGTTTTCAGGAGTTTGAAGCCCTCACCTTCTCTACCCATCCAGAAAACTTTACTGAGGCCACCATTTGTCCCAGAGACAATCACAGATACATCATCAGTGTAGGCAATGACCTTCAAGTCCAGGTACAGGCACACCCAGATGAACCCCACATAACATTCTGTGACTCTCCTAATGAAGGGCTCAATTGTAAACACATACTGTAGGGGTCTCAGAGGGCATCTCTGACGCACACCAGAGCCAACCGTGAAAGGCCCTTCCATCCCAACCATTAACAAGAAGGAAGCTCTCAGCCCATTCATACAAGGTTTGTAGCCAATTAATGAACCTACACGGCAGGCTGTACTTGCCAAGAAGCAGCCATTAGTACTCATGATTGACCCTATAAAAAGCCTTTGCCTGGTCCAACGCCAACAAGTACTTTCCCCAGCCCTGTATCGCTCCAAGGCTTTCTGGATTAGCACTGCTTAGATCAAGCAGTGCTAATGGCGGGAAAGCAGCCACTCTGCTACAGACGACAAGCACCAAAACAAATTTTTGCCAGTATCTATCGACATTGAGAAGGCTGATGGGACGTCAGTTCTCAATCATCGAACCCTTTGACAGAAGGATCACAGCCGTATCCCTCATGGAGGAGAAATGAATTAATCCTCCAGATTCCCTTTCCCCATGGAGATGTATCAGAGAGATTCAAGACTATAGATACTAAAAGGTGATAGGAGAACTCAACCTCTAGGATAGGAGAACTGCAGCCTCTAAGGCTGAGGAAAAAAAAACCTGTCTATCCTACTCTGACTCCTACCTCACTAATAAGTGAAGCCTGTGAGGTCCATGAGTGCTTAATGTGCACATCCTCCAGACCTGCCTCTTTAACCATACAAAAAAGGCTATCACAACCCAGCTAGCCTTTGAAGCCTCTCCTGTCCATAGGCCTAGTCACAGTTTTAAAGTCACCTCCAAAGACTACTAACCAGGCTGTAAAATGGAACGGCTTGATCTTTGTAAAGAGGCATTTCCTGTCCCACTTAGTCTGGGGTCCATGGATATTTATTAGGTGCAGGTCCAGGCCCTTCACAACGACGTCCAAGACCATGCACCTCCTGAACTCCACCTCAATGACTGGCTAGCAAATTATCATATCAGTTTTAAAACGCACCGCCACTCTGTAAGGCTAGGCTACAAGACACCAAAAGAAGGGGCCATGCCACCATTCTCCCTTCACAATGTGAACGTTGGCCAGACAGGCTAGCCTGGTCTCCTGCAAAAACAAAATGTCAGCATCAAACTGGCTGAGAAAAAATAAGGCCATTAAGACGAGCGCCACTTTTATCCGAGGGGGAACTGCCATCAGAGTCATTAGGGAAAATGTCTCTTAGCCTTTCCTCTGGCCTCACTATCTGAACCTATGCGCTTACTGGAGGAGACTGGAGCTTCATCCTCCATATCTGAGGCCACTGAATAGAAAGAAGAGATTTCTGTGGAGTCCTCAGAGAGCACCTCAAACCAGTTGAAGAGCTGCACCCCACTGCTCTCCCCCGACTTGGCATTCCACTATCCTTTTTTTCTTCATAGCCAATCTGAAATCCAGGTAATCCTGATCCTCAGGGGAGAGTCCAGACCACTGTAGCTTGGGGCCTGAACTCCCACCCTGCTCCGAAGGGGGTGCAGGATCAGGATCACTCAGCCCGGCCTATGAGGACCACTATTGCTGGGACCCCTCTGGTATTTTCAGTGCCAGCCCCCCTAGCCACCTCAGCTATTACATTGCTTGATCCTACTTTAAGGGTTACTGGCTTAGGGGCAGACTGGGGATTCACCTTAGAGCTCCCTGCAGATGACACAGGCACAGGGGCCTCAGGAACAGCTGAATGGGGGGAGGGAGCATGGGAACGCTCCTCCTTATCCAGCTGCAGCATTTCCTGCACTACTTTCCTGTCTAGGTTGTGCCAAGCCTCAGGATACTGACTGTAAGTATGGACAGTTTTACAATCCTTAGTCAAGTGTTCCAAGCCCTGACACAACTTGTGAATTGAGCAGGAGTGTCACGCTCGGGGTAACTCCAGCCCTCTTAATAAGCTCACAACCCCCAATCTCCACAGCCAGCTTCACCTGTAGGAGCCCCCGCTTGCCGGGACGCAAGATACGCCTACCCGGGATCGGTTGCCCCCAGGACTTAATGGCTCAAAGGATGTAAGCTTATATGTGGGAGGACTGGAGAACCAATAGCAAGAGCGTGAGTGACGGAAGTCCAGAGACAGGCAAAAGGTCGATAACGGGAAGGCAGAGATAGTAGCGGCACCAGGGGTCAGGCAAGACGTAGTCGGGGTTCAGGCAGAGGTCAGCAACTGGGGATCAGGATCTAGAAGCGTCAGTTCAGGCAAAGGTCGGCAACAAGGATTCAGGATCGAGAGGCGTCAATTCAGGCAGAGGTCGGCAACAAGGATTCAGGATCGAGAATGGTCGTACAATCAAATCGGCAACAGGCAAGACTTCACAGGAGTAGGTAACACAGGGTTCTGAGCGCTATCACAGGCAATTCACAACTGAGAGGGAATTGCCTTTATAGGAACAGGTCTGAGGGAAGCAGTGTACTGATTGGAGCACATAGGATTCCAGGGGTAATTGGCTGCAGAGCAGAAGAGGGCGAAGCCCTCAATCCCTTAGGATTCATTAACCCTTTAATTGATCCTCCGACGGGTGCGCGCCGCACAGCGCCGCCGGAGGGCATAACAGACACGTGCTCGCGGCCGCGCGCGAGCACGTCTCCTGGAGGAGGAAGCGGGGGGCGTGGCTGAGCTGGACGCCGCTCGAGCCGACGCTGCTCGAGCCGACGCCGCGCGGCGCGGCCGCCGCACAGTGACAGCTGCAGCTGGCCGCCTGGAGACGTCGCTGGAACGGGGATCAGGTAAGCGGTTCCTGACAAGGAGGAGCTGAAGTGACATTGGGCCCCACATTTATGGCAAACCTTGGTCTGACCTGGATAACAGATGATCATCCGGTCATGGCCAATATAGGCGGATGATGTAAAGTGAGTGACCTGGTAGCCATTCCTGCAGAGCCTCAGACTCAGATCACTGACCAGCCCCCAGTCCAGATGTCCCAATCATCCAGGAGATTGACTCATTTCTAACTAGGATGGTGATGTTTTTAACAAGCTGGTCCGGAGACCATTACAGGCAGGACTTTGCTTCTGCAGCTCGTACTGCTCCCAAAACAAGTCCATTCCCTTCGGCCCGACAAAGCTCAGTTCATGCTCCGCACTCCCCACTGGACTTATCAAGGCAAAAATGTCTGTGACTGTGAATCCCATGCTCAGGATGAGGACCACCACTGCTCGTCGGGTGATAGCTGGCCCCTCATCCTCCCACCTAAGCTGGACCAGGTTGTGCCTGTTGAAGCCGCTAGCAGGGGCATTGGCATCACTGGGCACAGATGCCCTCTCGCCAGCAGCTCCTCCTCCATTCCTGGCCACCTGGGCATAGGACATGGGGGCTGCACTGCAGTACTAGCACCACTCCCTGCAACACCCCGCTGGATAAAGTTCAGGGCAGGATACCTTGCAGAGGGGCTCCAGCATTTGGCACAGTTTTGTTAAAGCCCAGATGAGGGGCAGATACAGAGAAATTGCAACAGCAGTCACAGCCAAGAGTTCAACAACAGGAACAAAATTACCAACCGCAGTAGACATAGGGGAAAGTTCAGTGGCAATAGTTACAACAGATAGGCCAGCAGCAGTCACCAGAGGCAGGCTAGCAACAGGAAAAGGGGACAGTCCGGCAGCAGGCACAGGACAGGCACTAGACACAGGAGGCAGGTTGGCATCAAACACAGGATTTCAGCATAACTGCTGGCAGTCACCCTCTGGCAGGTCTCCTCCACTGCACACCAATGCTGCACGTACCTGGTGAACTGCTCCAGACACAGATGTTACATTCACCAGTTCTCGGGTTCCCGACTGCCACTGCCATGGTCTGGGGTCTCCACCACGGGGTCAGTCTCCTCATCCTCCATGGCCTGGCCTGAGCACTGCATGATCTTAAAGTGCTGCTCTTTCTTGTATTTCTCTTGAAATGCACCACTGTTCTCTTTCATGGACCCAACTCATTTCTCTTGTTGCATTACCTCTATTTCTAAATCTGCCAATTCCGACTTGGCAGTGCTGTGAGCCAACCCATTGACATCCATACGCTTCTTAAAGCCAACTTTAGATTGCAAAGTTTCTCCTCCTCCTTAGACACAGCAATAAGGTTAATGCAAACATGCTTTTGAAAAGATGATAAATTCTCACCAGGCTGGGTCAATGTGGTGGAATTGGTGTATGGAGTATGGAGTCCTGGGATCCGGTGGCTTAATGTTCCTCCAGGGCTACCGGTGTGACTCCGGAATCGTCTATCCTGCCAGGGAAGCACTCCCAGGAAAGCCCCAGGCTTCACAGGTAGTCCAGCTGCGGGTAATCAGACTGAGCTCTCCAGGAACTGCAACAGATGACCACACCCACCTAATTACCCTAATAGATTGTAAGCTATTCTTCTTAATTATCCTCCCTTATCCCCCAATAGATTGCTTGATTTTACTTAATAAAAAAAGTTACAATCATATACAATATATACAAAGTTACAATAATAAATAAATAAAATAAAATAATAACTAAACAAAAAGAAACAGGCCTAACAATTCGGCATATAATATATAATATCCATTATTCTATATACAATCCTATCTACAGCCTAACACTACACTATACACAAATCAACAGGAAGACTAAGAGACCCCGTCACCTGTGCACGCAGCCGTTCTTCAAAAATCTATGGGTGATAAGAGACAGAAAAGCCCACCCAGAGGGAAGTCATGAGGACTAAGGAGGCCTGATGTTCCTCCACGCCTTCATCCAGGCCCCCCGTTCCCACCTGTCCCTCTCAAGCACCCGGATCTTGCCCACCTCATGCAGGATGTCATGCACCCCCACCGGGACAGGGACGGACTTTCTTCCTAATGCAGAGCTGGCACCGTGCATTCCACGTGAAATAGCGAATCACTAGACTAACTAGATATAAAGTGTCCAAACAAAAATCCCCTCTGTTCTTGAATGCCCTGTACACCCACTCAGCATAGGAAAGCTGGGAGAAGAAGGGGGCACCGAGGGCCAACCCCACCTGTTTACACACATCTACATTAAAGGGACACCGGAGCAGGAAGTGGTCCATAGTCTCCACCTCATCCTGACACTCCTCACGGAGACAAATTATCTCTGGCAGGCTGCGACTCTTCTGGATCCCCCTAAGGTAGAGTTTTCCTTGGAAGGAGAGCCAGGCTATGTCCCGGTATTTCAAAGGAATTCTTGAGGAGTTCAACAGTCACTGAATTTAAACATGCCTGGGATAAGCACACATCTATCCTAAGATAAAGAGTACATACAGTATACACATAAGGGCAGACTAGATGGACCGTATGGTCTCCTTCTGCCGTCAACCTTCTATGTTTCTAGGAGTTAATAAGCCTCAAACCCTCCCTCATGATGGAGCCTGGGCAATCCCTGAGGGACAATGGCTCATGAAAAGCCAGACCCAGGACCCGACTCACCAGAAGCTTCCTCGGAGTAGATCTCATGTCCTCATGTATTTTCAAGCAAGGGGCAACATAGGCCGGGCGCTGAGCCTGAGGAACTCGAGGGCTTTTCACCTGGCCACCATTCTCCCAGTCTCGCAGGAAGGGCTTAAACCAGGACTGGAAAATACCCACCCAACCAGGCGGGCTCTCTGCCAACATGCTTCCAAAATTATGTTTCAGAATCAAGAGAGAGAAAAACACTACTGGGTTGACCATCCCTAGGCCACCCTCCCGCCTGGATAGGTAAGTGACACTTCTTTTCACCAGGTTCATAAGGTTTCCCCATAACATCTGGAAAAACACGCTGTAGACCCTGGTGTAGAGAGATACTGGCAAAACACAGACAAAGCTGACGTATAAAAAGATGGGGATCGGGTAGGTCTTGATAAGGTCAACCCTTTCCCTGAGAGACATTTTCCAGCACTTCCAGACTGCAACCTTGGCATTGGCAATTTCTAGCCTGAGCTCCCAATTTTTTTGGGCCATAATCACCAGGACCGAAATTAATGCCAAGGATCCTAATTTCCTGCTGGGGCATTGGGAAGGCGTACGGAAGTTTGAAGCCCTCACCCTCCTCACCCATCCAGAAAACTTCACTCTTCTCATGATTGACCTTGGAGCCTGACGCTTTTGTATACTGTGCTATTAGAGAGGCCACCTCCTCTGCCTCATTTGTCCCAGAGACAATCACAGATACATCATCAGCATAGGCAATGACCTTCAAAGGAGGCTCACCAGGCACACCCAGACGAACCCCACATAACATGCTGCTCTCGACCCTCCTTATAAAGGGATCGATCGCAAACACATACAGTAGGGGACTCAGAGGGCATCCCTGTAGCACACAAGAGCCAACTTTGAAAGGCCTTCCAACCCAACCATTAACAAGAGCGCCAGTTCTCAATCATCGAAGAGTCCTTTCCTTTTGACAGAAGGATCACAGCCAAGCGCCTTATGGAGGGAGGGAGGGAGGGAGGGAGGGAACCCTCTGCCAGACAGCAATTAAAGACCTCCACCAAATGTGGTGCCAGGATGGTCTTAAAACATTTATAAAATTCAGCTGTCAGACCATCTGACCCGGGCGACTTTTTGATGGCAAGGTGATCAATCGCACTTACCACCTCATCGGCAGTGACCGGCTCTGTCAAGCTAGTGATAGAAAGGTCACCATTTTCCAATCCTGGAGTAGAGTCCAGGAAACTTTCTATCCTTGCCCGGTCAAGAACCTTTCTGCCCAGGAGGTCAGCATAAAAGGACCTAATAATCTCCAGGATCCCAGATTTAGATCTTACCAGGGAACCTGTGCTATCCTTCAAACCAAGGACAGTCTTGAGAGCTGCAGCCTGTCTGCAATTCTGATAGGGATCGGGTGAGTGGTATTTCCCATAATCACTTTCCAGAACCAGAGAAGCATGCCGGTCATACTGACACTTCCTGAGGAGAAGCTTGACTTCAGAGATTGCCCCTTGATCTTCACCATTCGAGACAAGGGTGTTAAGTTTCCTCCGCAAGAGCTGGTAGGCAATGTATTTATCAAGCTGTTTTCTTTTTCCTAGGCCCCTGAAAAGCCCAGCAATTCTCATTTGGTCAGCTCCCACCACTCAGACCTGCTGCTGCAAAAATCCTTAATGGAAACCTGTGCCTGAAAAAAATCCTCAAAAGTTTGTCTTACCCCCTCCTCCTCAAGGAGAGCCGAATTCATCCTTCCTCTAGGGGGTGTGTCAGAGGCATTCAAGACCATCGATAGTAAAAGGTGATCGGAGAACTCGACCGCCTGCAGCTGCGGAGGCTGAGAAGCCGAGCCCTCCTTCAAAAAAAACCTGTCTATTCTACTCTGACTACTACCTCGCTGAAAAGTTAAGCTCGTGAGGTCTGGGGAGTGCTTAATGTGCACATCTTCCAGACCTGCCTCTCTATCCATGCTATTCAAAAAGAGACTATCGCAGCCCAGCTTGCCTTTGAAGCCTCTCCTGTCCATGGGCCTAGTCACGGTGTTAAAATCACCTCCAAAGACTACTGGCCAGGCTGTAAAAAGGAACGGCTTGATCTTTGTAAGGAGGCATTTCCTGTCCCACTTAGTTTGGGGTCCATAGATATTTATTAGGCGCAGGTCCTGCCCCCTTACAATGACGTCCAAGACCATGCACCTCCCGATCTCCACCTCAATGACTCACCGGCAAGTTACCATGCCGGTTTTAAAAAGCACCGCCACTCCGCTGTAAGGCTCGGCCGCAAGAGACCAAAAAGAGGGTCCGTGCCTCCACTCCCGCTTCACGGCGTGAATGTCGGCCAGACTGGCCAATCTGGTCTCCTGCAAAAACAAAATGTCAGCATCAAAGCTGAGAAAAAATAAGGCCATAAAACGAGCGCTTACTGATTTAATGCTGGCAACATTAATGGTTGCCACCTTTATCGGAGGGGGAACTGCCATCAGAGTCATTCGGGAGAATGTCTCTTAGCCTTCCCTCCGGCTTCACTATCGGATCCCTCACGCTAACTAGAGGAGGCTTGTTTTTCCTCCTCCATATCTGAGGCCTCAGAAAGTGCCTCAAATTGGTTGAAGAGCTGCACCCCATGGCTATTCCCTGGTTCAGGCACTCCATTGTCCTTTTTTCTTTTCTTCTTGGTAGCAAACCTGAGAGCAAGGTAATCCTGATTCTGAGGGGAGAGTCCAGACCACGCTGTCTTGGGATCTGAACTCCCACCCTGCTCAGAAGGGGGTGCAGGATCAGGATCACCTAGCCCCAGCCTGCGAGGTTTTACAGCAGGGGGCCACAATTACTGGGACCCCCTTGGTACTTGCAGTGCCAGCCCCCCGGGCCGCCTCAGCTATTAAATTACTTGATCTTACATTGGTGGTTGCTGACTTGGGGGCAGACTGGGAATTCACATTAGGGACCCCTGCAGATGGTACAGGAACGGGCGCAGGGGCCTCAGGAACCCCCAGCTGATATTTTTCACGAGCTGCTGTCTGGAGACCTGGATGGGAGTTAACCCCTTCCAGGCAGGATCTTGCTTCAGCAGCTCGTACCGCTCCCAAAATAAGTCCATTCCTTCTGGTCTGACGAAGCTTAAGTCATGTTCAGCACTCCCCACTGGACTGATCAGGGCAAAAATGTCTGCGGCTGCGAATCCCATACCCAGTATGAGATCCACCACCGCCCGCTGGGTGATAACTGGCCCCTCCTCCTCCCGCCTAAGCTGGACAAGGTTGCGCCTATTGAAGCCGCTGGCAGGAGCGTTGGCCTCACTGGGCACAGACATCCTCTCACCAGCAGCTTCTCCTCCGCGCCTGGCAACCTGGGCATAGGACACAGGGGACTGCACTGCAGCACCAACAACATTATTGGCCCTACTCCCTGTGCCACCTCGCTGGATGAAATACAGGGCAGGGCGGACAGCAGGGACCTCAGCATTAGGTGGCACAGTCTTCTTATTGTCCACCTGAGGTGCAGGTGAGGGGACAGTCTCAACATCAGCAGCAGTCACAGCATCAGTCACAGCAGCGGGCCCAGCAGAAAGTCTTACAATAGAATTAACCCCTGTGGACCCAACCCCAGACACAGCAGCAGTAACAGGAGCAACATCAGTAACAGCACCCAAACCAGCAGAAGCAGAAACAATAGAAGCCCTGCCAGCAAGACCCAAACCTGCGGGTGAGTCACCCATGGCCCCAGGCCCACCAAGTTCGGCGCACCCAGGAACCCGGATGGGTGCCAGGATGGTACTTACGGCTGGCGGCACCTCACCCTTTTCAGGGCAAGGAGCGCCACAGTCTTCCATACCCCCTGACACAGCGCCTATGGCGCACTCCGCAGGTTGGCTGGACAGATGGACGTTGTCCTTAGCTGGCATGGGCTCCTCAGGCTGGCGGCTGTCCTCTGGAAGATCTGCTCCAGTAGGGGCTTCCTGGATGCCCAGTGATGTCACGCACTCCTGATGTGTTGCCTCAGCAAGAAAGTCTTCCAATGCTGGTTCCGGGGCTCCCGGCTCTGCTACTGCTGCAACTTTGGGTGGAGGTACAGCTGGAGAATCCTCCACCATCGGGGTCTCATCCACATGGTCGGCCTCTTCCTCCTTCACAGTGGGGCCTGAGCGCTGCATGGACTTAAATCGCTCCTCGTTTTTATATTTTTCTTTAAAGGCCCCACTGCTTGCTTTAAGGGACGAAACAAGCTTTTCCTGCTGCCGGCATGCTGATTCAAGCTCAGCTAAGTCTGCTTTACTTGCCCGCCGATCCAGTCCCCGAACCTTGCTGGTGTCCATTTTCTTTTTCTTTAATGAGATTTTCATCTTACACAGCTTCTCCTCCTCCTTCGCCACCATGCACAAATTACTCCATACACGGCTGCGAAAAGCTGACAAACTCTCACCGGGCTGGGGCACCGTGGTGTTACTAGCGCCGCTGGTGGAAGCAGACCCGGGATCCGGAGGTTTAATATTCCTCCGGGGGTACCGGCGCGACTCACCCCCGGAATCATCCATGCTGCCTGGGGAGGCACTCCCAGGAAAGCCCAGGCTTCACAGGCCTCAGGTAATTAGGAGCAGTTGTGTGCTCTGGCTCTCACAGTGTGTGACCACACCCACCTAATTACCCTAATAGAGTGTAAGCTCTTCTCCTTCATTATCCTCCCTTATCCCCCAATAAATTGTAAGCTCTTCTCCTTCTGTATCCTCCCTTATACCCTAATAGATTGTAAGCTCTTCTCCTTCTGTATCCTCCCTTATACCCTAATAGAGTGTAAGCTCTTCTCCTTCATTATCCTCCCTTATAGCCTAATAGATTGTAAGCTATACTCCTTCTGTATCCTCCCTGATACCCTAATAGAGTGTAAGCTCTTCTCCTTCTGTATCCTCCCTTATACCCTAATAGAGTGTAAGCTCTTCTCCTTCTGTATCCTCCCTGATACCCTAATAGAGTGTAAGCTCTTCTCCTCCTGTATCCTCCCTTATACCCTAATAGAGTGTAAGCTCTTCTCCTTCTGTATCCTCTCTGATACCCTAATAGAGTGTAAGCTCTTCTCCTTCTGTATCCTCCCTTATAGCCTAATAGATTGTAAGCTATACTCCTTCTGTATCCTCCCTGATACCCTAATAGAGTGTAAGCTCTTCTCCTTCTGTATCCTCCCTGATACCCTAATAGATTGTAAGCTCTTCTCCTTCTGTATCCTCCCTGATACCCTAATAGAGTGTAAGCTATTCTCCTTCTGTATCCTCCCTGATACCCTAATAGAGTGTAAGCTCTTCTCCTTCTGTATCCTCCCTGATACCCTAATAGAGTGTAAGCTCTTCTCCTTCTGTATCCTCCCTGATACCCTAATAGATTGTAAGCTCTTCTCCTTCTGTATCCTCCCTTATACCCTAATAGATTGTAAGCTCTTCTCCTTCTGTATCCTCCCTTATACCCTAATAGAGTGTAAGCTCCTCCTCCTTCTGTATCCTCCCTTATACCCTAATAGATTGTAAGCTCTTCTCCTTCTGTATCCTCCCTGATACCCTAATAGATTGTAAGCTCTTCTCCTTCTGTATCCTCCCTTATACCCTAATAGAGTGTAAGCTCTTCTCCTTCTGTATCCTCCCTGATACCCTAATAGAGTGTAAGCTCTTCTCCTTCTGTATCCTCCCTTATACCCTAATAGAGTGTAAGCTCTTCTCCTTCTGTATCCTCCCTGATACCCTAATAGAGTGTAAGCTCTTCTCCTCCTGTATCCTCCCTTATACCCTAATAGAGTGTAAGCTCTTCTCCTTCTGTATCCTCCCTGATACCCTAATAGAGTGTAAGCTCTTCTCCTTCTGTATCCTCCCTGATACCCTAATAGAGTGTAAGCTCTTCTCCTTCTGTATCCTCCCTGATACCCTAATAGATTGTAAGCTCTTCTCCTTCTGTATCCTCCCTTATACCCTAATAGATTGTAAGCTCTTCTCCTTCTGTATCCTCCCTTATACCCTAATAGAGTGTAAGCTCTTCTCCTTCTGTATCCTCCCTTATACCCTAATAGAGTGTAAGCTCTTCTCCTTCTGTATCCTCCCTTATATCTCATACAGGTGTCTGGACAGCTGCTTACATTTTTTTTTATATTATTTAACAGTGTACACACAGGGAATCTAGAGAAGATGACTCCCATCCTGAAGATGTAACCAAAGCAGAGATGCATATTGGGTCGGCCTTTAATGTGAAGACTGAAAGCAGATCTTGTGATTTGCATTGCTGGTTAAAAGCCAATTAGTTGAAAACAATTAATCACAAATAATAAGGGAAGCGCCCTGTCAGCAGAGTGTTAAACCGGATCTTCAGCCTGATTTATTGAAAAGCCCAAACCCTTATAAAACGATTCCCCAGCATCTAATATTAATATATTTTAAGTTTTTAGTCACTTACTTATTATGCTTTCCTCCACTGAGCTGCAACTCTGTTCAGGACTTTAGGATATGGGCGCCGCCATCTTGACTCAGAAGCATCACACTTAAAGCCTGTCTTATATGTTTCCCACACCCTGTACATACAGATTGCTCACATTAATCCGGACCTTCACCCTGAATAAGAGCCTATCTTATATGTTTCCCACACCCTGTACATACAGATTGCTCACATTAATCCGGACCTTCACTCTGAATAAGAGCCTATCTTATATGTTTCCCACACCCTGTACATACAGATTGCTCACATTAATCCGGACCTTCACCCTGAATAAGAGTCTATCTTATATGTTTCCCACACCCTGTACATACAGATTGCTCACATTAATCCGGACCTTCACCCTGAATAAGAGCCTGTCTTATATGTTTCCCACACCCTGTACATACAGATTGCTCACATTAATCCGGACCTTCACCCTGAATAAGAGCCTATCTTATATGTTTCCCACACCCTGTACATACAGATTGCTCACATTAATCCGGACCTTCACCCTGAATAAGAGCCTATCTTATATGTTTCCCACACCCTGTACATACAGATTGCTCACATTAATCCGGACCTTCACCCTGAATAAGAGCCTGTCTTATATGTTTCCCACACCCTGTACATACAGATTGCTCACATTAATCCGGACCTTCACCCTGAATAAGAGCCTATCTTATATGTTTCCCACACCCTGTACATACAGATTGCTCACATTAATCCGGACCTTCACCCTGAATAAGAGCCTATCTTATATGTTTCCCACACCCTGTACATACAGATTGCTCACATTAATCCGGACCTTCACTCTGAATAAGAGTCTATCTTATATGTTTCCCCCCCCGTACATACAGATTGCTCACATTAATCCAGACCTTCACCCTGAATAAGAGCCTATCTTATATGTTTCCCACACCCTGTACATACAGATTGCTCACATTAATCCGGACCTTCACTCTGAATAAGAGTCTATCTTATATGTTTCCCCCCCCGTACATACAGATTGCTCACATTAATCCAGACCTTCACCCTGAATAAGAGCCTATCTTATATGTTTCCCACACCCTGTACATACAGATTGCTCACATTAATCCGGACCTTCACTCTGAATAAGAGTCTATCTTATATGTTTCCCCCCCCGTACATACAGATTGCTCACATTAATCCAGACCTTCACCCTGAATAAGAGCCTATCTTATATGTTTCCCACACCCTGTACATACAGATTGCTCACATTAATCCGGACCTTCACCCTGAATAAGAGTCTATCTTATATGTTTCCCCCCCCCCCCCTGTACATACAGATTGCTCACATTAATCCGGACCTTCACCCTGAATAAGAGCCTATCTTATATGTTTCCCACACCCTGTACATACAGATTGCTCACATTAATCCGGACCTTCACTTTGAATAAGAGCCTATCTTATATGTTTCCCACACCCTGTACATACAGATTGCTCACATTAATCCGGACCTTCACCCTGAATAAGAGTCTATCTTATATGTTTCCCACACCCTGTACATACAGATTGCTCACATTAATCCGGACCTTCACCCTGAATAAGAGCCTATCTTATATGTTTCCCCCCCCTGTACATACAGATTGCTCACATTAATCCGGACCTTCACCCTGAATAAGAGCCTATCTTATATGTTCCCCCCCCCTGTACATACAGATTGCTCACATTAATCCAGACCTTCACCCTGAATAAGAGCCTATCTTATATGTTTCCCACACCCTGTACATACAGATTGCTCACATTAATCCGGACCTTCACTCTGAATAAGAGTCTATCTTATATGTTTCCCACACCCTGTACATACAGATTGCCCACATTAATCCGGACCCTCACCCTGAATAAGAGTCTATCTTATATGTTTCCCACACCCTGTACATACAGATTGCTCACATTAATCCGGACCCTCACCCTGAATAAGAGTCTATCTTATATGTTTCTCACACCCTGTACATACAGATTGCCCACATTAATCCGGACCTTCACCCTGAATAAGAGTCTAATATGTTTCCCACACCCTGTACATACAGATTGCCCACATTAATCCGGACCCTCACCCTGAATAAGAGTCTATCTTATATGTTTCCCGCACCCTGTACATACAGATTGCTCACATTAATCCGGACCTTCACCCTGAATAAGAGCCTATCTTATATGTTTCCCACACCCTGTACATACAGATTGCTCACATTAAAAATCATCCTACCTGCATCTACTGCATGTTATGAGCCTTTAAACATCCAAGATGGCGGCTCATGGAACATCAGGCAGCCTGCAAACAGGAAGTGCCTTCTGACTCTGCATTCTGGGATTGCTGACCTTTTCCTGACCCCAGCTCTGCTCTGTCTGAGCAAAGCACAGCTATAACCCGCCCCCCTGTTCTTTATCCCGCCCTCCTCTCCTCAGTAAGTGTGATGCTTCTGAGTCAAGATGGCGGCGCCCGTATCCTAAATTCCTGAACAGAGTTGCAGCCCAGTGGGGGAAAGAATAATAAGTTAGTGACTAAAAACTTCAAATATAATAATTTTAGATGCTGGGGAATCGTTTTATAAGGGTTTGGGCTTTTCAATAAATCATGGTGAAGGTCCGGTTTAAGAGCTGAGGCAGCCCAGAACTTCAGGGCATCAAGGCTGCAGGAGGTCAGATGAATATAGTTGGCCTGACCTGAAAGGTCTGTCCGGCTATTTTTGTACATGTCTCAGGGTGATTATCACTCCCCTCATCTGGCCGGTGTTGGCAGTGACATGGTGCACAGCGGCTGTGTAACTGTCACCTTCATGGCTGCAGTTATAGCCTCTGGCATTGACTCACACTGTGACCCCCTCCCCCACCCAGCTACATATTGTCCTTTCTGGATGCAGATCCCTCCTTTTCCTGCAGATTGCCGCCATGAGAGGGACAGCAGGCCAGGGCATGGAGGACTCAGCTGCCCCTTATCATTCCCAACTCCTTAAACCGGACCTTCACTATGATTTATTGAAAAGCCCAAACCCTTATAAAATGATTCCCCAGCATCTAAAATTAATATGTTTTTAGTCACTTACTTATTATTCTTTCCCCCGCTGGGCTGCAACTCTGTTCAGGGCTCTAGGATACGGGCACCGCCATCTTGACTCAGAAGCATCACACTTACTGAGGAGAGTGGGATAAAGTACAGGGGGGTGGGGTTATAGCTGTGATTTGCTCAGACAGAGCAGAGCTGGGGTCAAGGAAAGGTCAGCAGTCCCAGAATGCAGAGCAGCACAGTCAGAAGACACTTACTGTTTGCAGGCTGCCTGATGCTCCATGAGCCGCCATCTTGGATGTTTAAAGGCTCATAACATGCAGTAGGTGCAGGTAGGATGATTTTTAATGTGGGCAATCTGTATGTACAGGGTGTGGGAAACATATAAGATAGGCTCTTATTCAGAGTGAAGGTCCGGATTAATGTGAGCAATCTGTATGTACAGGGTGTGGGAAACATATAAGATAGACTCTTATTCAGAGTGAGGGTCCGGGTTAATGTGAGCAATCTGTATGTACAGGGTGTGGGAAACATATAAGATAGGCTCTTATTCAGGGTGAAGGTCCGGATTAATGTGAGCAATCTGTATGTACAGGGTGTGGGAAACATATAAGATAGACTCTTATTCAGAGTGAGGGTCCGGGTTAATGTGAGCAATGTGTATGTACAGGGTGTGGGAAACATATAAGATAGGCTCTTATTCAAGGTGAAGGACCGGATTAATGTGAGCAATCTGTGCGTACAGGGTGTGGGAAACATATAAGATAGGCTCTTATTCAGGGTGAAGGTCCGGATTAATGTGAGCAATGTGTATGTACAGGGTGTGGGAAACATATAAGATAGGCTCTTATTCGAGGTGAAGGACCGGATTAATGTGGGCAATCTGTATGTACAGGGTGTGGGAAACATATAACATAGACTCTTATTCAGAGTGAAGGTCCGGATTAATGTGAGCAATCTGTATGTACAGGGTGTGGGAAACATATAAGATAGACTCTTATTCAGAGTGAAGGTCCGGATTAATGTGAGCAATCTGTGCGTACAGGGTGTGGGAAACATATAAGATAGACTCTTATTCAGAGTGAAGGTCCGGATTAATGTGAGCAATCTGTATGTACAGGGTGTGGGAAACATATAAGATAGGCTCTTATTCAGGGTGAAGGTCCGGATTAATGTGGGCAATCTGTATGTACAGGGTGTGGGAAACATATAAGATAGGCTCTTATTCAAGGTGAAGGTCCGGATTAATGTGAGCAATCTGTATGTACAGGGTGTGGGAAACATATAAGATAGGCTCTTATTCAGGGTGAAGGTCCGGATTAATGTGAGCAATGTGTATGTACAGGGTGTGGGAAACATATAAGATAGGCTCTTATTCAGGGTGAAGGTCCGCTTTAAAGCTGACCCACACCCTTTGGAGCAGCTTCCCCTTAGCAATGTGGCTGGTGAAATTTCTTGTGATCCCACAGACCTACCACACAGACTAAGTCCGAAACTATGAAAGTGGACCAAAATCAGAACTTGGGTTCTATAGGACCAGTCCAGTTAAATACCTACACGGGGGTATCCCGATTTGGGATGCCCAGCTGTGTGAAAACCTTGTCACCCGAATTACATTCCCTGGCTGAGGATCGTTTGCTTCATGCACCTATCTAGTCTGTGTGTGGCCACGGTAACGGAATGTTTTCAGACTAAAAGACTCCAGGGCTGGCCAATTTAGTAACCCTGTGGGGACCCCGTATTCGGGACGGCCTGCGCACAGGTAGCAGCTGCACCTTCTACAGTAGCCGTTTATTTGCTTTTCTGCAGTGTGCAGTTTTTTCTTGTCCCATTATACAGTCCCCATGGCTTCCTGAGGATCCTCAACTGTAGAGGCATCCCAAATCAGGATCCGCAGGGGGGGTTGATCATTAAAGAGGAACTAAAGACAGTCAGTCAATGCTTACTACTTTTTTCTGATTGAACTTGACTGCCAGAGACCGATCGGGTTCATATATCAAACCTGGACGGCTGCCATATAAGTGAATGAGGAAGTGGTGGGATGACTTTAAGGTGGACCAAAAACCCAGGATTTTGACCTTATGCTACGTAGGACACATCCTTTGATTTGCGTTGTAGCGGATCGGCTTTAGTGACAGAAGCTGCGCCCAGAGCCTGTTTAGGCTCTTATGGGCGGACGTCATCATGTGAGGGCTTCACTGCCCTCACTGTGACGTCACTTCCGCCTCCTCTCATTGGAGGCCTGGCCAGGCTGTTTTCCTAGCAACCAGCCTGCCAGTATGAGTGTGTTACCAGCTGTTGCTGCCATACAAGCAGTGCAGCACAGCGGTTTTTGCCTGGGGGGGCTCTGCCAGTGAGTATTTTTGATTATTATCTGTTTGATGTGTTTATTATAAGATGCCACTGTCAGTTCTGACAGCAGGCACCGCTGTGACGTCCCTCTGACGTCAGGTGGGCTTTTCTGACTCTGCTATTGGTTACTCATGTATATATAATGTGCTGTGTCTGTGTGCCACTTGTTGTGTGTTGACCCTGATGAAGGGGGCCTGCTGTAACCCCCGAAACGTTGGATTGGATTGAAACTCACTAATATAGTTCTATTTGTGCTTACTACTGGAGTGCTGGTTTTCTCTCGATTTCTGTAGCGGATCGGCGGAACGCGTGGGGTCTCCTGCCTTCAATCCACTGCCTGATGATTAGTCACATTTGACCACAAGGCAGTATGATCTTTTTTCTTTCCAGTGATTGCTTACTGTCTCATCTCCCTTATACAGCCCGGCACTAACAGCACTTTTGTGTATTGGGTTTACCATACCTCCCAACTTCTGAAAACGTGAAAGCGGGACAAGCCATGCCCCCGGCCACACCCCCGTCACGCCCCAGCCACACCCCCGTCACGCCCCGGCCACACCCCCGTCACGCCCCGGCCACACCCCCGTCACGCCCCGGCCACGCTCTCCAGCTCCAGCAATGTCGGCTGCCTTCACCCCTGCATGCGTACGTATCCCCAAACCAGCATACCGCCCGCCCGCCCCCCCACCCCCGTGCGCCCGCCCCACTCTCTCACCCCACGCGCCAGGAAGTTATCTTCGCGCCGGCGTCATTGCGGCCCTGGGCTGTCACAGCGCAGGGCGTCCCGGGACATTTGGTAATGTTCCGGGACCGCGGGATCCTTCTCAAAAATCGGGACAATCCCGGGAAAATCGGGACAGTTGGGAGGCATGGGTTTACATTGGGGGTCTCATCCCCTGCTTTACTTGGTGAATATCGCCTTCTTATCTAGCATTTGCACTTTAGATTTGATAGATTGCACAGGTTTATGGTCTTGATGAATTATTTGTAGTAATTACCTTTTTATACTTATATTTTTTTGCACAAAGTGGAGTAATTGAACACTCACTTGAGTAATTAGAAATATCTAAAAAATACCGTATATACTCGAGTATAGGCCGACCCGAATATAAGCCGAGGCACCTAATTTTAACACAAAAAAACTGGAAAAGTTATTGACTCGAGTATAAGCCGAGGGTGGGAAATGCAGCAGCTACCGGTAAATTTCAAAAATAAAAATAGATACCAATAGATAAAAGAATCTTTGTCCCTCTTTTCTACATTCCTTCCTCTCTCGCTCCCATTTTAGCTTGTATTCTAATACCTAAAACTTATACAGGAGAAGCAGCATTTACCCACCCCTTCCCTCTAGATAGACCTGAGTGTCTGATGCCCGATTGTGCCCTCTCCCCACAGACAACCCCCCTCCCCATCATCCAGCACACTCTACCACAGCAGCATGTTTGTGTAAAGACCAAGACAACAAGAAGCTGAAGATCATTAAGGGTCAAAGCAAAGGATTGGCACTACCATAGTGGGATTTTGACTTCAATAACTGCAATGGATGATTGAACCACATTGAATGTTGGTAAATACCTAAAACTTACCTTCTCCTCAGACCGCTGCTCCTTCCCGCACACAAGACGAATTGTTGCTCCTCGGACGCTGCTCCTTCCCTCACACAAAAATGGCGGGCACGCTCACTTCATTAAATATGCCGGATGACGTGGTGAGCGAGCCCGTCATTTTCGAGTGAGGGACGGAGCAGTGTGAGAGAAGGCCTTGCTGGCCAATCGGGAGAAACCTAGGCATGATGACAGTGGAGGGGCGGGGTTTATATCCGCACACAGCGACAGCAGCTGTGAGCGGCGGTGCCGGCCGCGGCGGACTTAACAGAGCATTTTTTTTTTTGCCAACATGACAGAAGCGGAGGAGCTGCCGTGGGTGCGCGGCTTAGAGGGAACGCTGCTGACAGGTACCGCCGTCGTCCCCCTCCGACTTCCTCTCCCCCTCCTAATGCCGGCTGTTGCGCGCTGGGCCGCTGGCCGGTGGGCATGCAACAGTGCCTGGCAGACCAGGCGGCCGCGGGCGCGGCCTATGCGGGCCAAAATTTTCACTGACTCGAGTATAAGCCGAGGCGGCTTTTTTCAGCCCAAAAAGTGGGCTGAAAAACTCGGCTTATACTCGAGTATATACGGTATATACCGGTACATATATTTTTTTTTTCTTGGGCAATTTGTGGAGCTATTTAATACTGACTTCTATTACTTTTTGATACCTTGTTGTCTTCTATAATATGGATTGCTAAGGATTTTAGCATCACAGGAATAGTGGATGAATTGATTTTAACAGTGTCTTTGTGTTGCATGTGTGTTTTTATTTTTGCTATAGTGTAACATTAAATAAAATATTATTATTTTATGGTAATTGTGGAGTTGTGCCCCTTTCTTATGACCCTTGTCAATTTGGTTTGGCCCTTGATTTGTGTTTGATCGAAAAACATTCTGATCTCAATTTGATAAAAAAAAAAAAAAAAAAACACAATACGCTTGTTGCATTGTCGTGCGCCAATGCATTTGCGCACATTTTTCATGCACCAAAAAGGCTTTTCCTCTTCCTCACGATTCATGAGACTCCATGAGAAATTTGCACATGGAGTAATATTTCATTTGCAAATTTACTCCCAAGAGTATATTCGCTCATTATTTTGAGGGCTGAAAAGTGTGCGCATATTTCATGCAGCAGTTTCCTCCAGCAAAAAACATAGAAACATAGAAGGTTGACGGCAGAAGGAGACCATATGGTCCATCTAGTCTCTGCCCTTATGTGTATACTGTATGTTCTCTATCTCTTATGTGTATACTGTATGTTCTCTTTATCTTATGTGTATAATGTATGTTCTCTGTATCTTATGTGTATACTGTATGTTCTCTGTATCTTATGTGTATACTGTATGTTCTCTGTATCTTATGTATATACTGTATGTTCTCTGTATCTTATGTATATACTGTATATTCTCTGTATCTTATGTATATAATGTATGTTCTCTGTATCTTATGTATATACTGTATGTTCTCTGTATCTTATGTGTATACTGTATGTTCTCTTTATCTTATGTGTATAATGTATGTTCTCTGTATCTTATGTATATACTGTATGTTCTCTGTATCTTATGTATATACTGTATGTTCTCTGTATCTTATGTGTATGCTGTATGTTCTCTGTATCTTATGTGTATACTGTATGTTCTCTGTATCTTATGTGTATACTGTATGTTCTCTGTATCTTATGTGTATACTGTATGTTCTCTGTATCTTATGTGTATACTGTATGTTCTCTGTATCTTATGTGTATACTGTATGTTCTCTGTATCTTATGTGTATACTGTATGTTCTCTGTATCTTATGTGTATACTGTATGTTCTCTGTATCTTATGTGTATACTGTATGTTCTCTGTATCTTATGTGTATACTGTATGTTCTCTGTATCTTATGTATATACTGTATGTTCTCTGTATCTTATGTGTATACTGTATGTTCTCTTTATCTTATGTGTATACTGTATGTTCTCCGTATCTTATGTATATACTGTATGTTCTCTGTATCTTATGTGTATAATGTATGTTCTCTGTATCTTATGTGTATACTGTATATTCTCTTTATCTTATGTGTATACTGTATGTTCTCTGTATCTTATGTGTATGATGTATGTTCTCTGTATCTTATGTATATACTGTATGTTCTCTGTATGTTATGTGTATACTGTATGTTCTCTGTATCTTATGTATATACTGTATGTTCTCTGTATCTTATGTATATACTGTATGTTCTCTGTATCTTATGTGTATAATGTATGTTCTCTGTATCTTATGTGTATACTGTATGTTCTCTTTATCTTATGTGTATAATGTATGTTCTCTGTATCTTATGTGTATACTGTATATTCTCTTTATCTTATGTGTATACTGTATGTTCTCTGTATCTTATGTATATACTGTGTATACTGTATGTTCTCTGTATCTTATGTGTATACTGTATATTCTCTTTATCTTATGTGTATACTGTATGTTCTCTGTATCTTATGTATATACTGTATGTTCTCTGTATCTTATGTGTATACTGTATGTTCTCTGTATCTTATGTGTATACTGTATGTTCTCCGTATCTTATGTGTATACTGTATGTTCTCCGTATCTTATGTATATACTGTATGTTCTCTGTATCTTATGTATATACTGTATGTTCTCCGTATCTTATGTATATACTGTATGTTCTCCGTATCTTATGTATATACTGTATGTTCTCTGTATCTTATGTGTATAATGTATGTTCTCTGTATCTTATGTGTATACTGTATATTCTCTTTATCTTATGTGTATACTGTATGTTCTCTGTATCTTATGTGTATACTGTATGTTCTCTGTATCTTATGTATATACTGTATGTTCTCTGTATCTTATGTGTATACTGTATGTTCTCTGTATCTTATGTATATACTGTATGTTCTCTGTATCTTATGTGTATAATGTATGTTCTCTGTATCTTATGTGTATACTGTATATTCTCTTGATCTTATGTGTATAATGTATGTTCTCTGTATCTTATGTATATACTGTATGTTCTCTGTATCTTATGTGTATACTGTATGTTCTCTGTATCTTATGTGTATACTGTATGTTCTCTGTATCTTATGTGTATACTGTATGTTCTCTGTATCTTATGTATATACTGTATGTTCTCTGTATCTTATGTGTATAATGTATGTTCTCTGTATCTTATGTGTATACTGTATATTCTCTTTATCTTATGTGTATACTGTATGTTCTCTGTATCTTATGTGTATACTGTATGTTCTCTGTATCTTATGTGTATACTGTATGTTCTCTGTATCTTATGTATATACTGTATGTTCTCTGTATCTTATGTGTATAATGTATGTTCTCTGTATCTTATGTGTATACTGTATATTCTCTTTATCTTATGTGTATACTGTATGTTCTCTGTATCTTATGTGTATACTGTATGTTCTCTGTATCTTATGTATATACTGTATGTTCTCTGTATCTTATGTGTATAATGTATGTTCTCTGTATCTTATGTGTATACTGTATGTTCTCTGTATCTTATGTGTATACTGTATATTCTCTTTATCTTATGTGTATACTGTATGTTCTCTGTATCTTATGTGTATACTGTATGTTCTCTGTATCTTATGTATATACTGTATGTTCTCTGTATCTTATGTGTATAATGTATGTTCTCTGTATCTTATGTGTATACTGTATGTTCTCTGTATCTTATGTGTATACTGTATATTCTCTTTATCTTATGTGTATACTGTATGTTCTCTGTATCTTATGTGTATACTGTATGTTCTCTGTATCTTATGTATATACTGTATGTTCTCTGTATCTTATGTATATACTGTATGTTCTCTGTATCTTATGTGTATAATGTATGTTCTCTGTATCTTATGTGTATACTGTATATTCTCTTTATCTTATGTGTATACTGTATGTTCTCTGTATCTTATGTGTATACTGTATGTTCTCTGTATCTTATGTATATACTGTATGTTCTCTGTATCTTATGTGTATAATGTATGTTCTCTGTATCTTATGTGTATACTGTATGTTCTCTGTATCTTATGTGTATACTGTATATTCTCTTTATCTTATGTGTATACTGTATGTTCTCTGTATCTTATGTATATACTGTATGTTCTCTGTATCTTATGTGTATACTGTATGTTCTCTGTATCTTATGTGTATACTGTATGTTCTCCGTATCTTATGTGTATACTGTATGTTCTCCGTATCTTATGTATATACTGTATGTTCTCTGTATCTTATGTGTATACTGTATGTTCTCTGTATCTTATGTGTATAATGTATGTTCTCTGTATCTTATGTGTATACTGTATATTCTCTTTATCTTATGTGTATACTGTATGTTCTCTGTATCTTATGTGTATACTGTATGTTCTCTGTATCTTATGTATATACTGTATGTTCTCTGTATCTTATGTGTATAATGTATGTTCTCTGTATCTTATGTGTATACTGTATGTTCTCTTTATCTTATGTGTATACTGTATGTTCTCTGTATCTTATGTGTATACTGTATGTTCTCTGTATCTTATGTATATACTGTATGTTCTCTGTATCTTATGTGTATAATGTATGTTCTCTGTATCTTATGTGTATAATGTATGTTCTCTGTATCTTATGTGTATACTGTATGTTCTCTGTATCTTATGTGTATACTGTATGTTCTCTTTATCTTATGTGTATACTGTATGTTCTCTGTATCTTATGTATATACTGTATGTTCTCTGTATCTTATGTGTATACTGTATGTTCTCTGTATCTTATGTGTATACTGTATGTTCTCTGTATCTTATGTGTATACTGTATGTTCTCTGTATCTTATGTATATACTGTATGTTCTCTGTATCTTATGTATATACTGTATGTTCTCTGTATCTTATGTATATACTGTATGTTCTCCGTATCTTATGTATATACTGTATGTTCTCTGTATCTTATGTGTATAATGTATGTTCTCTGTATCTTATGTGTATACTGTATATTCTCTTTATCTTATGTGTATACTGTATGTTCTCTGTATCTTATGTGTATACTGTATGTTCTCTGTATCTTATGTATATACTGTATGTTCTCTGTATCTTATGTGTATACTGTATGTTCTCTGTATCTTATGTATATACTGTATGTTCTCTGTATCTTATGTGTATAATGTATGTTCTCTGTATCTTATGTGTATACTGTATATTCTCTTTATCTTATGTGTATACTGTATGTTCTCTGTATCTTATGTGTATACTGTATGTTCTCTGTATCTTATGTATATACTGTATGTTCTCTGTATCTTATGTGTATACTGTATGTTCTCTGTATCTTATGTATATACTGTATGTTCTCTGTATCTTATGTGTATAATGTATGTTCTCTGTATCTTATGTGTATACTGTATATTCTCTTTATCTTATGTGTATACTGTATGTTCTCTGTATCTTATGTGTATACTGTATGTTCTCTGTATCTTATGTATATACTGTATGTTCTCTGTATCTTATGTGTATAATGTATGTTCTCTGTATCTTATGTGTATACTGTATATTCTCTTTATCTTATGTGTATACTGTATGTTCTCTGTATCTTATGTGTATACTGTATGTTCTCTGTATCTTATGTATATACTGTATGTTCTCTGTATCTTATGTGTATAATGTATGTTCTCTGTATCTTATGTGTATACTGTTTATTCTCTTTATCTTATGTGTATACTGTATGTTCTCTGTATCTTATGTGTATACTGTATGTTCTCTGTATCTTATGTGTATACTGTATGTTCTCTGTATCTTATGTGTATACTGTATGTTCTCTGTATCTTATGTATATACTGTATGTTCTCTGTATCTTATGTGTATACTGTATGTTCTCTGTATCTTATGTATATACTGTATGTTCTCTGTATCTTATGTGTATAATGTATGTTCTCTGTATCTTATGTGTATACTGTATATTCTCTTGATCTTATGTGTATAATGTATGTTCTCTGTATCTTATGTATATACTGTATGTTCTCTGTATCTTATGTGTATACTGTATGTTCTCTGTATCTTATGTGTATACTGTATGTTCTCTGTATCTTATGTATATACTGTATGTTCTCTGTATCTTATGTGTATAATGTATGTTCTCTGTATCTTATGTGTATACTGTATATTCTCTTTATCTTATGTGTATACTGTATGTTCTCTGTATCTTATGTGTATACTGTATGTTCTCTGTATCTTATGTATATACTGTATGTTCTCTGTATCTTATGTGTATAATGTATGTTCTCTGTATCTTATGTGTATACTGTATATTCTCTTTATCTTATGTGTATACTGTATGTTCTCCGTATCTTATGTGTATACTGTATGTTCTCTGTATCTTATGTATATACTGTATGTTCTCTGTATCTTATGTTTATAATGTATGTTCTCTGTATCTTATGTGTATACTGTATATTCTCTTTATCTTATGTATATACTGTATGTTCTCTGTATCTTATGTGTATAATGTATGTTCTCTGTATCTTATGTGTATACTGTATGTTCTCTGTATCTTATGTATATACTGTATGTTCTCTGTATCTTATGTGTATAATGTATGTTCTCTGTATCTTATGTGTATACTGTATGTTCTCTGTATCTTATGTATATACTGTATGTTCTCTGTATCTTATGTGTATACTGTATGTTCTCTGTATCTTATGTATATACTGTATGTTCTCTGTATCTTATGTGTATAATGTATGTTCTCTGTATCTTATGTGTATACTGTATATTCTCTTGATCTTATGTGTATAATGTATGTTCTCTGTATCTTATGTATATACTGTATGTTCTCTGTATCTTATGTGTATACTGTATGTTCTCTGTATCTTATGTGTATAATGTATGTTCTCTGTATCTTATGTATATACTGTATGTTCTCTGTATCTTATGTGTATACTGTATGTTCTCTTTATCTTATGTGTATACTGTATGGTCTCTGTATCTTATGTGTATACTGTATGTTCTCTTTATCTTATGTATATACTGTATGTACTCTTTATCTTATGTATATACTGTATGTTCTCTGTATCTTATGTGTATACTGTATGTTCTCTGTATCTTATGTATATACTGTATGTTCTCTGTATCTTATGTGTATAATGTATGTTCTCTGTATCTTATGTGTATAATGTATGTTCTCTGTATCTTATGTGTATACTGTATGTTCTCTGTATCTTATGTGTATACTGTATGTTCTCTTTATCTTATGTGTATACTGTATGTTCTCTGTATCTTATGTATATACTGTATGTTCTCTGTATCTTATGTGTATACTGTATGTTCTCTGTATCTTATGTGTATACTGTATGTTCTCTGTATCTTATGTATATACTGTATGTTCTCTGTATCTTATGTATATACTGTATGTTCTCTGTATCTTATGTATATACTGTATGTTCTCCGTATCTTATGTATATACTGTATGTTCTCTGTATCTTATGTGTATAATGTATGTTCTCTGTATCTTATGTGTATACTGTATATTCTCTTTATCTTATGTGTATACTGTATGTTCTCTGTATCTTATGTGTATACTGTATGTTCTCTGTATCTTATGTATATACTGTATGTTCTCTGTATCTTATGTGTATACTGTATGTTCTCTGTATCTTATGTATATACTGTATGTTCTCTGTATCTTATGTGTATAATGTATGTTCTCTGTATCTTATGTGTATACTGTATATTCTCTTTATCTTATGTGTATACTGTATGTTCTCTGTATCTTATGTGTATACTGTATGTTCTCTGTATCTTATGTATATACTGTATGTTCTCTGTATCTTATGTGTATACTGTATGTTCTCTGTATCTTATGTATATACTGTATGTTCTCTGTATCTTATGTGTATAATGTATGTTCTCTGTATCTTATGTGTATACTGTATATTCTCTTTATCTTATGTGTATACTGTATGTTCTCTGTATCTTATGTGTATACTGTATGTTCTCTGTATCTTATGTATATACTGTATGTTCTCTGTATCTTATGTGTATAATGTATGTTCTCTGTATCTTATGTGTATACTGTATATTCTCTTTATCTTATGTGTATACTGTATGTTCTCTGTATCTTATGTGTATACTGTATGTTCTCTGTATCTTATGTATATACTGTATGTTCTCTGTATCTTATGTGTATAATGTATGTTCTCTGTATCTTATGTGTATACTGTTTATTCTCTTTATCTTATGTGTATACTGTATGTTCTCTGTATCTTATGTGTATACTGTATGTTCTCTGTATCTTATGTATATACTGTATGTTCTCTGTATCTTATGTGTATACTGTATGTTCTCTGTATCTTATGTGTATACTGTATGTTCTCTGTATCTTATGTATATACTGTATGTTCTCTGTATCTTATGTGTATACTGTATGTTCTCTGTATCTTATGTATATACTGTATGTTCTCTGTATCTTATGTGTATAATGTATGTTCTCTGTATCTTATGTGTATACTGTATATTCTCTTGATCTTATGTGTATAATGTATGTTCTCTGTATCTTATGTATATACTGTATGTTCTCTGTATCTTATGTGTATACTGTATGTTCTCTGTATCTTATGTGTATACTGTATGTTCTCTGTATCTTATGTATATACTGTATGTTCTCTGTATCTTATGTGTATAATGTATGTTCTCTGTATCTTATGTGTATACTGTATATTCTCTTTATCTTATGTGTATACTGTATGTTCTCTGTATCTTATGTGTATACTGTATGTTCTCTGTATCTTATGTATATACTGTATGTTCTCTGTATCTTATGTGTATAATGTATGTTCTCTGTATCTTATGTGTATACTGTATATTCTCTTTATCTTATGTGTATACTGTATGTTCTCCGTATCTTATGTGTATACTGTATGTTCTCTGTATCTTATGTATATACTGTATGTTCTCTGTATCTTATGTTTATAATGTATGTTCTCTGTATCTTATGTGTATACTGTATATTCTCTTTATCTTATGTATATACTGTATGTTCTCTGTATCTTATGTGTATAATGTATGTTCTCTGTATCTTATGTGTATACTGTATGTTCTCTGTATCTTATGTATATACTGTATGTTCTCTGTATCTTATGTGTATAATGTATGTTCTCTGTATCTTATGTGTATACTGTATGTTCTCTGTATCTTATGTATATACTGTATGTTCTCTGTATCTTATGTGTATACTGTATGTTCTCTGTATCTTATGTATATACTGTATGTTCTCTGTATCTTATGTGTATAATGTATGTTCTCTGTATCTTATGTGTATACTGTATATTCTCTTGATCTTATGTGTATAATGTATGTTCTCTGTATCTTATGTATATACTGTATGTTCTCTGTATCTTATGTGTATACTGTATGTTCTCTGTATCTTATGTGTATAATGTATGTTCTCTGTATCTTATGTATATACTGTATGTTCTCTGTATCTTATGTGTATACTGTATGTTCTCTTTATCTTATGTGTATACTGTATGGTCTCTGTATCTTATGTGTATACTGTATGTTCTCTTTATCTTATGTATATACTGTATGTACTCTTTATCTTATGTATATACTGTATGTACTGTGTATCTTATGTGTATACTGTATGTTCTCTTTATCTTATGTGTACACTGTATGTTCTCTTTATCTTAGGATAGATGTGTGCTTATCCCAGGCATGTTTAAATTCAGTGACTGATGATTTTTCAACTACCTCTGCTGGAAGTTTGTTCCAAGCATCTACTACTCTTTCTGTAAAATAATATTTTCTAACATTGCTCCTGATCTTCCCCCCGACCAGCTTCAGGTTGTGCCCCTTGTTCTATCATTAAGTTTCTTCGTAAAAACACTTCCCTCCTGAACCTTATTCAATCCTTTCACATATTTAAAGGTCTCCATCATGTCCCCCTCTCCCTTCTTTCCTCCAGACTGTACAAATTAAGTTCTTTAAGTCTCTCCTGATAAGTCCTTCCACCATTTTTGTTGCCGGCCTTTGGACCCGTTCTATTTGAATTATGTATTTTTGCAGATAAGGTCTCCAGAACTGCACACAGTATTCTAGCTGTGGCCTCACCAGGGCTCTATACAGCGGCATCACAACCTCCCTCTTCCTACTGGTGATGCCTCGAGCTATGCAGCCGAGCATCCTGCTTGCTTTTCCCACTGCCTGGCTACACTGTCCAATCATCTTGCAGCTATCAGTAATCAGTATCCCTAAATCTCTCTCCTCCGAGGTCCTGGATAACACAGTGCTGCCCATACGGTGCTCAGAGCAGGGATTCCTTCTACCCAAGTGCAGGATTTTACATTTATAGACATTAAACTCTAGTTTTCACAGTTTTGACCATCTATCCAGATGCAATAAGCAATAGGAAACTGCCGACTTCACTAACTGACATGCTTATTCCGTTCCTAAATCACATGCCGGCATTTTTTAGGAACGAAAGTGTCGGCTGCAAGTTATTTTTCTGTATTTTTAACTTTTTTTTTTTACATTTTTGGAAATGTTATATTTGGCAAATATAAGATTGTTTTAAACTACAAACACCAAAAAGGAGGCCATTTGACCACAAACATTTTTTTCCCAAAAAATATTACATAAAAGAAATATGTTAGTAGATCAATTATTACGCACTAAGCCATTAAACAAAAAAAGGCAGGTAAGGAGGGGTATGGAAAACTTTTGGGATAAAACATTCAGAAACACAACACTGTAGGTCCACATAAATCAGGACATTGGCCAATAAAACACTACACATAAAAAAAAAAAGAACACCGCCACATTTGCCTCAAACACAGAAGTTGAAGAGACAAATCGCCACTGCTAAACGGTAAAGATGGGGGAGAAACACGAGGGCCGTGGGGACCAGTGAATGGCTTAGCCAGCACAATGCACATGGAGCTGGGCCATTTGGGCCTAAAAATAGCAGTTTCATATGGAATGTGCAAATTGGCACAAGACTCGGAAACTTGGGCTCGTATTTTGCTGTCATGAATCGACCTTAAAGTGGACCAACACCCAGGATTTTGACTATCCTGGGTCTTGGTCCACTTCCCCGGGGCACCCCGATCGGGGGTGCCTCGCTATTTGAAACCCCCTAGATCGCTCGTAAAAACTCACCTCACCCCGCTCCTATGGCGCATGCGCGGCCGCTCGTCCAATCAGCGCGCTCGGAGCCGCTGTGGTATGCGCGTCAATGAGACGTCTTACCACAGTGGCTCCGTGCACGCTGGCGCCCGCATCTCGCGCTTCCCTCTAACAGGGAGCGCGCCTGCGCCGGCCATTCACAAATGCGCCGTTGGATCGGGATCAAGGTAAGGTTTCTGGGCGTCCTGGGGGGTTTCACACACGGGAAGGGATCGGATCGGCCTGGGAATCTTATAGATTCCTTGGGCCGATCCGGCAGGGTATTGGTCCACTTTAAAGTGGACCAACACCCAGGATTTTGACTATCCTGGGTTTTGGTCCACTTCGGCGGAGCGCCCCGATCGGGGGTGTCCC
Source organism: Gastrophryne carolinensis (assembly GCA_027917425.1). Lineage (NCBI taxonomy): Eukaryota > Metazoa > Chordata > Amphibia > Anura > Microhylidae > Gastrophryne > Gastrophryne carolinensis. The sequence goes on from CM051243.1 coordinate 13,880,971, forward strand.
GCTCCCTGAAACCCCCCAGAAAGCCCCCAAAAACTCACCTCTCCCCGCTCCCACGTGACCGCGCCGTCCAATCCCCGCCGACGTCCAAGCGGGTCACAGGAACGTCCAAGCCGCTTCCGCCGCCGCCTCCTGCACGTCACTCTCGGCGCGCGCGCGCCCGCGCCGGCCATTCACAAACGGCCGGCGTGGGCGCGCGCACGTCTAGAGGGGCGCGCGGGAGGCGGCGGAAGCAGCGGCGGATCAGGTAAGGTCTTTTTGGGGGGTTTCACTCGATCTCGGATGTCCCGCGGTGTGGGAGGTGATCGGCCCAGGAATCTTATAGATTTCCGGGCCGATCACCCCTGGGTGTTGGTCCACTTTAATGTGTGGCCAGATCACATATTGAGGTGTCAGGGCCCCCCTCACATGGTGGTCATGTGATATACCACCTCCTGTTCTATGCAGGATGTAGGGATAGTGCCCAGTAATCAAGAATAGTCACATCAAGAGATAGAACAAAAGAAAATATTTTAATATTTTTTTTCCTTTTATTATGACGCACTTTCAGTCATTCCTTGCTTTCCTTCATTCAGTTATTTTTTCTTTCATGTCTTCTATTCTTTCTGACGTTGTCTATTTTATTTCTTACTGTCATTCCTTCTATTTATTCTTTTAACTTTCATGCCTTTTCTTTCTGACGTTCATTCTATTCCCTCTTTCAGTCTATTTGTTTTTTTCTGACATTCATTTTATTCTTCCATGCCTTCTTTTCTTTCTATCATTCGGTCTATTCTTTCTTTTATCCTTCCTGGTATTTTTATGTTCTTACTGTCATTCTGTCTATTACTTTCTTATTCCTGAATAAGAGTCTATCTTATATGTTTCCCACACCCTGTACATACAGATTGCCCACATTAATCCGGACCCTCACCCTGAATAAGAGCCTATCTTATATGTTTCCCACACCCTGTACATACAGATTGCCCACATTAATCCGGACCTTCACCCTGAATAAGAGCCTATCTTATATGTTTCCCACACCCTGTACATACAGATTGCCCACATTAATCCGGACCTTCACCCTGAATAAGAGCCTATCTTATATGTTTCCCACACCCTGTACATACAGATTGCTCACATTAAAAATCATCCTACCTGCATCTACTGCATGTTATGAGCATTTAAACATCCAATGGAACATCAGGCAGCCTGCAAACAGGAAGTGCCTTCTGACTGTGCTGCTCTGCATTCTGGGATTGCTGACCTTTTCCTGACCCCAGCTCTGCTCTGTCTGTGCAAAGCACAGCTATAACCCCGCCCCCTGTACTTTATCCCGCTCTCCTCTCCTCAGTATGTGTGATGCTTATGAGTCAAGATGGCGGCGCCCGTATCCTAAAGTCCTGAACAGAGTTGCAGCCCAGTGGGGGAAAGAATAATAAGTGACTAAAAACTTAAAATATATTAATTTTAGATGCTGGGGAATCATTTTCATCCCAGCATCTAAAATTCATATATTTTAAGTTTTTAGTCACTTACTTATTATTCTTTCCCCCACTGGGCTGCAACTCTGTTCAGGACTTTAGGATACGGGCGCCGCCATCTCGACTCAGAAGCATCACACATACTGAGAGGAGAGCGGGATAAAGTACAGGGGGCGGGTTATAGCTGTGCTTTGCACAGACATTGCAGAGCTGGGGTCAGAAAGAGGTCAGCAATCTCAGAATGCAGAGCAGCACGGTTAGAAGGCACTTCCAGTTTGCAGGCTGCCTGATGACCCATGAGCCGCCATCTTGGATGTTTAAAGGCTCATAACTTGCAGTAGATGCAGGTAGGATGATTTTTAATGTGAGCAATCTGTATGTACAGGGTGTGGGAAACATATAAGATAGGCTCTTATTCAGGGTGAAGGTCCGGATTAATGTGGGCAATCTGTATGTACAGGGTGTGGGAAACATATAAGATAGGCTCTTATTCAGGGTGAAGGTCCGGATTAATGTGGGCAATTTGCATGTACAGGGTGTGGGAAACATATAAGATAGGCTCTTATTCAGAGTGAAGGTCCGGATTAATGTGAGCAATCTGTATGTACAGGGTGTGGGAAACATATAAGATAGGCTCTTATTCAGGGTGAAGGTCCGGATTAATGTGAGCAATCTCTATGTACAGGGTGTGGGAAACATATAAGATAGGCTCTTATTTAGAGTGAAGGTCTGGATTAATGTGAGCAATCTGTATGTACAGGGTGTGGGAAACATACGACTCTTATTCAGGGTGAAGGTCCGGATTAATGTGAGCAATCTGTATGTACAGGGTGTGGGAAACATATAAGATAGGCTCTTATTTAGAGTGAAGGTCCGGATTAATGTGAGCAATCTGTATGTACAGGGTGTGGGAAACATACGACTCTTATTCAGGGTGAAGGTCTGCTTTAATTCTTGCATTCTTCATTTCTGCTATTCTTTCGTTTTATGCATTCAATTTATTTTATTATTTCTTGCTTTCTAACATTTTGGCCTTGATTCACTAAGAGTTGAAAAAAAACTCTCATGGTAGTAAAAAATTAAATTCATGAGAAAAAAGCCTGAGAATGTCACTGTTAGTGAATCACCAGATAGGAAGACAATGAAAGTCAATGGCACTTTTTTACTACAGCGTTAAAAGTAAAAAAAACATTTTCTCCAGTGTAAAAAAGTGCCATTGACTTTCATTGTTTTCCTATCTGGTGATTCAGTAACAGTGACATTCTCAGGCTTTTTTCTCATGAACTGAATTTTTTTCAACTCTTAGTGAATCGAGGCCTATGTTTTTTCTTCCATACCCTCTATTTTTTCTGTGACATTGTCCTCCCTTGTTGTACTTCATTTTAGTCTATCACTTTTTTCCCCTTTATTCTTTTTCATGCCTGTTATTTTTTCATATACCTTTCTCTTTCTTTCTGCAGCATCACAAGCTGCCTGTCGCCCAAGGGCCCACATAAACCTGAAGCAGGCCCTGTTAGGAGTGTGGCAGCCATGAAGAGCCTCAGATGATCAAACCCCCCCTGCTACAGAACATGGAGACTGCTTATTAACACGGGCAAGCCAACATTATCCTTATTTGATGATGATGATGCCAGTCACTAAACGAAACGCTGCCATGAAGTGAGCAGCCATGTGCAGGCCCGACCTCGCTTCCTGCTCTAACAAACAGTCACTTCCTCTTAATGCCGGATCTAGATTTCGAGGCGTGTATACACGCGTTTGCGCGGAAGAATCCCTCCGCGCCACCTTTACCGCCTCTTTTTCCCAGCCTCGCGCCCATTCCGCAAACCTTATACATCCTCGGAGAGGCGATGCCGTCCGCTTTGCAGATAATAACTTTACGCTGTGAGGCGGTTATGGCGGTATCGAAAACCTCTATTAGGGACTATTTTCTTTTATGTGAGGAGATTGGTTTGCCCATGTGAGAGGGTGGGGGGTGACTAAATTAAATATAACCACAAATGGCGCGTTTCTGATTTCACACGCTCGAATTTATTAACGCCGTGAGCATGTCCCTCTATCTAAGGTTGCCCATTCATTAGCTAGTTCTTGGGAGAAAACCACGTTACGCTGTACCGTCCCCCTACACTAAGCGAGTGGTACAATCCACTCTCTATCGGACAGATTTGCCAGCCAACTGGAGCTCAATAACCGCTTAGCAACAACCCTCGCTCCTTCAGCCAATCAACACGCGGGAGAGGCGGTGTCGTAGCGCTCTAAATTGATTGGCTTTGGAGCTGAGAACGTCACGGACTTCGTGGGCGTGGTAGTTAAATCCTCGCTCGCGGTGTATAGGCGAGTGAGGCGCTCGGACTACAGTTCCCGGCGTGCAAAGCGCGGCGCATGCGCTTCGAGAAAGGGGGCGAGCTCCCTATATAAGGCGGCGTCGCCAGGCAGGGCAGGAGCAGTTGGAGGTTGGTCGGTAGGCGCGATGTTGTGGAAGGAGTTGTGAGCGGGGAGAAGGCGGAAGGGGCTCACTCTGCGCTTCCGGCAGTGACCAGCTGGTGGCAGTGCTGCTCCGCTGCATTCCAGGGCAGCCTCTGGCCAGGAGAAGCCCCACAGTGACGCTGCTGTCATGTCAGGTGGATGTGACCCTCCAGCGAGCTGACCCTCTGAGCTGTGCCCATCACATGGACATCCATCTAATTCTGGTGAGCTGAAGTACCAGGCCTTTCCCTGTGTGTTCTATAGAGACTGTTTATTGCCCCCCCCCCCCCCCCCCAGAGGAAGCCAATCCCCCGCCCCCCAGGGGGTCACCATGGCAGAAGTGGGAGTTCAGGAGCCAAGCCTGCCCTGCAAAACTTTGGCAGGTGGGGAGACCCTGCTGGGCAGCCAAGATGAGAGTGGGTGGCAACCGGCCATGGAGGAGGAGCGAGGGGAGTGCCCAGCGAGGGATGCCCCAACCCTGTCCTGCCCAGATGACGAAGAAGACGAGGACCACAACAAGCCGGGCGACTGCCCTAAGCCGGGGCATCCGGGCCAAGGCAAAGAGTGGAAAGAGCTGAGCCGCAAGAGGCACCGTCGGCGTCCCTCCAAGAAAAAGCGCCCCTGGAAGCCCTATTCCAAGCTGACCTGGGAGGAGAAGAAGCGTCTGGAGGAGAGGGAGTCTCAGAGGGCGTCCAGGATGCGGGCAGAGATGTTCGCCAAGGGCCAACCGGTGGCTCCTTACAACACCACCCAGTTCCTGATGGACGATCACAACTTGGAGGAGCCCGACCTGTGCCCTCCGCAGCGGAGGGGGCCCGCCGCCCTGCCCTCCCTCAACGCCAACTCCTTCAACAAGGGCGACAGCAGCGAGGACGACGCGGACGAAGAGGAGGACGGCACCGGCAGCGACGCCATGGGCAGCGACGACGGCTCCGAGTTCCTGCAGAAGGACTTCTCCGAGACCTACGAGAAGTATCACGCCGAGAGCCTGCAGGACATGAGCAAGCAGGAGCTCATCCGGGAGTACCTGGAGCTGGAGAAGTGCCTGAGCCGCATGGAGGAGGAGAACAACCGCCTGAGGTTACAGCAGCTGCCGCAGGACTCTCGCGCTCTGGAGACGGAGCTGGGGAAGCTCAAAGAGGAGAACCAACGGCTGCTGCTGCTACTAGAACAAGCGGCGGAGGCGGCCACCCCTACGGGACATTGATCGCATTTGACTCTTTCACTGCTGGTGCAGCTACAAAAATCGGGCTTCTCATTCTTTATTCTCCAGAGCCATACATCTGCCCAGGAGCAGGAGGACAGGACTACTTCTTTCTGCCGCCCAAGTATGGCACTCCAGATCTCTGCTCATTATTTGTTTTTGTTTCTCACTTTCTAGTTCACCTTTTGCATTGACCTTATGACTTCAACTTGTTAGGAGGGGACACAGTTTCAATTCGATGGTATGTTCTTCTTAAGATCCTAACAAGTCCTTGTTACATAGGACGCCCCTAACTCGGGGGTCTGCAGCCCCCCAAGGCCCACAAACAGGTTTTGCGGATCTCCACACAGGCGTAATTAGTGCAGAGCTATAGAGGCAGTTATGCGGAGTTGCACAAAACCTGTTGGTGGGCCTTGAGGTGACAGTTGTGGGACCAGTACCCTAACTGATGTCCAGTTCTGCTTCTTAATGTCCCAATCCAGGCATATTTGGTGCAATCAAATATGTTGAGGATCTAATGAAATGACATTGTAAGGTGTGTGGCCACCTTAAAAGACTTTTTTTTAGCGTGTGATCTGCCGAGCAGTGTTTCAAGGTGTCATTCATGCTCTGCTTTTTGTTACAGCGTTCTCATCTCCTCCTCCCTTTTTTTTTTCCTGTTCTTTTGGTCTGATTTTTTTTTTTTTTTAAATAAATGTTTAAAGTTTACAAGTGAGGGTATTTATTAAATGACCATCCAATAGTTTGATTTTTGCCTTTAATTTATTTAAAATGTTAATTTCTTAAATGCATCGGCCAATCAAAATGATTTGCTTTGAGGGCTTTGCAAGCCATGTGGTGGGATTTACCTGTACATCCTACCATGCTGGCCAGCTGAATTGGAAAAACGCCAAGTGCACCACCCAAAACGATATTATTACAGGCGTGCTCACCTACTACACAGAAAGGAGACGTCGAGGAACCAAGCCGCGCGAGAACCCTTATTGGAGGTTGCCGCGGCTTGGTTCCTCGACGTCTCCTTTTTTTGTCTGGCCAGTTGAAATTGCCCGAGCCCTCATCAGTCATTCCGATTGACCGTTTACAATCTAAATGAACATTTTAATTTCTCGTAGTGTCTTGGTAAATATCTTTGCTGCCCATTAGTGGGGCAACAAACTTGCCCTGTTTTGCCATTCTTAGCTGGACTGAGTTGAAGCTTGCCCTGGAGATTGAAGAGGCGATCAGTCAGGTTTAAAGTGGACCAACACCCAGGATTTTGACTATCCTGGGTTTTGGTCCACTTCGGCGGGGCACCCCGATCGGGGGTGCCCCGCTGTGTGAAACCCCCCAGAAATCCCAAAAACTCACTTCTCAACGCTCCCACGTGAACGCCGCAGCCAATCCCCGCCAACGTCCAGGCGGGGATCAGGAACGTCCAAGCCACTTCCGCCGCCTCCCGCGCGTCACTCTCGGCGCGCGCGCGCGCCCCCGCCAGCCATTTACAGAGGGCCGGCGCGGGCGCACGCACGTCTGGAGGGGCGCGCGGGAGGCGGCGGCGGCGGAAGCGGCGGCGGATCAGGTAAGATGTTTTTGGGGTTTCTGGGGGGTTTCACCCTGCGGGACATCCCGATCTCGGATGTCCCGCGGGGTGGGAGGTGATCGGCCCGGGAATCTTATAGATTTCCGGGCCGATCACCCCTGGGTGTTGGTCCTCTTTAAAGTGGGCCAAAACCCAGCAGGATCTATAAGATTCCCGGGCCGATCCATTCCCTCCCAGTGGGGCATCCAGAATTGAGATGCCCCGTTATGTGAAACCCCCGAGGATTCCCGCAAACCTTACATGAATCCCGGTCCAATGGCGCATCCGCTGGCCACATCTCGCGCCTCTCTCTAGCAGGGCGCGTGCCCGCGACTGCCATTTGTGACTGGCCGGCGCAGGAGCGCTCCTATTAAAGTGGACCAACACCCAGGATTTTGACTATCCTGGGTCTTGGTCCACTTCGGTGGGGCACCCCCGATCGGGGTGCCCCGCTGTGTGAAACCCCCCCGATCACCCAAAAAACTCACCTCTCCCAGCGCCGACGGACAAGCGGTTTGACAGCCGCGGGCAAGCGGCTCCTCCGCCGCCGCCTCCCGCGCATCACTCTTGACCCTCCCCCGGCCATTCACAGACGGCCGGCGCGGGCACGTCTAGAGGGGCGCGAGGTAGGCGAAGACAGGGTAAGGGTGTTTGGGGGGGTTTCACCCCGCGGGACATCCCGAACTCGGATGTCCCGCGGGGAGGGAGGTGATCGGCCCAGGAATCTTATAGATTCCCGGGCCGATCACCGGAGGGTGATGGTCCACTTTAAGAGGGAAGCGCAAGATGCGGCCACCAGCGCGCTCGGAGCCGCTGAGCTTTGACGCGCATAGCTCAGCGGCTCCGAGCAAGCTGATTGGACGAGCGGCCGCACATGCGCCGTAGGAACGGGGTGAGGTGAGTTGTTCTGGGGGGTGTCACACAGTGGGGCACCCCCGGTCGGGGATAGTCAAAATCCTGGGTTTTGGTCCACTTTAAAGAAATGCTCTGACGATCTATATTTGAGCTTCCTGCCTATTTAACATAAGCAGGAGATCTGCTGACATGCTCTATAGTGTTGCGAGAGCCGTTGGTGGAACCAAACTCATGAGGGATCTTGGTTGAAAAGGTCCATATTTTGTGAGGGTTTTGGTTTAAATATTATGGCGAGAATGTTATTAGTGTGCTGCAACTCTTTCCCCCCAATACTGAGGAAGATCATTTTTCGGCAGGCCTAAATAAAAAAAAAAAGATTTCACTCTGGGACATGCTAAGTTAGGATATCCCTACAGCTAAAGGTCCAAAACTTGTGATTGATTTTCAGTTCATTCCCACTGTGGCTTTTCTCCAGTTGGCTTCTTTGGCCGCATATATTGTGCGTCTGGAAAAGCTAAATGGAATCCTCGCTGCACTCGTGATCGGCGTGCTGCATCCCATGGTAGCCATTCAGTTATGGCTGCAGAGCCCAAGAAAGATGTTTCTAGAGATGCCTCTGCCAGCCGCACTTGCGCCCTGGGCTCGTTCGATAGGTAAGAAAAGCGGTGGTTTCACATGGCGGGGGATCCCAAGCCGGGATGCCCCATGGGGTTGCTATCTTATAGACCAGGGGTGGGCAGTTATTTCTTTCCATGGGGCCACGTGAGAAACTAAAAATATTGTGGAGGGCCGGGGCCAAAAGGCTGAACTCAATTCTGCATAATATTAATTGTATTTCCCGCCCCTCCACCCAGGCAAGATGGCGCCGCAGCCTACCTCCTTCTTCTCCCCTGGTTGGGCTTTTCTTCATTGTCGGACGCCCGTCCGTCCCTCTTCGCAGCGGGTCAGCGCCTCCCACCTTGTACACAGGTGATCTCCTTTGATCTCCTTAAAGTGGACCAACACCCAGGATTTTGACTATCCTGGGTTTTGTTCCACTTCGGTGGGGCACCCCGATCGGGGGGGGGGGGGTGCCCCTCTGTGTGAAACCCCCCAGAACGCCTGTTCGTCCAATCAGAGAGCTCTGAGCGCTGGAGGCCGCGTCTCGCGCTTCCTTCTAGCAGGGAGTGTGCCTGTGCCGGCCATTCACAAACGGCCGGCGCGGGTGCGCGCCCTGCTAGAGGGAAGCGCGAGACGCGGCCCGTGCATGCGCCGTTGGAACGGGGTTAAGGTAAGGTTTGTGGTCGTCTTGGGGGGTTTCACCCCGCGGGACATCCCGATTTCGGATGCCCCGCGGGGAGGGATCTGATCGCCCGGGAATCTTATAGATTTCTGGGCCGAACCCCCCTGATCGGGAATCTATAAGATCGAAATCGGGATGCCCCGCTGTGTGAAACCCCCCCAGAAAGCCCCTAAAATCTTACCTTATCGGCGACGGATAAGCCGCCGCCGCCGCCTCCCGCACGTCCCTCTAGCAGGGCGCGCACCCGCGCCGCCCGTTTGTGAATGGCCGGTGCGCGAGCGCACGAGAGGCAGCAGCAGCTTATCCGTCGCCCATAAGGTAAGATTTTGGGGGGTTTCACACAGCTGGGCACCCCCGATCGGGGTGGACCAACACCCAGGATACTGAAAATCCTGGGTGTTGGTCCACTTTAAGCAGCAGCCATTCGGCTGCTCGGCTCGTCGGGTCTGGCGCGTTCTCCCTTCCTCAGTGAGCAAGGGAGAACGCTCCAGACCCGACGAGCCGAGCAGCTGATCGCCTGTGTCCAGTGCGGGAGGTGGGAGGCGCCGACCCGCTGCAAAGAGGGACGGTCGCCTCGCAGGCAGCACGAGCAGAGGGATGCCGAATCATGAGCGGGTCGGTCGGAGCCAATCAAAGGGCCACACACGGCCCACAAGCCGCACATTTCCAAGGTCTGTTATAGACGCTAGGTTGTGGAACGAAAACAAGGGCCAGCCACTGACCTTCCCCAGGGGCATCCCGTATTGGGCTGCCCGCTGTGTGAAAGGTGATATTCCCTCACCTTTCTCCAATCCAACTGCACATGTGCGGGTTTTTCGTCCTATCTGAACCGTTTGCCATGCCTATGTAATTCGGCAAATGGCTCTGAATGTTTACAAAGGGGAGCGAGGGCGGCCGCATCTCCTGCCTCCTCGGGCTGTGTGTACATTCCGAATGACATAATAACACAATGGCTGTGATTGGACATGGTGGGCAATCTGTGTGGGGGGGGGGGGGGTGTTTCCACTTCCAAGGCCATGCCCACATGGTACTTTTGAGATCACAGATTTGCTGACCTTATACATTCCCGGGCCGATCAGGCAGGGTGTTGGTCCACTTTAATGGGTGACTTATAGTGCCTTGGGCATTGCTTTTCTCTGGCACAAAGTTGCCGGGGTGAGTTTAGATCCTCTTTATGCCTGGAAGTGGAGAAATGCTTCCTTATTCTCTGCTATCGCCATTCACAATATGAGGAGTAAAGGTCTGGTTGTGGCGGCTCTTTTCAATAGCTCCACGGTCTGGGATCGGAGTGCTCGGCTGTAAATGACGTCGGCACAAAAACTCCCTATTTCCACCCACACACCCACATTTTTGTCATCCTAGTTGTGAAGTCACCCTAAGCCGGGTGCCCCTAACTGTCTGGACAAGCCCGGACATGCCCCACCAGGCAGCTTGTGCATGCATAGGGGCGGGGCACACTGCAACTATATATATATATTTTTTTTTTATTTACACAAACAAACACAAAATGAGGAATCCCACTATTTCCTCCAAATATCCCCAAAACAGTGGCACCACTACAACTATATAAAAGTAGTAAAGATTTTTATTATATACAAAGGTCAAAAAATAACATACAAACATCACATGTTAAAAAAAACACATACCACAAAACAAACACCAGGGGGCGCTGCTGTGGGGCCACCTGTTATAATGTATACTATGAATAAAGGGGCGATTATGGACTGCCTATCAAAAGTGTAGTGATAACCTTTATCGCCGGAGGGCTTCCCCGCCAGAGACGTCCTTTTCCCAATGGTGAGAGGTGCTGCTGGAATTCCAGAGTCGTCCGTGAGGAACCAGGAACAGCCCTTACAAGGGCTAGTGAATTGTAATATAGCGTTTCCCCCAATAAGAGACAGAACTTCAGTATTGAGGGTGAAGATGAACTGCACTTTATTAGTGCAACACTGGGCCTTATATGCAAGGCTCCATGCAAGGGGACCTCCCCCGTGGACCTGATGGAGAACTGCATGACAAACGCACAGACCAATGGGAGCAGGGCACACAATCCCTCAACTCTGCCGGTGACGCAGTCAGCAACACAATAGCAGTCTGAAACTCAATCAACAACACAATGGCAGTCTGTAACACAATCAATAACACAATGGCAGTCTGTAACTCAATCAACAACACAATGGCAGTCTGTAACACAATCAATAACACAATGGCAGTCTGTAACTCAATCAACAACACAATGGCAGTCTGTAACGATGACTATCCTGGGTTTTGGTCCACTTCGGTGGGGCACCCCAATCGGGGGGTGCCCCGCTGTGTGAAAGCCCCTAAAACTCACCTCACCCGGCTCCCACGTGACTCGCTCGTCCAATCACCATCAACGGACAAGCGAGAGGCAGCCTCCGGTTCCTGCGCGTCCCTCTTACAGGGAGTGCACCCGCGCCAGCCATTCACAAACCGCCAGCGCGGACGCGCGCCCTGCCAGAGGGACGCGCAGGAGGCGACGGCGGACGCGCATGCGCCGCCGGAACGTGGAAAAGGTAGGATTTGTGGGCTTCCTGGGGGGTTTCACCCAGCGGGACATCCCGATTTCGGATGCCCCGCGGGGAGGGATCTGATCCCCCCTGGGTGTTGGTCCGCTTTAAAGTGGACCAACACCCAGGATTTTCACTATCCTGGGTCTTGGTCCACTTCCGCTATGTGAAACCCCCCCCCCCCCAGATCGCTAGCTTCAGCTCACCTTACCCCGCTCCTACGCCGCACGCGCGGCCGCTCGTCCAATCAGCGTGCTCGGAGCCGCTGTGCTATGTGCGTCTAAGTGATGTCTTAGCTCAGCGGTTCCGAGCACGCTGACGGCCGCATCTCGCGCTTCCCTCTAACAGGGAGCGGGGCTGCGCCGGCCATTCACGCGTCCTGCTAGTGAGAGATTCAGCTAAGGTTAGCCGGTGTCCTGGGGGGTTTCACACAGCGGGGCATCCTGATTTTGGATGCCCCGAGGGGAGGAATTGTCTTCCTATCTGGTGATTCAGTAACAGAGACATTCTCGGGCTTTTTTCTCATGAATTAAATTTTTTACTATCATGAGAATTTTTTTTTACCTTTATTGAATCGAGGCCACAAAATATATATATATATATATCTGTAAATTATAACCCACCTCGCTAGTGGCAGGACATGCTTGGAATTGTAGTTCCACAATAAATCCCTCCCCTCGGGGCATCCAAAATCAGGATGCCCCGCTGTGTGAAACCCCCCAGGACACCGGCTAACCTGAATCTCTCACTAGCAGGACGCGTGTCTGCGCCGGCCATCTGTGAATGGCCGGCGCAGAGCGTTCCCTGTTAGAGGGAAGCGCGAGATGCGTCCGTCAGCGCGCTCGGAACCGCTGAGCTAAGACGTCGCTTAGATGCACATACCACAGCGGCTCCGAGCGCGCTGATTCTGGATGCCCTGAGGGAGGGATTGTGGAGGGATTGTCTTTTTATCTAGTGATTCAGTAACAGTGACATTCTCAGGCTTTTTTCTCATGAATTCAATATTTTACTATCATGAGAATTTTTTTTTATCTTTATTGAATCAAGGCCACAATATATATATAAATATTTTATTAATTATTATTTTATTATTAATTGTTTTATTAATATTATATATATATATATATATATATATATATATATATATATATATATTTTATCTGTGAATTTTAACCCACCTCGCTAGCGGCAGGACATGCTTGGAATTGTAGTTCCACAACACTGGTTGGGAAGATCCTTCTTGTAATGACCGTGAAGCACTTGAGCAGCAGCAGAAGAAAACGGTCAATGGATTTATACCACCAGCTAAATGAATGACCTTGGTTTTGGATAGAGCCAGGAAGGGTTAGCGACACCTCTTTTGCTGAGGCCTGGAAGCAGACCTACAACCAGGTATCAATAAACCTCTCCTGCTCCTACACGACTCCCTGCCAGACAGGGAATGGTGGAATGGAAGCTGCAGCACACACTGCTACCTGTGGCACTTTCTCCAGTGGGGAAAGCTTACAGAAGGATATGGAAGGATTAAAGTGGACCAAAACCCATCCCTCCCCCCCCAGGGCATCCGAAATCGGGGTGCCCCGCTGTGTGAACCCCTCCAGGTCACCCCATACACTCACCTTACTTCCTAGTCCAACAGCGCATGCGCCAGCTGCGGGCGCATCTCCGCTATCCCTCTAGCAGGGCGCTTGACCACACCAGGCGTTTGTGAATGGCGAGCGCGCTCCCTGTTAGAGGGAAGCGGGGGATGCGGCCGCCAGCGCGTTCTGTGCCGCTGGCCTTAGACGGCGTGACGTCAGCGACTCCAAGCGTGCTGATTGGATAGGTGGCCGCACGTGCGCTGTGTGACCGGGAAGAGGTGAGTTGCGTTCGGTGATCTGGGGGGTTTCACACAGCGGGGCATCCTCGATCCGGGGGGAAAGGAGCAAAACCCAGGATAGTGAAAATCCTGGGTTTTGGTCCACTTTAAAGTTATACTAAAGGAAAGCCCGATTGTTGTGCCATTATCTTGGGCTACACGTTGCACTGCCCCAAACGTCAATTCAAAAAGACCCTGTAACTCCTAATTTATTATTAAACCGGATCTTCACCATGATTTATTGAAAAGCCCAAACCATTAAAAAAACTAATCTAAAATTAATATATTTTAAGTTTTTAGTCACTTATTTATTATTCTTTCCCCCACTGGGCTGCAACTCTGTTCAGGACTTTAGGATACGGGCGCCTCCATCTTGACTCCAAAGCATCACACTTACTGAGGAGAGGAGAGTGGGATAAAGTACAGGAGGGTGGGGTTATAGCTGTGCTTTGCTCAGACAGAGCAGAGCTGGAGTCAGGAAAAGGTCAGCAATCCCAGAATGCAGAGCAGCACAGTCAGAAGGCACTTCCTGTTTGCAGGCTGCCTGATGTTTCATAAGCCGCCATCTTGGATGTTTAAAGGCTCATAACATGCAGTAGATGCAGGTAGGATGATTTTTAATGTCAGCAATCTGTATGTACAGGGTGTGGGAAACATATAAGATAGACTCTTATTCAGGGTGAAGGTCCGGATTAATGTGGGCAATCTGTATGTACAGGGTGTGGGAAACATATAAGATAGACTCTTATTCAGGGTGAAGGTCCGGATTAATGTGAGCAATCTGTATGTACAGGGTGTGGGAAATATATAAGATAGACTCTTATTCAGGGTGAAGGTCCGGATTAATGTGAGCAATCTGTATGTACAGGGTGTGGGAAACATATAAGATAGACTCTTATTCAGGGTGAAGGTCCGGATTAATGTGAGCAATCTGTATGTACAGGGTGTGGGAAACATATAAGATAGGCTCTTATTCAGGGTGAAGGTCCGGATTAATGTGAGCAATCTGTATGTACAGGGTGTGGGAAACATAAGATAGACTCTTATTCAGGGTGAAGGTCCGGATTAATGTGAGCAATCTGTATGTACAGGGTGTGGGAAACATATAAGATAGACTCTTATTCAGGGTGAAGGTCCGGATTAATGTGAGCAATCTGTATGTACAGGGTGTGGGAAACATAAGATAGACTCTTATTCAGGGTGAAGGTCCGGATTAATGTGAGCAATCTGTATGTACAGGGTGTGGGAAACATATAAGATAGGCTCTTATTCAGGGTGAAGGTCCGGATTAATGTGAGCAATCTGTATGTACAGGGTGTGGGAAACATATAAGATAGGCTCTTATTCAGGGTGAAGGTCCGGATTAATGTGAGCAATCTGTATGTACAGGGTGTGGGAAACATATAAGATAGGCTCTTATTCAGGGTGAAGGTCCGGATTAATGTGAGCAATCTGTATGTACAGGGTGTGGGAAACATATAAGATAGACTCTTATTCAGGGTGAAGGTCCGGATTAATGTGAGCAATCTGTATGTACAGGGTGTGGGAAACATATAAGATAGGCTCTTATTCAGGGTGAAGGTCTGGATTAATGTGGGCAATCTGTATGTACAGGGTGTGGGAAACATATAAGATAGGCTCTTATTCAGGGTGAAGGTCCGGATTAATGTGAGCAATCTGTATGTACAGGGTGTGGGAAACATATAAGATAGGTTCTTATTCAGGGTGAAGGTCCGGATTAATGTGAGCAATCTGTATGTACAGGGTGTGGGAAACATATAAGATAGGTTCTTATTCAGGGTGAAGGTCCGGATTAATGTGAGCAATCTGTATGTACAGGGTGTGGGAAACATATAAGATAGGCTCTTATTCAGGGTGAAGGTCTGGATTAATGTGGGCAATCTGTATGTTCAGGGTGTGGGAAACATATAAGATAGGCTCTTATTCAGGGTGAAGGTCCGGATTAATGTGAGCAATCTGTATGTACAGGGTGTGGGAAACATATAAGATAGGTTCTTATTCAGGGTGAAGGTCCGGATTAATGTGAGCAATCTGTATGTACAGGGTGTGGGAAACATATAAGATAGGTTCTTATTCAGGGTGAAGGTCCGGATTAATGTGAGCAATCTGTATGTACAGGGTGTGGGAAACATATAAGATAGGCTCTTATTCAGGGTGAAGGTCTGGATTAATGTGGGCAATCTGTATGTTCAGGGTGTGGGAAACATATAAGATAGGCTCTTATTCAGGGTGAAGGTCCGGATTAATGTGAGCAATCTGTATGTACAGGGTGTGGGAAACATATAAGATAGGTTCTTATTCAGGGTGAAGGTCCGGATTAATGTGAGCAATCTGTATGTACAGGGTGTGGGAAACATATAAGATAGGTTCTTATTCAGGGTGAAGGTCCGGATTAATGTGAGCAATCTGTATGTACAGGGTGTGGGAAACATATAAGATAGGCTCTTATTCAGGGTGAAGGTCCGGATTAATGTGGGCAATCTGTATGTACAGGGTGTGGGAAACATATAAGATAGGCTCTTATTCAGGGTGAAGGTCCGGATTAATAAGTAACACTTGAGCTCACTCTAACGCCATTTAGCCTATGTGAGGCAAGGTTTGCCAGCATTGCGCTCCAGGACCCCGATCCCCCAAATAGGTTTGTAAACTCTGCCGATTCCTCACATATTAGCCGGGGCAGCCATGTGGCTCTGTACTGTTCATCCCTGTCAGGTCTTCCATTTCTTTGACATTTATAATTCTCTTGCCCAGTCCCTAACGGAGGGGTTTTCTTTTTCGTTTCCAGAATCGGGCAGGCTGACTCATCACTAACGCCGGGTAGCGACAGATGAGTGTCTGTAGCAGGCATTTTCAGAGCACCCGCTAGTAGTCACTGTGCTCGGCCGTGGGTCGCTACTTGATAGCGACTCAGTCGTTGTTCAGTAATGTTGAATACATTGTGAGGAGTCGCTATTTGACCAGTACAGCGCTGTATGGGAGCGCATGTTAGCGACTGCTCATAGCGACCGACTCACACCATATTCAGCAAAAAGACAGCCTCACAAATCTCTGGCGCTGAAAAATGCTTCTCTGAAGCCCAGAGCGCAGGAGGCTGTTTAATTAAAGTCTGTTTTTCAGCATCTATCCACTAGTAACAAAGCGAAAACATATGGAATTACATTGTAGCAACATTGTAACATGAACACTTTAATGGCAGAGCTGTAATGTCATTTCTGAAGAAATATATAAAAAATGAAAAAATTTTGAAAAAACTGCTTTTTCAATGCCAGAAGAGGTCACAGAATTATTTGTGATTTTTTTGGAAAAAAAATATAAAAACAAAAACCCTGTTTAAAGAGAAGAAAAGGTTCGTCCATTGAAATGTATGGGAGAGCGACAGGTAGCGAGAGGTCATACCTGGCGCTGTGCAAGGCTAAATGCCGGCGCTGTTTGCTGAGGCTGTGAAAATGATGAATCAGACGCTACATGGCGTTATCCCAGCCGCTAAACAGATTCTGCTTGATAAATGTGGAATTGCGTGCCGTGTCCGGCGTTCACCAGTCGCTATCTGTCGCTACCTCTCATTAACCAGCCGCTACCTGACGCTATCCCTTCTTATATAAGGGCCTAGGTATTGTTTGCTTGGCGGCATTTAGGAGGTGGATCAGCAGGTTTTTTTGTATTTCCCCGTCGGGACCTTCGTTGAGTGAAGGAGGATCTGGGCTGGATCTCCCTGCACCTGGGCCCCCCCATGAGCCGTGTGACAATGGGCAGGACTACGTGTTCCCCCCTTTTGTTATGTAACGTTGAGCAGGGGCCGGCTCCAAGTTTATACCGGCCCTTGGGCGACAGAGAAGAAGAAAAAAGAGCCAGAAGGAAAAAAGAAAAAAAAAGAGTAGTAGAACTGGCAGAAACAAAGAGCAGGAAGGACAGAAAGAATAGAAGGAATGACAGAAAGAAATAATAGGAGAAAGGAAGAAAGAAAAAGAATGGCAGAACAGATGAAAGGGAAAAAAAAACAAAGCCTAGAATGAAAGCAAAGAATGACAGAAACAAAAAAAATGTAAGGACTGACAGAAATAATAGAAGTAAGTAAGAAAGGAAAGGAATGTCGGAAAGAACAGGTGAAAGCAACTGAATAAATAGAAAGAGAAAAGAATAGAATTAAAGGGAAGAAACAAAGGTGGGCCCCCCGAATGTGCAGCGGCCCCCGGCATCCACCTGGGCACGCCCAGTGCTGACGCCTGCCCTGACGGCACACTCAATATAAAAAATACATGTTTGTAGGGAGGAGAGGTTTAAAGGGCAGGACTACGTGCGCAGGGCCGGCTCCAGGTTTACATAGAAGCATCTACTACTCTTTCTGTAAAATAATATTTTCTAACATTGCTCCTGATCTTCCCCCCCGACTAGCTTCAGGTTGTGCCCCCTTGTTCTATCATTAAGTTTCTTCTTAAAAACACTTCCCTCCTGTCACATATATAAAGGTCTCCATCATGTCCCCTCTCTCCCTTCTTTCCTCCAGACTGTACAAATTAAGTTCTTTAAGTCTCTCCTGATAAGTTTTAAGTTTAAGTCCTTCCACCATTTTTGTTGCCGGCCTTTGGACACGTTCTATTTGAATTATGTCTTTTTGCAGGTAAGGTCTCCAGAACTGCACACAGTATTCTAGCTGTGGCCTCACCAGGGATCTATACAGCGGCATCACAACCTCCCTCCTCCTACTGGTGATGCCTCGAGCTATGCAGCCGAGCATCCTGCTTGCTTTTCCCACTGCCTGGCTACACTGTCCACTCATCTTGCAGCTATCAGTAATCAGTATCCCTAAATCTCTCTCCTCCGAGGTCCTGGATAACACAGCGCTGCCCATACGGTGCGCAGAGCAGGGATTCCTTCTACCCAAGTGCAGGATTTTACATTTAGAGACATTAAACTCTAGTTTCCACAGTTTTGACCATCTATCCAGTAAAGCTAAATCATTTTCCATGTTGCAGACACCTCCAGGAATATCCACCCTATTACTAACCTTTGTATCATCAGCAAAAGGCAAACGTTTCCTACCAACCCTTCGCCTATGTCACTTGGGCGGCATGGTCTCACTGGGCCCCTTTGTGGTGAAGAGTCACATTATTCACTGAAGGACGTCCCAAATCCGGATGCCCCCTAAGGATCAAAAGCAAAGAAAATGGAACGTTCTTTAAAAAAAACAAAACTTACCTATACAGTGCTTTCCCTCCTGGCAGGCACTCCCGGTCTCCTTATTGCCATCTGCTGCCTCGCACGCCGGCACGTCTGTCCCGTGGTGTGGGGGCCCCTTCCTCTCTCCCCGGTGGGGACACTACAGGCAGCAGCGGAACCTTATGGTCGCCACCCAGCGGGGAAATGAAGTTGCACCGCAACCTCGGTTATCACTAGCGCGCAGTGAGGAGGTGTTGGCACCAGCTGTGGTGGTGCCCTCCCAGGCCCTCCCTGCCCCCGGCAGCTGCCCCACCTCGCCAGGTGCTGACGCCGGCCCTGGCCCTGTACGTGCTCCCCCCTTTTGTTATGTAACGTTGAGCAGGGGCCGGCTCCAAGTTTATACCGGCCCTTGGGCGACAGAGAAGAAGAAAAAAGATCCGGAAGGAAAAAAGTAAAAAAAAGAGTAGTAGAACTGGCAGAAACAAAGAGCAGGAAGGACAGAAAGAATAGAAGGAATGACAGAAAGAAATAATAGAAGAAAAGAAGAAAGAAAAGGAATGGCATAACAGATGAAAGGTAAAAAAAAAAACAAAGCCTAGAATGAAAGCAAAGAATGACAGAAACAAAATAATGTAAGGACTGACAGTAATAATAGAAGTAAGTAAGAAAGGAAAGGAATGTCGGAAAGAAGAAGTGAAAGCAACCGAATAAATAGAAAGAGAAAAGAATAGAATTAAAGGGAAGAAACAAAGGTGGGCCCCCCCGAATGTGCGGCGGCCCCGGCATCCACCTGGGCACGCCCAATGCTGACGCCTGCCCTGACGGCACACTCAATATAAAAAAGACATGTTTGTAGGGAGGAGAGGTTTAAAGGGGAGAAATGCAGAGGAGCATGCATTTTATTATATATTACCAGACACACAGGAGTCACATGGCCACATCGGTAAAGGAGAGAGGATCAAGCGGCAGAATGCTTTTAAGTTGGTGCACCCCCCCCTCCCACACACACACAATGTGCCGCGGGAGCAGTTACTATATCAGTCACATCTGTGCCCCCCCCCTTGCTGGTGGCCACCCTAGGCACAGGTCTAGGTTTGCCCAATGGTAAATACAGCCCTGGGTGTGGTGGGTGTTGTGAGCTTTGTTCGGAGTATCAGGGAGCCGCTTCCCTCCCTCCCTCCCTCAGCCGGATTCTCCATGAGAATACACAGAGGATCACACTCAGGCCTGGCGGCGCTCCTGTTTGCCAAAAACAATGTCACGGCCTAGGGACAGATCTCCTTTTACAGTTACAGAAAGCACACAGCGCCTGCCCGGCATGGAGGAGTCTGTTCTGCCCTTGAAAGCACAGAGGACTTTCTGCCTCCCTCAACTGCCCCCTGTCCTGATCTGTCCCATGATGTAAATGGTCCTGTAACGCTGAAATCCCTTCTCTAATTTGCAGGGCTCGTGATGTGATAGCGTAGGAGATGCTGGATTATTTTAGCACAATAACTCATGACTGCGCTAGCGTTCCAAATGCCCTGCGTCATACACCTCCCACCACCAAAATAACCATTCCGGACCACCATGTCGCTGGAAAGATTAAATTTAATCGGCCACAGCCCAACATATCTAGAGTCCCCCCTATTGTTCCGGGTCTGAGAAGCCTAGGATCCCAAGAAGCGAAGGGAACAAAATTTACATCCCGACCCCCCACCAAGCGGAAGCCAACATAAACTCGGTCGCACACCTCCTAGGCCAGGGAGCGTAATCGGGGTAACCGCCATTGGCCAAAACATCCCCTTCCCTACTTGAACCCCAACCATCCAAAATTCTTTAAAGTGGACCAACACCCAGGGGGGATCTATAAGATTCCCGGGCCGATCAGATCCCTCCCCGCGGGGCATCCGAAATCATGATGCCCAGCGGAGTGAAACCCCCCCGGACACCCAGAAACCTTACATTATCCCCGTTCCAACGGCGCATGCGCGGGCCGCGGCCGCATCTCGTGCTTCCTTCTAGCAGGGCCATTCACAAACGGCTGGCGCAGGCGCGCTCCCTGTTAGAAGTTAGCGCGAGACGCGGCCTGCAGCGCGCTCAGAGCCGCTGTGGTTGTCCGTCGCTTGTACGTGCATACCACAGCAGCTCTGAGCCCTCTGATTGGACGAGCGCTCGCGTAGGAGCGGGGTGAGGTGAGTTGAGCTGGGCGTTCTGGAGGGTTTCACCCCCGATCGGGGTGCCCCGCGGAAGTGGACCAAAGCCCAGGATAGTGAAAATCCTGGGTGTTGGTCCACTTTAACCAAAATCGTCCTGGCCGGTTTCCACTGGAAACAGCCGCATACCCTACCAATGGAAATGCTACCTCAGACCCGAAACCCGAGAGGAGACCAAAAACTTAACATAAATAAATAACAATACATTAATTTATGTACAAATTATGACACATTCTCTTTTTTTTTTTTTTTGGGTACAACATACTTCAACACAAAAAAAATAACAAAATACTGCAGCACCCCCAACAGGTGCCAACAGACATATTACAAAAATACTTTCCCTTTTTTTTTTTTTAAAATACAATAAATAAGCCGTACAAAACCTTAACACATATTCAAAAACCCCCAAAGCACCCCCCCCCCAATCCCCACCCTCAGGACTGTGGCCGAAAAACCCAACCATGACCAAAAAACAGGGCGGGCGGGTGGGACTGGGGTCAAAGAGGAAGGAGAAGGGACGGCGTCCTCTTTATACTCCCCCTCCCTCCTGAGGTCACTTCCCCCAGTGACAACTTCCACATGGCTGGTCTGCCTTCGGACAGGAACGCAGGCCAGTCATGTGGGCTGCCCTCCTTAAAGGGACGGCGCTTTCTTGACTGGGCTAGCGTTCCAAATGCCCTATGTCATACACCTCCCACCACCAAAATAACCAGTCCGGACCACCATGTCGCTGGAAAGATTAAATTTAATCGGCCACAGCCTAACATATCTAAACAAAATGTACAAGCAGAAAAGAGTCCCCCCTATTGTTCCGGGTCTGAGAAGCCTATGATCACCAGAATGAAGGGAAGGGAACAAAATTAACATCTCGACCCCCCACCAAGCGGAAGCCAACATAAACTCGGCCGCACACCTCCTAGGCCAGGGAGCTTAATCGGGCTAACCGCCATTGGCCAAAACATCCCCTTCCCTACTTGAACCCCAACCACCCAAAATTCTTCAACCAAAATCGTCCTGCCCGGTTTCCACTGGAAACAGCCGCATACCCTACCAATGGAAATGCTACCTCAGACCCGAAACCCGAGAGGAGACCCGCCAAAGCCAGGCAGCGCTGAAACCTTAGCGCTGCTTGGCCCGCCACAACTCCACCGCCATTTCGTTCGGCTCTTTCAATGACATGTTAAACAAGTCGTTCCCCATGTCATTCAAGTGGACCCCATCGGATCGATAAAACCCCTTCACCCCCTCCACCTCGATGAGGCGCACGCTCAAACCCCCGTTCAGCCTCACAACCCTTGCCATCGCCTTGTTGACCTTGACCCGAATCTTCTCGATGGCCAACAAGTCTCTAGCGTGCCACCAGGCAAAACGGGGAACAATTTGAGACCACACCAACACCAACCCCGGAAATACTCCCAGAAAAAACAAGTCAGGCGTTATGGACTTGATCAGGTGCCTCATCGGCACCTTCCCTAAATCATTCCCCCCTGCATGAATAACCAAAACCCCTGGTGGCCCCTTCCTTGCTGCCACCAGCATTGTGTGCTCCCGCATGTCACCCCAGCACAGGCCTCTCACACCGGCCCAGCTCAACCGCACATGATCCTCCGGTATGCCCAGCTGCATTCCGTTCCTCCGAACCGCCGCTCGCCGAGCCGACCAGTAAATATATGAATGCCCGACGATCACGACCGAGCACGCCGATTCTAAAACAAAAAAAAAGGTAAGGGAAGGGAGGGAGGTAGGAAGATGTTATCGACCAATCCATAAATTCACCTGTACAACTGTCCGGTCGAATGTACCGCCGAAACCGCGCCGATTCCCACCTCCCCAGCCTCTATATTATATCATCTGGAAGTCCCAACCTAGCCGCCTCTTTCGTGGCCCCTATTCGCAAGCCCCAATTCCCCCAAACACTTTCTAAAAACTGCCAAAAACTGGAACCGCGATAGGAAGGAACCATCCTCGTGCATGAGCAGCGGACCATTTCCACGCGGCCTGACCTCCAGGAACTCCTCGACGGCGGCAGCCAGGCATGAAGTACAGTGCCGCCACCTACCCAAAAAGATACTAACCCCCCGCCCCCTTTGATCCGTCTTTGACCTTCTTATGCGTATCACCACCCCTTCATCTGACATCACCGTATCATCAAAACCCAATCCCCCGGGTACCCGCTTGTTAGGGCTCACCAGCTCCCCCACCCTCAGGGCTCCAAAAAATGCCAGCGAGAATGCCACCCTAAACAATCTCACCTCAAAACCTGTCGTGCAAACCCAGGGCAAAATACTGATTATCCCCCCAACAAACCCCACGAGACTGGCCGCCTGCTATCAGCCGTTCTGTGCTCTTTCCTCCTGCCAATAACTTGCCCATGTACCAAATAAACAACCCTTGCCTATCGTCCGCCGTTGCAGGCACCCCGAACTCCTCCACTAAGGCCCACCACTGCTGCCACGTCTTTACATACGACCCCCAAGTAGATGATGCAACCGACTTTCGTATTAAGCTAAAAAGGCGTCTTACAGGATCTCCAGTCGCCGACCTTCCTTGCCTCGGGTGCCAATTTCCTGAAGTGCTCCCACTGTGAATGAGAAAGAGCGTCAGCTATCCCGTTTTCCACCCCGGGCACATGTGCCGCCCTGCACCACACATTGTACCACAGACAACCCAACACCAGCTGCCTGAGCAGCACCACGACCGGTAATGAAGACGAAGTCTGCGTGTTAACTGCCGCAACCACCAACATATTGTCTGACCGAAAACACACCGCCTTGTTCCTCAGCACCTCTCCCCATAGGGTCACCGCCACCACCAATAGGAACAATTCCAGAAAGGCCAAATTCCTCACAAGAGCCGATTCCATCCATCGCCCTGGCCAGGGGCCCACACTCCATCTCCCCCCAGGTAGGCCCCAAAACCGACCGAGCCCGCTGCATCTGTGAAGAGCTCAAGCTCCTCATTCGCCCTCACTGGTTCCAGCCAGTACGCCAGCCTGTCAAAGGACTCCAGGAAGTGATCCACATCCTGATGTCCTCTTTCATTGCCGCTGTCAACCTGATGAAGTGATGCGGCTCCCGAACCCCCACCGTCGCTAGTGATAGACGCCTGGTAAACACCCGTCCCATAAGCAAAACCCGGCACGCGAAGTTCAACTTCCCGAGCACTGACTGAAGCTCCGTGACCTTTTTTACCCCCAGGGCCCCTTCCAACCCCCCAACCAAATCTTCAATTTTATCCCTCCGCAGCCTACATACCCTTTCCACCGTGTCGATCTCGATCCCCAGGAATTTTATCACGGTTGCCGGACCTTCCATTTTGTCGTGCGCCACAGGCAGCCCAAAATCCCCAAACACGTTTAGCATGGTTGCCAACAACAAATCGCATACCCTAGTGCCCGCCGGCCCTATGCACAAAAAATCGTCTAAGTAGTGGGTGACGGACCCCATGCCCGCTCTCTCCTTTACCACCCACTCCAGGAACGAGCTAAAGGCTTCAAAGTAGGCGCATGAAATTGAGCACCCCATCGGGAGACACCGATTCACGTAATACCCCCTTGAAAAAACACCCCAAAAGATATAAGCTATCCGGGTGCACTGGTAGCAGCCGAAATGCGGATTCGATATCGGTTTTTGCCATCAATGCCCCGGGGCCTGCCTCCCTTACCATATCCAGAGCGAAGTCAAACATCGTATAAGACACCGATGCCAGCTCTTTGTCTATACCGTCATTCACCGGCGCACCCCTCGGGAAAGACAGGTGGTGTATGAGACGAAATTTGCCTCGCTCCTTCTTGGGCACAACCCCCAACGGGGACACCACCAGATCCTCCAGAGGGGGGGGTCGCTGAATGGCCCCGCCATCCGCCCCAAGGAAACTTCCTTCCCCAACTTTTCCTTTAGCACCTCAGGCCGCTTCCGAGCCGATTTCAGATTTTTAAGCGAGCGCACCTTGGGAGGCGCTGCACATGGAATCCTAAAACCCAACTCGAAACCGTCTGCCAGTAATCGAGCCACCCCTTGATCAGGGTACTTATTTAACCAGGGGTGCATCTCCGCCCCTCTCATCGGGGATACCCCTTTTTCTGTGGCCCCCCCGACCCTTCTTAAAACATCTCCCAACTGAGTGACTCCTGCCGCAGCCCGAACATTCGTGCCGGAATTTTCACGTGGGCCCCCTTCTGCAGAAGGAGTCATTGAAGGCCCACCACAAACCATGTCTGGCCAAATCCACCTCTCCCAACCCCATTGAAGTGGTGGCCCCCTGAAAGGGGGAAGAACCTCCAGCAGCTGGGTATACCCCCCCCTCGCATTCATCACCCGCAACCACAGCCAGATGTCCCTATGATCCCACCCCAACCCCTCACTTATTGACATCCGTTGCCGGAACAGCCACGCCGGGCCCCCGTACACCCAGTGGGCCTCCCAAATGTTGTCCAAATAACAAGAAAGTGGCGAGCAGTGTTCTGGGCTCTTTTCCCCAATGACGCTTGCGAGTATAGCAAACACCTGCAGCCAATTCCCGAAAGTTCTCGGGATCTACCAAAAGCGCCTCCTATCCTCATCCTCCTCCTTCTGGTACTCCTTCCCCTTCTCCCACCCCTCAACCCCAAAACGTTCCAAGGGCAGTAACGGGAATATGTCCATGTACTCCCTTTGCCATATTTTTTCTTTCACCTCCTGTTTTAAGTGCCCCCCCAGCGGACTCTCGAAACACGCGTAGGTGTGCCCCTTGGCTGAATCCAAAAGCGGTAGGGACCTATCGCCCCCCCCCCCCCCCAGCTCACCCAACCCCGGATCTACAGAATTTTCTCCCTCCCTGCTATCTGCCCGGTCTGCCCCCTTGCTGCAGCGCCCCCCCCGGTGCCACTCGTCGCCACCCGTGGCGCCCCCTTGGACCCCCTGCTCGCTGATAACTCCCACTTGGCTAACAACTCCCTTACCCCGGCCATAAAACCTGCCACCCCCAGCTTGCGATAACAACATAAGATCTGCGATCAATTGTGGCTCACCCTGCCGAGTGATCAAGCCGCTTGGTCCTCCTGCACGCTGTTCCAATCCCTGAGTCGCTGTGCCCGACTGGCCCAGCAACCCTCTTCCCAACGGACGTCCTGACACCACCGTCACGCTGCCGGAAGATGATGGCGGCCCGCTGATGCCCGCCGCCACGAACCGGCCACTTTCCCGACTGCCGCTGTCTTCCATCCGCCATCCTGGTGCCTCGACCGCCGTGCCACCCGAAACCGGATCCTGGTCGACCACCGCCTGCAGGGAAAAAGGAGAGGCAAGCAGCTGGTACTGGCCGGGAAGCCGAGTCCCTGGCCGCATGTGCGCCCGTACGCAGTGCCTGGACCTAACTGCAAATGGGCAGGGGAAGACGCCATGCGCACCAGCTCGCCAGGCTGGGGGGCCACCAGGTCAAAGGGCCACGTGCTCAAGGATGCGGGGGCGCGCCACACCGGGTGAGCCGGCGGGGGGAGAGGGGCATACCGCGTTGCCCGGGGGAAGGGCTACAACACGGGGGTGAATGCCGTGGAAAAACTGCCGTGGGGGAGCTGGGATGACTCTCCCGCAGGGGGGCCCCGGCTGTAGGCGAAGGAGGGGTTGGCGCGGGGGTCATGTGTGGAGGGGGGGTGAATGTTATGTGCTGTTTGGGGCCCACGCCGCTGTCCAGAGCGGAGCCTTGACCCGCGTGGAGGACCCCTAACGATGTGCTAGCTGGAAAAAGGGGCCCCCTCCAGCGGCTTGTACGCGGGGACGGGGTGGGGAGCGCGTGTTCCTGGGCTGCAGCGTGCTGTGAGCGCACCGCGGCCGCATAGTCCCCCCCCCTGCTGCTGGGGGGGGAGGGTGATTACCTCGCTGCTGCTCCCTGCCTTCGGGGACGGAGGGGAGCGACGGCTCTCGAGCGGCCTGAACTCACATGCTCGGGCCGCGCTCTACGATGAGGAGGAGGCAGGGGCGGGGCCGGCAGCTCGGACGCTGCAGCCCCGCCCTGCCCTGCGCGGGAGAGCCGGGGAGGAGCCGGCCTCTTGCGGCCTGAGCTCCGACGCTCGGGCCGCGTTACACTGCGAGGAGGAGGCAGGGGCGGGGCCAGCAGCTCCTGCGAGGGAGAGCCGGGAGGAAGCCAGCCTTTTGCGGCCCGAGCTCCGATGCTCGGGCCAGGGACCAGAGAAGGAGGATGGCCCAGGCGGGGAAGGCGGGACCACGGCCGGAGCCACAAGGTAAGCCCCGCGCTGCAGAGGAAGGAGGAGGAGGGGGGTGAGGGGAAGGGGGAGCAGGAACAGTGGCTATCCTCCGCTGGTCGGAACAACGGGGGGGGGGGGGGGGAGAGGGGCTGAGCTGGGCTACAGCCTGGCGTGCCCGACGGGGACGGGAGGGGGGTGGCGGCGAGGCGGACTGGGAAGGGATTAGGTAATTTATTGAAAATAAAGATTCAACAGCCAAACTTCTCTTAACATCAGAAATGGTTGCAGCCAAAATGCAGAATAGCAAGCGGTTACCTCACTGGCTCTAATAAAGTCCAGGGTAGAAAAATGCAGCAAACGGAAAAAGTCCTTGTTGTACAAGGTCCACTTCCAGGGCATACGAGCCCATGCTGCTCATCCACACAAGTCCAAGTTTGGGGCGACACAAGCAAAGTCCTTCGGCTTTCATCCAGTTCTGCTATTCTGCTATTCACATTGAGCAGTACAGCCTGGGCTCCTTCCTCCAGGCTGGTCAACAGCAAACTGACAGGCTCAGCGGCTCCTTTTATTCCGTTTGAGACTCATTAAAATAGACAAAAAACACAGGATTTTGACTATCCTGGGTCTTGGTCCTTGCCCCTGGGGCACCCCTATTGGGGATGCCCTACTGTGTGAAACCCCCCAGGTTGCCCGATCTCACTTACCCTTTCCCAGTCCTACGGCGCATGCGCAGCTCTCTCGTCCAATCAGTACGCTCGGATCTGCTCCCGCTCCTTCGTTCAATAGCTCGTCTAAGGTGAGCATATCCGAGCGCGCTGGCGGCTGCATCCTCCGCTATCCTCTAACAGGGAGCATGTTCCGGACATTCCCAAAAGCTTGGCAATGCAAATTGCTAAAGGGATAGCGGAGATGCGCCCACAGCTCCCGCATGTGCCGGGAAAGGTGAGTTTCCTGGGTGACCTTGGGGGGTTTCACACACCCTGTACATACAGATTGCTCACATTAATCCGGACCTTTACTATGAATAACAGTCTATCTTATATGTTTCCCACATCCTGTACATACAGATTGCTCACATTAATCCGGACCTTCACCCTGAATAAGAGTCTATCTTATATGTTTCCCACATCCTGTACATACAGATTGCCCACATTAAAAATCATCCTAGCTGCATATACTGCATTTTCTAAAACTTTCTTTAAACGTCCAAGATGGCGGCTCATGGCGCATCAGGCAGCCTGCAAACAGGAAGTGCCTTCTGACTGTGCTGCTCTGCATTCTGGGATTGCTGACCTTTTCCTGACCCCAGCTCTGCTCTGTCTGAGCAAATCACAGCTATAACCCCCCCTGTACTTTATCCCACTCTCCTCTCCTCAGTAAGTGTGATGCTTCTGAGTCAAGATGGCGGCGCCCGTATTCTAAAGTCCTGAACAGAGTTGCAGCCCAGTGGGGGGAAAGAATAATAAGTAAGTGACGAAAAAATATATTAACTTTAGATGCTGGGGAATCATTTTATAAGGGTTTGGGCTTTTCATTAAATCATGGTGAAGGTCCGGTTTGATCTCCACACGTTCACCATATTATATATTTTTCTCACATGTTCAGCTGTGATGCCTGAGGGATGAACATGTGTGGAGACCATAGTGACTGCAAAGCCTCCAGGCCTAATGAAAAGAGGATGAATTTGGGGCTGTGCTGAGGAAATAGTTAAATGGCTGCTTGCGGTTGCTGAGGCGGGAAGCTCACACACTGTCATTAAACAGAAGAGCTGCTGACTCACAGGCCGCCGGCCGCACTCGCCTATTAGCGGCGATATGTGAGGATGGAAAGTCATTAACTCGTAACGTTCAGCCCTTATCTCCAGACAAAGCTTAATATTAGGAGCATTAATCTGGACCTTCACCCTGAATAAGAGCCTATCTTATATTTTTCTCACACCCTGTACATACAGATTGCTCACATTAATCCGGACCTTCACCCTGAATAAGAGCCTATCTTATATTTTTCTCACACCCTGTACATACAGATTGCTCACATTAATCCGGACCTTCACCCTGAATAAGAGCCTATCTTATATGTTTCCCGCACCTTGTACATACAGATTGCTCACATTAATCCGGACCTTCACCCTGAATAAGAGCCTGTCCTATATGTTTCCCACACCCTGTACATACAGATTGCTCACATTAATCCGGACCGTCACCCTGAATAAGAGCCTATCTTATATGTTTCCCGCACCTTGTACATACAGATTGCTCACATTAATCCGGACCTTGAATCTGAATAAGAGCCTATCTTATATGTTTCCCGCACCTTGTACATACAGATTGCTCACATTAATCCGGACCTTCACCCTGAATAAGAGCCTATCTTATATGTTTCCCACACCCTGTACATACAGATTGCTCACATTAAAAATCATCCTACCTGCATCTACTGCATGTTATGAGCCTTTAAACATCCAAGATGGCGGCGTCATGGAACATCAGGCAGCCTGCAAACAGGAAGTGTCTTCTGACTGTGCTGCTCTGCATTCTGGCATTGCTGACCTTTTCCTGACCCCAGCTCTGCTCTGTCTGGGCAAAGCACAGCTATAACCCGCCCCCCTGTACTTTATTCCACTCTCCTTTCCTCAGTAAGTGTGATGCTTCTGAGGCAAGATGGCGGCGCCCGTATCCTAAAGTCCTGAACAGAGTTGCAGCCCAGTGGGGGGAAAGAATAATAAGTAAGTGACTAAAAACTTAAAGTATATAAATTTTAGATGCTGGGGAATCGTTTTTTTAAGGTTTTTGGCTTTTTAATAAATCATGGTGAAGGTCTAGTTTAACTCCTTGTTAAAAACTTGCTAAAAACTTGAAATCATGTGACCAGCTCGTGGTTTGGAAGGAATGGAAGCGAATGACCTTTTTTCTCATTTTTTTGGTTGTTACCCCGGTATCGCCCTCCCTCTGCCCGGCAGGTACATGTTTGCTGCCCCTTTGTATAGGGAGGGGTTTCAGTGTTTGTGTACAGCACTGTCGGGGTATTTCACTTATTACATTTGGCAGTGCTTTATATATTTACAATAGACCCAAGTAGCTGGGATAGTAAATGGCCCTTTGAGGGCCTTCATCATCACAACCTGAACTATATGTAAAGCTTATTAGTGGCATTCCAAGTGCACACACACAGACAATACAGTCTGACATAAAGGTCTCAATTCAATAAGTGCTGAAAAAAATCCTCATGGTAGTAAAAAATTCAATTCATGAGAAAAAGCCTGAGAATGTCACTGTTACTGAATCACCAGATAAAAAGACAATGAAAGTCAATGGCAGCTTTTACTACAGTGTAGAAAGGAGGAAACACTTCTCTACTTTTCTTAGGAGTAAAAAAGTGCCATTGCCTTTCATTGTCTTTTTATCTGGTGATTCAGTAACAGCGACATTCTCAGGCTTTTTTCTCATGAATTGAATCTTTTACTACCATGAGAATTTTTTAAACTCTTATTGAATCGAGGCCAATATCTGGGAAGCGATACAACAACGTTTTCACCAATCAGAATCTTTTACCTGGGTGTCTGGGGGCCCACCAATAGAACTGACCATCGGGCCCGCCCCACACTTACATACAAGTATCACCGGCTTATATTCAGGGCCCATCGCATTATGCCGGCCTGTATTGTCTGTGTGTGCACTTGGGATGCCACATTGTAAGCTATACATAGATCAGGGTTTGGTGATGAAGACCCTCAAAAGGGCCCACCAGGGGATTTCCTGGTAACCATGTGGGCCAGTCCGAGCCGGACAACAGGGCGTTACACAAGATGAGGACAGCTGATCCTCCATTGAGCCAAAACACAACCAGACACAAATCATTTTACAGGAGCCTCCTAAAACCACAGGAAATCACCAACCACTGAACTTTACAGGTCTCCCCAGTAGAGCACCCAGAAATTTTATATGGGGGGGTCTAGAGTCGTACACCACCCCCTTGGGTGCTTCTCCCTGTGACAGGCGGGGGGGGGGGGGTGCACAGTAATCACACCTATGGAGGATCCCAGGCTCAATGGCCTTGTTTCAATAAATGTGTGAAAAAAATTTTCATGGTAGTAAAAAATTCAATTCATGAGAAAAAAGCCTGAGAATGTCACTGTTACTGAATCACTAGATAAAAAGACAATGAAAGTCAATGTCAGCTTTTACTACAGTGTAGAAAATACAATTCTGTGAAATACTCACCTGTAGAATTGGTATTATACGCATACAGCACGTCCTGCTCCAGATGGGGAGGCCGATTCATTAATAGCGCCAGGTAGCGCCAGATGAGCGACTGTAGCGTGATTTTTTCAGCGCCAGCCAGTATTCGCTGTGCTTGGCCGGCGTTAGCTTGATGACAGCGACTCAGTCGGTGTGCGGTAATGTTGAATACGGGCTTAGGGGTCGCTGTTTCACAGGTTCAGCGTTGTATGTGAGCGCCTGACAACGAATGGCCAGAGCGAACGGCTAGCTTCATATTCATTAACAAATCACGCTCCGAATGTGCTGTCGCTGTCCATTCCTTGTTTAAACCCCAGAGCGCTGGCGGCGATGGGTGTTAACTAGTTTTTAACCCCTAAACAACCATATTTTTTGAATGTAACATTATACATGTTTATAGAATCATTTTGTAATATGAATACATTAATATCAGACATGTAAGATCAATTCTGCACAAATTATTTTTAACATTTTTTTTGACTTAAAAATAAATCCTAACATTGCAGAAGTGGTCTCTGAATTTTTGACATTAAAAAAAAAAAAAAAAAAAAATGAATACCAATTAATTTTGATTAATTATAGATAGCTCCATTGAAATGCATTGGACATCGCCAGGGAGCGACAGCTCATACCTGGCGCTGTGAGGGAATTTGCAGCGGCGCTGTTCGGTCCAGGCGGCTTCATGATGAATGCCGCGCTAGCCGTCGCTCTCGCCGGCGCTAGCCTCATTTTGCTTGATAAATGCGTCATTGTGACCGCCGCCGGGCGTACTTGAGTCGGTAGTCGCCGTTAGCTGCCGCTACCTGGCGCTAGCCCGTGATAAATAAGGGCCATAGTAATAACATGTGGGTAATCCTCCGCCTCCGGCGCCGTGCACTGCAGATATGTAGAAAACAGGCTCCTCCCGGACCTACATATACCGAGGGACCTCCCACAAATCCCCAGCATTGAAAAGCAGTGAGAAGAGAAGCCGGGAGAAAACCAACCACCCAGAAACTGTCAATAATATCAATGATAACAATCACCATACAGGGGATCCAGAACAAAGTGAAACCAGGGTGGGTTGGAGCAGGACGTGCTGTATGCGTATAATATCAATTCTACAGGTGAGTATTTCACAGAATTGTATTATTCTAAGCATACAGCACGTCCTGCTCCAGATATAGTAATAACATGTGGGACATCCAATAGCATCAGGATAATCAATCCCCCCAAAGGGGAGCATAGAATTCCCAGGGGAATGCACCTAAGCAACCCCTGAGGAATGCTCAACACAGAACATTGAACTAGACTTCTGCAGTAGGCGAGAGAGCCAGTCCATACAAGGCAAATTAGAACCACATCCAACATAGCCGGCAGAAAAGGGAGAAGAAGAGGAGGGAGCTAGGCCTAGCCCTCCAATAGAGACAAGACACCCAGAGATACCCATCTCCAATAGGGTGAAGAGCAAACCGTCCAATCGCCTAAAAGGCCTGTAGATAGGGGCGACATAGTAAGGAGCCTGAATAGGCAGAACAGCCCTCGTGAAAGAGCATACAGGACAACTGTCCTCAGCAGAATCTGCGAACCACACCCCACCGGGCCACCCAGGGCCCCAGCGTAACGGTTCTCTCTTTCTACAGCAATCTTGTGCAGAACCCCGCCTAGCGGGGTGAAAGAAGGTAAGACATATAGAATATAATGTTCTTGACAGAAAGGCAATACTAGGCCTCCATGGCCAAGGCCAGAGAGTTCTGGGACAATAATCCAGGGCAGAGTCCCTGTAATAGCAACGGGGCCCCACAGAGCCACACCAGTAGGGACTCAGTGAGACACTAGAATAGAACCTCCTGCCACAGGAGGACAGCCATCGGAGCTAATACCAATGAAGTGCGAGGAATGTAAACCCCCACTTAGATCAGAACCAGAACCTTCTTGAAGGATCAACCTGTTCCGAGACCTTCACAGATAAAAAGGACAGGCCACTGTCCTCAGACTGACCGAGAGTCCCCAAAAAAAGACAAGTCCTGAAGAGGAGTAGTCCAGCAAATTAGAGCCCACCAAAGGCTCACTGTGTCAATCCAAAAAAACAGACTGAAAATGGACCCTCTAAGGGGCCTCCCTTAGGAATTACGGGGGGTTCCAGAAGAAATAAATCCCCCCAGTCAACCTGCAAGACTTGGTACCCATGGTGACCATCTACAGGGAGAAGCAAGAAGGAAGGGAACGGTCCCAGGAATACTCCTTGAATTTACAACCTCAAGAGGAACCCCCTTAACAAGGGGGAAGCGTACTGACCTAGTTCCAGGGGTGCTGGAACCCTGTCCGGGATAAGTAACCTAAGGTGTCGCAGGGCCCAAGGGCTTCTGAGAATAAGGGACAGCATCTGGGCCGCCACCAACAGGCCCACCAGCTGCAAGGTGAAGGTAGTGTGACATCGAAGAGGGCAAGGCCCTTTCCATAATAAGTCCACAATTTGAAGAAGGAAGGTTCTAGCATGAACCAAATCTAAATGCTACCCCGTAGGGAGACACCGAACCAGGGGACACTAAGTAAGTGAGGTGCCTGAGCACCAATCCAAAAGACTCCCAAAGGAGCCACAAGTCAATAGCCAACACGGCCTGACGCAGAAATTGGGAGTGAAGAAGACAATCAAGTAGAACCTAGCGCGGACACCACGCAGACACGTCCAAGACATCAATCTCACACTCGCCTTGGTGAGCTGTCTGGGAGCAGGAGAGGAACCAAAAACAAGACCCCAATCCGCAGAGATGGTCCTTCAATACTGGCTAGTAATGGCCTTGGTGTCCTGAAGGCACAGGAGACCAAAAAAGGATCGTAGATCCACACGGGCATCGAGAGGCCCACTGGACAAGAGCGCCTGCGGCCCAACAGATAGATACCATGTAGGAAGTGCCTATGAAAGTATAACTGTAAGGCCCATAAGGCCAGCCCGGGTCAGACTGCCTCATCCCAGAGGGAAAAGGTAATGTGGATGCAATCACAAGTCAAGGGGCCAACCTGTAAGAGAGCCCAGACCCTGCAAGCCGAACTCGGCCTGCCTCAAAAGGGCTTGTGCGGTTTTGGCAGATTTGGACTTCGCCCTGCCGGAGGTCCCAGGGCGTTGCCTGCCCCCCCTGGGGCGGGCCTCCACTCCAAAGAGCTGTAAGCACACTTCTGGTTCGCGCTTGACACTAACATAGGGAGGGGTGTCCCTGCCCCTAGGAGGCCGAGACGGCCTTCTGCGCAAGGGTGCCTTACCCTTTTTTCCAAAAAGGTCCAAACTGGCCCCAAATAAGCGTCGTCCTCTGAAAGGAAGGCCAGTAAGAGCCTTTTTTGTATCATTGTCAGCCCCCCACTGTCGCAGCCAAAGCAGGCGGCGAATAGCTACCACAAGAACAGAGGTTCTAGTGCACATCTTAATAGTGTCATCCATCGCTGAGAGGATAAACCTCACAAAAACCTCACAATCGGAAAGTGCATTAAAGACCTCCCAAGGGAGATCCTCGGGCTGGTGATCAAGTATCTTCCTAAGAAGGGTCCTGGCCGCCACCGCCGTGATGGCCGCGGCACAGACTGGGCGCAGAGCCGTCCCTGCACACGAAAAGGCATGGGAAGCCAGTCTGTCAATGCGCCGGTCCTCAGCATCCCGAAGGGTACGATGAGTAGAAGCTGTCATGAAGGGGGGTTAGCAAACCCAATAATAGGTGCATCCACCTCGGTAGGGACTGACCAACAGTCAACCACATCAGGGGGAAAAGGGTACTTCCAATCCCAGACCCCCGGAACCCCTGTAAGTTTACAAGGTGATTCCCATGCCTTAGATATAAGAGCCTGGAAGTGATCCTGCTCCAGAAATTCCAAGCGCGGCGTCGCCGTGTGGAAACTCTCCCTCTTGGGCTTGGGAGACTCTCCCAGAGGAGAGATGGATAGTACTTCAAAGATCTTAATGAGTAATTCATCAGTGTCACACAGGCCCCAGGAACCAGGGCCAGAATTGTCACGGCTCCAAGGTATCTCGTCTGAGGAACTGGAACCTGAGAAAAGTTCACCTTCATCAGAAGGATCGAGGACCTGCATAGCAGCAGACTCTTCAGTTTCAGTGGGAAACATAGAACCAGGAGGCGTCAGGGACCGCTTCTTTCCAGCGGCCAAGCACTCCGCCAAACCAGACATCACCTGCTCAGCCATAGGTAGCCTGCGCGGCACCACCTGCTGGTCATCCCCGCTCGAGTGCGACTCCTCAGGAGTGAGATTTAAGCAC
The DNA here is from genome assembly GCA_027917425.1 of Gastrophryne carolinensis. NCBI lineage: Eukaryota > Metazoa > Chordata > Amphibia > Anura > Microhylidae > Gastrophryne > Gastrophryne carolinensis. The sequence continues at coordinate 13,916,220 of CM051243.1, forward strand.
GGGGAGACAGGTGTATTGAAGCGAGGTGCAGCTATTGGTAAACCTGATTGCAGGGCCAGTGCTTGCTCAGCACACGGTCCGCAGACCCGTGCTCTGTCAGCATCAGCATGGGGTGGTCCCCACGCTGTACACAGCCGGTCTTGTCCCCGCGGGACCCCGGACACATAATTCTGAGATGCCTCCATATGGTGATTATCTAAACAATATGCCAGCAGGGATTTATGCTGTAAGCAACCCTGGATGCCCCAAGACCCGCTAGGAATGTGGGAGAATTTAAATGTGAACCCGTTTAAGATATATATCAGGCTGGGAGATGCCACCGGAATCTTGGCGTCTGAAAGACATAAGGAGAAGAATGGGTGTCAGAGCCATGCGCAGCTGGAAAAACATATAAAAAGGAGTCACCCGCGAGGGCACTTACAGACCAAGGGAGGAGGGGAACCGCCACCACGCGCGCGCGAACATCAACAAAATGGCGCCCAGCGAACCTCGAAGGGCGGGCTCGATGCTCGGCTGTGACGCGGAGCGCGCCAATTCAAGTCCCCGCCCACTCCGAAGAGCGCGAAGCTCTGAGGTAATGGCAAGGCAAGAATACAATCACACGCTTAACGATTCGTAGAAAAACCGTTACATCTAGTAAGGAAAAGGCGCAACAGCATCTAGACGACGCAGCAAACTATGTATAAGACATACGGCGGCAGCCGAAAACCGAATAACGAGCAAGCAGCGCGGCAGAATGAAGGGCAGAAATAAGGCCATAAGCGTGACATACTGGTACACTGGGACCGCCACACACATACCCCCCCCCCCTTTCTTTTCCCCCTAACTAGTTGGGGAAAAGAGGGAGGATGGCGACCCTTTACACAGGGTCCAGCACTACCCGGGGTACGGGGCAATAATGCGGGAGGGGCATCCACTAGAGGCTCACCATCAGCCTAAACCGCCTACCCTATGGTGGGGGATTGCGGTGGAGCATGGCTCCGTTAAGCACACACGGTGCTGCCTACCTTCACCCGACCAACGCACCCCAGGCTGGGAGGCATATTCTTCTACAAAGAGGGCGGGTGGAAATAGTCCCGCAGGGCCTCGGGCTGTAAAGCCCTGCTCGCCTGCGAGAGCGTGATACTTCATGTATTCGCAGTTCCAGCACTGCAGAGAAATCTGGGGATTTGTGGGAGGTCCCTCGGTGTATGTAGGGCCGGGAGGAGCTTGTTTTCTACATGTCTGCAGTGCACGGCGCCCGAGGCGGAGGATTACCCACATGTAATTACTACATCTGGAGCAGGACGTGCTGTATGCTTAGAATAGGAGTAAACAGTTCTCTACTTTTCTTAGTAGTAAAAAAGCTGCCATTGACTTTTTTATCTAGTGATTCAGTAACAGTGACATTCTCAGGCTTTTTTCTCATGAATTGAATCTTTTACTACCATGAGAATTTTTTTCTATCTTTATTGAATCGAGGCCAATGTTTCTGTGCATGGGCCCTGAATGTATGCCCGTAATACTTGCATCTAAATGTGATGTGGGCCCCCCCCCCCCAGAGTCAGTTCTACTGATGGGCCCCAGGCAGCCGAGTCCGACACTGTCCGCTACCACTAGAAAATCGGTGAGGAGGAGTTTCAGCTTGGATGCAGGAGCAAATGTAAGTGCTGACAATGCTTCAGTATCATGCATGTAGGTGGGACAAGGGCGTTTTGCGGGGATCTTTTATATTCAACTGTGCAAGGCCGTTGGTCCGGTTTAAAGCAGATCCACACTTTGGCGACAGGCTTCCCCCCCCCCATCCTTAAAAGCCATCAATGCGGAAACTCATTTCTCTGCACTGTATTCTCTGCAATATGTCTGTGGAAGGTTCCCATTCATCTAGGCCATGGTATATCTGTAGCCAGGGCCGGCTCCAGGTTTATGTGGGCCCTCGGGCGGCATGGTCTCAATGGGCCCCTTTGCAGTGGAGAGTCCGGGTCAATGGTCTATAAATTCCATGGCCACAACTAAGAAGGGCTGCTTGCCCTCCAACCCCCCTATTGGAGCTGTCTTTTAGTGAGACTCACGAAGCTGGCATTAGAAGGGTTAACCACATTGTGCCAGTTGTCAGTGGGCCCCCCTAGGGGGTGGGGGCCCTCGGCAGCTGACCGGGCTTGCCGGGTGCTGACGCCGGCCCTGTCTGTAGCAATAAATCAAGGCAACTGGACTCGCTGTGTTATTTTCTTGAAGGCATTTCGCTAGTCATCCAACTGGCTTTCTCCAGTAAACTAAAAAAGCCAGTCGGATTACTAGTGAAATGCCTTCAAGAAAATAACACAGCGAGTCCAGTTGCCTTGATTTATTGCTAAAGACAGGGCCAGCGTCAGCACCCGGCAAGCCCGGGTGAGTCCAGTTGCCTTGATTCATTCCTACAGAAAGATATGTATACTCTGCATTTAACTCCTTGTTAAAAATTTGCTAAAAACTTGAAATCATGTGACCAGCTCGTGGTTTGGAAGGAATGGAACCTTTTTTCTCATTTTTTGGTTGTTACCCCGGTATCGCCCTCCCTCTGCCCGGCAGGTACATGTTTGCTGCCCCTTTGTATAGGGAGGGGGTTTCAGTGTTTGTGTACAGCACTGTCGGGGTATTTCACTTATTACATTTGGCAGTGCTTTATATATTTACAATAGACCCAAGTTGCTGGGATTGTAAATGGAGGCGCCTAGCAGTGAAAGGGTTAGTTGTGTTGTGGTATAAGCAATAATGTGTTTGTAGATAGTAAAAAAAAAATGTCTTGGTGAAGATCCCAGACGGACTTTGAGGGAGGGAGGAGGGGGGCTGAGGATCTGAATGAATAGAGCAAGCTACAGCAGATGTGTAGAGGGCAACAGAGATTCCAGCCACTAGGGGGCACCTCTGTTTGTTTACATGCTGATGTGTACTGGGCGTAGTGAGGAAGGCCGCACGCCTTCAGCGCGCAAGAGGCCCTGTCATGGTTGCCAAAGCTGGCGCGCTTCTGTTCAGATATATAATAGATTGTAAGCTCATATGGACAGGGTCCTCCTGTAGGCTGAGCTGACTGTGTGTGTGTGTCACCCTGGTTGCGTAACACAATTGCAAAAGGGGGAAGGTGGACAATTAGGCCCTTATCCCATGAAGGGATAGCGTCAGGTAGCGCCTTGTAAATGACAGATAGCGACAGGTGAACGCCGGACACGGCAGCAATTACACATTTACCAAGCAGAATCTGTTGAGCGATTGGGATAACGCCATGTAGCGTCCGATTCAACATTGTCACAGGCTCAGTGTACAGCGCCGGCGTTCAGCCTTGCAGAGCGCCACGTCTTACCTCTCTCTACCTGGCGCTCTCCCATACATTTCAACGGACGTTCTTTTATTTCTCTTTAAAGTGGACCAACACCCAGGATTTTCACTATCCTGGGTGTTGGTCCACTTCAGCGGGGCATCCGAGATCAGGATGCCCCGCTGTGTGAAACCCCCCAAAAGCCCCAAAAAACGTACCTTTTCGGCGATAGACAAGCGATGGATAAGCCGCCACCGCCACCACCGCCGTCCCTCTTACAGGGCGCGCGCCTGCGCCGGCCATTCACAAACGGCCGGCGCAGGCGTGCGCACTGCTAGAGGGGCGCGCGAGAGCCGGTGGCGGCTGATCCGTCGACGACAAGGTAAGGTTTTTTGGGGCTTTTGGGGGGGTTTCACCCCACAGGACATCCCGATCTCGGATGCCCCGCTGTGAGGGAGGTGATCGGCCCGGGAATCTTATAGATAACCCCTGGGTGTTGGTCCACTTTAAACAGGGTTATTTTTTTTTACAAATGCAAATAATGCTGTGACCTCTTCTGAAATAGAAAAAGCCAATTTAGAAAATATTTTTAATTTTTTATATATTTCTGCAGAATTGACATTACAGGTCTGGCGTTAATGTGTTCATGTTACAATGTTATAACAATGTAATTCCATATGTTTTCGCTTTGTTACTGGTGGATACATGCTAAAATAAAGACTTTACTCACACAGCCTCCGGCGCTCTGGCCATCAGTGAAGCATTTTTGAGCGCCGGAGTTGTGCGAGGCTGTTTTTTTTTTTATAAATATGCTGTGAGTCGGTCTCACTGACCAGTAGCTAACATGCGCTCCCATACAGCGCTGTACTGGTCAAATAGCGACTGCTCACAATGTATTCATTATTGCTGCACAGCGACTGAGTCCCTATGAACTAGGGACCCACGGCCGAGCACAGCGACTACTAGTGGGTCCTCTGAAATGCCTGCTACAGACGCTCATCTGACGCTACCTGGCGTTAGTGATGAATCAGCCTGTTAGTCCACCTCCACCCCAATCATAGGAGCACCAATCAATATCAACACAGACAATATTAATAACATACACAAATTTATTGTGCAACAGTAAAACATAGGCCCTTATTTAAGAAGGGATAGCATCAGGTAGCGCCTGGTTAATGAGAGGTAGCGACAGATAGCGACTGGAGAACGCCGGACACGGCACGCAATTGCACATTTATCAAGCAGAATCTGTTTAGCGACTGGGATAGCGCCATGTAGCGTCTGATTCATCATTTTCACAGCCTCAGCGAACAGCGCCGGCGTTCAGCCTTGCACAGCACCAGGTATGACCTCTCGCTACCTGGCGCTCTCCCATACATTTCAATGGACGATACTTTTTTTTTTTTTTTCAAAAAAATCTGAAATAATTCTTTGACCTCTTCTGGCATTGAATAAGCAGTTTTTTCATAATTTTTTCATTTTTTAAATATTTCCTCAGAAATGACATTACAGGTCTGCCATTAAAGTGTTCATGTTACAATGTTGTTACAATGTAATTCCATATGTTTTCGCTTTGTTACTGGTGGATAGATGCTTGAAAACAGACTTTAAACACACCGCCTCCTGCGCTCTGGGCTTCAAACAACTATTTTTCAGCGCCAGAGATTTTTGCAGCTGTTTTTTTCCTGAATATGGTGTGAGTCGGTCGCTATGAGCAGTCGCTAACATACGCTCCCATACAGCGCTGTACTGGTCAAATAGCGACTCCTCACAATGTATTCACCATTACTGAACAGCGACTGAGTCGCTATAAAGTAGCGACTCACGGCCGAGCACTGCGACTACTAGCGGGCGCTCTGAAAATGCTGCTACAGACGCTCATCTGTCGCTACCTGCCGCTAATTATGAATCAGCCTGATAAAACACAGTACATCAGACAAGACAATGGTTAAAAAACACTGCTCAAACCTAATACATCCAGTGCTGCCACACAGCCAGCAAACAATTATATCTGGGAAACTCAATGTCTAAAAGGAACGGAACCTACAAAAAAGTGCATTTTTTTTGTGCCGGCACAAAAACCTTACCCTATTATCCAAAAATCATTAATCACTATTAATCAAAAAATTCATTAATCACTAAAGTGACAGTGCAAAAAGGTGCTAGTAGAGGTGCAGCGAATGCAATCAATGTCAGCAAATACAACCAATATCACCAGACCATTTCAGCAGATACTAATAAGTAAAAATGACATGAACATAAGGAACCATACAAAATAATCATTCATGCGATATAATAATCAGATATTACAAGTCATGGACCCAAAAAGTGCAAAGTGCATAAGAACATATAAATCAAAAGAGAAAATGAAAAATGTAATACAAGACCATAACATTGCAGCACAGCCGTTCCACACATTTCAGAGGGGGGAGAGAGGCAGAGGGGACACCTGCGCACGTGACCGCCCGTGTCGCTCAGTGCAGCCAGTGGGTGGGGGCATCCCTCAGTGCAGCCAGTGGGTGGGGGCATCCCTCAGTGCAGCCAGTGGGTGGGGGCATCCCTCAGTGCAGCCAGTGGGTGGGGGGCATCCCTCAGTGCAGCCAGTGGGTGGGGGGCATCCCTCAGTGCAGCCAGTGGGTGGGGGCATCCCTCAGTGCAGCCAGTGGGCGGGGGCATTCCTCAGTGCAGCCAGTGGGTGGGGGCATCCTTCAGTGCAACCAGTGGGTGGGGGCATCCCTCAGTGCAACCAGTGGGTGGGGGCATCCCTCAGTGCAACCAGTGGGTGGGGGCATCCCTCAGTGGGTGTGGGCATCCCTCAGTGCAGCCAGTGGGTGGGGGCACCCCTCAGTGCAACCAGTGGGTGGGGGAATCCCTCAGTGCAACCAGTGTGTGGGGGCATCCCTCAGTGCAGCCAGTGGGTGGGGGGCATCCCTCAGTGCAGCCAGTGGGTGGGGGGCATCCCTCAGTGCAGCCAGTGGGTGGGGGCATCCCTCAGTGCAGCCAGTGGGTGGGGGGCATCCCTCAGTGCAGCCAGTGGGTGGGGGCATCCCTCAGTGCAGCCAGTGGGTGGGGGCATCCCTCAGTGCAGCCAGTGGGTGGGGGGCATCCCTCAGTGCAGCCAGTGGGTGGGGGGCATCCCTCAGTGCAGCCAGTGGGTGGGGGCATCCCTCAGTGCAGCCAGTGGGTGGGGGCATCCCTCAGTGCAGCCAGTGGGTGGGGGCATCCCTCAGTGCAGTGCAGCCAGTGGGTGGGGGCATCCCTCAGTGCAGCCAGAGGGTGGGGGCATCCCTCAGTGCAGCCAGTGGGTGGGGGCATCCCTCAGTGCAGCCAGTGGGTGGGGGCATCCCTCAGTGCAGCCAGTGGGTGGGGGGCATCCCTCAGTGCAGCCAGTGGGTGGGGGGCATCCCTCAGTGCAGCCAGTGGGTGGGGGGCATCCCTCAGTGCAGCCAGTGGGTGGGGGCATCCCTCAGTGCAGGCAGTGGGCGGGGGCATCCCTCAGTAAGCCAGTGGGTGGGGGCATCCCTCAGTGCAACCAGTGGGTGGGGGCATCCCTCAGTGGGTGTGGGCATCCCTCAGTGCAGCCAGTGGGTGGGGGCACCCATCAGTGCAACCAGTGGGTGGGGGAATCCCTCAGTGCAACCAGTGTGTGGGGGCATCCATCAGTGCAGCCAGTGGGTGGGGGGCATCCCTCAGTGCAGCCAGTGGGTGGGGGGCATCCCTCAGTGCAGCCAGTGGGTGGGGGCATCCCTCAGTGCAGCCAGTGGGTGGGGGCATCCCTCAGTGCAGCCAGTGGGTGGGGGCATCCCTCAGTGCAGCCAGTGGGTGGGGGCATCCCTCAGTGCAGCCAGTGGGCGGGGGCATCCCTCAGTGCAGTGCAGCCAGTGGGTGGGGGCATCCCTCAGTGTAGCCAGTGGGTGGGGGCATCCCTCAGTGCAGCCAGTGGGTGGGGGCATCCCTCAGTGCAGTCAGTGGGTGGGGGGCATCCCTCAGTGCAGCCAGTGGGCGGGGGCATCCCTCAGTAAGCCAGTGGGTGGGGGCATCCCTCAGTGCAACCAGTGGGTGGGGGCATCCCTCAGTGGGTGTGGGCATCCCTCAGTGCAGCCAGTGGGTGGGGGCACCCCTCAGTGCAACCAGTGGGTGGGGGCATCCCTCAGTGCAACCAGTGTGTGGGGGCATCCCTCAGCGGGTGTGGGCACCCCGCAGTGCAGCCAGTGGGTGGGGGCATCCCTCAGTGCAACCAGTGGGTGGGGGCATCCCTCAGTGGGTGTGGGCATCCCTCAGTGCAGCCAGTGGGTGGGGGCACCCCTCAGTGCAACCAGTGGGTGGGGGAATCCCTCAGTGCAACCAGTGTGTGGGGGCATCCCTCAGCGGGTGTGGGCACCCCGCAGTGCAGCCAGTGGGTGGGGGCATCCCTCAGTGCAACCAGTGGGTGGGGGAATCCCTCAGTGGGTGGGGGGCATCCTTCATTTCACTCCTTCCCGCCAACACTGCACAATAATTAGGCAGCAGGCAGGCAGGGTACCCAGTTCATGCCTTCCTGCCCGCTGCTGCTGACCCCCCCCATGGTTCCCGGCGGGCAGGCGGGCGGCCAGTCTGCCCTCATTGCTGTTCCCGCCGCGGCCTCCCACATACACTCACTGACACATACACTCATGCTTACCGGCGTCGGTGGGTGGGACCCATATGGCCGGCGTCCATTGTTTTCATTGGACGCTGGCCATATGGGTCCCGCCTACTGACGCTGGTAAGCATAAGTGTATGTGTCAGTGAGTGTATGTGAGAGACGCCCACCGCGCAACAACCAGGAAGTGCCGGTAAGTAAGTTTAATGTGTGTGTGTTTGTGTGCTCCTGTGTGTGTGAGAGCCGCCGCAGAGGGGGGAACAGCGGCCTTTCCTGGTGCCGGCCTACCGGGATTTTGCCCGGTATGCCCTACGGCCAGCCCGCCCCTGGCAACAGCAATGACTGATCAATAATCCGGTATCCGAGGAGGTCATCGGTCTGGTCAGACTTTTATTTTTACCCATAAAGAGGAGCTGCAGGCCAGGGATTATTGTTTGATCAGATTTTGTTTTGATCTAACAGCTCTGATGGTTGAGGATCCAGTTAAAGTGGACCAAAACCCATGGCGATTGGCCTGGGAATTTATAAGATTCCCGGGACGAACAATTCCCTCCCCCCGGGCAGGGCTGAATTTCCCATTAGGCAACCCTAGGCACGTGCCTAGGGTGGCAACTTGGAGAGGGGCGTGCTGGCCTTACTTCTGTAGTAAAGAAAAGAAATTAAAACTCCCATAGGCAGAACATGAATGCACCCCCTAGCTACATAAAGATGCAGAGTATTTGTGTGAAGGAGGAGAGAGGATGCAATGGACTGAACATAGGCCAGAGCATCTCCCCTCCACTGGTGTGGTCATGTGACTCCTGTATGTCAGAATGCCGGAAAAATGGAGCATGCTTACCTGCTTCTCTGCATTTCCCCCTTCTTACCCTTCCCTTCTCCACACACATACTCTGCATCTAACCCATAGCATCATCTCCCCCTACACACTTTATGGACTATGACCTGACTTAAAAAAAGGGGGCGCAAGAACTAAAAGTGCCTAGGGCACTAAGAACACCAAATACGGCCCTGCCCCTGGGGCATCCAAAATCGGGATGCCCCTCTGTATGAACCCCCCCGGGTCGCCCATACGCTTACCTTCTTTCCTGATCCAACGGCACATGCGCGAGCCACGGACACATCCCCTCTATCCCTCTATTAGGGCGCGTGCATGCACCGCATTGTATTGTGAATAGCCGGCGTGGACACGCTCCCTGTTAGTGGCTAGCGGGGGATGCGGCTGTCAGCATGCACAAAGCCACTCGCCTTAGACGAAGATTTATACAAGAAAAATGAGGAATCCACCAATTTCCTCAAACAGCCCCCAAAAAAGTGGCACCACAGGATAATTGTTAAAATAAATCTGATTTTATTATAATCAAAGCCAAAAAGAACTGGACACACATATAACACTTTAAAAAACATATAGGCCCTTATTTATCAAGGGATAGCGGCAGGTAGCGAATGGTGAGCGAACGGTAATGACGCTCACCGCCACGAGAACGCCGGCTCCCCACCACAATCACACATTTATCAAGCCGATCCTGCTTAGCGACTGACAGAGCGCCAGATAGCGAATCATTCATCATTATTCCAGCCTCACCCCACAGCGCCAGCGAGCGACCTTGAACAGCGACAGGTATGACCTTTCGCTACCTGGCGCTCTCCAATGCATTTCAATGGAGCAATCTTTAAATATTCATAATTAATTGCTATTATTTTTTTATTTTTATTTTTTATGTCAAAAATTCTGTAACCACTTCTGCAATGTTAGATATTTTTTTTAAGCTAAAAAAAAAAAAAAAAAAAATTTGTGCAGAATTGATATTACAGGTCTGATATTAATGTATTCATATTACAAAATGTTTTGAAAAACATGTTTTTTTTTCTTCCAAAAATATGGTTGTTTGGGGGTTAAAAAACTACTTTTAAGCCATCGCCGCCAGCGCTCTGGGGTTTAAACAAGCATTTCACAGCGCGGGAGTTTTTGGAGCGTGATTTGTTAATGAATATGCTGGGAGCCGTTCGCTATGGCCGTTCGCTGTCATGCGCTCCCATACAGCGCGGAACCTGTCAAACAGCGACTCCTAACCCCGTATTCAACATTACCGCACACCGACTGAGTCGCTGTCAACAGCCGAACAACGGCCAAGCACAGCGAATACTAGCAGGCGCTGTGAAAATAACGCTACTGTCGCTCATCTGTTGCTACCTGGCGCTATTAATGAATCAGCCTGCCCATACACACAGACACCAGGGGGCGCTGCTGTGGAGTATCTACTCTAATTTACAGTCATGATATTGGGGCATAAGAAGCTAACTATCAAACATGATTCCAAGTGATAATACTAATATATGAAAAACTCAATCCTGTGCAAACAGCAATAACTAATAATAGGTGTTATTTGGTGTTATTGTAGTATTAGGTTTATAGATACTTTGTGGATATAGGTTTGTGCCTGCACAAAAATATTTAGGGTGGTGTTAGCTTTCAGGGGTCATATTTGCCCATAGTGGTCTTCTTTATTTATTATTTATTTTTTAGCCCTGTGTGGGTTTTTTGCATTTGAAGATTTACATTACATAGGGGTCCATACAGTGTTTTTAAATGTCTTGTGTGTTTTTGTATTTTAATTGCCTTTTGTAACAATAAAGATCATGTGACTTTTTATGTTGACTTGGTGCTCCTCTTTGGAAGGAAGGTGTGTTGTGTGGCACGTCCACTTCATTCTTTGTGTAGCTGACAAACCGAGTGAAGATTAGAAGATGCAATTCAAAAACAAAGCCCCATAACAAATGTCACATGTCCATGATACGTAGGCCCCCGTAAGCAGACACCCCCACCTCCAGCTTTAGACGAAGACTCAGACGGCATGATGTCTGCGGAACGGACGAGCGGCGGCTCGTGCGCTGTAGGACCGCGAAAAGGTGAGTTGGTTTCAGCGACCTGGGGGTTAAACACCGGCAAGTCAAAATCCTGGGTTTTGATCCACTTTAACATACAGATGTTGCATCACGCATCATTTAAAGTGGACCAACACCCTCCTGGATCGGCCGGGGAATCTATAAGATTCCCGTGCCGATCCGATCCCTCCCCGCGGGGCATCCAAAATTGGATGTGTGAAACCCCCAGGACGCCCGCTAACCTAACCTTACTCCCGGTCCAACGGCGCATCTCGTGCTTCTCTCTGGAAGGGCGCGTGTATACGATATACAGACATAGGGCCTTATTTATCACGGGCTAGCGCCAGGTAGTGTCTGATGAGCGCCAGGTACCGCCAGCTATCGGCGGCTACCGACTCAAGTACGCCCGGCGGCGGTCACAATGACGCATTTATCAAGCTAAATGAGGCTAGCGCCGGCGAGAGTGTCAGCTAGCGCGGGATTCATCATGAAGCCGCCTGGAACGAACAGCGCCGCTGCAAATTCCTTCACAGCGCCAGGTATGACCTGTCGCTCCCTGGCATTGTCCAATGCATTTCAATGGAGCAATGTTTAATTAATCATAATTAATTGGTAATATTTTTTTTTTTTTTTTTTTTTTATGTCAAAAATTCTGAGACCACTTCTGCAATGTTCGGTTTTTTTTTAAAGTAAAAAAAAAAATAAAAAAAAAAATTTGTGCAGAATTGATCTTACATGTCTGAGATTAATGTATTCATATTACAAAATGATTCAAAAAACATGTATAATGTTACAATCAAAAAATATGGTTGTTTAGGGGTTAAAAACTAGTTAACACACATCGCCGCCAGCGCACTGGGGTTTAAACAAGGAATGGACAGCGCCAGCAAATTCGGAGCGTGATTTTTTAATGAATATGAAGCAAGCCGTTCGCTCTGGCCATTTGTTGGCAGGCGCTCACATACAACGCTGAACCTGTGAAACAGCGACCCCTAAGCCCGTATTCAACATTACCGCACACCGACTGAGTCGCTGTCATCAAGCAAACGCCAGCCAAGCACAGCGAATACTGGCTGGCGCTGTAAAAATCACGCTACAGTCGCTCATCTGTCGCTGAATCGGCCTCATACTGTGACGTCATTAGTGACGTCAGGCGGGAATTCCCCTGCCTATCATTGGTCGGTTGTGTCTATTTAACACTTGTTATGCCTGTGTACTTGTTGTTTGTTACCCCTGATGAAGGGGGCCCGCTGTAACCCCCGAAATGTTGGATTATGTGCAACTGACTTGAATACATTCTTTTTGGATTATCATTTGGAGTGCTGGTTTCACTGCTTCTTCTGGATTCGCGGCGTCACCGCTAACCGTGCACCCCCATTGTAACATATAGGTAGGAGTGCGGCGGCATACGAGATTTGTTGGACTTCCCTGTTAGAGGAAAGCGCAAGATGCGGCCGCCAGCGTGCTCAGAGCCGCTGTGGTTTGATGCCGCTTTAACGTGCATACCACAGCGGCTCCGAGCGTGCTGATTGGACGAGCGGTCGCACATGCGCCGTAGGAGCGAGGTGGGTTGATCTGGGCGTTCTGGGGGGTTTCACGCAGCGCGCATCGGGGTGCCCCGCAGAAGTGGACCAAAACCCAGGATAGTGAAAATCCTGGGTGTTGGTCCACTTTAAAGGGACAGTCCAGTGTAAGTATTTCTTGTGGTTCATAGGAGTAGCCATGATATGATTAGCTGCGGCTGAATCTCCATTGTCTCCTATTGAGATGTATGAGACAAAGCACTCCATTCTCCTCTCAATAGAAGTCAATAGGGGGCAGCTGCAGTAATCCCATAGTGACTGCTCCAATGAACCACAAGTTATTTAGACAGGACTGTCCCTTTAACTAGTTATTGTCACTAAGAATAGTAGCCATTAAAAAGTGTCAAAGTATTGTTCTGTTCTGCTCTTTGGTTTATTCCATGTTAAACCGGACCTTCACCATGATTTAATGAAAAGCCCAAACTCTTAAAAAATGATTCCCCAGCATCTAAAATTAATATATTTTAAGTTTTTAGTCACTTACTTATTATTCTTTCCCCCACTGGGCTGCAACTCTGTTCAGGACTCTAGGATACGGGCGCCGCCATCTTGACTCAGAAGCATCACATACTGAGGAAAGGAGAGCGGGATAAAGTGCAGGGGGCAGGTTTTAGCTGAGCTTTGCACAGACAGAGCAGAGCTGGGGTCAGGGAAAGGTCAGCAATCCCAGAATGCAGAGCGGCACAGTCAGAAGGCACTTCCTGTTTGCAGGCTGCCTGACGTTCCATGAGCCGCCATCTTGGATGTTTAAAGGCTCATAACATGCGGTAGATGCAGGTAGGATGATTTTTAATGTGAGCAATCTGTATGTACAGGGTGTGGGAAACATATAAGATAGATTCTTATTCAGGGTGAAGGTCCGGATTAATGTGAGCAATCTGTATGTACAGGGTGTGGGAAACATATAAGATAGACTCTTATTCAGGGTGAAGGTCCGGATTAATGTGAGCAATTTGTATGTACAAGGTGTGGGAAACATATAAGATAGACTCTTATTCAGGGTGAAGGTCCGGATTAATGTGAGCAATCTGTATGTACAGGGTGTGGGAAACATATAAGATAGGCTCTTATTCAGGGTGAAGGTCCGGATTAATGTGAGCAATTTGTATGTACAAGGTGTGGGAAACATATTAGATAGACTCTTATTCAGGGTGAAGGTCCGGATTAATGTGAGCAATCTGTATGTACAGGGTGTGGGAAACATATAAGATAGGCTCTTATTCAGGGTGAAGGTCTGGATTAATGTGTGCAATCTGTATGTAAAGGGTGTGGCAAACATATAAGATAGACTTTTATTCAGGGTGAAGGTCCGGATTAATGTGAGCAATCTGTATGTAAAGGGTGTGGGAAACATATAAGATATGCTCTTATTCAGGGTGAGGGTCCGGATTAATGTGAGCAATCTGTATGTAAAGGGTGTGGGAAACATATAAGATAGATTTTTATTCAGGGTGAAGGTGGCAGCAGCAGTCTCTGTCCCCCTGTAACATGGCAGCAGCAGTCTCTGTCCCCCTGTAACATGGCAGCAGCAGTCTCTGTCTCCCTGTAACATGGCGGCAGCAGTCTCTGTCTCCCTGTAACATGCCAGCAGCAGTCTCTGTCTCCCTGCAACATGTCGGCAGCAGTCTCTGTCTCCCTGTAACATAGCACCAGTCTCTGTCCCCCTGTAACATGGCAGCAGCAGTCTCTGTCTCCCTGTAACATGGCAGCAGCAGTCTCTGTCTCCCTGTAACATGGCAGCAGTCTCTGTCCTCCCGTATCATGGCAGCAGCAGTCTCTGTCCCCCCGTATCATGGCAGCAGCAGTCTCTGTCCCCCTGTAACATGGCAGCAGCAGTCTCTGTCCCTATAGCATGGCAGCAGCAGTCTCTGTCCCCCTGTAACATGGCAGCAGCAGTCTCTGTCCCCCTGTAACATTCCAGCAGCAGTCTCTGTCCCCCTGTAACATGGCAGCAGTCTCTGTCCTCCCGTATCATGGCAGCAGCAGTCTCTGTCCCCCCGTATCATGGCAGCAGCAGTCTCTGTCCCCCTGTAACATGGCAGCAGCAGTCTCTGTCCCTATAGCATGGCAGCAGCAGTCTCTGTCCCCCTGTAACATGGCAGCAGCAGTCTCTGTCCCCCCGTATCATGGCAGCAGCAGTCTCTGTCCCCCTGTAACATGGCAGCAGCAGTCTCTGTCCCTATAGCATGGCAGCAGCAGTCTCTGTCCCCCTGTAACATGGCAGCAGCAGTCTCTGTCCCCCTGTAACATGGCAGCAGCAGTCTCTGTCTCCCTGTAACATGGCGGCAGCAGTCTCTGTCCCTATAGCATGGCAGCAGCAGTCTCTGTCCCCCTGTAACATGGCAGCAGCAGTCTCTGTCCCCCTGTAACATGGCAGCAGCAGTCTCTGTCTCCCTGTATCATGGCAGCAGCAGTCTCTGTCCCCCTGTAACATGGCAGCAGCAGTCTCTGTCCCTATAGCATGGCAGCAGCAGTCTCTGTCTCCCTGTAACATGGCAGCAGCAGTCTCTGTCCCCCTGTAACATGGCAGCAGCAGTCTCTTTCCCCCTGTAACATGGCAGCAGCAGTCTTTGTCTCCCTGCAACATGGCAGCAGCAGTCTCTGTCCCCCTGTAACATGGCAGCAGTAGTGTCTGTCCCCCTGTAACATGGCAGCAGCAGTCTCTGCCCCCCCCCCTGTAACATGGCAGCAGCAGTCTCTGTCTCCCTGTAACATGGCAGCAGCAGTCTCTGTCTCCCTATAACATGGCAGCAGCAGTCTCTGTCCCCCTGTAACATGGCAGCAACAGTCTCTGTCCTCCCGTATCATGGCAGCAGCAGTCTCTGTCCCCCTGTAACATGGCAGCAGCAGTCTCTGTCCCCCTGTAACATGGCAGCAGCAGTCTCTGTCCCCCTGTAACATGGCAGCAGCAGTCTCTGTCCCCCCGTATCATGGCAGCAGCAGTCTCTGTCCCCCTGTAACATGGCAGCAGCAGTCTCTGTCCCTATAGCATGGCAGCAGCAGTCTCTGTCCCCTTGTAACATGGCAGCAGCAGTCTCTGTCCCCCTGTAACATGGCAGCAGCAGTCTCTGTCCCCCTGTAACATGGCAGCAGCAGTCTCTGTCCCCCTGTAACATGGGAGCAGCAGTCTCTGTCTCCCTGTAACATGGCAGCAGCAGTCTCTGTCCCCCTGTAACATGGCAGCAGCAGTCTCTGTCCCCCTGTAACATGGCAGCAGCAGTCTCTGTCTCCCTGTAACATGGCGGCAGCAGTATCTGTCTTCCTGTAATATGGCAGCAGCAGTCTCTGTCCCCCTGTAACATGGCAGCAGCAGTCTCTGTCCCCCTGTAACATGGCAGCAGCAGTCTCTGTCCCCCTGTAACATGGCAGCAGCAGTCTTTGTCTCCCTGCAACATGGCTGCAGCAGTCTCTGTCCCCCTGTAACATGGCAGCAGTAGTCTCTGTCCCCCTGTAACATGGCAGCAGTAGTGTCTGTCCCCCTGTAACATGGCAGCAGCAGTCTCTGCCCCCCCCCCCCCTGTAACATGGCAGCAGCAGTCTCTGTCTCCCTGTAACATGGCAGCAGCAGTCTCTGTCTCCCTGTAACATGGCAGCAGCAGTCTCTGTCCCCCTGTAACATGGCAGCAGCAGTCTCTGTCTCCTTATAACATGGCAGCAGCAGTCTCTTTCCCCCTGTAACATGGCAGCAGCAGTCTTTGTCTCCCTGCAACATGGCAGCAGCAGTCTCTGTCCCCCTGTAACATGGCAGCAGTAGTGTCTGTCCCCCTGTAACATGGCAGCAGCAGTCTCTGCCCCCCCCCCCTGTAACATGGCAGCAGCAGTCTCTGTCTCCCTGTAACATGGCAGCAGCAGTCTCTGTCTCCCTATAACATGGCAGCAGCAGTCTCTGTCCCCCTGTAACATGGCAGCAACAGTCTCTGTCCTCCCGTATCATGGCAGCAGCAGTCTCTGTCCCCCTGTAACATGGCAGCAGCAGTCTCTGTCCCCCTGTAACATGGCAGCAGCAGTCTCTGTCCCCCTGTAACATGGCAGCAGCAGTCTCTGTCCCCCCGTATCATGGCAGCAGCAGTCTCTGTCCCCCTGTAACATGGCAGCAGCAGTCTCTGTCCCTATAGCATGGCAGCAGCAGTCTCTGTCCCCTTGTAACATGGCAGCAGCAGTCTCTGTCCCCCTGTAACATGGCAGCAGCAGTCTCTGTCCCCCTGTAACATGGCAGCAGCAGTCTCTGTCCCCCTGTAACATGGGAGCAGCAGTCTCTGTCTCCCTGTAACATGGCAGCAGCAGTCTCTGTCCCCCTGTAACATGGCAGCAGCAGTCTCTGTCCCCCTGTAACATGGCAGCAGCAGTCTCTGTCTCCCTGTAACATGGCGGCAGCAGTATCTGTCTTCCTGTAATATGGCAGCAGCAGTCTCTGTCCCCCTGTAACATGGCAGAAGCAGTCTCTGTCCCCCTGTAACATGGCAGCAGCAGTCTTTGTCTCCCTGCAACATGGCAGCAGCAGTCTCTGTCCCCCTGTAACATGGCAGCAGTAGTCTCTGTCCCCCTGTAACATGGCAGCAGCAGTCTCTGTCCCCCTGTAACATGGCAGCAGCAGTCTTTGTCTCCCTGCAACATGGCAGCAGCAGTCTCTGTCCCCCTGTAACATGGCAGCAGTAGTCTCTGTCCCTCTGTAACATGGCAGCAGCAGTCTCTGCCCCCCTGTAACATGGCAGCAGCAGTCTCTGTCCCCCTGTAACATGGCAGCAGCAGTCTCTGTCTCCCTGTAACATAGCAGCAGCAGTGTCTGTCCCCCTGTAACATGGCAGCAGCAGTCTCTGTCCCCCTGTAACATGGCAGCAGCAGTCTTTGTCTCCCTGCAACATGGCAGCAGCAGTCTCTGTCCCCCTGTAACATGGCAGCAGTAGTCTCTGTCCCCCTGTAACATGGCAGCAGCAGTCTCTGTCCCCCTGTAACATGGCAGCAGCAGTCTTTGTCTCCCTGCAACATGGCAGCAGCAGTCTCTGTCCCCCTGTAACATGGCAGCAGTAGTCTCTGTCCCTCTGTAACATGGCAGCAGCAGTCTCTGTCTCCCTATAACATGGCGGCAGCAGTCTCTGTCTCCTTATAACATGGCGGCAGCAGTCTCGGTCTCCCTGTAACATGGCAGCAGCAGTCTCATGCCTCCCAACTGTCCCGATTTTCCCGGGATTGTCCCGATTTTTGCAGGAAATCCCGCGGTCCCGGACCATTAAGAAATGTCCCGGGACAGCCTGCGCCGTTGCGGTGTGTCCAGGGCCGCAATGACGCCGGCTCCTTCTAAATTAACATCGGCCGGCGAGCGGGTGTGCGCGCAGGGGGCGGGCGCGGGGGGCTGGGTTGGGGATTAAAAAGACTTACGCAGGCTTCCATGCAGGGGTGAAGGCAGCCGACATTGCTGGAGGGCGTGACAGGAGGTGTGGTCAGGGCGTGGTGGGGGTGGAGTCGGGGGCGTGGTGGGGGTGGGGTCGGGGGCGTGGTCGGTGGCGGGCCTTGTCCCGCTTTCACATATACAAAAGTTGGGAGGTATGCAGTCTCTGTCCCCCTGTAACATGGCAGCAGCAGTCTCTGTCTCCCTATAACATGGCGGCAGCAGTCTCTGTCTCCCTGTAACATGGCAGGAGCAGTCTCTGTCTCCCTGTAACATGGCGGCAGCAGTCTCTGTCCCCCTGTAACATGCCAGCAGCAGTCTCTGTCTCCCTGTAACATGGCGGCAGCAGTCTCTGTCTCCCTGTAACATGGCAGGAGCAGTCTCTGTCTCCCTATAACATGGCGGCAGCAGTCTCTGTCTCCCTGTAACATGGCAGGAGCAGTCTCTGTCTCCCTGTAACATGGCGGCAGCAGTCTCTGTCTCCCTGTAACATGGCGGCAGCAGTCTCTGTCCCCCTGTAACATGGCGGCAGCAGTCTCTGTCTCCCTGTAACATGCCAGCAGCAGTCTCTGTCTCCCTGTAACATGGCGGCAGCAGTCTCTGTCCCCCTGTAACATGGCGGCAGCAGTCTCTGTCTCCCTGTAACATGCCAGCAGCAGTCTCTGTCTCCCTGTAACATGCCAGCAGCAGTCTCTGTCTCCCTGTAACATGGCGGCAGCAGTCTCTGTCTCCCTGTAACATGCCAGCAGCAGTCTCTGTCTCCCTGTAACATGGCAGCAGCAGTCTCTGTCTCCCTGTAACATGCCAGCAGCAGTCTCTGTCTCCCTGTAACATGCCAGCAGCAGTCTCTGTCTCCCTGTAACATGGCGGCAGCAGTCTCTGTCTCCCTGTAACATGCCAGCAGCAGTCTCTGTCTCCCTGTAACATGCCAGCAGCAGTCTCTGTCTCCCTGTAACATGGCGGCAGCAGTCTCTGTCTCCCTGTAACATGCCAGCAGCAGTCTCTGTCTCCCTGTAACATGCCAGCAGCAGTCTCTGTCTCCCTGTAACATGGCGGCAGCAGTCTCTGTCTCCCTGTAACATGCCAGCAGCAGTCTCTGTCTCCCTGTAACATGCCAGCAGCAGTCTCTGTCTCCCTGTAACATGGCGGCAGCAGTCTCTGTCTCCCTGTAACATGCCAGCAGCAGTCTCTGTCTCCCTGTAACATGCCAGCAGCAGTCTCTGTCTCCCTGTAACATGGCGGCAGCAGTCTCTGTCTCCCTGTAACATGCCAGCAGCAGTCTCTGTCTCCCTGTAACATGGCGGCAGCAGTCTCTGTCTCCCTGTAACATGCCAGCAGCAGTCTCTGTCTCCCTGTAACATGTCGGCAGCAGTCTCTGTCTCCCTGTAACATAGCAGTCTCTGTCCCCCTGTAACATGGCAGCAGCAGTCTCTGTCCCCCTGTAACATGGCAGCAGCAGTCTCTGTCCCCCTGTAACATGGCAGCAGCAGTCTCTGTCCCCCTGTAGCATGGCAGCAGCAGTCTCTGTCTCCCTGTAACATGGCAGCAGTAGTCTCTGTCTCCCTGTAACATGTCGGCAGCAGTCTCTGCCTCCCTGTAACATAGCAGCAGTCTCTGTCCCCCTGTAACAAGGCAGCAGCAGTCTCTGTCCCCCTGTAACATGGCAGCAGCAGTCTCTGTCCCCCTGTAACATGGCAGCAGCAGTCTCTGTCTCCCTGTAACATGTCGGCAGCAGTCTCTGTCTCCCTGTAACATAGCAGCAGTCTCTGTCCCCCTGTAACAAGGCAGCAGCAGTCTCTGTCCCCCTGTAACATGGAAGCAGCAGTCTCTGTCTCCCTGTAACATAGCAGCAGTCTCTGTCTCCCTGTAACATGTCGGCAGCAGTCTCTGTCCCCCTGTAACATGGCAGCAGCAGCCTCTGTCCCCCTGTAACATGGCGGCAGCAGTCTCTGTCTCCTTATAACATGGCGGCAGCAGTCTCTGTCTCCTTATAACATGGCGGCAGCAGTCTCGGTCTCCCTGTAACATGGCAGCAGCAGTCTCTGTCCCCCTTTAACATGGCGGCAGCAGTCTCTGTCCCCCTTTAACATGGCGGCAGCAGTCTCTGTCTCCCTATAACATGGCGGCAGCAGTCTCTGTCTCCCTGTAACATGGCAGCAGCAGTCTCTGTCTCCCTGTAACATGGCGGCAGCAGTCTCTGTCTCCCTGTAACATGCCAGCAGCAGTCTCTGTCTCCCTGTAACATGGCGGCAGCAGTCTCTGTCTCCCTGTAACATGCCAGCAGCAGTCTCTGTCTCCCTGTAACATGGCGGCAGCAGTCTCTGTCTCCCTGTAACATGCCAGCAGCAGTCTCTGTCTCCCTGCAACATGTCGGCAGCAGTCTCTGTCTCCCTGTAACATAGCAGCAGTCTCTGTCCCCTTGTAACATGGCAGCAGCAGTCTCTGTCTCCCTGTAACATGGCAGCAGCAGTCTCTGTCCCCCTGTAACATGGCAGCAGCAGTCTCTGTCCCCCTGTAACATGGCAGCAGCAGTCTCTGTCTCCCTGTAACATGGCAGCAGCAGTCTCTGTCCCCTTGTAACATGGCAGCAGCAGTCTCTGTCTCCCTGTAACATGGCAGCAGCAGTCTCTGTCCCCCTGTAACATGGCAGCAGCAGTCTCTGTCTCCCTGTAACATGGCAGCAGCAGTCTCTGTCGCCCTGTAACATGGCGGCAGCAGTCTCTGTATCCCTATAACATGGCGGCAGCAGTCTCTGTCTCCCTGTAACATGGCAGCAGCAGTCTCTGTCTCCCTGTAACATGGCGGCAGCAGTCTCTGTCTCCCTGTAACATGCCAGCAGCAGTCTCTGTCTCCCTGTAACATGGCGGCAGCAGTCTCTGTCTCCCTGTAACATGCCAGCAGCAGTCTCTGTCTCCCTGTAACATGGCGGCAGCAGTCTCTGTCTCCCTGTAACATGCCAGCTGCAGTCTCTGTCTCCCTGCAACATGTCGGTAGCAGTCTCTGTCTCCCTGTAACATGGCAGCAGCAGTCTCTGCTCCCCCGTAACATGGCAGCAGCAGTCTCTGCCTCCCTGTAACATGGCAGCAGCAGTCTCTGCTCCCCCGTAACATGGCAGCAGCAGTCTCTGCTCCCCCGTAACATGGCAGCAGCAGTCTCTGTCCCCCTGTAACATGGCAGCAGCAGTCTCTGCCTCCCTGTAACATGGCAGCAGTAGTCTC
Source organism: Gastrophryne carolinensis (assembly GCA_027917425.1). NCBI lineage: Eukaryota > Metazoa > Chordata > Amphibia > Anura > Microhylidae > Gastrophryne > Gastrophryne carolinensis. The sequence goes on from CM051243.1 coordinate 13,937,182, forward strand.
TGAAAAGTTTTGGTTAGGGTCAGATTGTGCTGAGTTGCAGTGTCCGTACACACAGGTGGGGTAAATGAAGGCCTTGGCCCAGGGGCTGTGGCAGTTACATGGCACCTAGCCAGGTGGGGGGGTTAGGTAAGAGTGTTTTTCTTAATAATTTAGGTTAAGGTTGCACACCATATAGCATAAACAAAGCAATATAGGGAACTGAGTAGGGGTTCAACAGCAACACAACACTTCAAGAAAAATGGCTATGTAAATGAACTCCCAATACCATGAATTGCAATAAGTGACTGATATTTAATCAGAAAGGTGCCAAAAAATATATTCAGTGCATAAACATTCCATATACATACTAACATTCCATATGACAGACTAAACCCTCAGATATAGGGTCTGTCATCCGACTTAGGTACTACGCTCCTTGATTGATTTATACTTACCTTTCTTGCTATCTCTACTACTTATGTGTATGTATTTGTGCCTGATTATGTTGTGACATACTGTATCAATCTTTGCTTTGATTAATTGCAGTCTGTAAGCATTTCATATCTACCATTTGGGATACCCCCTGAGGCTTAGGACACAGTCTATTTACCTATACCATTCCTTTATCTTGAATGATATAATTTAATGTATATGGAATGTTTATGCACACTATATTTTTTTTGCCACCTTTCTGATTAAATATCAGTCGCTTATTGCAATTCATGGTATTGGGAGTTACGTAGTTACATAGTTAATACGGTTGAAAAAGTTCAAGCAAGGGTGTTGGGGTAGGGGAAGTTATTTTTTTATTTTATAGTGGAAGCTATTTATTTTATTTTTTGTTTTATTTTTTTACTGATAGCAGCTAATAGTAACTGTTAATGTTATTTTCTTCTAAATAAGCATCTAATCCTTTTTTGAAGCTGTCAGCGGTTGATGCCGTAACAAGCTTCTGTGGGAGGCTATTCCATAGATTTATAGTTCTTATGGTAAAAACGATTGTCGCCTCCGGAGACGGGGAGGCCGATTTATTAATAGCGGCAGGTAGCGACAGTTGAGCGACTGTAGCGGCATTTTCAGAGCGCCCGCTAGTAGTCGCTGTGCTTGGCCGTTGTTCGGTAGTTGATAGCGACTCAGTCGGTTTGCCGTAATGTTGAATTTTGGGGGAGGAGTCGCTATTAGACAGGTTCCGCGCTGTATGGGAGCGCATGATAGCGACTGGCCATAGCGACCGGCTCCCAGCATATTCATTAACAAATCACGCTCAAAAAATTCTCGCGCTGTGAAATGCATGTTTAAACCCCAGAGCGCTGGCGGCGATGGGTTAAAAGTAGTTTTTTAACCCCCAAACAACCATATTTTTGGAAACCAAAAAAAACTAGTTTTTAACATAATTTTGTAATATGAATACATTAATATCAGACCTGTAATATCAATTCTGTACATTTTTTTTTTTTTAACCTTAAAAAAATTATTTAAAATGGCAGAAGTGGTCACAGAATTTTTCACATTTAAAAAAACAAACAAACAAATTAATAACAATTAATTATGAATATTTAAAGATTGTTCCATTGAAATGCACTGGAGAGCGCCAGGTAGCGAGAGGTCATACCTGTCGCTGTTCAAGGTCGCTCGCTGGCGCTGTGGGCTGAGGCTGGAATAATGATGAATGAGTGGCTATATGGCGCTATCTCAGTCGCTAAGCAGGATCGGCTTGATAAATGTGTGATTGTGGTGGGGAGCCGGCGTTCTCGTGGCGGGGCCCGTCATTACCGGCCGCTCACCAGTCGCTACCTGTCGCTGTTCCTTCATAAATAAGGGCCTAAATTTCTTTGTTTCCAGTCAAAAGCAGTGCCCCCTTGTCTTTAGAGAGGATTTTAAATGAAACAGTGTTCCCCCATATTTTTTGTATGGGCCATTTATATATTTATACAAGTTAATCATGACCCCCCTCAATCGCCTCCTCTCAAGACTAAACAGATTTAATTCGGGTAAACCTTCCTCATAACTAAGATCTTTCATTCCCTTTATTAGTTTGGTGGCTCTCCTCTGCACCCAGTTCATTTACATAGCCATTTTTCTTGAAGAGTGTTTTTTAGCAAAAAGTTGTACCCCATCTTTCTAACACAAACAGGCCGGATGCATCTCTCCCTGGCAGAGACCCTAGGGATGAGCGAACCGGTTCGGACGAACTGGAATTCGCTCCGAATTTCAGGGAAAATTCGATTCGGCACGAACCCGAATTTTTATTGGTTCGTGCCGATCGAATTTTCCCTGAAATAAAAAAAAAAAAAATGCCGACATGGTGGGAGCGGGCAGGCCGGCTGCGCTGTCAGCGGGCTGCCGCCGGCCCGGCCTGCCCGCTCCCACCATGCCGGCATTTTTTTTTCAGATGAGCGATTCGTGAAAGTTCGATTCGGGCGAACTCGAATTTCTTGGGGAAATTCGGCGAATCGCCCGAAACGAACTTTGAAGAAGTTCGCTCATCTCTAAGAGACCCCACAGCCAGGGGTGCTAAGCCTACCGTGTAGGGTGGAACGCCTAATAGTGTATAGATTAGAGGGGTGAGGTGCCATGGAGACCCGGGTGCCAGGGACTGCTTTGTGTGGCCTTGAACAGTGGCCCATTCTCTGCCGTACATCTATTGGGGCGGTGGTGTGACGGCCGCAGCGATGTCCACTGCTGACTCCTATTAAAGGAGCACTGTCGCGAAATTGGGTAATATTAAAAATCCATATAAACACTTTAGCTAATAAGGGGAGGGGTCACTTATACACCCCAACTGAATAAAACTCCCACCAAGCTTGTGGTTTTCTTTCCCTGGTAGGAATAAAATCCTGGAGTTACAGTTTTAGTCTATGAGGGGTGACAGAGTCTGTCACCTGTGATATCCTTTTCCTTCCATTAAAAAAAAAAAAAAAGCAAGCCTGGCTGGATATTTCTCGATACCTTGTGTTTAAAGGAGCACTATCGCGAAAAAATGGCCCAATAATAAAAATCCATATAAATATGCTGGATGGAGGGAGGAGGGGTCACTTATACACCCTTTATCGAGAAATATCCAGCCAGGCTTGTTTTTTTATTTTAATGGAAGGAAAAGGAAATCTCGGGTGACAGACTCTGTCACCCCTCATAGACTAAACCAGTAACTCTGGGATTTTATTCCTACCAGGGGAAGAAAACCACAAGCTTGGCGGGAGTTTTATTCAGTTTGGGTGTATGAGTGTATGGGTAAGTGACCCCCTCCCCTTATTAGCTAAAGTGTTTATATGGATTTTTAAGTTCTCATTCGCCGTTGGGGTCGCCATTCTGTTAACAGTAAGGAAATACTTTTGTGTTGTTTTGTGTGTTTACTTTTGTTGCACTTTATGCTGAAACTTTGGACTATTATATTTTGCACATTATTGTTGGATACTGATGCACTTTGCTGGGCACATGCACTTTAAGATGTTTAGATAATGATTAGTAAAGAGTAAAGAGTATTGAGGATTAATTATTTTAGAGTAGTGTAATGATATATAGAATGGCTCCCCCTGCTGGCGCAAGTAAAAAAACATTTTATGTGTTTTTAATAAGGATTGTGCTGCATAGTAAATAATAAATTTATATTTTGATATAATTGATGTGGTGAGTGCAATTGTTAGTCCCCAAGGCTCTTCACGGGGGGTGGAGGTAACCCCCAACTTTGGGATGTACTTGGCTTAAGAGAGCCACATAGGGGCAGTGCACTACGGTATTAAGGTCATTGGTTGGTGCCACCCATTTTGTGTTACTTGGATTTTTAAGATAACACAATTTCGCGATAGTGCTCCTTTAAGTGACCCCTCCTCCCTCCATCCAGCATATTTATATTGATTTTTATTCTTGGGCCATATTTTCGCGATGGTGCTCCTATTAATGGCCTGTACTTTGCCCCCTCCATGTTTAATTCACAGTGTCATCCAGCAGGGCGCCCTGCATCGCTGTCTAATCAAAGCCACGTACTGAATCCCTCTTTTGTTATCGGGGAGAAGGGGGGGGGGGTTGTCTGCGTTACAGAGCAGCATCACCCGAGCACACAGCGGAGAATCTCCCCCGGCTATTGTACAGGCTTGACAGAGCTTTTTTAAGAAAAATAGGGGGTGTGTTGTTGTTTTTGTTTTTTCCAGAAGCGTCGGCTGCACTGCAGCTCCATCTACTGGGCTGGAGCAACATGACAACTGAAACGACAGCTATATAAAGGGGCATCCCACCCAGGAAGTTATTTCTTTATCAATCTTTTTATTGTGTATATTCTTAACATTATTCTATCAGCATAATACTTTTCAGACACAGAATTTAAGGATTACAGACAACTTCAGTGACAATCAGAAGATTATTCACTGCATACACGAAAATCCATTCAAGAGTTACTAAATTCAAATAAATAAAAAAAAAAAAATAACAACCCCTATGAGGGGGGGAAGGAGGTAAGTGGGGGGAGTAAAGGAAGGGGTCGAGGAAGGATCAGATTCTCATTAGGTTTACATCAAAATCTGTAGGGAGAAAATTCCGAACCCAAGGATTCCACATCTCCCTGAACACACAAGTCCCATTGTGAATGGTGAATTTTCCCATGGTTAGTTAACCTTGTTTTTAAAGGCGTTGAAGCTCAAGGTGGGAGATCTCCAAGCCCCAGCTATCACCAGCTTTGCCCCTGATAGGATATAATACAAGGTGGGGGACCTCCAAGCCCCAGCTCTCACCAGCTTTGCCCCTGATAGGATATAATACAAAGTGGGGGACCTCCAAGCCCCGGCTATCACCAGCTTTGCCCCTGATAGGATATAATACAAGGTGCTGCTGCCTCTTCTTGATGGTGGCAGCTGTCATCTTCTCTGCTGCCTCTTCTTGATGGTGCCAGCTGTCATCTTCTCTGCTGCCCCTTCTTGATGGTGGTAGCTTTCATCTTCTTTGCTGCCTCTTCTTGATGATGACTGCTGTCATCTCCTCTGCTGCCTCTTCTTGATGGTGGTAGCTTTCATCTTCTTTGCTGCCTCTCCTTGATGATGACTGCTGTCATCTCCTCTGCTGCCTCTTCTTGATGGTGCCAGCTGTCATCTTCTCTGCTGCCTCTTCTTGATGGTGCCAGCTGTCATCTTCTCTGCTGCCTCTTCTTGATGGTGGTAGCTTTCATCTCCTCTGCTGTCTCTTCTTGATGGTGGCAGCTGTCATCTCCTCTGCTGCCTCTTCTTGATGGTGCCAGCTGTCATCTTCTCTGCTGCCTCTTCTTGATGGTGCCAGCTGTCATCTTCTCTGCTGCCTCTTCTTGATGGTGCCAGCTGTCATCTCCTCTGCTGCCTCTTCTTGATGGTGGTAGCTGTCATTTTCTCTGCTGCCTCTTCTTGATGGTGCCAGCTGTCATCTTCTCTGCTGCCTCTTCTTGATGGTGCCAGCTGTCATCTTCTCTGCTGCCTCTTCTTGATGGTGCCAGCTGTCATCTTCTCTGCTGCCTCTTCTTGATGGTGCCAGCTGTCATCTTCTCTGCTGCCTCTTCTTGATGGTGCCAGCTGTCATCTCCTCTGCTTCCTCTTCTTAATGGTGGCAGCTGTCAGCTTCTCTGCTGCCTTTTCTTGATGGTGGCAGCTGTCACCTTCTCTGCTTCCTCTTCTTGATGGTGGCAGCTGTCATCTTCTCTGCTGCCTCTTCTTGATGGTGGCAGCTGTCATCTTCTCTGCTTCCTCTTCTTGATGGTGGCAGTTGTCATCTTCTCTGCTGCCTCTTCTTGATGGTGACAGCTGTCATCTTCTCTGCTGCCTCTTCTTGATGGTGGTAGCTGTCATCTTCTCTGCTGCCTCTTCTTGATGTTGAAAGCTGTCATCTTCTCTGCTGCCTCTTCTTGATGTTGAAAGCTGTCATCTTCTCTGCTGCCTCTTCTTGATGGTGACAGCTGTCATCTTCTCTGCTGCCTCTTCTTGATGGTGGCAGCTGTCATCTTCTCTGCTGCCTCTTCTTGATGGTGACAGCTGTCATCTTCTCTGCTGCCTCTTCTTGATGATGGCAGCTGTCATCTTCTCTGCTGCCTCTTCTTGATGGTGACAGCTGTCATCTTCTCTGCTGCCTCTTCTTGATGGTGGTAGCTGTCATCTTCTCTGCTGCCTCTTCTTGATGTTGAAAGCTGTCATCTTCTCTGCTGCCTCTTCTTGATGGTGGCAGCAGCTGTCATCTACTTTGCCGCCTCTTCATGATGGTGGCAGCAGCTGTCATCTTCTCTGCTTCCTCTTCTTGATGGTGGCAGTTGTCATCCTCTCTGCTGCCTCTTCTTGATGTTGAAAGCTGTCATCTTCTCTGCTGCCTCTTCTTGATGTTGAAAGCTGTCATCTTCTCTGCTGCCTCTTCTTGATGGTGGTAGCTGTCAGCTTCTCTGCTGCCTTTTCTTGATGGTGGCAGCTGTCACCTTCTCTGCTTCCTCTTCTTGATGGTGGCAGCTGTCATCTTCTCTGCTGCCTCTTCTTGATGGTGGTAGCTGTCATCTTCTCTGCTGCCTCTTCTTGATGGTGGCAGTTGTCACCTTCTCTGCTGCCTCTTCTCGATGGTGGCAGCTGTCATCTTCTCTGCTGCTTCTAGAAAAAAAGAGGCAGTGGCAGCTGATGGCAAAGGGAAGTAACAGAGGAAGGTAGCTGATGTCAAACATGATAAGATGACAGCCAGCAGCTCAGCAAAGAAGCGGTCCTCTAATGCACAGTAGCCTCGCTTTATTACCAGCTGTCATCTTTTCCTCTTTTGCATCACTTTTTCACTGGCTGTCATCTTATCTTCAGCTTTTCATCTTCTTATTCTGTTCTTTCTGATCTTTGATTATTATTGGTTTATTATGTATTTATTCATTTGTACATGCGTTTGGGTATATGGTTTATATTTATTAGTATGACATATATTTATAGCACTTCCACCAATATTAACCTGGCTTATGGCAGCATTCAGTATAATGTATTTTGGGAAATGTACTATGCGTTGTGTTTATCAAACATATTATTTAAATATTATTGGGTAATTTAATTTATTAATAATAATAATAATAATAATAATAATAGATTGGATTATTTACTGCACTAAGCACTGTTCCATATTAGTGATCTGTATTACAGAAAGGCATTACATTTCTCTTTTTAATTCAATGACTTACCCACACTGGCCTGTTTAGATAGATCCACTTGATGAGCCAGGTTGTTATAAATTGATTACATCTGGACCTAGCTATTCTCCTCCTTTCATGTGTGTTTTTTTCGGGTGGTTAACCCAAGTCTAATGTGGCATACATGTTTTTACAGGTATTATTATTATTATTCTTATTAATAATAATAATAATAATAATAATAATAATAAGAGTTATTGTTTATGAAGTGGTTGTGCATTTAATGTTAGATTGCAGAATGCCTCTTTGCTGCCAGCTGTCACATTACCCTTAGCGTTGGATGAACCCGAATCGCAAAGTTCGGGTTCGCACCTAAGAGGCTGATTTATTAATAGCGACATGTAGCGACAGTTGAGCGACTGTAGCGGTATTTTCACAGTGCCCGCTAGTAGTCGCTGTGCTTGCCCGTTGTTTGGTTGTTGACAGCGACTCAGTCGGTGTGCAGTAATGTTGAATACAAGGTGACGAGTCGCTATTTGACAGGTTCCGCAATGTATGGGTGCGCATGATAGCGACTGGTCAGAGCGACCGGCTCCCACCATATTCATCAAAAAATCAAGCTCTAAAAATTCAAGCGCTGTGAAATGCATGTTTAAACCCCAGAGCGCTGGAGGCGATGTGTTAAAAGTAGTTTTTTAACCCCCAAACCACCATATTTTTGGAAACCAAAAAAAAAAAAATTTTTAAAGAATTTAGTAATATGAATACATTAATATCAGACCTGTAATCAATCAATTCTGCACAAATTTCAATTTTCTAACATGGCAGAAGTGGTCACAGAATTTTTCACATTTAAAAAAAAGAAAACATTAATAACAATTAATTATTAATATTTAAAGATTGTTCCATTGAAATGCATTGGAGAGCGCCAGGTAGCGAGAGGTCATACCTGTCGCTGTTCAAAGTCGGACGCTGTTGCTGTGGGCTGAGGCTGGAATAATGATGAATGAGTGGCTATATGGCGCTATCTCAGTCGCTAAGCAGGATCGGCTTGATAAATGTGTGATTGTGGTGGGGAGCCGGCGTTCTCGTGGCGGGGCCCGTCATTACCAGTCGCTCACCAGTCGCTACCTGTCGCTATTCCTTCATAAATAAGGGCCTAACTTTGTGAATTCGGGTTCCCAAACCTGAATGCGAACTTCAGTCAGAAGTCTATGTTCGAGCTCAGGGGTCTGGCCCTCAAAGTCTCCAAACTATTATTCAAAGTTCGCCCAAACCCAAACTTTGTCACTAGTGACCCTCTGTTGCTTTTCTTGGCATTGGCTGCCCTTCTATCTTCTGTTGCTCTTTTTTGCCATCATTTTCCTCTTTGAGTGATTGAGCAATTGTCCAGGATCGGGCTACACATGGCAACATTCTCATTTCCTTTTGAAAAACAAAACTATATTGAACGATTAATTTTGAATTAAAGTTTTGCCTCATTTTATTCCCATTCTGTGTGTCCTCTGTGATGGCAGGGGTAGGGCTGAGTTATACAGGCACAAGGCTGTGTGCCTTGAATTAGATTGATCTGGGATTGACTGTCGAGATCTCTAATAGGGGGTTTCAACTTGCCTTGAGCCTCAGGCTTCGATTTGTGGTCAGGATCAGGGGGGAGGTGCTGGGGGCAGAGGAAAAAAAAATCCTGTGACCATCCAATGAGAGCTGCTTGCTGTTACTACGCTATTCATCATTGTTTACAATTCAGAACTGGGAATTGGGTTTCTGATTGTGAACAAAACCCAGGAACTATTTGGTGTGATTGCCCTAGGGCAAGGAGTTGGCTGGGGGGGGGGTTGGGGGTGGGGAAAGGGAAGGGGGTTGGCGGATAAGAGGGTCACAGGAGAGCAGGGTTGTGAGTAGTTTAGTCCTAGGCATACAAGTACTGGCACCTCTGAATTGAGTCAGAGAATTTTATAGGCTAGGAGGGTAGAGAAAAACTCTTTTTTGGGAGTCACTGTCCACTGAAAGGGTGTGTTTGGATCCTTTCAGTGGGTTTACGTCAGGGGCTCCCAAGCGCCAGTTCACTTGTAAACAAAGCCAATATATTCCTTAGAACTTTTTTGGGTAATTGCCTAATTTATTAATAGTTCGGATTATCTATTTACATATATATACAAAAAACACCTTCTTTTACAAATATTATGTCCGGATATAGGATTATGCCCGGATAGCGGATATACCGTAAAGTCCTTTTCTTAATGAGGGTATTTCAGGGATTATTCCCAAGTTTGCAGCATCCTGTTGGGTCAAAAAGGCTCAGTTTGTAGCAAGGGGGCAGGCCCTCGTTTGTAGCAAGTATATGGTGCACGGACGCGTTTCGCCTGTCGGCTTCCTTAGCGTGCTTAGTGGCAGATTATGCTTGTAAAATGATGCCTGCTGTTGCTGCAGAATGCGGAGTGCTACTTAAGCTGGGTGTATTCTGTGGGTGCAGAGCTGCAAGACTGCAGTCTGTGGAGTGCTGCTTAAGCTGGGTATAGTCTTACAATGCGTTTCGCCATGGCCAGTTGCGATACCCTCCCGTCCCCCTCTATCGGGGGGGGGGGGGGGAGGAGATGGTGGGTGCACATTTTTGATCAGGTTGTCCCCTGTGCGTGGCGTTGCTTTCCTCCGCTTGTTTCCCTGGGCGTGATGTGCAGCTCAAAATTCCTGGTTTTGGTCCGCCTTAAGGTAAGGCTAAAAGAGGGTCTATGCTGGGCTATAGTAATGTACAATAGATGCTCCTCTCCCTAATCCTCTCTCCTTGGTATATCGCCCTGAGGAAGTAGTGCAGGGGACACTACGACACGCGTTGGCGTTCTATCTCTGTGGGGGTATCCCCGGTTGGTCTGTATGCACACCTTTGCTTCTTTTTTATTCTCACTGACTCACCCTGGTTCGTTTTCCTGCTCTTTGATAGCCCTTTATAGATTAGATTATTTACGTTTGGTTTAGGTTTTGTTTGAATATTGAGCTACACAGGATATATTATATTGTAGTTTGCACATTACCAGCATGTTTTTTGCACAGAATTGAATAATATACTGAGAATTTATTGAAAATGTGTTTATACCCTTGTTGGAATGAATTTATCTACTAGCACTATGTATTGTAACAGACCTCCGGCGCCCCCTTGTGTGTGTTTTGTGTGTTTATGTAGTGTAATTGTCTAAATGTATTTTAACTTGTATATTTTTATGTAATAAATTGGGATATTTTTGTACAATCTTTGAAGGTGGTGCCACTTATTATATTTAACCCTTAGCTCTTGTTGGGAAGTGTGGACCTTCCTCCTTATTTCTTGGTTCCTATAGTTATAGTGCTGGGGGTGGTGTGCACACCATAATTTATTTTGTTAATATACTGGATCTTTATAAAATACTGTGAGGGCAGATAGGCTGGTGCTGCCCATCTAGCTTGTCTAAATTTTGCGCTCCTCTCCCTATACAGGGAAAATTGTAAGAAGAGGAAATTTACATATATTTGATATGGCGCATCCATTAGGGGTTTGAGCAGTAGGTGGCGCCAAAGTATAACTAGTTCATTCAGGTGCCTGGAAAGCTGTATAGCAGGGGCGGGCAATTATTTTTTCCATGGGGCCACATGAGAAACTAAAAATATTATGGAGGGCCGGACCAAAATGCTGAACTCAATTCTGCATAATATTAATTGTATTTCTTTATAAAAAGCAGTAAATTCTTTTGGAAAACCCTGCATTCAGCATCTACCTTTCTTTTTTTTAGCAGACGTTTTGGGGCCTAAAGTCCTCTAGTGACAAGGATCATGTGCACTGAGGTGACACCTGGAGGGGAGGGTGATACCGGTTGGTAGGATCCACAGAAAGGGGGGATATCGCCCCACAGATGTCAGTAGCTCACTCTTCCACCACAATGCAGCCACACTTCCCTTCCTCTCCTTCCCCTTATGCTTAGCAGCCCGAGGATGGCTTCAAGTCAGGGCACTTATGAGTCCCGCCCCTCCACTAAGGCAAGGAGTCTACCTCCTTCTCCTCCCCTGGTTGGGCTCTTCTTCACTGTCGGGCGCCCTCTTCGCAGCCCGCCGGCGCCTCCTGCACTGTACACAGGCCATCACTTAAACCGGACCAACACCCATTAATACATTAACGGGTGTGAGTCCGGCTCTTTGCCGCTAGAAAGAAGCTCGAGGGGGCATCCAGAACGCTGGAGCCCCTTCGCACCTAAATACACAGGACACGTAGAATACTCACCTTTCTTACAGGCCAGTGCCGGGAAAGGAGGCCCGTGATTGGCTGCCGACTGGTCACGTGGGCTGTAGTCACGTTCTCTATGCCAGCCCTTGTGACCGGCCGACGGCCAATCACGGGTCTCCTTTCCCGGCGCTGGCCTGTAAGAAAGGTGAGTATTCTACGTGTCCTGTGTATTTAGGTGCGAGGGGGCTCCAGCGTTCTGGATGCCCCCTCGAGCTTCTTTCTAGCGGCAAAGAGCCGGACTCACACCCGTTAATGTAATAATGGGTGTTGGTCCGATTTAAGTGATGGCCTGTGTACAGTGCGGGAGGCGCCGGCGCGCTGCGAAGAGGGACGGGCGCCCGACAGTGAAGAAGAGCCCAACCAGGGGAGGAGAAGGAGGTAGACTCCCCCCCCTCCCCCCTCGAGCTTCTTTCTAGCGGCACAGAGCCGGACCAACACCCGTTAATGTAATAATAGGTGTTGGTCCGGTTTAAGCAGCAGCCGATCGGCTCGTCGGGTCTGGTGTGTGAGCATGATTTAATGAAAAGCCCAAACACTTATAAAACTATTCCCCAGCATCTAAAATTAATATATTTTAAGTTTTTAGTCACTTACTTATTATTCTTTCCCCCACTGGGCTGCAACTCTGTTCAGGACTTTAGGATACGGGTGCCGCCATCCTGACTCAGAAGCATCACACTTACTGAGGAGAGGAGAGTGGGATAAAGTCCAGGGGGCAGGTTATAGCTGTGCTTTGCTCAGACAGAGCAGAGCTGGGGTCAGGAAAATGTCAGCAATCCCAGAATGCAGAGCAGCACAGTCAGAAGGCACCTCCTGTTTGCAGGATGCCTGATGCCCCATGAGCCGCCATCTTGGATGTTTAAAGGCTCATAACATGCAGTAGATGCAGGTAGGATGATTTTTAATGTGGACAATCTGTATGTACAGGGTGTGGGAAACATATAAGATAGGCTCTTATTCAGGGTGAAGGTTCGGATTAATGTGAGCAATCTGTATGTACAGGGTGTGGGAAACATATAAGATAGGCTTTTATTCAGAGTGAGGGTCCGGATTAATGTGAGCAATCTGTATGTACAGGGTGTGGGAAACATATAAGATAGGCTCTTATTCAGGGTGAGGGTCCGGATTAATGTGAGCAATCTGTATGTACAGGGTGTGGGAAACATATAAGATAGGCTCTTATTCAGGGTGAGGGTCCGGATTAATGTGAGCAATCTGTATGTACAGGGTGTGGGAAACAGATAAGATAGGCTCTTATTCAGGGTGAAGGTCCGGATTAATGTGAGCAATCTGTATGTACAGGGTGTGGGAAACATATAAGATAGGCTCTTATTCAGGGTGAGGGTCTGGATTAATGCGAGCAATCTGTATGTACAGGGTGTGGGAAACATATAAGATAGGCTCTTATTCAGGGTGAGGGTCCGGATTAATGTGAGCAATCTGTATGTACAGGGTGTGGGAAACATATAAGATAGACTCTTATTCAGGGTGAAGGTCCGGATTAATGTGAGCAATCTGTATGTACAGGGTGTGGGAAACATATAAGATAGGCTCTTATTCAGGGTGAGGGTCTGGATTAATGCGAGCAATCTGTATGTACAGGGTGTGGGAAACATATAAGATAGGCTCTTATTCAGGGTGAGGGTCCGGATTAATGTGAGCAATCTGTATGTACAGGGTGTGGGAAACATATAAGATAGACTCTTATTCAGGGTGAAGGTCCGGATTAATGTGAGCAATCTGTATGTACAGGGTGTGGGAAACATATAAGATAGACTCTTATTCAGGGTGAAGGTCCGGATTAATGTGAGCAATCTGTATGTACAGGGTGTGGGAAACATATAAGATAGGCTCTTATTCAGGGTGAGGGTCCGGATTAATGTGAGCAATCTGTATGTACAGGGTGTGGGAAACATATAAGATAGACTCTTATTCAGGGTGAAGGTCCGGATTAATGTGAGCAATCTGTATGTACAGGGTGTGGGAAACATATAAGATAGGCTCTTATTCAGGGTGAGGGTCCGGATTAATGTGAGCAATCTGTATGTACAGGGTGTGGGAAACATATAAGATAGACTCTTATTCAGGGTGAAGGTCCGGATTAATGTGAGCAATCTGTATGTACAGGGTGTGGGAAACATATAAGATAGGCTCTTATTCAGGGTGAGGGTCCGGATTAATGTGAGCAATCTGTATGTACAGGGTGTGGGAAACATATAAGATAGACTCTTATTCAGGGTGAAGGTCCGGATTAATGCGAGCAATCTGTATGTACAGGGTGTGGGAAACATATAAGATAGGCTCTTATTCAGGGTGAGGGTCCGGATTAATGTGAGCAATCTGTATGTACAGGGTGTGGGAAACATATAAGATAGACTCTTATTCAGGGTGAAGGTCCGGATTAATGTGAGCAATCTGTATGTACAGGGTGTGGGAAACATATAAGATAGGCTCTTATTCAGGGTGAGGGTCTGGATTAATGCGAGCAATCTGTATGTACAGGGTGTGGGAAACATATAAGATAGGCTCTTATTCAGGGTGAGGGTCCGGATTAATGTGAGCAATCTGTATGTACAGGGTGTGGGAAACATATAAGATAGACTCTTATTCAGGGTGAAGGTCCGGATTAATGTGAGCAATCTGTATGTACAGGGTGTGGGAAACATATAAGATAGACTCTTATTCAGGGTGAAGGTCCGGATTAATGTGAGCAATCTGTATGTACAGGGTGTGGGAAACATATAAGATAGGCTCTTATTCAGGGTGAGGGTCCGGATTAATGTGAGCAATCTGTATGTACAGGGTGTGGGAAACATATAAGATAGACTCTTATTCAGGGTGAAGGTTCGGATTAATGTGAGCAATCTGTATGTACAGGGTGTGGGAAACATATAAGATAGGCTCTTATTCAGGGTGAAGGTCCGGATTAATGTGAGCAATCTGTATGTACAGGGTGTGGGAAACATATAAGATAGGCTCTTATTCAGGGCGAGGGTCCGCTTTAAGTGATCGCCTGTGTACAGTGCGGGAGGCGCCGCTGCTAAGAGGGACAGGCGGGCGCCTCGCAGGCAGCATGAGCGGAGGGACGCCGAATCACGAGCAGAGGAACTCCGCCAACCAGCTCAGCCCGGGCCGGTCAGAGCCAAAGGGCCGGATACGGCCCCGGGGCCTTGCAATGTCCAGGTCTGCTCTATATCACAGCACAGACTGTTAATAAAGAGTTATTTTACAATTATTAAGGAGACAATCAGAGGTAATAAGGTAAATCAGTCGATGCTTGCCTGTCCCTGTAGCTGAGGCTTTCAGATAAGCTGAGGGCAAGAGCCCATCCCAGACTACAGGGAATCCAGGGATGTGGCAGCAGGGATTGAGATTAGGACATTGATGATCTCATAATCCCCAGGCGGGCACAGCATTGGTGGTGGTGTTTGTAGCGATAACCCTTATCGCCGGAGGGCTTCCCCGCCAGAGACGTCCTTTTCCCAATGGTGAGAGGTGCTGCAGGAATCCCAGAGTCATCCGTGAGGAAACAGGAACAGCCCTTACAAGGGCTAGTGAATTGTAATATAGCGTTTCCCCCAATAAGAGACAGAACTCAGTATTGAGGGTGAAGATGAACTGACTTTATTAGTGCCACACTGTGCCTTATATGCAAGGCTCCATGCAAGGGGACCTCCCCCATGGACCTGATGGAGAACTGCATGGCAAACCCACAGATCAATGGGAGCAGGGCACACAATCCCTCAACTCTGCCGGTGACGCAATCAGTAGAACAATAGCAGTCTGTAACACAATCAACAACACAATGGCAGTCTGTAACACAATCAACAACACAATGGCAGTCTGTAACACAATCAACAACACAATGGCAGTCTGTAACACAATCAACAACACAATGGCAGTCTGTAACACAATCAACAACACAATGGCAGTCTGTAACACAATCAACAACACAATGGCAGTTTGTAACACAATCAATAACACAATGGCAGTCTGTAACACAATCAACAGCACAATGGCAGTCTGTAACACAATCAACAACACAATGGCAGTCTGTAACACAATCAACAACACAATGGCAGTCTGTAACACAATCAACAACACAATGGCAGTCTGTAACACAATCAACAACACAATGGCAGTCTGTAACACAATCAATAACACAATGGCAGTCTGTAACACAATCAATAACACAATGGCAGTCTGTAACACAATCAATAACACAATGGCAGTCTGTAACACAATCAATAACACAATGGCAGTCTGTAACACAATCAACAACACAATGGCAGTCTGTAACACAATCAATAACACAATGGCAGTCTGTAACACAATCAATAACACAATGGCAGTCTGTAACACAATCAATAACACAATGGCAGTCTGTAACACAACCAATAACACAATGGCAGTCTGTAACGCAATCAATAACACCATGGCAGTCTGTAACACAGACTGGGACATGCTCAAGAAAATGAAAGTAATGGGTCTATGCAAAAACAGTGCCTTTAAAATCCACTGGCAGAGTCTGTCACAGTTTTTTTTTTTGTTTTTGATTTTTTTTTATTCTAGCTGGGCCACCACTGAGCTGGATGTATGGGGATGGATGGGGACGCAAAAAGTACAGACAGAGCAGAGCCGGGGTCAGGAAAAGGACAGCAATCCCAGAATACAGAGCGGCAGTCAGAAGACACTTCCAGTCTGCAGGCAGCCTGAGACTCCACCGACCGCCATCTTGGATGTTAAAAGGCTCAGAAAATGCAGTAGATGCAGGTAGGGTGATTTTTTTTATGTGGCCAATCTGTATGGGGGAAACATACAAGATTCAAGGTGAAGGTCCAGTTTAAATGGCTATTTTGTAATTTTTTAACAGTTTTAGGTGGCTGACAAACCACACACCCCATGTGTACTGAATTCTGAATAAATGTATAAAGTATATGAAATATGCTCGTCATAGAGAATACAGCTACATACATCTTCCTCGGCTCCCTCTGGTGGCAGACACATATAATGCAGTTCTGACCAGCTTCAAGCGGACCTTCACTCTGAATTAGAGCCTATCTTATATGTTTCCCACACCCTGTACATACAGATTGCTCACATTAATCCAGACCTTCACCCTGAATAAGAGTCTATCTTATATGTTTCCCACACCCTGTACATACAGATTGCTCACATTAATCCAGACCTTCTCCCTGAATAAGAGCCTATCTTATATGTTTCCCACACCCTGTACATACAGATTGCTTACATTAATCCGAACCTTCACCCTGAATAAGAGCCTATCTTATATGTTTTCCACACCCTGTACAAACAGATTGCCCACATTAATCCGGACCTTCACCCTGAATAAGAGCCTATCTTATATGTTTCCCACACCCTGTACATACAGATTTCTCACATTAAAAATCATCTACTGCATGTTATGAGCCTTTAAACATCCAAGATGGCGGCTCATGGAGCATCAGGCAGCCTGCAAACAGGTGTCTTCTGACTGTGCTGCTCTGCATTCTGGGATTGCTGACCTTTCCCTGACCCCAGCTCTGCTCTGTCTGTGCAAAGCACAGCTATAACCCCACCCCCTGTACTTATTGTACTTATCCCACTTTCCTCTCCTTAGTAAGTTTGATGCTTCTGAGTCAAGATGGTGGCGCCTGTATCCTAGAGTCCTAAACAGAGTTGCAGCCCAGTGGGGGAAAGAATAATAAGTAAGTGACTAAAAACTTAAAATATATTAATTTTAGATGCTGGGGAATCGTTTTATAAGAGTTTGGGCTTTGCAATAAATCATGGTGAAGGTCCGGATTAATGTGTTGAGCCGCTTACACCTTCCTGTAGCTCAGACTAACATCAATGGAAATAACAGCAAAGTGCAATAGAGCGCCATCTAGTGGCTACAGAGTAAAAATAAATGAAACTGCTCTGAATGTGCAAATGCTTATTACAAGCAGCCACCAGATATATGGAGAGTTTAATTAAGCCACCAGCAGAAAAGATAGCAAAGGTCTAGATGGGAAAGAAAGCACATTGACGCTATGATACAGGGCCGGGCTCTCCCACCTTTCTCACCCAAGAGCCATGTTCAGCACTATAAGATGGTTGTAAGATGCATTGGAGGTATAGGCAGTATAAAGCCTACATTCACTGTGCACATAAATTATACTATCGGGCTGATTCATTACTAGCGCCAGGTAGCGACAGATGAGCGTCTGTAGCAGGCATTTCAGAGCGCCCGCTAGCAGTTGCTGTGCTTGCCCATGGTTCGCTAGTTCAGAGCGCCTCAGTCGCTGTGCAGCATTGATGAATACGTTGTGGGGAGTCGCTATATGAGCAGTACAGCGCTGTACGGGAGCGAATGGTAGCGACTGGTCAGTGCGACCGACTCACACCATATTCATCAAAAATGCTACGCTGCAGCCCAGAGGCTGTGTGATTAAAGGCTGTTTTTGAACATGTATCCACCAGTAACAAAGCGAAAAACATATGGAATGACATTGTTATAAGATTGTGACATGAGCACAATAATGCCAGACCTGTAATATCAATTCTGCATAAATATATAAAAAAATGGAAAAAGTTTTCAAAAATGGCTTTTTCAAGGCCAGGAGAGATCACAACATTATTTGAGAATAAAACATAATAATAAAAAATAATAATAATAAAAACCCCCCGTTTAAAGAGAAGTAAAAGAACGTCCATTGAAATGTATGGGAGAGTGACAGGTAGCGAGAGGTAAGACGTGGCGCTCTGCAAGGCTGAACGCCGGCGCTGTACGCTGAGGCTGGGATAATGATGAATCGGACGCTACATGGCGTTATCCCAGTCGTTCACGAGATTCTGCTTCATAAATGTGTAATTGCTGCGGTGTCCGGCGTTCACCTGCCACTACGTGGCGCTGTACAGGCGCTACCTGGCGCTAGAGCTTCATGAATAAGGCCCCAAATCTGTAGGAATTAATCAAGGCAACTCAACTTGCAGTTTGGTTCTCTTACGGGGAGGCCGATTCATTAATAGCGCCAGGTAGCAACAGATGAGCGACTGTAGCGTGATTTTTTCAGCGCCAGCCAGTATTCGCTGTGCTTGGCCGGCGTTAGCTTGATGACAGCGACTCAGTCGGTGTGCGGTAATGTTGAATACGGGCTGGGGGGTCGCTGTTTCACAGGTCCAGCGTTGTATGTGAGCGCCTGACAACGAATGGCCAGAGCGAACGGCTAGCTTCATATTCATCAACAAATCACGCTCCGAATGTGCTGTCGCTGTCCATTCCTTGTTTAAACCCCAGAGCGCTGGCGGCGATGTGTATTAACTAGTTTTTAACCCCTAAACAACCATATTTTTTGAATGTAACATTATACATGTTTTTAGAATCATTTTGTAATATGAATACATTAATATCAGACATGTAAGATCAATTCTGCACATATTTTTTTTAATTTTTTTTTTGACTTAAAAATAAATCCTAACATTGCAGAAGTGGTCTCCGATTTTTTGACATTAAAAAAATAATAAAATAAATTAATACCAATTAATTAGGAATAATTATAGATTGCTCCATTGAAATGCATTGGACATCGCCAGGGAGCGACAGCTCATACCTGGCGCTGTGAGGGAATTTGCAGCGGCGCTGTTCGGTCCAGGCGGCTTCATGATGAATGCCGCGCTAGCCGTCGCTCTCGCCGGCGCTAGCCTCATTTTGCTTGATAAATGCGTCATTGTGACCGCCGCCGGGCGTACTTGAGTCGGTAGTCGCCGTTAGCTGCCGCTACCTGGCACTCGTCAGACACTACCTGGTGCTATCGCTTGATGAATAAGGGCATAAGTAGTCAGCTGAATTAAATTGCCAAGTCCAGTTGCCTTGCTTTATTCCTGCAGGTATACCATGGCCTGGATCAATGAGAACCTTCATAGACATGGCTGATGCCCCTTTATTCACAGCCCCCGAAATGTAGTATATACATAGCGAGTGCGGATCAACCCCGACCCATAAATATAATATAATATAGAGAAGAGCGCTGGCTTACCTTTATCT
Source organism: Gastrophryne carolinensis (assembly GCA_027917425.1). Classification (NCBI taxonomy): domain Eukaryota; kingdom Metazoa; phylum Chordata; class Amphibia; order Anura; family Microhylidae; genus Gastrophryne; species Gastrophryne carolinensis. The sequence goes on from CM051243.1 coordinate 13,956,532, forward strand.
GCAGCTTCCAGCAGTGGCAGACTGGAGAGTAAAACTGACTCTAAGGACCCTCATACAGTAATGCAAATACCGAACCATATTGTTCAATCCGTAAGATGCACCAAGGATTTAGAGGAGAAAAACAAATGGTGTGCTAAAATACCCCCTCCCAATCACCCCATTACAGACAGCGTGCAAACTCCCCACAGTCACCCCATTGCAGACCCCACATTACAGGCAGTGTGTGAGGCATCCCAAATACAGGCAGTGTGAGTGGCATCCCAAATACAGGCAGTGTGTGTGGCATCCCAAAAACAGGCAGTGTGTGTGGCATCCCAAATACAGGCAGTGTGTGTGGCATCCCAAGTACAGGCAGTGTGTGTGGCATCCCACGTACAGGCAGTGTGTGTGGCATCCCGAATACAGGCAGTGTGTGTGACATCCCAAATACAGGCAGTGTGTGTGGCATCACAAATACAGGCAGTGTGTGTGGCATCCCAAATACAGGCAGTGTGTGTGGCATCACAAATACAGGCAGTGTGTGTGGCATCACAAATACAGGCAGTGTGTGTGGCATCCCAAATACAGGCAGTGTGTGTGACATCCCAAATACAGGCAGTGTGAGTGGCATCCCAATTACAGGCAGTGTGTGTGACATCCCAATTACAGGCAGTGTGTGTGACATCCCAAATACAGGCAGTGTGTGTGGCATCCCAATTACAGGCAGTGTGTGTGGCCTCCCAAATACAGGCAGTGTGTGGGGCATCCCAAATACAGGCAGTGTGTGTGGCATCCCAAGTACAGGCAGTGTGTGTGGCATCCCAAGTACAGGCAGTGTGTGTGGCATCCCAAACACAGGCAGTGTGTGTGGCATCCCAAATACAGGCAGTGTGTGTGGCATCTCAAATACAGGCAGTGTGTGTGGCATCCCAAATACAGGCAGTGTGAGTGGCATCCCAAATACAGGCAGTGTGTGTGACACCCCAAATACAGGCAGTGTGAGTGGCATCCCAAATACAGGCAGTGTGTGTGGCACCCCAAATACAGGCAGTGTGTGTGGCATCCCAAATACAGGCAGTGTGTGTGGCATCCCAAATACAGGCAGTGTGTGTGGCACCCCAAATACAGGCAGTGTGAGTGGCATCCCAAATACAGGCAGTGTGTGTGGCATCACAAATACAGGCAGTGTGTGTGGCATCCGAAATACAGGCAGTGTGAGTGGCATCCGAAATACAGGCAGTGTGAGTGCCATCCCAAATACAGGCAGTGTGTGTGGCATCCCAAATACAGGCAGTGTGAGTGGCATCCGAAATACAGGCAGTGTGAGTGGCATCCGAAATACAGGCAGTGTGAGGCATCTCAAATACAGGCAGTGTGTGTGGCATCACAAATACAGGCAGTGTGTGTGGCATCACAAATACAGGCAGTGTGTGTGGCATTCCAATTACAGGCAGTGTGTGTGGCATCACAAATACAGGCAGTGTGTGTGGCATCACAAATACAGGCAGTGTGTGTGGCATCCCAAATACAGGCAGTGTGAGTGGCATCCCAAATACAGGCAGTGTGTGTGGCATCCCAAATACAGGCAGTGTGTGTGTGTGGCATCCCAAATACAGGCAGTGTGAGTGGCATCCCAAATACAGGCAGTGTGTGTGGCATCCCAAATACAGGCAGTGTGTGTGGCATTCCAAATACAGGCAGAGTGTGTGGCATCCCAAATACAGGCAGTGTGTGTGGTATCCTAATTACAGGCAGTGTGTGTGGCATCACAAAAACAGGCAGTGTGAGTGGCATCCCAAATACAGGCAGTGTGTGTGGCATCCCAAATACAGGCAGTGTGTGTGGCACCCCAAATACAGGCAGTGTGTGTGGCATCCGAAATACAGGCAGTGTGAGTGGCATCCGAAATACAGGCAGTGTGAGTGGCATCCCAAATACAGGCAGTGTGTGTGGCATCCCAAATACAGGCAGTGTGAGTGGCATCCGAAATACAGGCAGTGTGTGTGGCATCCCAAATACAGGCAGTGTGTGTGGCATCCCAAATACAGGCAGTGTGAGTGGCATCCGAAATACAGGCAGTGTGTGTGGCATCCCAAATACAGGCAGTGTGAGTGGCATCCCAAATACAGGCAGTGTGAGTGGCATCCCAAATACAGGCAGTGTGTGTGGCATTCCAAATACAGGCAGTGTATGAGGCATCCCAAATACAGGCAGTGTGTGTGGCATCCCAATTACAGGCAGTGTGAGTGGCATCCCAAAAACAGGCAGTGTGAGTGGCATCCCAAATACAGGCAGTGTGAGTGGCATCCCAAATACAGGCAGTGTGTGTGGCATCCCAAATACAGGCAGTGTGAGTGGCATCCCAAATACAGGCAGTGTGTGTGGCATCCCAAATACAGGCAGTGTGTGTGGCATCCCAATTACAGGCAGTGTGTGTGGTATCCCAATTACAGGCAGTGTGTGTGGCACCCCAAATACAGGCAGTGTGAGTGGCACCCCAAATACAGGCAGTGTGTGTGGCACCCCAAATACAGGCAGTGTGTGTGTGGCACCCCAAAAACAGGCAGTGTGAGTGGCATCCCAAATACAGGCAGTGTGTGTGGCATCCCAAATACAGGCAGTGTGTGTGGCATCCCAATTACAGGCAGTGTGAGTGGCATCCCAAATACAGGCAGTGTGTGTGGCATCCCAAATACAGGCAGTGTGTGTGGCATCCCAATTACAGGCAGTGTGTGTGGCATCCCAATTACAGGCAGTGTGTGTGGCCTCCCAAATACAGGCAGTGTGTGTGGCACCCCAAATACAGGCAGTGTGTGTGGCCTCCCAAATACAGGCAGTGTGTGTGGCATCCCAAATACAGGCAGTGTGTGTGGCATCCCAAATACAGGCAGTGTGTGTGGCATCCCAAATACAGGCAATGTGTGTGGCATCCCAAATACAGGCAATGTGTGTGGCATCCCAATTACAGGCAGTGTGAGTTGCATCCCAAATACAGGCAGTGTGTGTGGCATCCCAAATACAGGCAGGGTGTGTGTGTCCCCTGGTTGCCAGAACCGGCGTCCCGGTAAGTATTTATGTGGAGGTGGAGGTAGATTATTTTCTGTGTGTGTGTGTCTCTATGTGTTTATGTCGGCAAGAGACGGCTGCGGCGTGGAGGCTTGGGAATGTATTATTATTATTACAGACCCCACATTACAGGCAGTGTGGCATCCCAAATACAGGCAGTGTGTGTGGCATCCCAAATACAGGCAGTGTGTGTGGCATCCCAAATACAGGCAGTGTGTGTGGCATCCCAAATACAGGCAATGTGTGTGGCATCCCAATTACAGGCAGTGTGAGTGGCATCCCAAATACAGGCAGTGTGTGTGGCATCCCAAATACAGGCAATGTGTGTGGCATCCCAATTACAGGCAGTGTGTGTGGCCTCCCAATTACAGGCAGTGTGAGTGGCATCCCAAATACAGGCAGTGTGTGTGGCATCCCAAATACAGGCAGGGTGTGTGTGTCCCCTGGTTGCCAGAACCGGCGTCCCGGTAAGTATTTATGTGGAGGTAGATTATTTTCTGTGTGTGTGTGTCTCTATGTGTTTATGTCGACAAGAGACGGCTGCGGCGTGGAGGCTTGGGAATGTATCTTTTGTTTCTTTTTTTACATTCGCCTGATAAGACTGGCACAAAAAGTGTGTATTATGGAGCAAAAAGTTATTTTTAGGCACATAGACTTTATAACTTTTCCATGCTCGCCATTACATTACAGCTGAGTTCACGGCCCAATTCCTTTGTACCTCTAGTCCAAGACTAGCTTCCGGAAATGTGACACGAACATCTCAAGATCCCACAATAAGCGGCTGAGAAAACGAATGCAGTGCTGATAGCTGCCGGTTAGAGACAGGTAAGCCGGCACACCTTTACCTCTGCTCGACTCCATGACCCCAGGCAGTCTGCAAGCCACATGTTGCTCCCAAACTACAGGTTGGGGACCGCTTATGTGGGACATAACCAGACAAAAAGGAAACCACTGCTACCAACCTACAAACTTTTCAGGGTGGGAAAGAGGGACATTTGTTAAATTAGGCCACGCCCCCTCATTGATTGATGGATAGGAGATAAAATGTAGTTACAACAATAGAAACACTTTAAATAGGCAAATTAATCATTTATTGCTGCAGATCTGCATGTTACACCTCAAAGAGGGACAATATGTAAATGAAGCCACACCCCCTCATTGAGGGATGGATAGGAGATGGGATGTAACAGTTATGTAGCGGGCGCGTGCCTGGCTGTGGGCACGCGCTCTGGGAGCGAGGGGGGTTCTTGCACCTAGGGTAGGGCATCCCATGTCGGTGCGGCATGTGTGGGTGGAGGTGCACTTACTGGTTAGAACGCCGCTTGGATCCAGAGATGACACTCATGGTTGAACTCAACTTGGTCTTTATTGGTTGGCTTCCTTCCATGGCAAACACAGCAATCAGTCAGTACAGCACGATCCACAGGTTACAACGACAGTCAATGGTAATGGTCACCTCCATGGCTGTCTCTCAGCTCCTCCAAACTACATTGTACTGCATCCCCTCTTAGCAAAGTCTAGGCGTAGAACACTCTAGATAGGTCTCCTCCTTATGTAACCTTGGTATTGTTGCCTTTCCAAACACTGTTGCGAGTCCCAACCAATGGCAGGGCAGGGAATGTTGCCAATGCCATTTGGCTTAGGCCCTTATTTAACAAGGGATAGCGCCAGGTAGCAAATGGTGAGCGAACGGTAATGACGCTCACCGCCACGAGAACGCCGGCTCCCCTCCGCAATCACACATTTATCAAGCCGATCCTGCTTAGCAAATGGTGAGCGAACGGTAATGATGCTCACCGCCACGAGAACGCAGGCTCCCCTCCGCAATCACACATTTATCAAGCCGATCCTGCTTAGCGATTGACAGAGCGCCAGATAGCGAATCATTCATCATTATTCCAGCCTCAGCCCACAGCGCCAGCGAACGACCTTGAACAGCGCCAGGTATGACCTCTCGCTACCTGGCGCTCTCCAATGCATTTCAATGGAGCAATCTTTAAATATTCATAATTAATTGCTATTATTATTATTATTTTTTTTTTTTAAATGTCAAAAATTCTGTGACCACTTCTGCAATGTTAGATTTTTTTTTTAAGGTAAAAAAAAAAAAAAAAGAAAATTTGTGCAGAATTGATATTACAGGTCTGATATTAATGTATTCATATTACAAAATGTTTTGAAAAACATGTTTTTTTTTTTTTCTAAAAATATGGTTGTTTGGGGGTTAAAAAACTACTTTTAACCCATCGCCGCCAGCGCTCTGGGGTTTAAACAAGCATTTCACAGCGCGAGAATTTTTTGAGCGTGATTTGTTAATGAATATGCTGGGAGCCGTTCGCTATGGCCATTCGCTGTCATGCGCTCCCATACAGCGCGGAACCTGTCAAACAGCGACTCCTAACCCCGTATTCAACATTACCGCACACCGACTGAGTCGCTGTCAACAGCCGAACAACGGCCAAGCACAGCGAATACTAGCGGGCGCTGTGAAAATAACGCTACTGTCGCTCATCTGTCACTACCTGGCGCTATTAATGAATCGGCCTCTTAGTCTCTATTTACAAACTTAAAGAAGGCTCCTAGACCATTAAAGTACTGTTTGATCCATTTCTTAGGCAATACTGCCATCATGTGGTTTCATGACGCAATAGGCCTAAGAACTGCATCCAACAGGTTTAACTACTCTAATTAATGGTTCTATTCACAATCAGGGCCTACTCCACTGACAGGGCTCTAATGTTTTCTACTGTAAGTGTTGCCCATGGTTTCCTCCCGTCACTTCTACAACATTGATGCAGATCTGCATGTTAAACCATGACATGGACTCAAAAGAGGAACAGTCCCTCCGAATCAGGGACAGTTGGGAGGTATGCAGAAGAAGGAGGTTCTTCCCAGATCTCCTAGCTATCGCCCAGCACAGCTGAATTAATCTTTGTGTTGGATAGCTACTGATAATAACAGGTTGGACACTAGGCGGTATGGGCTGCTAAATATGTCGCTCTTTGGTGTCCACCACTACACTTTACAATACAGCAAGAACAGCAGTACATATGTGAGCAGGGCTTTCGGACAATTGCCCCAGAGTCACCTGTGAAAAGCTGTTCATAGTAATCTATGGGCGCTTTCACATACATACCTCCCAGCTGGCCCTGATTTGGCAGGACTGTCCCTCATTTGAGTGCATGCCCCTCTGTCCCTCATTGTTCTCATTTGTCTTTCTTTGAGGTGTAACATGCAGATCTGCACCAATAAATTGTGACGGGTGGAAACCATGGGCAACACTAAAAGTAGAAACCATTAGAGCCCTGTCAGTGGAATAGGCCTCTGATAGTGATAGAAACCTTTAAATAAAAAAAAAAAGAAAAAAAAAGAAACCTTTAAATAGTGTAGTTAACCAACCTGTTAGATGCATTTCTTGGGGTCATTGCATCATGAAACCACATGATGGCAGTGTTGCCTAAGGAATGGACCTAACAGACACTTTAATGGTCTGGCGTTCCCCTTTAGTTTGGTAAATAGAGACTTAGCCAGGTGGCATTGGCAACAACACCTGCTCTGCCATTGGTTGGGGACTCGTAACGGGGAGGCCGATTCATTAATAGCGCCAGGTAGCGACAGATGAGCGACTGTAGCAGTATTTTCACAATGCCCGCTAGTAGTCGCTGTGCTTGGCCGTTGTTCAGTTGTTGACAGCGACTCAGTCGGTGTGCGGTAATGAAAAAGTATATCTACAAAATGGTGTGCACAGCTGAATAAGACTACTTAAATAAAAAAGGGGGGTGCTGGCAGCGTGGGAAACCATAAAGCAACAATTAATCCAAAAGAAAGGGCCCTAGAGTAGCCCAACAGCCCCACACCATATGCCGCACACCAAAATATCTCTGTATCAAAAATAGTTTATTCATTGAATCTCAAACTACATCTCTACAACAACATTGAAGACAAGTTAAAAAACATGTATATACAATTTAAAAACGTGGAGGTACATCCAGAATCAGTTCTCAAAATCAATTGATTAATGATAATGCTAACCCCTATGCATATCTTATGCACACATGTATGACTATAATATTGTTATGTACAGCTGAGGATCTTGCCGTGAAAAAGTATTTATATCTACAAGTGCTAATGTACAAGAAAAGTGGTGTCTAGACCAGTGAATGAACTGTCCACCATGTGAATATATATGTATATATATACTAAAAATTAAATCCCACAAAATAATTGATATATAACAAAGAGTGCTTGTGTAATGTGTGCCCTAAATGACAATAAAAGGTGCAGTAAGACCCCTCAAACTAGAAACATGATAAACGTGTATGGTTAGCAGAGAAAATTTACATCACCGTATATTTAGAACATGGACTCCTCCAGCAATGAAAAACCGCCACCGACGCGTTGCGTGGCGCTACGCCACTTCGCCAGGGTGTATGGTTTGCTATTTGCCCCCGTCTCCTTATAAACTCACCTGTGTAAACTGCTGCTCCAATGAGCAGAAGCCCGGCGGTCCCCTCGCGCGCGCCCCGTCCGGCGATAGTACTTCCGCCGCAGGGGTCACGCACTCGAGGCCACGTCACCTCCGCCCAATGGAACGCATTCAACATGCGGTAATGTTGAATATTGGGTGAGGAGTCGCTATTTGACAGGTTCCGCGCTGTATGGGAGCGCATGACAGCGAATGGCCATAGCGAACGGCTCCCACCATATTCATTAACAAATCACGCTCCAAAAATTCTCGCGCTGTGAAATGCATGTTTAAACCCCAGAGCGCTGGCGGCGATGGGTTAAAAGTAGTTTTTTAACCCCCAAACAACCATATTTTTTGAAACCAAAAAAAACAAGTTTATAAAAACATTTTGTAATATGAATACATTAATATCAGACCTGTAATATCAATTCTGCACAAATTTTTTTTTTATTTTTTTTTTTACCTTAAAAAAAATATCTAACATGGCAGAAGTGGTAACAGAAATTTTCACATAAAAAAAAAAAAAAAAGAATTATTAACAATTAATTATGAATATTTAAAGATTGTTCCATTGAAATGCATTGGAGAGCGCCAGGTAGCGAGAGGTCATACCTGTCGCTGTTCAAGGTCGGACGCTGGCGCTGTGGGCTGAGGCTGGAATAATGATGAATGAGTCGCTATCTGGCGCTCTCTCAGTCGCTAAGCAGGATCGTCTTGATAAATGTGTGATTGCGGAGGGGAGCCGGCATTCTCGTGGCGGTGACCGTCATTACCGTTCGCTCACCAGTCGCTACCTGGCGCTATCCCTTGTTAAATAAGGGCCTTAGTTGTAGTAGCAACAATACAGAGGTTATAAAAGGGAGAGACAACCCTTCCAGAGTGTTCTTACGTTTGGAGCTTGTCATGAAGGGAAGCGTTTCAATGTAGTGGAGGAGCTGAGAGATGGCCATGGAGGAAACCAATGGATTGTACTGTTTGCTGTAACCTTTGGATTATGCCTGTACCTGAACTTTGCTGTGTTACCATGGATGGAAGCCAACCAATAAAGACCATGTTCAGTTCCCCTAAGAGTGTCATCAATGGAGACCAGCGACGTCTGAAGCCAGTAAGTGCACCTCCACCCACACATGCCACACTGACATGGGATGACCTACCCTAGGTCCAAGAACCCCCCTCGCTCCCCAGGCCAGGCACACGCCCGCTACAAAATGATTCATTTGCCTATTCAAAGTGTTTATATTGTTGTAACTGTTACATACTATCTCCTATCCATCTCTTAATGTGGCCTAATCAAAAAATTGTCCCTCGTTCTCACCCTGAAAAGTTGGGAGGTATGCACACATGCTTTGGGCGTTTGCTGAGCGATCTTATCCTTGCCAGCAGCATGTGGAGGGCACAGCCTGTGAGTGGAAAGAGCAAATGCTGATGACCTCCAACACTAGTGGTGGTGGGACGCTTGCTTGTAAAACCAGTCAAAGGGCTACCAGGGAAATCCCCCGGTGGGCACCTTGGCCTCCTCTGAAGGTCCTGAGGTCTGAAGGACCTCTTCTGAACGTCTTCATTACCAAAATCCGAACGATGTAAAGCATATTTTTATATACAATAGCGTCTTGCATATTGTTTCTGTACTTGAACCCTGAATATAAGCCGGTGATACTTGCATCGAAGTGTGGGCTGGCCCCCAGAGTCCATTCTACTGGTTGTCCCCAGTCTGACACTGCACCTACCTGTGTCATGTAAAACCTTTGCGTGGTTCAGAAAGCGCCATCCATTTAAGGAGGGCAGCCCACATGACTGGCCTGCGTTCCTGTCCGGAGGCAGACCAGCCACGTGGAAGTTGTCACGGGGGGAAGTGACCTCAGGGGGAGGGGAGTATAAAGGGGACGTCCGTCCCCTTCTCCTTCCTCTTTGACCCCCGGCGTGGATGGACGAGCAGTCCCACCGCCCGCCCTGTTATTTGGTCATGGTTGGGTTTGTTCGGCCACAGTCCTGGGGGGGTGGGGGATTGGGGGGCTTTGGGGGGTTTTGAATATGTGTTAAGGTTTTTGTATGGCTAGTTATTTATTGTATTAAAAAAAAAAAAAAAAAAGTAATTTTGTAATATGGCTGTTGGCACCTGTTGGGGGTGCTGCAGTATTCATTATTTATTTGAGTTGAAGTATGTTGTACCCCAAAAAAAATTTAAAAAATGGAGGACATGTCATAATTTGTATATAAATTAATGTATTGTTATTTATGTATGTTTTGGTTTATTGGAAATTTTGGATTGTATTTGTCACAGCCGTTGGGCGGGTCTCTTCTCAGGTTTCGGGTCTGAGGTAGCATTTCCATTGGTCGGGTATGCGGCTGTTTCCAGTGGAAACCGGCCGGGACGATTTTGGTTAAAGAAATTTGGATGGTTGGGGTTCAAGTAGGGAAGGGGATGTTTGGCCAATGGCGGTTACCTGATTAAGCTCCCTGGCCTAGGAGGTGTGCGGCCGAGTTTATGTTGGCTTCCGCGTGGTGGGGGGTCGGGATGTTAATTTTGTTCCCTTCCCTTCATTCTGGTGATCATAGGCTTCTCAGACCCGGAACAATAGGGGGGACTCTTTTCTGCTTGTACATTTTGTTTATATATGTTGGGCTGTGGCCGATTAAATTTAGAGGCTGATTTATTAATAGCGACATGTAGCGACAGTTGAGCGACTGTAGCGGTATTTTCACAGCGCCCGCTAGTAGTCGCTGTGCTTGGCCGTTGTTCGGTTGTTGACAGCGACTCAGTCGGTGTGCAGTAATGTAGAATACAAGGTGACGAGTCGCTATTTGACAGGTTCCGCAATGTATGGGAGCGCATGATAGTGACTGGTCAGAGCGACCGGCTCCCACTATATTCATCAAAAAATCAGGCTCTAAAAATTCAAGCGCTGTGAAATGCATGTTTAAACCCCAGAGCGCTGGCGGTGATGTGTAGTTTTTTAACCCCCAAACCACCATATTTTTGGAAACCAAAAAAAAATAATTTTTAAGAATTTAGTAATATGAATACAATAATATCAGACCTGTAATATCAATTCTGCACACATTTTTTTTTCCCTTAAAAAAATTATCTAACATGGCAAAAATGGTCACAGAATCTTTCACATTTAAAAAAAAAAAAAAAAACATTAATAACTATTAATTATTAATATTTAAAGATTGTTCCATTGAAATGCATTGGAGAGCGCCAGGTAGCGAGAGGTCATACCTGTCGCTGTTCAAGGTCGGACGCTGGCGCTGTGGGCTGAGGCTGGAATAATGATGAATGAGTTGCTATATGGCGCTATCTCAGTCGCTAAGCAGGATTGCCTTGATAAATGTGTGATTGTGGTGGGGAGCCGGCGTTCTCGTGGCGGTGCCCGTCATTACCGGCCGCTCACCAGTCGCTACCTGTCACTATTCCTTCATAAATAAGGGCCTTAATCTTTCCCACGCCATGATGGTCCGGACTTGTTATTTTGGTGGTGGGAGGTGTATGACGCAGGGCATTTGGAACGCTAGACCAGTCATGTTTCTTTTTCCATTTGGTGACAAAATCACTTTGATTATATGCAGATAATGTGATCTGGGGACACACAACCATTGTTGGTTCAGCATAGTTGTTTTATTGTGCAGTTTGAGTTGATATGATACAAACTTAATAAAGAATACAAAAATTATTGCTCCATGTGCAAGGCATGTACTCCATTACAGTAATCTGTAGGGCTTCTCCATTAGGAGGAAGGAGATAGGTCTGAGCCTGGTCCCTGCCCATTATAAGGCCACGAAAGAGTCCCCTGGGCGATCAGCAAGTCTTTCAGTGCCAGGAAGTATTCAAAATCAAGTGGTAACTGTGGGATGGGGGTCCCAACTACATTAGTGGTCTAGACCAAAACCCAGGGCTGCCGGCTCTGGATTCATAATGACTCCTCCAGGGGCAGCCTCTGGCCTTCACCCTGGGGCATCCCAAATCAGGATGCCCTGATGTGTGACCTCCCCCCAAATTGACGCAAAACTCACCTTTCCCCTGGCTCCCACAACGATGTAAACAACGCCGGGCGCATCCCCAGCATCTCTGGGCTGAGGCGCATTTTAGCGCCCACTGGGGGTGGGAGTGTGCCCAAGTCTAAAGGGAAACCAGCAGCCGCTCGCACTCACTATTGTGAAAATCCCAGGTTTTTTTCCGCCTTAAAGTGGACCTTCATTTAATGAAAAGCCAAAACCCTTAATAAACTATTCGCCAGCATCTAAAATTGATACATTTAACGTTTTTAGTCACTTACTTATTATTCTTTCCCTCACTGGCCTGCAACTCTGTTCAGCACTCTAGGATACAGGGGCGGCCATCTTGGCTAAGTAGCATCAGTTACTGAGGAGAGGAGAGGGGTCAAAAGTGTAGGGGAGTGGGGATATATCTGTACTTTGCACTAGTAGAGCAGAGCTGAGATCTGGAAAAGGTCAGCAATCCCAGAATGCAGAGCAGCACAGTCAGAAGGCACTTCCTGTTTGCAGGCTGCCTGTTGTCCCATGAGCCGCCATCTTGGATGTTTAAAGGCTCCTAAAATGCAATAGATGCAGGTAGGATGATTTTTAATGTGAGCAATCTGTATGTACAGTGGGGGAAAAATATAAGATAGACTCTTATTCAGGGTGAAGGTCCGGATTAATATGAGCAATCTGTATGTACGGGGGGGAACATATAAGGTAGACTCTTATTCAGGGTGAAGGTCCGGATTAATGTGAGCAATCTGTATGTACAGGGTGGGGGAAACATATAATATAGACTCTTATTCAGGGTGAAGGTCCGGATTAATATGAGCAATCTGTATGTACGGGGGGGAACATATAAGATAGACTCTTATTCAGGGTGAAGGTCTGGATTAATGCGAGCAATCTGTATGTACAGGGTGTTGGAAACATATAAGATAGACTCTTATTTAGGGTGAAGGTCCGGATTAATGTGAGCAATCTGTATGTGCAGGGTGTGGGAAACATAAGATAGGCTCTTATTCAGGGTGAAGGTCCACTTTAATGCTGCTGCTCCCTACAGGCCCAGCTTCAAGAGACACTGGAATGGAGTAGAGCGCCCCCTGTAAAAACGAAATGGTACGCTGAAAATCCTGTCACCTCTGGATTTTATTCCTGCCAGAAGAAGAAAACCACAAGCTTGTGTGTTTAAGTTTCTCCTGATTGATTCTCAATCATTTTTTAAAGAATCAACCAGAAAGACTACAGATGAGTAACTGATAAATTCTGGGTTTACAGGCAGTGGGAGTAGGTGGGCTGGGGTGGACATAGACCCTACCTGGCATAGCATTGCCAAGGCGCGTTAAGGTCTGCTTTAAAAAATAAATGGAAATGGTTTCTAAAGGCAGCCCTGACCATTAAAGTGGACCAACACCCTCCCCTGATCGGCCCAGGAATCTATAAGATTCCCGGACCGATCAGCTCCCTGACTGCGGGACACCCCGATCGGTGTGTGAAACCCCCCCCAGATCCCCGAAAATCCTACCTGATCCTCGTTCCAGCGGCACATGCCCGGGCCTACGCTGCCTCCCGCTCGTCCCTCTAGCAGGGCGCGCAGCCGCGCCGGCCGTTTGTGAATCGCTCAGCTTGTCCGTCGGCGGCGATTGGACGAGCGAGTCACGTGGGAGCGGGGTCAGGTGAGTTTTCGGGGCTTTCACACAGCGGGGCGCCCACGATCGGGGTGCCCCGCGGAAGTGGACGAATACCCAGGATAGTCAAAATCCTGGGTGTTGGTCCACTTTAATAGCGACACATGCAACACACAAGCAAACGTTACCAGCACACCAAGACACTTTTTCTGGTTTACAACATGTAAAAATAGTAAAAAGAGAACACTGTGTAAAGGCATCGTATACAAAGCTGGTAATAATGGCGCGTGCTTCACCCGCATCCACATGGCCGGATTTTGGCTGCAGTTTTTGGGTTTGCGCTTTACAGCACACACAAATATACGCACACACATATAGTGGCTTAAAAGGTCCATAATGTCCAGTTTGTGTATGCGCATTTAGTGGAGCCAACCCATCACTTACTACAGGTGGTCCACATTTCTTGTTCCCAGAATGCTTCCAGGGTAAATGGCTTGTAGATGTGGATTCAGCCATTGACCTCAGACAGGGCTATCGGTGGTGGTGCTGACAGGTGACCCGCTGGGCTGCTTCTTGCTGCACCTCCGCGCCACATCCGTTCTCCTGTAGGGCTGGTTTCTCAGATCTGCCAGAAAGGTAGAGAAGAGGTTAGCAATGCTGGTCAACACTTTCTCACCAGGGAGTCACAACCAACCACAGCCCTGTTCAACGATTAAACCGGACCAAGTGCCGAGTGTTATTGCAGCCTGTGCCGTGACACTGCGCATGCGGGAGATCTGAGGGGCGGTGCAGTGCATGGCGGGACGGCAAGATGGCGCTGCCCGAGGGACTGCCGAAGTGCGATGTGACTGGACAGGTAATCTCGGGGGGCGAGTAAGCCAGTTTTGGGGAGTTTTTATTAACTCCCCAATACCTTAAATGTTCTTCTTTAAACCGGACCAACACCCGTTATTACATTAACGGCTGTTGATCCGGCTCGTCGCTGCTAGAAAGAAGCTCGGGGGGGGGAGCATCCAGAATGCTGGAGCCCCCTCGCACCTAAATGCACAGGATACGTATAATACTCACATTTCTAACGAGCCAGCGCCGGGAAAGGAGTCCCGTGATTGGCCGCCAGCCGGTCACGTGGGCTGTAGTCGCGTTCTCTGTGCCGGCCGCTGGCAGGACCCGACCACGGGGACCAAGTGAGTATTATACGTATCCTGTGTATTTAGGTGCGATGGGGGCTCCAGCGTTCTGGATGCCCCCCCCCCCCCCCCTCGAGCTCTCTTTCTAGCAGCAAAGAGCCAGACCAACACCCGTTAATGTAATAACGGATGTTGGTCCGGTTTAAAGAAGAACATTTAAGGTATTGGGGAGTTAATAAAAACTCCCCAAAACTGACTCCCCCCCCCCCGCGCCTGGGAAACCATAGGCAGGAAGGATAGTCTACAGCAGCAAAGCTACAGTGATGGGTGCAGAGCTGTCACTGCACATAAGCCACCAAGCACAGCCGCTGGCAGCTCAATGCAGGGAACCAGCCGGGCGACTACACTACCCCCCACCCAGAATGGCAAAGCAGGAGTTCCCGAGCAGCATGCACCCACACAAGGGGGGCACAAGGGACTCGATCTGACGTTCCAGTAGGTGGGCGCGTGCCAGACAACCACCAATCAGTTACTTGGCTGGACTATTATTTTAAAGGAAAAAAAATACTGTATCTGGGGCCTCCACCACACTTAATCCGGCCCTGCCTATAGCCCTGACCCCCAGTGCAGCACCGCAGACAAGAAACAAACCACACGGGGCCCCACAGCAGTCTGCAGTATCAGCATATAAAACTGCAGATATGATTTTTGCTATGGGGCCATGTGAGACCTACGTACGCCCCTGCCTATATAGCATGCCATATAAATATATATATATTTACAATATACATATACAATATTGGGTACTGTATATGGCCAATAGTTTGATAGGGTCATTTATTATTAGATCTAAGATCAGAGGCAAAAATCCAACTAATGGTTTATTTTGGGGGCAAAAATAGCCACACATAGGAATTTCCCCTCCTCATTTAACCCATTCGTGCAGTGAGTGTGCACAAGCCTGGAGCGGTGGGCTGCCCTAATCATGGCGCACGGGGAGCAGTTGGAGGGTTAAGGTGCCTTGCTCAATTAAGGATGCCAGTTCAAATAAAATCCCATATGAAGCCAGGGCAGAATATTCACCAGACCAACGATGAGTTTGATGAGATATGGGGGTGGCTGCTGATCATGTGGGACACACACAGCAATAGAGTATTCTCGACTTTAAGGCATTCCTGAGGGGTACTCACAAACCTCGTTGACTAGGGGCCACTGTGGGAATTTCTGGCTGGAGGTCCACTGTAACTAAAGGATATCCCATAACCCTAATGAAAAGTGACCTTCAGATATTCAATCTAACCTGTAATAATATCTTCGATGGCCCAGTTCTCCTCGTACACTCGTGGCTCTTTTGTCTGCAGCTTTTTGTTAAGTTCAGCCATCAGATTTACTTGGGGTTTGAGGGCTTTGGCAGAGGGAGACTAGAACCAGAAAGAGAGATTAGTTATTTAGAATCAATCATATCAGACGATGACAAACCACAACAATAATTGTATATATATATATATATATATATATATATATATATATATATATATATACACACACATTATATACTGGTCAATGTACATAACATATTTGCCAATGTAAACCATTAACACTGTAAAAAGCTCACTGTAAAAGTGGCAAGGATGAAGAAGCAGTGTCAATGTTGGGTTGAGGTGAGCAGGGGAGTTTTTAACTCCAGCATAGCCAGGACCATTTTAAATTACAGGCTGGTAAAACACCAGAGCTGCAGCAGATACCACGAGTATGGGAACACAGATTTTACAGGTGATAAAAGGTGCCTTTTATCAGTGGCTGCTGCTCTGGATTGCAGTGCTGATAAGTTATTGACCAAAAAATAGGTAAGAAGAAGAAAAATCAAACCTACCATGCCTAGCTATACAATAATCAGGAAGGATCTATCCCTATCCCTAGGAACAATATTTTTAGTTGCTTTTACCTGCTCATTCTAAATGTCACAGCAATAGACCAGCCTTGAAAACTTGTTTAATGTCCTACCTGTACCGGTTTCTCTGGTTGGGGCTTCTCTTCAGCCGATGCGGCTTCTTGCTTCCTCCACGCTTCAACATCTTGCTCAGCTTGCTGAGGACAATAGAAAGGAACAATGAGCCAACAAGTGCCACAATATAGTCTTCACCTGTCTCTATAAAGCTCCCAACATCATGCAGGTCAAACATTGTGTATTTGCTCTGTTTAGAGGTGCTTTCTGTTGCCTAATTGTACATTTGGTAAATGTACAGTGTCTTTAAAGTGGACCAACACCCAGTGGCGTTGCTAGGGCTGGTGTCACCCGGGGCGGTAGGAAATGGTGTCACCCCCCCCCCCAATGGTGTCAACCCCCCCCCCCCCCCCCAATGGTGTCAACCCCCCCCCCAAAGAAAACAAACAAAAAAAAAAGCATTTTTGCCGGCATGGTGGGAGCGGGCCGGCCGGTTCCGCGCTGACAGCGGAACCGGCCGGCCCGCTCTGCTGTCAGCGGAACCGGCCGGCCCGCTCCCACCATGCCGGCATTTTTAAAAAAAGCAAACACTTACCTGCAGGTCCGGAGCGTGGAGGCCGGCGCCGCTCTCAGCTGTCATCTGAGGGCGCGTCATCAGAGGCGCCCTCTGATGACGCGCCCTCAGATGACAGCTGAGAGCGGCGCCGGCCTCCACGCTCCGGACCTGCAGGTAAGTGTCTCTATACCGAGGGGTGACCGGCCGAGAGGTGTCACCCTCTAGGTCTGGTGTCACCCGGGGCGGTCCGCCCCCCCCGCCCCCGGGTCGCTACGCCACTGCCAACACCCTCCCATGATCAGCTCCCTGACTGCGGGGCACCCCGATCGGAAACCCCTAAATCCCTACCTGCTCCTCGATCCAGCGGCGCCCGCCGCCGCCTCCCGCGTGTCCCTCTAGCAGGACGCGCACCCGCGCCGGCCGTTTGTGAATGGCCGGCGTGCGCGCACGCCCTGTAAGAGTGACGCGCGGAAGGTGGCGCCAGGCGAGCTCTCTTGTCCGTCGCTGCCTCCCGCTTGTCCGCCGGTGGGGATTGGCTGCAGCGGTCACGTGGGAGCGGGGAGAGGTGAGTTGTTTTTGGGGCTTTCTGGGGGGTTTCACACAGCAGGGCACCCCCGATCGGGGTGCCCCACCAAAGTGGACCAAAACCCAGGATAGTCAAAATCCTGGGTGTTGGTCCACTTTAAACTTTAGAGTCACTTAAATATATTGAGATTTTATGTGATAGAGCAACACAAAGTATCAAGTATTTGTGAAGTGTAAAAAACATGCTTTTCCAAATTAAAAAAAAAAACTCTGATACACTTAAATAAAATCCACTGGGACCAGTTGCCCTTGGAAGTCACCAATAAATAGAGTCCCACCTGTGTGTTAATATATTTGCAGTAGAACTACAGGCCTCAGTGGTTTGTTAGAGAACATTAGTAATCAAACAGCATCATTAAAACCAAGGAACACACCAGACAGCTCAGGGATAAAGTTGTGGTGGAGTGTATTGCAGGGTTAGGTTATAAAAATTAGTCCAAGCTCTGGCGTTTACAAAGCACTGCCCAATCCATCATCCATAAATAGAAGGAGTATAACACAACTGCAAACCTTCAAGGACATGGCTGTCCACATAAACTGACAACCCAGACAAGGGGAATTAGAGAAGCAGCCAAGAGGTCCAGGATCACTCTGGAGGAGATTCACAGCTCAGGTGGAACAATCTGTCCACAGGACAACTGTTAGTTGTCTCCACAATTCTGTCCTTTACGGAAGAGTGGCTAGAAGAAAACACTTTTTGAAAACAAGCCATAAGAAGTCTGTGGTTTGCCCCAAGCTATGCTGAATGCAATGTGTGGAGGAAAGCAAACCCTGAACAAACCAATCCCACTGTACAGCACAGCATGAGGCTTTTTTCAGACTAGGACTGGGAAGCTGGGCAGAGTTGATGTGAAGATGGATGGAGCTAAATACAGGGCAATGCTGGAGAAAAATCTGTTAGAGGCTACAAAAGACCTGAGACTGGGGCGTAGCTTTACCTTCTTGCAGGACAACTAAGCATATGGCCAAAGTGGAAGGGTTAAAATCTAAATATATCTACGTATTGGCATGTCCTAGTCAAAGTCCAGACCTAAATCCAATTGGGAATCTGTGGCATGAACTGTTGTTCACAGATGCTCTCCAACCAATCTGACAGAGCTAGAGCTATTTTGTAAAAAATGGGAAAACATTTCAGCCTTTAGATGTGCAAAGCTGATAGAGACAGAACCCAACAGACTTGCAGCTGTGATTGCAGTTAAAGGATTGGCTCAGAGGACTGGATACTAATAAACACCACACTTTTTTTTTAATTTTAAAAGCAGGTATCATTTTCTTTACACTTAACTGATACTTTCTACGTTGCGTTGCTTTAGCAATCTCAATAAAATACATTAAAGTTTGTGGCTGTAACATTTAAAAATGTGAAAAACTTCAAGACGTGTGAATACTTTGTCAAGGCACTGTATACATGAGAATATACATATATACATGAGAAACTTATCAGGAGAGACTTAAAGAACTTAATTTGTACAGTCTGGAGGAAAGAAGGGAGAGAGGGGACATGATGGAGACCTTTATATATGTGAAAGGATTGAATAAGGTTCAGGAGGAAAGTGTTTTTAAGAAGAAGCTTAATGATAGAACAAGGGGCACAACCTGAAGCTAGTCGGGGGGAAGATCAGGAGCAATGTTAGAAAATATTATTTTACAGAAAGAGTAGTAGATGCTTGGAACAAACTTCCAGCAGAGGTAGTTGAAAAATCAACAGTCACTGAATTTAAACATGCCTGGGATAAGCACACATCTATCCTAAGATAAAGAGACCATACAGTATATACATAAGATACAGAGAACATACAGTATACACATAAGATACAGA
The DNA here is from genome assembly GCA_027917425.1 of Gastrophryne carolinensis. Classification (NCBI taxonomy): domain Eukaryota; kingdom Metazoa; phylum Chordata; class Amphibia; order Anura; family Microhylidae; genus Gastrophryne; species Gastrophryne carolinensis. Next base: position 13,975,686 of record CM051243.1, read on the forward strand.
GACCATACAGTATACACATAAGATACAGAGAACATACAATATACACATAACATACAGAGAACATACAGTATACACATAAGATACAGAGAACATACAGTATACACATAAGATACAGAGACCATACAGTATACACATAAGATACAGAGAACATACAATATACACATAACATACAGAGAACATACAGTATACACATAAGATACAGAGAACATACAGTATACACATAAGATACAGAGAACATACAGTATATACATAAGATACAGAGAACATACAGTATATACATAAGATAAAGAGAACATACAGTATATACATAAGATACAGAGAACATACAGTATACACATAAGATACAGAGAACATACAGTATATACATAAGATAAAGAGAACATACAGTATATACATAAGATACAGAGAACATACAGTATATACATAAGATAAAGAGAACATACAGTATATACATAAGATACAGAGAACATACAGTATATACATAAGATACAGAGAACACACAGTATATACATAAGATAAAGAGAACATACAGTATATACATAAGATACAGAGAACATACAGTATACACATAAGATACAGAGAACATACAGTATATACATAAGATAAAGAGAACATACAGTATATACATAAGATACAGAGAACATACAGTATACACATAAGATACAGAGAACATACAGTATATACATAAGATAAAGAGAACATACAGTATATACATAAGATACAGAGAACATACAGTATACACATAAGATACAGAGAACATACAATATACACATAACATACAGAGAACATACAGTATACACATAAGATACAGAGAACATACAGTATACACATAAGATACAGAGAACATACAGTATATACATAAGATACAGAGAACATACAGTATATACATAAGATAAAGAGAACATACAGTATATACATAAGATACAGAGAACATACAGTATACACATAAGATACAGAGAACATACAGTATATACATAAGATACAGAGAACATACAGTATATACATAAGATAAAGAGAACATACAGTATATACATAAGATACAGAGAACATACAGTATACACATAAGATACAGAGAACATACAGTATATACATAAGATAAAGAGAATATACAGTATATACATAAGATAAAGAGAACATACAGTATACACATAAGATACAGAGAACACACAGTATATACATAAGATACAGAAAACATACAGTATACACATAAGATCCAGAGAACATACAGTATACACATAAGATACAGAGAACATACAGTATATACATAAGATAAAGAGAACATACAGTATACACATAAGATACAGAGAACATACAGTATATACATAAGATACAGAGAACATACAGTATATACATAAGATACAGAGAACATACAGTATACACATAAGATACAGAGACCATACAGTATACACATAAGATACAGAGAACATACAATATACACATAACATACAGAGAACATACAGTATATACATAAGATACAGAGAACATACAGTATATACATAAGATACAGAGAACATACAGTATACACATAAGATACAGAGACCATACAGTATACACATAAGATACAGAGAACATACAATATACACATAACATACAGAGAACATACAGTATACACATAAGATAAAGAGAACATACAGTATATACATAAGATAAAGAGAACATACAGTATACACATAAGATACAGAGAACATACAGTATACACATAAGATACAGAGACCATACAGTATACACATAAGATACAGAGAACATACAATATACACATAACATACAGAGAACATACAGTATACACATAAGATAAAGAGAACATACAGTATATACATAAGATAAAGAGAACATACAGTATACACATAAGATACAGAGAACACACAGTATATACATAAAATACAGAGAACATACAGTATACACATAAGATCCAGAGAACATACAGTATACACATAAGATACAGAGAACATACAGTATATACATAAGATAAAGAGAACATACAGTATATACATAATATACAGAGAACATACAGTATACACATAAGATACAGAGAACATACAGTATACACATAAGATACAGAGAACATACAGTATATACATAAGATACAGAGAACATACAGTATATACATAATATACAGAGAACATACAGTATATACATAAGATACAGAGAACATACAGTATACACATAAGATACAGAGAACATACAGTATATACATAAGATACAGAGAACATACAGTATATACATAAGATACAGAGAACATACAGTATACACATAAGGGCAGACTAGATGGACCGTATGGTCTCCTTGTGCCGTCAACCTTCTATGTTTCTATATAAAAGTTGAGAGTCTGACTTTATGTATTGTTATAATTGGAGATGAAGCTGGCATAAGAATTTCAGAGAGGACATGCAAGTTGATGAAATAAGGAGGCAACAGTCACCTCCTACTGTTTTTTCATTTTCTTTTTATTCTGTTCAAAGTTTTTAATAGAATATACAGAGCAAAAATACATAGGCTCAATTAGTTTGCTTACTTTCGTTAATAAACCAGAGCATAAAAATTACCTTGTAGGCCTTCACAAACCGAAGGAAGAATGGGAAGAATGCTGAGGGAGCGGTTGTCTTGCTATTCTCCCCAAAATACCCAACAACAGTTTCATAGGCTTCCTGGAAAGAAAAAGGAAATCAATACGCTCTGAGCAGGGGAAGTGGGGAGAGTCTAGCAGAAATCATTATGCATTTGACTTCTTGTGGCAGCTAGAGAGAACCTCTGTTATATCAGCCAAGTGCTCCCCAGCCCTGTCCTCCAATACCAGCAATAAGTCATATCTGGGTGATCGACGCACAGGCCTGTGTCTCAGGCAGCCAGCAGGGCAACAGCATGTCAGCGGTCCCAGCAGCAGAAATCTGTTGGTCATGGACGGCCTTTGGATGGATGGCCCTTGACGAGACTGGAAGATCTTGCCCCCCAATACACTTCTGCGCTTCCTTACTATTGGCCTACTGCCCCACATGGTTTTTGACCAGAAGCCCCCTGCGCGTAACCTAGCATCAAGCCTGATGCCAGGCAGAGGTACCCTCTTGCAGAAGCGTTCCCTAGCCGTTGGCTGCCAGCTCACTGCCCCATGTGACCACAAATGTTGGGTTGAACTGGCAGCCAGTGTGGAGGCAATGCAGATTTGGGGGAGTTCCTCCCGTATTAAGTATAATGCTAGGGGCGAGTGGACCAGCAGTCATTTTGGACTTCCGGCCTGCACTAAAACCTGTATTTGCCAGCACTAAAGTCCAATTGGAGCCCCAGTATGTGAAACCACCCAAGATTGTTGGTATACTTACCTCACAAGTGACCCCATGAGGCATGCACTATGCCCGCTGCTCCCCGCTCCCGATGCAGAGCTCTTTGGGCAAAAATAGTTCTATTCCCTGCATTAATATATATAACATAGCGGGTGGACACAGCCGCTCGGCGCCCCCTGACCATGGCATCCTATGCGATGGCCTACCTCGCACGCCCCAAAGGCCGACCCTGCTGTTGGTCTGCTTTAACCCCTTGTGCCTCCACTCAGTCTGCATTTAACCCTCTGCACCCTTTCCTTAACACACACTGGAGTAAACAGGTGAAAGGTAAGAGGGTAGTTTCGTGCTCCCTGAGTAATAGACGGATATTTTATTGTGCAATTTAGGTTGAGTTCGCGCCATCTGATGGGACTGTTCTGAAGTTTAGCTGTACAGTTGCAGATCAGATACACAGGCATGCTACTTTCTTCTAGTTATAGTTGAGTCAGAATATACACATTGCAGGGAAAAATCTAAAGCAGCCGACAAGCCGAAATTTAGAACTAATCTATTCTTGCCATTGATGTCCAGTCAAAAAATACTTGCGGTTATCATTGATGGCAGCTGCCACCTGCACAGTGCTGAACATGCCAACAGTGACCAGTAGTGTTCCCAGGTGAGCAGACCAAGGCCCTTATTTAACAAGGGATAGCGCCAGGTACCGAATGGTGAGCGAACGGTAATGACGCTCACCGCCACAAGAACGCTGGCTCCCCTCCGCAGTCACACATTTATCAAGCCGATCCTGCTTAGCGACTGACAGAGCGCCAGATAGCGAATCATTCATCATTATTCCAGCCTCACCCCACAGCGCCAGCGTCCGACCTTGAACAGCGACAGGTATGACCTCTCGCTACCTGGCGCTCTCCAATGCATTTAAATGGAGCAATCTTTAAATATTCTTAATTAATTGCTATTAATGTTTTTTGTTTTTTTTTTAAATGTCAAAAATTCTGTGACCACTTCTGCAATGTTATATATTTTTTTTAAGGTAAAAAAAAAAAAATTGTGCAGAATTGATATTACAGGTCTGATATTAATGTATTCATATTACAAAATGTTTTGAAAAACATGTTTTTTTATCCAAAAATATGGTTGTTTGGGGGTTAAAAAACTACTTTTAACCCATCGCCGCCAGCGCTCTGGGGTTTAAACAAGCATTTCACAGCGCGAGAATTTTTTGAGCGTGATTTGTTAATGAATATGCTGGGAGCCGTTCGCTATGTCCATTCGCTGTCATGCGCTCCCATACAGCGCGGAACCTGTCAAACAGCGACTCCTAACCCGTATTCAACATTTCCGCAAACCGACTGAGTCGCTGTCAACAGCCGAACAACGGCCAAGCACAGCGAATACTAGCGGGCGCTGTGAAAATAACGCTACTGTCGCTCATCTGTCGCTACCTGGCGCTATTAATGAATCGGCCTCCAAGTATCATATACACCCACATGGCAAACCATTGACCACTGATGGTCCTCTTTAATGAGACGTATGTCATCCTAACTTTGTTATTGTGTCTGGCGACTTACCTGTGCAGTCTTGGAATCAGATGCAAGCTGGGACATGATGTCCATTTTGGATTTCAGAAACTCCTTTAAAGTGAGGCTGTCATCCTGCTTAGTGAATTCTTTCTGTGCCTGCTCCATTCCAGCCTGCAGGGAGCGCACATCTGACAGCACTGCATCCAGAGACACTGAGCAAAAATATAGTAGGGGGGGTTAAATGGATATTCAGAGGAATTAATAACCAAAATGCAAGCATTTCGATTTAGAACCCACAAAAGAGGGAGCATAGAGCCTTTGGTCACTTTAAATTTTTGTACTTGTATGCAAACGTACATTTACGCTTTATTTTATTTAAGTACCTGAACTTTCAAACAGACTTTTTTACCGAACTAAGACAGCCAGTTGAATTACTAGTGAAACATCTTAGTAGTAGTATTAGTACAGCCAGGGCCGGCTTCAGGTTTATGTGGGCACTTGGGCTCAGTGGGCCCCTTTGTGGTGAAGAGTCGCGTCACATCACTGAGGGACGTCCCAAATCTGGATGCCCCCTGAGGATCATGTTATTTGGATCAAAACTCTAGTTTTGGTCTACTTTGAAGCGCACCAAACCCCTTTAAACCTGACCTCAGAGTCTAAATGAATCTGGATCCTCCTTATTTTGGATGCCCCTGTGTGTGACACCCCCCCCCCCTTTGTTCATTACTTTCCTGGAACTGGTGAATGCACTGTGTCGCCAGTTTGAGTTAATGGCCAAACCAGGGGGGTTATTTCACAAACAGGGGCATCCCCCTGTAAAGCAGACCAAAACCCAGGGGTGGAATTGCTTGCATAGTGGGTACAAGACAGATTGTAGGTTGGTCAGCAAGCTAACTGGTTTGAGTGCTGTGGCTCCTTTAAGACTTTTGTATCCTAATTGCCCTGCTCACGTGCACCTCCCAGGTTAGTTATAAAATGGTCTGAGCTGCTGCCACCCCCCCTTTGTTTCTTTTGAACTTGTGCAAGCACATGGGGTGTGGGGTCTAAGGCTGTACTGCAAGGTCTTTGACCCTTCCACCCCATGGCTTGCACTTGAGGTTTAGGGCAACCTCAGGTAAGCCTGCTGCCAATTTATCTATTGCATTGCATGTCCCAAATGGGGCTCTCAGAGATTAGAGTTAGGACGGCACCCCGCAGAGGCACCTTGGCGCTTGGTGGTGCAGCTTCAGCTACTTCTGCAGATGTGTGTGACCGAACCTCTGTTTTTAACCAAGTTTAGAGACAGATTGTAGGTTGGTCAGCAAGCTAACTAGTTTGAGTGCTGTGGCTCCTTTAAGACTTTTGTTGCATAGTGGGTATGCCAGCAATCCCAGGGGGTATCACACAGTGGGGTATCACAGATTGGGATTCTCCAGGGGTAGGAAATCAGCTGGGGTGGGCAACTTAAAAGCAGAAGCACTTCCTCCCCTGAGATATAAATCGAGATGCCCCATTGTGTGGAACCCCGCCATTCGAGGAGATGTGGCCACCAGCTGTGGCCATTCCCTCCCAGTCCACCACCGGTCAAGTGCCGTTGCACACCCCAAAGGCCGGCCCTGTCAGTGGGCCCCCCGGTGAGTGGGGGCCCCCAGCAGCTGCCCCGCCTTACTGGGTGCTGATGCTGGCCCTGAGTACAGCAAGTCCAGTAGCTTTGGCCCATTACTACAGATCCATTAGAGATCCATTGTGATCTCAGCTATGTAACAGTTAAATAACAGTCAAGTACACTATGCTTTTGCACCTGGCAACCAGGTTACAGTGTAATGTAACTGTCACTGCCTTATCAAGTGAGCTAAGAACAAGCATGCAGCTAAGACTGCAAATCAGGAGGATATTGAATGTACAAACATATTCCAGTTAAACAGCCAGAGGTGCACCTTGTGCAGAGCTACATGGGGTGGCAGTAGCTGTACCTGTTTCGGTTTTTCTTTTTTTTACTCTTAGTAGTAGTAAGTTGTTGTACCATGTTAGCCATCGATGTAATCGGGAAATCCAAGGTTACGGTAATACCATTTATTGGCTAACTCATTTAGATTGAAAATGCAAGCTTTCGAAGCTGTTCAAGCTTCTTCTTCAGGCATGCCTGAAGAAGAAGCTTGAACAGCTTCGAAAGCTTGCATTTTCAATCTAAATGAGTTAGCCAATAAATGGTATTACCTTAACCTTGGATTTCCTTTTTTAACTCTACTAATTTTTTGGTTCAGTTGAATTGTGGTGTGCCACTGCATGCTGTTATGTTTTGCAGTCAATCATTGGTGGCTCGCCGGCTGTGTCTCTACCCCCTACCCTTCACGGTTGCCGTTATCATAGGAAGAAGCCATGTGGAGGAGAGGTTCACCCCACTAAGCAGCTCACTAAAGGCTGCAGGTGAAGAAAAATTACAGCCGGCCAACAAGTCTCCTAAAGTTCTCACAACCATAAACCCCTCCTAGCAGAAGGTTGATAGCTACATGGCTGTTCACCCTTAAAACTATTCCTGCACAATTCAGAGCCACCCACTCCCATTGAGAAACTTTGACAAACCATTGACATCTTATACTTCATGTTTTCCTAAAGTGATTGTACCTTTACCCCTCCTTTGGTGTCCCTATAGCACTTTCTAAATACCTGTGGCAGCCTTCTCAATGAAGTGCAGCTCGGAATGGAATCCTTTCAGGTTTTGGTACTTCTCATTGATCACTCGCACCAGATAATGGAGCAGGGTCTGCTTTCGGTCTGTGGACTTGGTCTCCAGGAGCTACACGTAACAGATAAGTCTTTATAAGGTCTCAAAAACACTCTTTATATATCTTTAAATGAATCTTAGTGGTGCATTGAATAATAAAAAATCTACTTTGCCAGCAAGAGATTGTTACCATGTTATAAATTATTTCACAATTACGCTCAAGGAAATCTCCTTGATTATGATTATTTAACATTTTTATTTGCCCCTTTTTAAAAGTGATGTGACCCCTTATGCCAATAAACCATTTTGAACTAATAATGTTTCTGTTCACACACAAAGGCCTCGATTCAATAAAGGTAGAAAAAAATTCTCATGGTAGTAAAAGATTCAATTCATGAGAAAAAAGCCTGAGAATGTCCCAGTAGCTGAATCACCAGCTAAGAAAACAATGAAAGTCAATGGCACTTTTTTACTCCTAAGAAAAGTAGAGAACTGTTTACTCCTTTCTACACTGTAGTAAAAGCTGCCATTGACTTTCATTGTCTTTTTTTCTAGTGATTCAGAAACAGTGATATTCTCAGGCTTTTTTCTCATGAATTGAATTTTTTACTACCATGAGAATCTTTTTCTACCTTTATTAAATCGAGGCCAAAGTGTATTTATGGAACTGTTAACAATGTACACTAATGGTTGGTCCCTGGAGTGGGGTCCACCTATTGTTACTCAACCCTCCAAATAACCTAAGAAAGATGTACCTAAAAGGATGGTTGGAAAGCGAGAAAAAAAACCTGTATGGGGGGTAGGCTGGTCATATATTTTGGCTCCCTGATAACTTCCAGAAAAAGAAAAGGCAGAAGGGGTTTGGACCATTTCCATAGCCAGATGTATTTGTCTGGAGCGCAGAAAATTTTTGACCTCACCAATATAACACATTCAAACATTTATATAAAAAATATAACAATTTTTTATTTGGAGTTTTAAAACCAATTATTGATATAGACAAACAAATATTTCACATACACGGCAAAAATGTAATGGTACATTAATAAGGATCCCATATCAGCGCTTCCACTAGCTCATAACGGCAGACTAGTTTCGTCTTCACTGGCTTCTTCAGTGCCTTTTGAGGCTGGAAACCCCAACTGTATATGAGATGTGGTTGCTCCCCAAAATAGGTTATCAATTTGAAGAGTTGGCCAAAGCCTTGGATAATTGGTATCTTCAGCTATGCTGTGATTATTATGTTGCCCATTGATCTTACTGGTGAGCAGCGTCCCTTTCAGACGTCCTGGCCTCCAACCCCCAGCATCGGGTGCCATACGCAAGTGCCCAGCATATGTACCTTTATTTTATTGTACTCAGTGTAAATAGACAGCCCCTATTCATATTTACTTTCTACCCAAATTGCAAATACCAGTGGACTCCCATGTCAGGAACATGTCCTTGTATATAATGTACTTGGTGAAAATAAACTGATTACTGATACTAGTTTAAAGGGTGGGGGTGGCAAGCCACCTGTCTGACATGTCAGCAAGTGGGTTGCTGCTCAAACACCTGTACCCCAACCAGCCAGGGGGGCGTGGAAGAGCCCGGTGCCCATCAACATGGGCCTGGTGTTCGTCTGGGGGAGCCCCCAGACCTGTGCTGGAGGGAAAGGAGTCTGGTAACTTCCCTGGGTTGCCAGCTCATATGTCGTGTGTGCTAGGAATCCAGTGGAGGGTACTTCCCTTTCCTTCTTTTTTGTAAAAAAAAAAAGGAGCAAATACTTTGGGCAGGTTTTTCCTGAATCCTTCTTATAGACTTCAAATGTACCAGATACAGGGGGTTGTCCAACCAGAGAGTTTCTGATCGGCAGGGGTGAAGTGGCCACAGGGAGACCCGGGCAAATGCCCGGTGGGCCACACTGCTTTGGGGCAGTGTGGGCTGCTACCTTTACTAACACTTTCATTTAATAATTTAATACCTGCCCCCCCCCTCCCAGCTCCCCATCTTTTTTCCCACTCTGCCTCCTCACCCCAAAAAACCCAGCCCATGTCCTCACCCTAATGATATAGCCTCAGTCTTGGAGCCAAGAAACCCACAGCCCATGTCCTCACCCTAATGATATAGCCTCAGTCTTGGAGCCAAGAAACCCCAGCCCATGTCCTCACCCTAATGATATAGCCTCGGCGTTGGAGCCAAGCAACCCCCAGCCCATGTCCTCCCCCTAATGATTGAGCCTCAGTCTTGGAGCCGAGTAACCCCAGACCATGTCCTCCCCATAATGATATAGCCTCAGTCTTGGAGCAAAGCAACCCCGGCCCATGTCCTTACCCTAATGATATAGTCTCAGTCTTGGAGCCAAGCAACCCCAGCCCATGTCCTCCCCCTAATGATATAGCCCCAGTCTTGGAGCCAAGCAACCCCCAGCCCATGTCCTCACCCTAAAGATATAGCCTCAGTCTTGGAGCCAAGCAACCCCAGCCCATGTCCTCCCCCTAATGATATAGCCTCAGTCTTGGAGCCAAGCAACCCCCAGCCCATGTCCTCACCCTAAAGATATAGCCTCAGTCTTGGAGCAAAGCAACCCTGGCCCATGTCCTCCACCTAATGATATAGCCTCAGTCTTGGAGCCAAGCAACCCCAGGTCATGTCCTCCCCCTAATGATATAGCCTCAGTCTTGGAGCCAAGCAACCCCAGCCCATGTCCTCCCCCTAATGATATAGCCTCAGTCTTGGAGCCAAGCAACCCCAGCCCATGTCCTCCACCTAATGATATAGCCTCAGTCTTGGAGCCAAGCAACCCCCAGCTCATGTCCTCACCCTAATGATATAGCCTCAGTCTTGGAGCCAAGCCACCCCCAGCCCATGTCCTCACCCTAATGATATAGCCTCAGTCTTGGAGCAAAGCAACCCCGGCCCATGTCCTCACCCTAATGATATAGCCTCAGTCTTGGAGCCAAGCAACCCCCAGCCCATGTCCTTACCCTAATGATATAGCCTCAGTCGTGGAGCCAAGCAACCCCGGCCCATGTCCTCCCCCTAATTATATAGCCTCAGTCCTAGAGCCAAGCAAGCCCCAGCCCATGTCCTCACCCTAATGATATAGCCTCAGTCTTGGAGCCAAGCAACCCCCAGCTTATGTCCTCACCCTAATGATATAGCCTCAGTCTTGGAGCCAAGCCACCCCCAGCCCATGTCCTCACCCTAATGATATAGCCTTAGTCTTGGAGTCAAGCAACCCACAGCCCATGTCCTCCCCCTAATGATATATCTTCAGTCTTGGAGCCAAGCATCCCCCAGACCATGTCCTCCCCCTAATGATATAGCCTCAGTCTTGGAGCAAAGCAGCCCCGGCCCATGTCCTCCCCCTAATGATATAGCCTCAGTCTTGGAGCCAAGCAACCCCCAGCCCATGTCCTCCCCCTAATGATATAGCCTCAGTCTTGGAGCCAAGCAACCCCCAGCCCATGTTCTCACCCTAATGAAATAGCCTCAGTCTTGGAGCCAAGTAACCCCAGCCCATGTCCTCCCCCTAATGATATAGCCTCAGTCTTGGAGCAAAGCAGCCCCGGCCCATGTCCTCACCCTAATGATATAGCCTCAGTCTTGGAGCCAAGCAACCCCCAGCCCATGTCCTCCCCCTAATGATATAGCCTCAGTCTTGGAGCCAAGCAACCCGCAGTCCATGTTCTCACCCTAATGAAATAGCCTCAGTCTTGGAGCCAAGCAACCCCCAGCCCATGTCCTCCCCCTAATGATATAGCCTCAGTCTTGGAGCCAAGCAACCCCAGCCCATGTCCTCACCCTAATGATATAGCCTCAGTCTTGGAGCCAAGCAACCCCAGCCCATGTCCTCCCCCTAATGATATAGCCTCAGTCTTGGAGCCAAGCAACCCCAGCCCATGTCCTCCCCCTAATGATATAGCCTCAGTCTTGGAGCACACTGGTTGACTGGCCAGGAAATAGGAGAGATGCCACTGGCTGGTCATGGGCAGGCCGGGTGCTGGTAATATCCTGGGCTGATTTTTGGCTGCAATCTGCCACTGCTGAACGTTGTAGACCCCTTTGTTGTTGTATACATGATGAATAGTAAAATACATTTTTATTGGCCGTGTTGTGTGGCTAGTGGTTTGTCAGGTTTTTATAACAATAGATAAGATGTGAGTTCTACTATCTCTGTGCTACTATCTCTGATCTGCTCACATTAACATGCTTTTCTTTTTTAAGCATCTTAATATGGTATATTATCCTTTTTTAAGAAGACGGCAGAGATCCGCTGCACAGACACTTACCGCATCCAGGGACTGAAGGCGGAAGCCATAAGCTGCTCCCCTCTTGCTGCTGTTCATATAGTTTCCAAAGGCCAGAATCAGCTAAAATGGAAAAAAAAAAATGAGACGCTGTATGAGGGCAGCAAGGTAGAGATGCAACCCCAATGTGGTCACTGTGGAGCAATTGAGGAACTACAACACCCAGCTTGGCTGGCCATCCTAGAACATTTATACATATGCTACTGAACATGGGTGAATAAATAGGCCTCGTATTGCCTTAGGATGGATTAGGGTTCACTCATGTGGATATTATTGGAAGACAAGAGGTGCCGTGTCTGACATCATAACCCGGCAAACCTGGGTAAGTGTTAGGGCCCATTGTTCCTTGGGGGCCCACTGATAGCTGCCACTTCCAATTCATGGTTGTGCTGGCTTGCATTTGACATGCACTTTGGAGTGTTAAGGAGGTATCTAGGGGGGCCATTCCCAACAAATGTTTAATCAGAACCAAAATGAAGAGATTTCCCTTTATTCTACTGAGAAAAAGGGAGGGCCTAAGAAGAGGCTAAGCATCAAGGCCCCAATATTTAAGTTGTAATGTGCCCTGAAAACTATGTTGCAGAGTTTATAGTGGATTTCACAGATTTAATATTCAATTCAACTGCTACGTGCATTGTGACACATTGCAAAGAGCCCGAATAGACCAAGATCCAGTCTAGATGGCAGCATTGATAGGGAAAAAGTAAACACCCACTGATTGATGTTTGTGCCCATTCCAGATCTCCCCTCTTCTTCCTGACTTTGTTATAAACTGTGGCTTAAAACGACAATATGGGGTAACACATGAGCCATGGTTACCAAGAAAAAGTGGGAGAAAATTTTCCGTTTTGTCTGGGTGGCACCCAATGTTTGGGTTTAACCTTTCCCTACTTGGTTCAAAAGGAAAAAGGGTCTAGGTGGTAGTGACCAGATTTTTCTGGGCACCGTATGGTCTACATTGTGTTGCCTATTGCCCGCATTACAAATGCCTGCAGGGTATTTGTGACAATTGCACGGGTTGATCAGGACTATTGATCAGTCATCTGATCAAACCGGCCAATCGTACCCCACGCGTGTCACTGCAATTGTTCAATTGGCAACATGTGTGGCTATAAACTGCTGCCACCAGAACCCAAACAGGGTTCAACTCTATATAAGCCACACAACACAATCAAATCGAACGGATCGATCGACCCACAACCACTTCCAGGCGGGGGGCGAGCGTCCTAGGCAAGTAAGGTAGCCAGACTCTTTAAAAATAGCGTGAGCTTTTTAGATCCTTCATTCAGAGCATCAGTGGCCCTCTGCTGTATTTTTAGAATTTATTTAAACAAACAGAAAACCACAAAAACAACAAGAAACGGGTGATAAAAACAGAATTAACTATAAAACACAGTAAATAAGATAAATAGCAAGTGATATAAAAAAAAAAATAGCAAAATATTTAGGAGTCTGGGCTGCGGTCCGATCGAATAAAGTTCTTACACGCTTTCTGGTCTTATTCTGCTTGAATGTTAAAAGCCAGCGTGTGCCACTCTTGATGGTACGATTCCAGTCACTCTGGCCATTCTTGCCAGCCATGCTTATAGCCCCAGAACAGTGGGTCTCCCTCTCCCCCTCCCACCAGGGGGCTGGTGTTGGTATCACAGCCTCAGAATATTCCAATCTCATTTCTGCTATATGATACCAACTGACCACATTCCAAGGGAGGGAGTGACAAGCAGGAGAGGAACTTTGGGACTTTGTGATCTGTTGTTTATTTGGTTTGAACACTGGGCTTTTATTACCCCCAAACACTATTTATTACTAGGTGGGAGGGGAGAAAGGATGTGAGTAGGATAGGACACATTTGAGGGGGTTATCAGCATTGACCTGGCATGTGATATTGAGGTTTATAGGTTCAGCTTATGATTTATTTTCTGAAAAGTGGGTGGAGGCCCTTGGGGCTGTGATGCTGCATAATCTGAGGGAGAAATCGGAGGAAGGAGCGGAAAGAGGGAGGGACCAGCAATCTTGTCCCACCCTGCTGAGCTGATTGGGGGACGGGATGAAAACAAGAATGTAATTGGCTGAACCTGTAAACCTCGTTATCTCGGCCATTTCTGCTTCAATTTAAGAATGGAAAACAGTTTAGGGCAGTGCCAAATGTAGCCCGAAGCAATGGTGTAACAATTACCTTTAGACAAAGGTTGTAGCACACTTAAAAGGTAAAGTTTACACACAGTTTAAGCCAAAAAGAAAGGGGTTCTGAGACTCCAATGTGCAACCACTCTTTACACATAGAAAACAGTCTATATTAACAAATAAGAGAATCGAACACCCAGACACAATGCTGCATTCCAAACAATGTTATTTAATGCTGGTGGATATATACAGTGTACAAAAAAGTGAAGCAATATATACAAGTGCAAACTGACAGCAGATTACAATGTATAGCAATAGACCGCAGGTTAATGATGAACTATACAGGTATCCAGCAAATAACATAGGTCACACGGTGCTCACAGGTAACCAGAAAAAAGTTTTAAAGTGTATGCTTAGTGCTTAGCAAGATTAGAATGCCCCTGGACCGAATACAGCATAACATGTCATAGAACGCAGCAATTACAGGGATCACAGAAAGGTAACTTACAAATGACATGCAGCAAGCAAGGATACCGGGTGGACAACAGATACAAAACTCGACGTTTCGGCCTGGTCAGGCCTTTCTCAAGAGATGCCATCTAAGCATACACTTTAAAACTTTATCCACCAGCATTAAATAACATTGTTTGGAATGCAGCATTGTGTCTGGGTGTTCGATTCTCCTATTTGTTAATATAGACTGTAACAATTACCTTTGCCTGCAGTATCCCTTTAATCATGATATCTTTGACTAAGGACCATTAACAGAGTCCAAAATGTATCAGAGGACCCTGACGTGCTGCCCTATGTTTCCCCATCTATGGCTCATTCCCCAGCTATGGGTAAAGCAATAAAAACTACAACAAACAACTTTTGGCCCGATTTTATGCATTCATTCCTGTACTGCCATGACCCTACCATAGGTGCTATGTGAGTTCCTGGCAGACACAATGGTATACACATCAAGTAATGCTTATTTGGTGTCCCAATTAAACTAAATGGGTACAAAGCTATATTTGGCCCTTATTTATGAAGGAATAGCGACAGGTAGCGACTGGTGAGCGGCCGGTAATGACGGGCCCCGCCACGAGAACGCCGGCTCCCCACCACAATCACACATTTATCAAGCCGATCATGCTTAGCGACTGAGATAGCGCCATATAGCCACTCATTCATCATTATTCCAGCCTCAGCCCACAGCGCCAGCGTCCGACCTTGAACAGCGACAGGTATGACCTCTCGCTACCTGGCGCTCTCCAATGCATTTCAATAGAACAATCTTTAAATATTCATAATTAATTGTTATGAATTTTTTTTTTTTTAAATGTGAAAAATTCTGTGACCACTTCTGCCATTTTAGATAATTTTTTTAAGGTAAAAAAATTAAAAAAAAATTGTACAGAATTGATATTACAGGTCTGATATTAATGTATTCATATTACAAAATTATTTAAAAAAACGTGTTTTTTTTGGTTTCCAAAAATATGGTGGTTTGGGGGTTAAAAAACTACTTTAACACATCGACGCCAGCGCTCTGGGGTTTAAACATGCATTTCACAGCTCAGTTTTTTGAGCGTGATGTTTTGATGAATATGGTGGGAGCCGGTCGCTCTGACCAGTCGCTATCATGCGCACCCATACATCGCGGAACCTGTCAAATAGCGACTCGTCACCTTGTATTCAACATTACTGCACACCGACTGAGTCGCTGTCAACAACCGAACAACGGCCAAGCACAGCGACTACTAGCGGGCGCTGTGAAAATACTGCTACAGTCGCTCAACTGTCGCTACCTGCCGCTATTAATGAATCGGCCTCTCTATGCACCCAGTAATAACACATCTCATTCCTCACCTCTAAGATCCCTTTCAGCTTCTCTGAGGATTTGATTGAAATGGATGCAGCAATCAGGGCATTCAGTTGCTAGGAAAAAAAATGCAGAAGAGTTCAATTAGTCTCGCTCATTAGAATAACCTCCTCAATAACCTTCAACCAAGAAAAATATTATGCTCATTTATAAGTATAAGTTGAGCAGTAAAAGTTCCCAAGTGAAAATACAACTGTATTTATAAATCAGTGGCACTGATTATTTAGAGGTTTAGACATTTTTACTGTCTGTGGCAGCCGCAAGTTTATCAGCACTTGAACGTGCACGGCTACTCTATACTTCGATTTCATTGACACCATATTTATGTTTATTAGATAAACCAGGTAAATGTTTATTAGGTAAATTAGATTTATCCAGTGACTTCTCACCAGATAGCCAGTCTTACTGTTCTACCCTTCACTCTTGTGTGTCAGGTCATATCATGGGCCCATATTTCCAGTACAGCTGTGAGATGAAATCCCCTTATGTCCAATGCAGGAGCCTATGCATTTATCCTGCGCCTACACTCTGGCTTTAAACCGGACCTTCACTATGATTTAATGAAAAGCCCAAACCCTTAAAAAACTATTCCCCAGCATCTAAAATTAATATATATTAAGTTTTTAGTCACATACTTAATATTCTTTCCCCCTCCGGGCTGCAACTCTGTTCAGGGCTCTAGGATACGGGCGCCGCCATCTTGACTCAGAAGCATCACACATACTGAGGAGAGGAGAGCGGGATAAAGTGCAGGGGGGCGGGTTGTAGCTGTGCTTTGCACAGACAGAGCAGAGCTGGGGTCAGGGAAAGGTCAGCAATCCCAGAATGCAGAGCGATACAGTCAGAAGACACTTCCTGTTTGCAGGCTGACTGATGCTCCATGAGCCGCCATCTTGGATTAATTAAATGGGTTATGAGGGGCCCTCTTGTGTGGTCAGAACAGTTGCAGTTTACTCTTTTCTCCCTCAGAATGTTCAAAAGGCTTGCCAGCAGCTTTTATAGGCATCATGCCTGGGGGGGCATTATAAGAGGCAGTACTCTGCAGTGGAACACAGCGTAACAGCGCATCACTCGGCAGTGCCACACAGAAAAACTGCCAGGAGCCTCAAAGTGACCAGGCCGGCTAGAAGGGGTGCCGACCAGCCATTGCCATCTGCCACCTGTCAGAGGGCCACATAAAAAGGCTTGGAGGGCTGCATCTGCCCCCCAGGCCTTGAGTTTCATATATGTGCCCTATACTTTTCTGCACTGCTGAAACACAGTGTCCTAAAAAAGTTTTACCCTAAAAACAGGTGTTAATAGAGTAATGGTTTTTCAAAGCCAAGGTCTGCCGTTACAGCCTCCATGCTTCTCTTATTGGTGGTTGGATTTAGATAATAGTCACTTACGGGTGTAAGACGGGCCAAAGTGTCAGAAAAGCTGGAAATGAAGATCATGGTGTTCACTCGCTCAGCTAGCCTGGGGATGGAACAGAGGTGGACCATGAACCTGTCTTCTGCTCCCAGCTGGTCCAATGGCTTCCCATCCTTTAAGTAGCGAGAGATCTGCTGCCGCTCCCAATCATTTGGGAGAAACCTTGATAACAGCTCCAGGAAATCCACATTCAATGCCTGCATATCATACCTGAAAGACAAAGAAGCACTGCATTTATCAAGTTCTTATAGGTCTCTTGGCACACTTGGGCCAGATTGAGTAGCGGAGGGTGTGATGTTAGACAGGGCCCCCATAAAAGATTTTTCCGTAGCATCTAGCCCTTCCCTTGCTTACCTGTAAACTACTGTTTCTTGTGAAATATGCAATGTGGATGCTTATCTCAAAGTTGCAAAGATTGGGGGTACCCACAACCCCCCTATAAATCAGAAAACAGACAGCACCACCCAATGTATCCAAAAAAATAGCCCTCATACAATCAATCCTTCCCTAATTCCATGCTAAAGTGCATCCAAAGTGCATAAATGAGTACAAATTATTACAAGTTACTTCATCTGGGCCAAAAGATGATGATGATGGTGATCTTTTGGCACAGATGAAGTAACAGGAGGTTATACCGTTACGAAACGCGTCGTCAGGCTGTGTGGCAGGCCATCCATTGGGTAATTATACACCAGGATTAATTGGCACTTTTGATTATGTTTTTGATGTTTTGTCTATTTCCCTTACTTCGTGGTCCTCATAGAAGGCCTTAGCACATTTAGCACTTTATATAGAGTAATTTGTACTCATTTATGCACTTTGGATGCACTTTAATGTATTAATGGAATTGGGGAAGGATTGATTGTATGAGGTTTTTTTTCGTTTCGTGGTTACGACGCTTTATACGGCGTCTCATTCCGACTTACGCGTTTTTGCGTCGTAAGTCAAACTGTACGTGCGCCGGAAGTCATAGAGTACTGCACACTGTACCCGGTTACTGTACATGAGAAAAACGAGTCTCCTGCACGCCATAACACCCTTCATTATGGCTCCCAAACGAAAGGTAGACTCATCTGATACCAGTGCATCAAAGAAAAGGAAGGCCATCACCATGGATAGGTGTTTGGATAGGCTAAGGCTAAGGCTGTTTGCAGTACTGTACTGTTATTATGGTACAGTACTGTATGAACGTATGATCCGACATACGTCGAAATTCGGTTTACGACGCCGCGTAAGAACGGATCAACAAACAAACAAGCAAACAAGCAAAAGGGCCGCACTAAACTATTTGCCCAAAAATAACCAAATGTAGTATATGAAATAAGAACGGATCAACGTCGTAAGTCGAGGACTACCTGTATTGGATGTTGGCTAATAGGATTTGCTTGCACACAGTACCCCCCGGTGGTCATTTATCATGTTTTTAATTGTGTTTTAAATGTTTGTAATTATGCGTGCTTTACGTAACAATAAATTGGAGTTTTACATCCTTTGAATACATTGGGTGGTGCTGTCTGTTTTCTGGTTTATAGGGGGGTTGTGGGTACCCCCAATCTTTGCAACTTTGTGTATATAACCAGGTGAGCACGCCCCATTTACTTACTGGTGCGGTCATTTTCTGTATTGATTGTAGTGGATGCTTATCTCAGTTTACACAGAGTGAGGGGAAGTGGTGGTGAAGTGTAGATTAGTCTTCACCAGCCTAAATTGTGTTGTCATTTAGGAAGAAAATGAAACGCAATGGTAGCTGTTCACATTTCCTCTATTTCATTTTAAACGTCTTAGCGATCTCATTTAAAGCACAGTTTATCAATTAAAGAGAATATAGATGCTTACCCCTGAATGGCAGTAGTGATGGCTTCTGGAGTCAGTCCTCCTTTTTTAAGGGTGATGGCAAGGTTCTTGGCCCGATTTGCCTCAATAAGGGAAAACTTATTTGGCTGATTCTGTGCAGCCTTCACCTTTTTAGAGAAGGTACTAGTGCTTGGATTCTGGGCCTTTGTCTTAAACTGATCCTCAAACTCACTCATGTCAAGTTCCTGCAGAAAAGAAATACAAGATAAAGAAAAGCTATCTGGTTTTAAATGTAACTACTTGTGCTTGCAGCCTTACCTGCTTTGTACTTGCCCTGTTAAGTGTCTAAATGGACACTATAATCAAGTTATTAGTGCTGCGTGACCCCAAACCGCAAAGTTTGGGTTCGTACCAAACTTATGAGTTCGGGTTCCCGAACTTCAGCCAGAAGTCCGTGGACGTGTTCGGCGTCCGTCCCGAGCATGGAACAGTGTTAGACACTTACCTTGTCGCCGTTCCGGGTCCCGCGGCGCGCTGTCGGGTGGGCCCCAGCGGGCTGCTGCTCGGCGGTCCCCGGGTCTTCCGTCCCCTCGGCACCCCCGTGGGGTCCAGGGGCTGGCGGCGCAGGACGCGGCTGACGGCCGCGTCGCAGCCCGCTCCGCGCGGCTGCTCCGGCCTGCTGGGCTTCCGGGTGGCGTGACGCTGCCTCCTCCAGGCGGGGGCGCGCCTGTCTCGTATCGTAACGTCTCTCTTATGCCTCCCGGCGGCGCTTTCCCCAGCGCGCCAGCCAGGGGCGAGTTTTAAAGTGACCTATCTGCGGCCGGATCCTGGGATCGGACCCAGGGACTGGTCGGCCTGTCTGGCCTGGGCCGTCCAGCTCCTGGGACCGATCCCATTTACTTTGTATGCACCAATCACTATCCTTCCCTCCAATTGCCCCCTTCCCTACTGGCCAGTATTCCCTATAAAGTTTTCCTGCTCCATTATCCCAGTGCCCGTTATAGCCTCTGGGTTCTGGATGTGCGTTGCAGTGTGTTTTGATTATTTGGCTTTTGGACCTCGACTTCCCTTGCTTGCTGCCTGCCCTGACCCTTCGCTTTGCCTGACCACGATTTTGCCTGACCCCTCTGATACCTCGCACCGTGACCTCTTGGATTTGACCTCGGCTCGTTTTGACTACCCCTTTGTTACCTCCTTCGGATACCACGCCCCGTGACCTCCTGGTTTGACCTCGGCCTGTATTTGGACTTCTGCCATCCGGCATCCTCATTCGGGATTCCCTGCCAAACATCAGCCTGCACCTTAAGCCGGTATCCTTTGCGCCCTATAAGTCCTGGGGGCAACCGACTGGGAGAGGCATTACCCGTGTCTCCTACAAGCGGGGGCTCTTCTATAGGCAGAAGAGGCGGCGGAGATGGGGGATACCGGCTCAAGACAGACGGGTGTTCGGTACAGTCCTGACAAACAGCTGGTTAATGGGCTGTAGTCCCATGGGCAGAATCGGCCACCAAAGTTTGGGTCCCTGTTGATTTCAATAGGGACCAGGTGTGGGTTTTTGGAGAAACTGTACAAGAGACTTGCAGCTTAGTCTATGCCGGAGTGATTTTTGCCAGATTTACTGCAGTTTACAACTATGACAATTTATGACACTGTGACCAATGCTTAACCAATGGGCCGAATCGGCCACCAAAGTTTGGGTCCCTTTTGGTTTCAATGGGGACCAGGTTTTGGGTTTGGAGAAACTGTACAACAGACTTCCAGCTTAGTCAGTGACTTTTGCTAGATATACTGCAGTTTACAGCTATGACAAGTTATGACACTGTGACCAATGCTTAACAAATGGGCAGAATCGACCACCAAAGTTTGGGTCCCTGTTGATTTCAATAGGGACCAGGTTTGGGTTTTTGGAGAAACTGTACAACAGACTTGCAGCTTAGGCCCTTATTTATGAAGGAATAGCGACAGGTAGCGACTGGTGAGCGGCCGGTAATGACGGTCACCGCCACGAGAACGCCGGCTCCCCACCACAATCACACATTTATCAAGCTAATCCTGCTTAGTGACTGAGATAGCGCCATATAGCGACTCATTCATCATTATTCCTGCCTCAGCCCACAGCGCCAGCATCCAACCTTGAACAGCGACAGGTATGACCTCTCGCTACCTGGCGCTCTCCAATGCATTTCAATGGAACAATCTTTAAATATTAATAATTAATTATTAATTTTTTTTTTAAATGTGAAAAATTCTGTGACCTCTTCTGCCAATTTAAATAATTTTTTTAAGTTAAAAAAAAAAAAAATGTACAGAATTGATATTACAGGTCTGATATTAATGTATTCATATTACAAAATTATTTAAAAAACTTGTTTTTTTTGGTTTGCAAAAATATGGTTGTTTGGGGGTTAAAAAACTACTTTTAACCCATCGCCGCCAGCGCTCTGGGGTTTAAACATGCATTTTACAGCGCGAGAATTTTTTGTGCGTGATTTGTTAATGAATATGGTGGGAGCCGGGCGCTATGGCCAGTCGCTATCATGCGCTCCCATACAGCGCGGAACCTGTCAAATAGCGACTCCTCACCCAATATTCAACATTACGGGAAACCGACTGAGTCGCTATCAACTACCGAACAACGGCCAAGCACAGCGACTACTAGCGGGCGCTCTGAAAATGCCGCTACAGTCGCTCAACTGTCGCTACCTGTCGCTGTTAATGAATCGACCTCATAGTCTATGCCGGAGTGACTTTTGCCAGATTTACTGCAGTTTACAACTATGACAATTTATGACACTGTGACCAATGCTTAACTGTAGAGTCTATGCTTTTTCTTGCTGTGTTGTATTTCCTGTGTTCAGTTGCTCCATGGTACTTCCTTCTTTTTCCTTTTTACATTAGCCACCATGTAAGGTGACATTCTCTTACTGCATTCATGTTCCAGAAAAGCCAGTTCCTGTTATACCTCTAAGTTCTATCTGGATTACGACTGCACCCAGCACTCACACTCTGCAACAGGGTTCGGATCCCCGAACGCGAACTTTTAATCAAAGTTTGGCTGAACTTGTCGGACCCGAACTTTGGGAGGTTCGCTCATCCCTACAAGGCATCACTTCCTCATTCACATTTTTGGGAGCAAATGGCAGGTCGGTTTTTCAGCGGCCACTGTTAGTCCCGCAGTGCCATTGTTATTGTTGTTCTCTTTCTGTTTCCTTCTGTTTTGTTAAACGCTGTGTATGGTACTGTCTCAGCAACAGAACTACCCATTGTGACTACAGATCCCATAATCCTTTGTTAAGAGCTGACATCATCATCTAACCAATAAGGAGGGCGACTATACGCATGCCCACTACACACCCTGAGGACGGCACCAGAAGCCGAAACGCGCGTCGGGAACCTGCTACGCAGAGAGCCTAGCAGTCATTTGTGTTACTCTTATTGATCTATTGACTTCATCATAACGGAACTGGTTTTTATTAGAAAACTTTGTACCATTCCCTTGGACGGAACATAAGCTGCTTGATAACAGCACCTGGGACTGAACGGTAACTGCAAGTCATGCAGCCCAGAAACAGCCCCTCTCTCAGACAGATGCAAACTTCAGGACAACAGCGGGAATTTTGATTTCCCCAGTACTCACGCATTGTTAATGCACTCTGTCTTTTTATTGTATATTTGTGGAACATTAAATTAATTTTACCGACACATAAAGAGCCCTGAGAATAATTAGAAGCAACCAAATCAAAGAGGAATTGCTTGAGACCAGAAGAAGCCAGACTCTGGTAAAAGTCACAGCAACCGCTTAGTTGAGACCAGGCACTCCACAGACAACTACACAGGCGGCCCTGGGTAGGTCGACGTACCCCCGGGCCGCGGCGGTGAGTTCCTTTCCTTTTTTATAATTTTTATAACTATCTACAATTGTGTATATATATTTAGCATTTCTCATCATTAATCAGTTGATTTGAAAGCATTATCTTTTGAGCCGTGTGAATAAAATCGCACAGTATAAATGATCAATTATCCTACCTATAAGCAACTGTTCAAACCAGACACTATTGATTAATATATTGTTTCTGACTACAAAAGCTTCGAACAGATTAACACCAAAGTGGACCAAATAATTTTTCCTAACCACCATGACCAGATTTTTCCTGCTACAAGAAAAGCTAACTTTGGACCTCATGTGATCTAACCTATTTATTTCACTATGATTCACATTTAAGGGTATATATATATATATATATATATATATATATATATACACACTTATGAATATACTGATTGGATTACTATATCAGCCTGTGTTTTTTCCTTACCTGAAGAACCTTCTCATCATTCAGTTGTGTGAAGACTGTGCCTGTGATCTGCGTGGGCTTAAGGGCCACCCAGTTGAAGACCTGCATCCTGTTTTTGGTCTGGACTGGTTTCTTTATACTCACACCTGTATGACGAGCATATAATAGAAACATTTACTTATTTTATTTTGGATGCAGTACAGAAAACTATTTTATAAATACATTCAATATCTACCTGTATTTACTGCAGGTATTGGTGACAAAGGTCCTCCAAGAGGTGGTGGCGGTGGAGCAGGAGGTCCGCCCAATGCAGGAGGAGGTGGCGGTGGAGGAGGAGGACCAACTAATGCACACGGAGGTGGTGGAGGAGGGGGAGGTACATCTATAACACCAGCTGGGGTTGGTGGAGGGACAGAGAATGTGTCTGATAGTAGGGGAGGTGGTGGAGGAGGCGGAGGGGGTACAGCGGAATTATCAGGAACTGCTGGAGCTGGATGAGACACAATGATATCAGAGGAAGGCAGCGGTGGTGGTGGTGGTATTAGACTGTCTGTACTGTCAACCTTATTTCCTGGGAGAGAAGCTGGAATACTGTTATACTCTGATGTATTCTCAGAAGGAGTGGTAGAGACAATACTGGAATCCACTGGAAATGGTGGGGGAGGTGGGACTCCATCAACTTCTGGCTTCAGTGCTGACAATAAAGGCAACACAGATGCATCAGGAGATTCTTCTGACTTGTGAGTAGCAGTATCTTAACATGGAGAATAATATGTTAGTGTTTTTTAGACAGACATGTAATAAGTTGGTAATAAACAAAAAAAAAATACAAAGAAATTGTCAGAGATAAGGCAAATATTCTATTTCATTTTAATTCCTGATGCCCGGTCCACCCCTATAAAATTCTCTGTTCTTAGCAAATGTCACCCTTTCAACAGCCTGCTAACACAAGCCTGGCAGGAGAATTAAGTCCATATATGAGGATCTAACACTCATGAGCAAAGTAGCTCCTGGTTGAAAGCCCTCCCTGCAGCTTCCTAACACTTCTGTCAGAAAGCCAGGGGTCAGCATCCTCCCTAGCTGGGAAGGTGTGATAGAGGATGGTGCTTGAAAGAGATTCCCCAGAATTCCCATCTCCAGTTGCTGCTAGGAGGGAGGGGGAAAGCTGGGTCTGCCAGACCAGCACTTTGTCACTGTCTGGTGGAGGTCACGTCACATGCATGCTGGCGGTGCCCGAAATTTCCACAGGAGGACCACACACTTCCCTGTGGGTGCCCATTATAACTCCTCTTCATAGGTTTGACCAAGGTAACCTGGCATTTTGTTGTATCTCTGCTTGTAATTTGCTTTACCTGTAATCTGTATTCCACTCCTCAGAACTGGTATTAGTATTATTTTCCACCATATCAAATGCTTGTAACAACTGTTTAGTGTGCCTACCGCATTAATATATATATTTAACTTGAGCTATCTATTTGCCTTAACCAAGAATCTGTGTGTTCATGGCCTTGCAGGGCCTTGTAATCAGCTGGGCGGGTGAAAAGAATTGTGATCTAGGAAAGCGTGTTGCACGATCATATGTGCTGTATTGTTAGCGTGATCACGTGATACACGTTACCAGGGCCGGCGTCAGCACCCGGCAAGCCTGGTCAGCTGCCAAGGGCCCCCACACCCCAGGGGGCCCACTGACAGCTGGCACAATGTGGGGTAACCCTTCTAGTGCCAGTCTCACTAAAAAACAGCTTCAATAGGGGGTTGGAGGGCAAGCAGCCCTTCTTAGTTTTGGCCATGGAATTTATAGACCCCTGACCCACGACTTTTCACCGCAAAGGGGCCCACTGAGACCATGCCGCCCAAGGGCCCACATAAACCTGGAGCCGGCCCTGCACGTTACCCTGACAGTAATGCTGCTCAAACAAATTTTGACTGTGTAAGCACACCACTAAGCCAAAATAAGCCGTAAATAAGTACTGCATTTTTGCCCTAAAAGACGCACCTAGGATTTGGAGGAGTAAAAAAAATATTCTGAACCAAATAGTTAGCTAAAATACCCCCATAACCTAGCAGGAGATGTCAGAATCCCCCCCCCCCCAATCACCCCATAATATGTGTGTGCAATAACTCCCTCAGTCCCCTATAGCAGGTAGTATAGCTATAGTATAGCAGATCTCCCTCAGTCCCCTATAGCAGGTAGTGTTGCAGATCTCCCTCATCCCCAAATACAAGCAGCATGCAGAATTCCCCCTACCCATCAACAGACAGCATACAGAATACCCCCAACCCATCATATAACAGGCAGTGTGGCAGATATCCGCCCCATGATCTGAAAGCCACCACTCTCTGCAGCCAGCGCGCTCCAAAGCATCAATGACATCGGTGCAGGTATGATGTTTTTTTTCCATCTTTTTGGCTCAGCAGTGGTTGGGGAAAGGGGGGATCTGCCACATTTGCCCTATAAGACGCAATGGTCCCCCCCCCAATCTCTTGGGGGAAAATAAGTGCATCTTATAGGGCAAAAAATATGGTAATCATGCAGATAATGCATTCTGAGCTTGAGTACAAAGTACCAAAAAAACACCATAAGGAGGTATTCCGCATTTCTCTCCTCGAGAGCCACCAATAGGTCATGTTTTGCAGAACTCCACAAGGTGAAGTAATTAGTGCTCAGGCTGAGCTATAGAGCAGGCTATGTGGTGATCCACAAAGCATGACCCGTTGGTGGCTCGCAAAGAGAGAGTTGCGGAATTTACTTTAAGAGTTAACCTAGATTATCAGCACCCTGAGAGTGAAGGGAAATGTTGGTGGTTTGTTGTACATGGAGCATTGCTAGGTGTTCCACCACAGCACCCCATATTTTTCTTAAAGTGGACCAACACCCAGGATTTTGACTATCCTGGGTTTTGGTCCACTTTTGGGGTGCCCCGCTGTGTGAAATCCCCCAGAAAGCCCCAAAAGCTCACCTCACCATGCTCCCACGTGACCGCGCCGTCCAATCCCCGCCGATGTCCAAGCGGGTGACAGCGACGTCCAAGACAGCGCGTCTGCCGCCGCCTCCCGCACGTCACTCTCACAGGGCGCGCGCCCGCGCCGGCCATTCACAAATGGCCGGCGCGGGCGTGCGCACGTCTAGAGGGTGAGGGCGATAAGGTGAGGTTTTTTGGGGATTTTGGGGGGGTTTCATCGAGATCGGGATGTCCCGCGGTGAGGGAGGTGATCGGCCCGGGAATCTTATAGATTCCCGGGCCGATCACCCCTGGGTGTTGGTCCACTTTAAAGGCAGCAAGTAGCTCACCTGATGCCTGTCCCATGTGCCTCTCCAGCAGCACAGGGTAGACGCAGTGGCAGGGCTCCAAAGTTTGCCCTTATTTCAATTTTATTCCCCCAGGACCACACAAAAAAGTGGTCCCATAGCAATCTCGTCCCTTGGTGCTCTCAGCGTGAGTGAGCATGGCAAGCCACAGTAATACCACGCTGTCTCTGACCACAGCAGAGTATGCCCAAGACTAAAAAAAACTGTACTATGACATTTCCATCTTAGCTAAAACAAAGAAACCAGTTTCTACTTTAAAAGAACTGGGTTTTCTAGTCCATTCAAGTTTTTGCTACCACCAATGTACTGTAGGTGCTAGAGACTTGTCCCAGTAAAGCTCAGGGTAAATTAAAAGGTCTGGTGGCACACATTATTAAACCTTTCATCAACCTAAACCCTGTATGTTGGGAGACCCATGTTAGGCTTAATATGGGGGGGCTAAAGAGACCAAAAAACCCTCTACTTAGGTAAAGGAAAAGAGTGGCTTTCCTAGAAAGAGGACAAAGAGATGATTTGCATAGCTCCGCCTACTGTAAGGGTAGATGGGTAATGCTATCTGTCCTTGGACTGGGTACTGTGCAAATACTTTCCGTTCTAGGAAAGCCACTCTTTTCCTTTTTCTCTTTTCCTCAACCTAATCCCTAAAATTAGTTTTTTTATGTTTCCAAAACATACAGAAACAAGAACCCTAAAATGAGTTTTAACTTTGGTTGAATCAATCTACTTTACTCACCTGTTACAGCATACTGTTTTCTACAAAAGAGCGTATTACCTGTTACTGTATGTGGAAGCGACAGTATAGTCAATCTGATGGTGGATGGCGATGCCGGCGCCACTGTTGTGGTAACGCTGGTTGAAGGTATGTCCTCTGTACACGTGTCCCCTGCAGGCTCAACCCAGAGTACCCCCGGCTCACTGGATTTCAGCGGTCTTACAGTTTGATGGGTATGCACTGGAACATAAGAGGCTTGCTGCTTCTGTATAAGTGCACAAGTTTTAATTATTGTAAAATAATTGTATTGTAAAAAAACGCACAGAGCCCATCCCGCCACACCTCCTATAATAGCTTCTTTGCAGTTCACAGCTATTTTTCGTCCCCATTGCATGCAAAGGCTCTATAAGGCCCCCTTCACGCCTAGCTGTTTGCGTTGGAAAAGTCCTGCATGCTGCGTTCCCAACGAAATGCAAACACGGTTTCATAGAAGTCTATGGCAGCGCAGAAGCAAGCAAAATGCAATGCAGTGCAAAAGTGCAGAGGTATAAAAAAAGCCTAATGGTAGGGGGACCCCCAAATCAGGACCGCCTTGGGAATAATTGCTAAAAGGGACCTACAACTAATTATCAGTAGGACTGCAAGAAAAAGTGATCACTTCATAGCCATCATACTGCACTTATAAAAGATGTGAGATGTTTCCCAATTCAGCGTTTCCCTAATTTTGAGGTGTCAGTTGTCTATGTTGATTAGTAAAATACACACGCTAACCTTTAATGCGCTTAGCTCCTTCCGAGTCTGGTCCAGCTGTTTCTCCAGCTCAGCTACCCTGCTCATGTACTCATTCTCTGTATGCTGGAGCTTTTCTGTAAGCTGAAAAGAATTATAGGGGATTACATTGCAGACATGATTGAGTTCTTCTGGTTCCATGGCTAATCATATTTGTTCATAAGAGACTTACATGAGCTAAATGAACCTGAAGCTCATCAACATGCTCCAGCATCTCGTTCTTGTTCTCTGTGTCCTCCAGAAGACCGTTCACATCAAAGATATTATCAAGGTAGGCCTGGATCTGGACTTGAAGCCTCTCACTCTCTGTCTTGCTCAATTCCTAAAAAGTTAAGCAAAAGCAGTGTTGGACCAGCCCACCAGAGGTAATAATGACCCAAGGCCACCACATCAAGGCAGTTCAGAAGGTCCAAATTCCATGCATAAACACTACACTTTATATTGTGCAACACTGTGTGGTCTTCGTTTCTAAGTAGCTGAAGGGTTGTCCCCAAGACTGATTTCTTCTGGTGGGCCCCACAAATGTATTCCTCTGGTGGGTCCAACGTACTCCAGCCCTGACCAGACACTAAGCAAGAGAGAGTCCTACTCTAGCATTATAGTAGAACCTCCTGGAATGGTTGGCTGACTCCTTAGATCAAGGTATCCCAATCAGTGGTGACAAGGTCCGAGGGTGCGTGTCCGAAGTTTGGAGGCAAGTACGGCCGAATTCTTGGAACTCGAATTTCAACCAACCCGCTCATCACTAGTCAGCATGTACACCATCAACTATTTACACCGTCCTGGAACATGCATGGCTACTTCAAAGTGGGAAAGCATTGTTCCCAAGTTCCACAATCCTAACAGTGTGGGTTTAGACTATCTGTGTCCCAACCTGATCTGCTTCCATTAGTTAACCCAAGCCTGATTCGCTTCATAAACATAAAACTGTTAAAAAAGCCAATGCAAACTATTTATGGGCATCTTTGTGTGTTTTGTGTATTTTTTTTTAGTGTTAATCCATATGCACCACCCAGTTGATACTTGAGATAAATAGAAAATGAAAAGTGGTACTGGATTAAAAAGTAAACTTGATTTCATAGGCTAGTAGTCAATCAAAGCAAACATTCTTGATGGCCAAGCAAAAAGACCACATGGTAACTGCGGAAATGTCATCTCTAAATGCCACTCAATTCCCATTCCTCCCTCGATTATATAGATATAAAGCAGTAGGGTGATTGGAAGCATTTATGAGGAAAGCAATGACTGACACTACATCTTTTTTAGCTCAGCTAACTGGACCTGACAATATAAATAGTAAGAATCGATGGTCAGCATTAGTGATGTTACCGAATTTTGCGATTTCGGGTCCCTGGACCCGAACGTTAACTTCAGCCAGAAGCTGGTTTATGGGCTGCTTTTTTGGTAATTGTTTGGGTATTTTCCGTTACAATTTTTATCTAATACACAATAGCCTGACTTTTTACTTTTTAATTGTATTTTTCTATTTTAGTTTTACTAAATGCGACGTTTAAATGCATCCCATTAAACATTTGAAACTCCCTGCAGGTTTATTTTTTTATATTTTTTGGTAATTTCTTTGGCATTTTTGGTTAGATACAATTTTTATCTAATGAACAATAGCCTGA
The DNA here is from genome assembly GCA_027917425.1 of Gastrophryne carolinensis. Taxonomy (NCBI): domain Eukaryota; kingdom Metazoa; phylum Chordata; class Amphibia; order Anura; family Microhylidae; genus Gastrophryne; species Gastrophryne carolinensis. The sequence goes on from CM051243.1 coordinate 14,005,409, forward strand.
TATCTCCCTGATATCATTGCTGATGTTACAGAAAAGGAGGGACCTAGAGGGGACAGGGGCTGCCAATAGTGTGGCCTCTGAGCCATGAGTCACAAGCTTGGTGCCCTGGCTGGTAGCCTTTGGGGGGACCCCATGTTTTTTTCGTGCAAGAAACATTTAAAATAAATATATATATAATATCCCCCACTATCACTTTCCCAGATCTACTGAATGTTACAAAAAAATATTTGGACAAATATTTTTTTAAATATAAAACAATAAACCCCCAGGCAGTTTTAATGTTATATGGGATGCCTTTAAAACGGCATTTTGGAAAACAGTTAAAAACCTGAAAAAATACAATTAAAAAAATAAAGTCAGGCTATTGTTTATTAGATAAAAATTGTATCTAATGAGAAATGCCCCAAAAAATTGCCAAAAACTATAAAACAATAAACCCACAGACAGTTTCCATATTAGATGGCATGCTTTAAAAAGCCTCATTTATTAAAACCAGTTAAAACCTGAAAAACTAGAATAAAAAAATAAAGTCAGGCTATCGTTCCTTAGATAAAAATTGTATCTAATGAAAAATGCCAACAAAATCACCAAAAATTATTAAAAAAATAAACCCGCAGGCAGTTACCTGCAGCGGGAACTAATTAAGCATGGAAAAACTCTTTATGTTTTATTTACTTATGTATTTAATTAATTTCCATGCTTTCTGTGACTATTTGTAGTACTTTCCTTACTCAATTTTGTGCAGGGCAATCGCCCAGGTGTTACCCTCAAAATTTGGCCTCCAATACCTGTAAAAAAATAATATTTTTATTGTTTTCTTTATTGTTGTATTTCTTTAGTGTTTTGTGTAGGACAATCGCCCCCCCCCCCCCCCCTCCATGTCCCCCTCAATTTTCAGCCCTCTAGCCTTTGCTGGCCCCATTTTATAGCCATTTTTGGGCCCCAAAGTTTGAGTCCCCATTGACTTCAATGGGTTTTGGGTGCGGGTCTGAAGTTTGGAGGCAAGTACGGCCGAATTCTTGGAACCCGAATTTCAACCAACCCGCTCATCACTAGTCAGCATGTACAACACCATCAACTATTTACACCGCCCTGGAACATGCTTGGCTACTTCAAAGTGGGAAAGCATTGTTCCCAAGCTGCACCCCTCCATTTGGCCCTACAAGGTACAATAAAAGAGATTGATTGGATGTTAAACCTTTACATACAAATACGTACCTCCAGATAATCATCTAATCCCAAAAGAGAGAATTCATATTGAAGGTAAACCCGGAAATTCATGTTCTTAACAGAGTGAACCACTATGTTAATAAACTGCATACAAGCCACCTGCAGATATAAAAGAGAAAGATCTGTTGAATCGTAAAGAAAAGCAATGAAGATGTCTTCCTTTTCCAGTCCAGAAACATTTACCTGCTTATGAAAGAGAATACAGCATTCTAAATACAGGGGGCATCACATTTCATTCAGCATTTGTTATCCTAAAGAAATACCCTAAAGTTTCTGGTTTCCAGTGTAACTAAACCCGCAATCCCTTTTCTAGTGAGTCATTCTCTTTAGATTAGTTTGTTAGCTGAATCATCTACTACCATTAAATGGAGCAAAAATCCTTAGCTGCAATAAATAATGTATCACTGCAGCAGTGGTTTTCTATTTTTGTTTTATCTAAATCAGTGGCAATTCCCAATTGTTTCTCCCTCACTCTCTGTGCAGCTGTGCCCCCTCCCCAATTTAAAGGAAACTGACAAGAGTTCACTCAACCTATCTCATATAAATACTGAGCACTGTTCCCTTGGGCGTTGAGGAGCAGATCATCTGGGGGATGAGGAGGAGACCCTCTAAGGGTTGAGGTGAAGACCTTCTCATGGTGAGGAGAAGACCCTCTCAGATTGAGGAGGAGACATTTTCATAGTGAGGAGGAGACCTTTTTGTAGTAAGGAGGAGAACTTTTCATAGTGAGGAGAAGACCTTCTCATAGTGAGGATCAGGCCTTCTTGGAGGGGAGGAGGAGGACAGAGGTTTAATCTAGTTTTTTTCTGCATATAGAATTCTCAATGGCCGCACAAGCACTATGGGATATAAAAGCACACCTCAAAGTGCCTTATTATCCGTCCTTTGAGAAGCAGACCTTCTCGAGGTGAGTAGGAGGCCTTATGGGGGGGGGGGGGGGGTGAAGGAAACCTTCTGATACTGAGGAGGAGACCTTTTCATAGTCAGGAGACCTTTTCATAGTCAGAAGGAGGCCTACTCATAGTGAGGAGGAGACCTTTTCATAGTGAGGGGGAGACCTTTTTGTAGTGAGGAGGAGAACTTTTTGTAGTGAGGAGGAGATCTTTTCATAGTAAGGAGGAGACCTTTTCGTAGTGAGGAGGAGACCTTCTCATGGTGAGACCTTCTAATAGTGAGGAAGAGACTTTCTCATAGTGAGGAGGGGACCTTTATGTAGTGAGGAGGAGACCTTTTTGTAGTGAGGAAGAGACCTTTTTGTGTTGTAAGGAAGAGACCTTCTCATGGTGAGGAGGAGACCTTCTTGGGCTGAGAAGGAGACCTTCTCGGTCGAAGTGCGTTTCCACTGTCCTTTAATGCTAAACCCACATTTTTCTCTAGGCTCCTGATTTTAAAATTCCAACTTTATTTCAGGGCTGTGTACTCACCATAAAGTCGATGTTGGAGTCTTCAGTACGGAAATATTCCATTAGCTTTTCGAACCTTGCACCTTCACTACATACCTGCACAAACACGAACACAGTCATCATAAAGAATTTTAAAGCAAACACAATACATGTAGGTATGTATGTATGTATATGTAGGTCCCCACAAGGATTGAGCTAGCATTGTGCTTTACATTTTGATGGAAGGCTGGAAGCTTGTTGACAGCTATAACAACCGGTAATGTGTGTGTATAATTTGGGTGTATAAAGTCCAGCCACCAAATGGCGCTCAAATGTCATTCAATGACCATGGTTGGTACAGCCCTGTGCAGTATTAGTCTGGATACTGGTCACAGAGAAGAGCTGGTTCTAGGATGGATCTCATCATAGAGCCCTTACTAGTCTATGTAAAGGAAGACATCCACCCAGCCCAAGGAGAGAGGCCTACATGGCTGCCCTGGAAGTATGGGTGAAAACTAGTGCCTGTCATTGGGCAACAGCGATGATACTAAAATATATTAATATTTAACAATTTTCCTTACCTCCATGAAATAATTGAAAGCTGAAAGGATTAGTTCATGTCCTCCACGGACCAGGCATACAGCTGCCAGTAACTCCAGGACGAGGGCCTTTGTGCTGAGGAAAGAAAATGGGCAATCACGAGGAACAAAGAACCCAATAGCTATGTATATATAGCAATATTACTGGATCACCTCACATCACAAGTTGGGGAGAGACAAACTGGATTGTGCTGTCAGATATTGTATAACTATAACTTAAAAGGTATTTTTTCAAACTGTATATTGTTTTGTGCTAAAAGCATCTGCTTAAGTTGCTGAGCTAATCTAATTTTTATTTTTTTTCCTACGTTACAAAATGTGTGTTTTATGAAAGCTGTTTTCACTACCTGCTATTGGCAACGTAGACCAAGAAGAGAGAAGTGAGCCCTGTACACACAGAACACTGCTGCTATGGCCACTGCTGAGGTGGGGGAGCTCACTCAACCTTACTTATGCCCACAAGCAGCGTTCTGTGCAACTATTTGCAATCTGTTGCCATTGGCAATGTATACCATGTCTGCACTTGGTGTACGTTGCCAATATTAACAGATGAAAATTGCTTCCATAAAGCTCACATTTGCTAACATTAGATAAAGTTAAAAAATGCCCAATTATTTTAAAGCATACCAAAAGTCAAAAAAGCAAGTTCAGTAAATTGCACCTCAAAAGCTCCACTCTGGTAATCGGCGAGGGCTTAACTCCATGCAGATGTTATGGAATAGCAGGCAGATGCTATGCTGCATAACTGTATGGCAGCAGCCATCTTGCCACATACGTGAGTCCAGCTTATATAAAAACCCAATCCCACAGTGCAATCCTACTGTCACGGACCGGACATGGCGGAACAGGTGTGGATCCGCTGTGACTGTGTTGCTGGTAGCGGGTACTGTGTCAAGGGAGCGGAGTCTAAGAGGCCACCGGTATTCACCAGAGCCCGCCGCAAGGCAGGTTGGTCTTGTAGCGGCGAGTGACCCCCAGGTCGCTACCCCCCAACAGCGGCTCAGCCACACAGTCAGCCAAGGTAGGGCGTGGTACAAAGGAGGCAGGCAAAGGCGATGTCAAGGTTCAAGCAGAAGTCAGGGCAGGTGGCACACTCTCGAGATCGAAGGTAAATAGCCAAAGGTCGGGACGGGCAGCGAAGGTTCAGTGTCGGGGACAGGCAAGGTCGGTACACGGGAGAGCAATACTGGAACAACTGACAATCAGCAACCATGGAGAGACCAAGATCCGGCACTAGATGCAAAAGATGTGCCTCTTAAATAGGGGAAGAGGAAGCAAGATTGAATGGCCGGACATCAATCAGTGGTGTACCGGCCCTTTAAATTTTAAGAAACCGGATCGTCAGAGCAAGGAGGAGGAGGAGGATGAGCGGCCGCAGCAGGCGAGTGGCCAGCCGCGCCGGAAGCCGTGGACGAGAAGAGGGAAGGAGAGACACCACGAGACGGACCCGCAGCCCCCTCCCGGGCAGCGGGAGCAACAGAAGTGGTAAGGGGAGTGCCGCGAGATGGGCGCGCGGCACTCGCCCTAACAGTACCCCCTCTTGGGTCTCCCCCTCTTCTTGGGACCAAAAAAATCCGAGATGAGACTATGGTCCAGAATGTTCTCCTCGGGTTCCCAAGATCTTTCCTCTGGACCACAGCCTTCCCAGTCAACCAAAGAATATCTTTTGCCTCTGGAGATCTTAGAGGCCAGGATCTCTTTCACCGTGAAAACGTCTGCGGTACCAGAAATTGGAGCGGGCACCAAGACTTTCGGAGAAAAACGATTGCAAATCACTGGCTTCAAAAGAGAGACGTGGAAGGATTTAGGGATATGAAGAGATGCTGGAAGGTGAAGCTTATAGAAAACCGGATTGATCTGTTGCTTGATCTTATAAGGGCCCAGGTAGCGGGGACCCAGTTTGTAACTGGGAATTCGGAAGCGGATGTGTTTCGCCGAAAGCCACACCCTATCTCCGGGAGAGTAAACAGGAGGAGTTCTTCTCTTTATATCAGCGCTGTTTTTCATACGAGCAGAGGCTTGAGAAAGAGCACGTTGAGTCTCTTGCCAGATGATGGAAAAATCCTGTGTGAGTTCTTCCACGGCGGATACTTCAGAAGACGTGAACAAGGGCAGTGGCGGAAGAGGATGACGACCGTACACCACAAAGAATGGAGATTTTCTTGTAGAGTCAGAATCCTTAGAGTTATAGGAGAACTCCGCCCAGGGCAGAAGATCGACCCAATCATCTTGACGCGCAGAAACAAAATGGCGAAGATAAAGGCCGAGAACTTGATTAACTCTTTCCACTTGGCCATTTGACTGGGGATGATAAGCAGAAGAAAAGTCCAACTTAATCTTCATTTGTTTACAAAGAGCCCTCCAGAATTTAGAAACAAATTACTCCTCTGTCAGACACGATGTGTGTAGGCAGCCCATGTAGTCGAAAGATGTGCATAAGGAAGTGCTTAGCCAGCTGAGGAGCCGAAGGAAGGCCAAGGGTGTAAAATGCTCCATCTTAGAAAATCTATCCACTACCACCCAAATAACCGTGTTGCCATGCGAAGAAGGGAGGTCAGAAATAAAGTCCATAGCAATGTGTGACCATGGAGTATTTGGAATAGGTAGGGGAAGAAGTAAGCCTGCAGGTCTTTGGCGAGGAATCTTGTCACGTGCACAGATGGTACAAGCCTGGATGAATTCCGTCACGTCCTTCCCTAGAAAGGGCCACCAATAATATCTGGAAATGAGAGAACAAGATTTTCTGATACCAGCATGGCCAGCTACATGAGAAGAATTGCCCTATTTTAATATTCTGCAACGTTGACGAAGAGGCATGTAGATCTTTCCAGGTGGTGCCTGTACCAGAGAAGTGGGGGCCGAGAGGACTAAGCATTCAGGAGAGATAATATGCTGTGGAGTGGATTCTGACCCGGAGACATCTGAAGAGCGAGAAAGGGCATCCACTCTGATGTTCTTGGCGGCTGGACGGAAGTGGATTTGAAAGTTGAATCGGGCGAAAAATACCGACCATCGAGCTTGTCGAGGGTTTAACTGCTGAGCAGTTTCTAAGTAAGACAGGTTTTTGTGGTCGGTAAAGATGGAAACCTGATGGGCAGAACCTTCCAAAAGATGTCGCCACTCCTCCAATGCCAACTTGATGGCGAGTAATTCTCGATCTCCAATGGAGTAATTCCTCTCTGCTGGAGAAAACGTTTTCGAAAAGAAACGCAGGTGAGAGTCCTGCCCATAGCGGATTTTTGAGTAAGTATGGCTCCAGCTCCAATGGAGGAGGCATCTACCTCAACGGCAAAAGGTCTAGCTGGATCTGGTCTTGAAAGCACCGGAGCAGAAGAAAAGGCATTTTTTAAAAGTATTAAAGGCCTCTTCAGCCTGAGGAGGCCACGACTTAGAATTGGCGTTCTTCTTCGTGAGAGCCACAATAGGCGCTACTATAGTCGAAAAATGGGGAATGAATTGGCGATAATAGTTAGCGAAGCCCAAAAAGCATTGGATAGCCTTTAGGCCAGAAGGACGCGGCCAGTCTAACACTGCCTTTAACTTGCTGGGATCCATCTGGAGACCTTGCCCAGAAACTATGTACCCAAGAAATGGTAGAGTGGTGTGGTCAAATATGCAATTCTCCAGCTTGGCGTATAAGCGATGTAGGCGGAGGCGAGCCAGAACTTGCAGGACGTGGCGGTGATGTTCTTCAGGATTAGAAGAGAAGATGAGTATATCATCCAAATACACTACCACGCAAGAGTAAAGCAAGTCCCGGAATATGTCGTTCACATACTCCTGGAATACGGCGGGTGCATTGCAAAGTCCAAAGGGCATCACTAAGTATTCAAAGTGGCCATCGCGGGTGTTAAATGTGGTCTTCCACTCATCGCACTCACGTATGCGTATCAGATTATAGACCCTTCTCAGGTCGAGTTTAGTGAAGATCTTGGCACCACGAAGTCGATCAAATAACTCAGAAATCAAAGGTAACGGGTAACGATTTTTGACGGTGATCTTGTTGAGGCCACGGTAGTCAATGCAGGGGCAAAGAGAACCATCTTTCTTGGCTACAAAGAAGAAGCCTGTGCCTGCTGGAGAGAAAGACTTCCGTATGAATCCTCTTTGGAGATTCTCCTGTATATACTCTGACATAGCCTGCGTCTCAGGAGCTGAGAGAGGATAGATTCTGCCACGAGGTGGAGTGGTACCTGGCAAGTGGTCGATAGGACAACCATAGGGACGATAGGGCAGAAGTTCCTCCTCTTGCTTTTTGCAGAATACATCAGAAAAGCCCTGATAAATCGCAGGCAGGTCGGGAAGTGGAGCAGAAGCAGGAACAGGTCTGGCCAGATTTCAAACACCTCTTGAAGCAGGCTGCACCCCAACTCTTGATATCGCCGGTATTCCAGTCAAGAGCGGGATTGTGACGTTGAAGCCAGGGAAGACCAAGTAGAATCTGAGAGGTACAATGAGGGAGCACGCAGAACTCAATATTCTCTTGGTGAAAAAACCCGATCTTTAAAAGGAGGGGTACAGTGCGATAAGGCACAGTGCAGTCAAGCCTGTCACCATTGACCGAAGCAATAAATAGGGGCAATCAAGGAGGCCTCAATAAAGTTTCCTGCGAAGCCAGAATCCAAAAAGGCAGTCAGGTTCAAGGAGACGGTAACTGCGATGGTAAATTGTACAGGTACCGTAAGCCATGAAGAGGTGGCACACAAACCTAGGGACGCCTCTCCCACATTCACTAGGTGCGCCCATTTCCCTGTCGTGGTGGGCGAATAGGACAGTCTTTCAGGAAGTGCTCAGAGCCAGCACAATATAAACAAAGATTCTCATTCCTCCTGCACATTCTCTCCAATTGGATTAAGCGAGATCGATCCACCTGCATGGCCTCCTCACTGGAAGGCGCATATGCGGACAAAGGATGTTGAAACACAGGAGCCAAACGGGATGCCCTCCTAGGGCGCTGAGAGTCTCTTTCCAGGCGGGGTTCCTCACGTCTTTCAGAAAAGTGTACATCAATGCGTGTGGCCAAATAAACGAGCTCAGTCAAGGATGAAGGCAGGTCACCTGCAGCTAGAGCATCTTTAATATTGCTAGACAGTCCCTTCTTGATGGAGTCACATAAGGCCTCATTATTCAAAGACAGCTCAGATGCCAGGGTACGGAACTGAATGGCGTATTCACCAATGGAAAGGTTGCCCTGGACCAAGTTCAAAAGTACTGTTTCTGCAGACGAAGCCCGAGCTGGTTCCTCGAAGACCTGACGGAACTCAGAGACAAAGGGAGTACATTGGAAGTAACTGGATCCTTGCGATCCCATAATGGGGTAGCCCAGGCCATGCCTTTTCTGAGAGCAGACTAATAACAAAGGCCACCTTAGCACGTAAGGAAGGAAGCCTCGGCATAACTTGGCATCCCCGTCAAACTTAGCCGGCAAGGAGAGATGGATTCTAGAAGTAGATGCTACTGGAGGCTGTGGCAGCAAAACTGGAGCAGATGGTGGCAATTGCTGCTGGTGAATCGAAAAGAGCTGCTGAACCATAGCAGAGAGCTGGTTAATTTGGTGGGATTGCATAGCCACTATTGCAGGTAGTTCAGCGGTATCAGGCAGTGGCACCTCAGCGGGATTCATGGCCGGATCTGTCACGGACCGGACGTGGCGGAACAGGTGTGGATCCGCTGTGACTGTGTTGCTGGTAGCGGGTACCGTGTCAAGGGAGCGGAGTCTAAGAGGCCACCGGTATTATAGGCAGGGTGGTCTTGTAGCGGCGAGTGACCCCCAGGTCGCTACCCCCCAACAACGGCTCAGCCACAAAGTCAGCCAAGGTACGGTGTGGTACAAAGGAGGCAGGCAAAGGCAATGTCAAGGTTCAAGCAGAGGTCGGGGCAGGCGGCACACTCTCAAGATCGAAGGAAAATAGCCAAAGGTCGGGACGGGCAGCGAAGGTTCAGTGTTGGGGACAGGCAAGGTCGGTACACGGGAGAGCAATACTGGAACAACTGACAATCAGCAACCATGGAAAGACCAAGATCCTGCACTAGATGTAAAGGAATGCCCCTTAAATAGGGGAAGAGGAAGCAAGATTGAATGGCCGGACACCAATCAGTGGTGTATCGGCCCTTTAAATTTTAAGAAACCGGCACGCACGCCCGCTAGAGGACGGGGACGTGCGCACGGATCGTCAGAGCAAGGAGGAGGAGGAGGAGGGGGAGGAGGAGAAGGAGGAGGACGCGCGGCCGCAGACCCGCTGACAGAAGCGGGCGAGAAGGGGGAAAGAGAGACGCCACGAGACGGACCCGCAGCGCCCGCCCAGGCAGCGGGAGCCACAGAGGAGGTAAGGGGAGTGCCGCGAGATGGGCACGCGGCACTCGCCCTAACACCTACTTGATTCCTAGTAGAAAGCCATCAGCTGTCATGACTCATTGCTCTGCTGCACAGTATGTATTATCTATTAGAAAAAAGGAGAAGATGTACTTTCCTGGAATGAAAGTATTTGCACAGTGCCCAACACAAGGCAAAATAGAATTACCCATCACTCCTTGCAGTGGACGGAGCTATGCAAATCAAATCATCTGTTTACATCTCTGAGCCATCTAAGGCACCTAGAGCCGCTGAGTGTGCAGTGCCAAAGATTAGCTTTAAATTTAGAAAGTTTCTTGTTTGTAATTTGTTCATTGCTTTTGCATAATATTTTTGGGTAAAAAAAAAAAAAAAATGTATATTTGTATATACAAATGGTATTTTTTAATAAAACGTGATTTTTTCAAGTAGATCCATATTGCATGTGAAAGCCTCATTCCTCACGATTAAAATGGTACCACATATGTATCGTTAGACACCCCTTTCCTGTCCAGAAGACAGGATGATCTTCTTGTATATCCGTCGCCGATAAGGTAAGGTTTTTTGGGGCTTTTGGGGGGGGTTTCACCCCGCGGGACATCCCGATCTCGGATGCCCCGCGGTGAGGGAGGTGATCGGCCCGGGAATCTTATAGATTCCCGGGCCGATCACCCCTGGGTGTTGCTCCACTTTAAAGGGAAGAGAAACAAGCACATAGAATCTACGTGCTTGGCACTGAAAGGGTTAAACAGCTTTTACTTACCGTGGGTTCTTGTTGGTGAGGCTGAGGGTGATCTGGTTGACACAGGATGGGTGTGACATGACCATACTGAATCCTGACTGTGGGAGTAGAGAGAACAGATAAGTTCAATTAACTTGTCAGATAAAAGGTTCACCAAAAAGGTTAACATTTCAGGTTGAGCAGATTACCGTGTCTCTCATAGACACCACCAATCAGATCTGTGAACACCCATGAATAGATCAGAATCATAGATAGATAGATAGATAGATAGATAGATAGATAGATAGATAGATAGATATTCATGTAATTTAAATAAAAAAAAAAATATATATATATATATATATATATATATATATATATATATATATATATATTGAATATAGATTTATATTATAATTTTTCACAGTTTGCACAGACTTAAAAGTATATCCTATTTCTGTTCCTCCAATTTGACAAAACTTTTAAAGGGTCATTGTGGGCAAAGGGTTAAATTAGGCTGCTTTCGCCCCTCCCCTTGCTGGCTGTCAGGAACTTCATATTTCATTCAGCCTGCTTTATATCGATCAATAACGCCCAGTGACCTCCCTCCCTTCTTCAGAACCTTCTCAGTAGCAGATGCATCCTGATGAAGTGGTGGGGGGCCATCACGCTACGCGTCGATGTGAGGATACTCACTTGGTGATATCCTTTTTGATTTTTACTCCGTCTTTGGCACACTTTCATTGCGCTGGTCACTTTATTATCTATACTGTATACTTAGCACATTTGGCACTTTAATAGTGCATTCATCGCTATTGTTGTTTAACACTTATAAGATTGGGCATTATATTGTTCAGCACAGCAGCACTTTAAGACTGTATTTTTTGTTTTCTCTCACTAGTTGATTGATTATTATATTGGCCAGCACAGCAGCACTCTAAGACTGTACTTATCAAATTTTTGTTATTTTTGATTAAATATATATACATATTCGTTGCTGTATTAGAGCCATACTATTGAAGGGTCCATCTCCTAAACACTTTTATTTGTTTTTTTAATTGTCTTTTTGTCCCTTATGTTTTAATGCAAGTGTTAAATAAAGGCGTGTTATAGAATTTAAAAAATTATTGAGTGCGGCTTATTTTTAGGGGCTTTTTTTTTTTTTTTAAAGCCCTGAACAGAGTTGCAGCCCAGGGGGGGAAAGAATAATAAGTAAGTTACTGAAAACTTAAAATATATTAATTTTAGATGCTGAGGAATCGTTTTTTAAGGGTTTGGGCTTTTCAATAAATCACGGTGAAGGTCCGGTTTAATCCATTTCAGTGAAAAATGAGCAGAAGGAAGCAAATTCCATAGGGTTTATTAGGGAATGCAAGGTGATTGGGTATGAAAGACGCAGCCCCTGAGAGCCAGCATGGAGCAAGCAGAAAGCGGGCTAATGTAACCCTTTGCCTGAAATGTCCCTTTAATTCTAACAATTTAAAGTAAAAATTTACCTAGCTCTATATTTAACTAGCACATACCTGGTAATTCATGATAGCGCGCAAGCACATGATACACACATGTACATCATCCTTCATATTTGCATGTCGAGAGTTTCTCATTGTAGCCCGGTTGTAAAAATTGTATCTGTTCAGGCGTAAAAGAAAGCAATTTGCTGAATGTGCCATGATTGATATAGCAAGATCAAATATTGGGGCAATCAAAAAACCTGACCTGCATACTGATCCAACCCTTTAAAGTGGACCAACACCCAGGATTTTCACTATCCTGGGTGTTGGTCCACTTCTGCGGGGCACCCCGATGTGTGAAACCCCCCAGAAAGCCCCAAAAACTCACCGCTCCCACGTGACTCGCTCCACCAATCACCGCCGACGGACAAGCGAGGTCCGTCGACGGACAAGGTGAGAGCGCCCGCTGCCGCCTCTCGCGCGTCCCTCTTACAGGGAATGGCGCTCCCTGCTAGAGGGATGCGTGAGAGGCGGCGGCGGCCCGCGCATGCGCCGTTGGAACGAGGAACAGGTAGGATTTGCGGGCGTCCTGGGGGGGTTTCACACAGCGATCGGGGATTCCTGGGCCGATCAGCATCGGGTGTTGGTCCACTTTAAAACTACACATAGTGAAGCTCCTCTTGTATAGACAGTATATGACTCTAGCTTTTATACAAGAATCAAACCGTTCTTTCAGCTCCTGACGAGCAGCAACATTTGCCGATAGCGGCCTTATAGACTTTAGTGGATCTAGAACTTTGGTGAAGTCTTGGGCCATAGGACCTCCTGATATGGCTGAACTGATCAGTGGTAGAGACTTCTAATCGCTACAAGCAACAACTACAAACAACTGCCCTTCAGACAAGAAGTGAATCGAATGAAATTTATAGAAACAACATTGATGGCCGGTAAGGTTACTCCAGCCCCTTCCTAAAACAAAATACCTTACCCCCTGCCCTGCCCCCTCCTATTAGTGTTACAGCTCATGTAATAAAAGAGAAAAAAAAAGACAACTTCACCCTGAATCCTGCCGCCAAAGTTGGTGGTGCTGCAAATGTAGCACCGAACGCCTACCGCCATCTTCCCAGAAGTCCCGGCTGACTGCTGGGAGCTGGCGCTCTCCCGTTTGCCCATTTGCATTTTCATCCATCTTTGTTTTTCCCACGTTCCTTTCATCTCTTTATATTGTCACCCCCTCACTTTCTTCTTTCATCTACTCTTCTTCCCTTTTTTTCTCATTCCCTTTTTTTGCTCTCTTTGTCAATTCAATTCAATTCAAATCAATTTATTGTTCACCAAGTACATCGTGAGATGAACAAGGAATTCTTTTCAGCATATACACAGTGCAAAAAGAAAACAGTAGACAGATAACTACAGTTACCGTTACAAAGAAAGGGGAACACGGAAGACAGAGATACAGAAGCAGATAATCTCCTATAAAGTCAAGGTATAATCTCTTATAAAAACAGATAATCTCTTATAAAGTCAGAGTATGAAGACGAATCAGTTCCGGCTTGATCCTGGTCTTCATACTCTGACTTTATAAGAGATTATCTGTTTTTATAAGAGATTATACCTTGACTTTATAAGAGATTATCTGCTTCTGTATCTCTGTCTTCCGTGTTCCCCTTCCTTTGTAACGGTAACTGTCCGTTTGTCAAATTCACTCCTTCTGCATTTATAACCTTGGCTTTATCTCTCTTTCATATTCTGGGGATTTCTTGTTTCAACTTGTCCAAGTCTTACTCTCTTTTTTCATCCATCTCATTTGGTTCCTTTTTCTGAGTTCCCTAAATGAGAATTTACAGTGTCTTTGGATGAGTGGTGGGGGGTCACCATCTCGAAATTTCACGTAAATTCGGCCCTGGGTGGCAAAATAACCTAGCAAGCCATAGTTGAAATGAAAGGTGACCATTCATATGATAGGGAAAGATAATCTGGGGTACTTGGGAAAACGACTATTCTAGAACAAAAGGTTAGCAGGTGTGATGCCTGTGAAAGTGGTTATTAGAGGAATTATTTGCTGTCAGGTGTCAATGCTGGCAAACAATGGTTATAGAAAATAAAGAGCTCTATAATGATCAGGTAGCCTGCTAAAGAGTAAGTGGATGAAAATTCTATGGCTATCCGGCAATCGCGGATAATGATGGGTCATTTTTTGTAAAAATGTTACCTGGCAGTTAGGTGACGAGCACGTGAAGGAATAGTGGCAGGAGAAGAGGATGCGTTGCTCTTGTTGATGTCCTCCATTGATCTTTGTAAGGATTTTACTTTCTCAGGTGTTCCATTGTCATTACAGTCCATGTCCAACCTATCAAAGAGCGGTCCAGGAGGAAACAAGAGAATATGAAGTGGAGGACCCATGCTAAAGAAACAGCCAAGAAATCACAAGATAAAAAATATAAAAAGTACTTACGGGAAGGAGCACTGAGCATAAGACAGGTATTCCACTAGAGCATCAAGACCTCCAACCTCTGGATTTAGGAACTCTTCCACCCACCTGTGACCAAACCACGGGGTAGTTTTAAAATATCATATAAAGTATAAGATAAAAGTATAAAAAGCAACAATACAATACAGTGTTATCTATATTTATAAGGAAGCATAGGGCAAAACATACCTCTTAAGATGTGTGCCAACCGAGACCAACCGCGCTCCTGATTATCAAAGCTCTGCATACAAACAGAGCTTTTGCCGAGCATTACAAATGCACAGCAAACGGGTCAGATTGGATAAGTCGTCGCATGTGCCATAGGACCAGGGAAAGGTGAGATAGTACGGGCATATTCACACAGGGGGGCATAGTCCAAATGGCAGGTTTTCTTAATGTAGTAAAGTGTAGTGAAGGGTGCGCTGGAAAGGTAAGTTGAAGCTGCAGCCTAATGTGTTAAAGTGGACCAACACCCAGGATTTTGACTATCCTGGGTTTTGGTCCACTTCGGTGGGGCACCCCGAAGCCCCAAAAACTCACCTGTCCCCGCTCCCACGTGACTGCTGCAGCCAATCCCCGCCGACGGCCACACGAGCGCACCCGCCGCCACCTTCCGCGCGTCACTCTTACAAGGAGCGCGCACGCTAGAGGGATGAGCGAGCGGCGGCTCGGGCATGCACCGCTGGATCGAGGAGCAGGTAGGGATTTCGGGGCTTTCTGGGGGGTTTCACACAGCGGGGCACCCCCGGTCTTATAGATTCCCGGGCCGATCAGCATCGGGTGTTGGTCCACTTTGAGGGGTCACTCCTTAGAATTGACAAAAAGGAAAAAAAAGTGATTTCTATTGTTAGACGATATTACGATGGACAAAGCCCATCTGCAACAATGATTCCAGTTCAGGCGCGCTTGATGTGAAATGTTAGAGATGTATAACAACCGATATAAATATAAATAATCTATACCTGGAGATATATATCACCTCTATAATGACTGGATTAATATTTGCTGGTTTTCTTAGAAAATGTTTTTGATTATATTCTTCTATGACCAGCTTTATTAGAACTCAACAGAACCAAGAACTCTCTAGAAGGGTTGGTCTCCCTTTTATATAACCTCTGTAAGGTTTCCATATACACAACAGTTGCAAAGCTCGGCAATGGCAGGACAGCTAATGTTGCCAATGCCATCTGGTCAAGGCCTTGTTTACTTAAAGTGATCCAACACCCAGGATTTTGACTATCCTGGGTATTGGTCCACTTCCGTGGGGCACCCCGATCGTGGGTGCCCCGCTGTGTGAAACCCCCCAGAAAGCCCTGAAAACTCACCTGACCCCGCTCCCACGTGACTCGCTCGTCCAATCGCCGCCGACGGACAAGGAGAGGCAGCGATAGACAAGCGGCCAGCGCGGGTGCGCGCCCTGCTTGAGGGACGCGCGGGAGGCGGCGGCGGCCCGCGCATGCGCCGCTGGAACGAGGATCAGGTAGGATTTTCGGGGATCTGGGGGGGTTTCACACACCGATCGGGGTGCTCCGCAGTCAGGGAGCTGATCGGTCCAGGAATCTTATAGATTCCCGGGCCGATCAGGGGAGGGTGTTGGTCCACTTTAACCTCAAGAAGTACCTCAGCCTCCTTTAATCTAAGAGACCCATTTCTTAGGCAACACTGCCATCATGTACTTCCATGATTTAATGGGCCCAAGAACTGCATCTGATAGATTTCTATCACCATCAGGGCTATTCCTCTGACAGGGTTCTAACCCTTCCTACTTGTAGTGTTGCAACAGGTTTCTGCCCATTACACCAGTTCCAACACGTGCCTATGTCAGCGTTTCAGCCGTCACTTATGTATATCATCCTTACTGGTCAAAGATTAATCCTTCACTTTAGGTTTTGTTAATGACACAAACCCAAAATTCCTCCTAATTTTTGAACACTGAAAACAGTACTCCAAGATAAATGCAGAGACCCTACTCTGATGATAGACTGGCTGCCACTTCCCTTCTACTTTCATTTCATTCCCTATCTTTCCTAATTTCCATTTCCTTTCCTCGGCTAACTTCATTTCTGGTTTCTTATTACTCTTCCCACAGACTTTTCCTGGTGGTGGCCAGATCAGGTCTTATTCACTTGGCCATATTTCCTCTTCTTAACACCCTTACTAGGCTGCAGTTCAGTTACTGTAGCTCAGATTAACTGTCTCTGGAGCTAATGGCCCATTTTCGTGAATGTAACGGACAGGCTGATTCATCACTAACGCCAGGTAGCGACAGACGAGCGTCTGTAGCAGGCATTTTCAGAGCGCCCGCTAGTAGTCGCTGTGCTCAGCCGTGGGTCGCTACTTCATAGCGACTCAGTCGCTGTCCAGTAATGTTGAATACATTGTGAGGAGTCGCTATTTGACCAGTACAGCGTTGTATGGGAGCGCATGGTAGCGACTGCTCATAGCAACCGACTCACATCATATTCAGCAAAAAAACAGCCTCTGGCGCTGAAAAATGCTTGTTTGAAGCCCAGAGCGCAGGAGGCGGTGTGTTTAAAGTCTGTTTTCCAGCATCTATCCACTAGTAACAAAGCGAAAACATATGGGATTACATTGTAGCAACATTGTAACATGAACACTTTAATGGCAGACCTGTAATGTCATTTCTGAGGAAATACTGAAGTAATGAAGAACTGCTTATTCAATGCCAGGTGAGGTCAGAGAATTATTTGAGATTTTAAAAAAAACAACAAAAAACAGTTTAAAGAGAAGAAAAGGATCGTCCATTGAAATGTATGGGAGAGCGCCAGGTAGCGAGAGGTCATACCTGGCGCTGTGCAAGGCTGAACGCTGGCGCTGTTCGCTGAGGCTGGGAAAATGATGAATCAGACGCTACATGGCGCTATCCCAGTCGCTAAACAGATTCTGCATGGTAAATGTGTAATTGCGTGCCGCGTCCGGCGTTCACCAGTCGCTACCTCTCATTAACCAGCCGCTACCCGACGCTATCCCTTCATGAATAAGGCCCTAAGATCGTTTATGCTGTGCGGATTCAACTATCGTATGGTCCTGTTCGTAGTTGATTTTGGTTTCCACGTACCAATGATAATGTGACAAATTTTATGTCGGCCAAAACAATGCGAAGCCTGAACAAATTCGCGCTGATAGCTTGAACACCGCCGGCATTTCTATGGATCAGTTATCTGATTGCGTTGGCTTTAACGATTTTTCATTCTGAACCAAAACTTGGTTGGCTTATAGTTAGCCTGGCTTGTTCATATTTCCCTTCCCCCTCCTCCTTGTAGAGATGGTCTCTCATCCATTGCCTATATTGTAATCCATTCACCTTGTGGTTACAGCGAAGCAATGCTGTATATACTAGATACGCAGCACGCCCTGCAGCGTTATTGAAGGGGGCGGGGTTAGTAATCATCATTAGTAAACACACTAAAACAGAAAATGTATTGAAAGTAAAAAGAGGCTTAAACCGGACCTTCACCATGATTTATTGAAAAGCCCAAACCCTTAAAAAACGATTCCCCAGCATCTAAAATTAATATATTTTAAGTTTTTAGTCACTTGCTTATTATTCTTTCCCCCACTGGGCTGCAACTCTGTTCAGGACTTTAGGATACGGGCGCCGCCATTTTGACTCAGAAGCATCACACTTACTGAGGAGAGGAGAGTGGGATAAGGTACAGGGGGGCGGGTTATAGCTGTGCTTTGTTCAGACAGAGCAGAGCTGGGGTCAGGAAAAGGTCAGCAATCCCAGAATGCAGAGCGGCACAGTCAGGAGGCACTTCCTGTGTGCAGGCTGCCTAATGTCCCATGAGCCGCCATCTTGGATGTTTAAAGGCTCATAACATGCAGTAGGTGCAGGTAGGATGATTTTTAATGTGAGCAATCTGTATGTACAGGGTGTGGGAAACATATAAGATAGGCTCTTATTCAGGGTGAAGGTCCGGATTAATGTGAGCAATCTGTATGTACAGGGTGTGGGAAACATATAAGATAGGCTCTTATTCAGGGTGAAGGTCCGGATTAATGTGAGCAATCTGTATGTACAGGGTATGGGAAACATATAAGATAGGCTCTTATTCCGGGTGAAGGTCCGGATTAATGTGAGCAATCTGTATGTACAGGGTGGGGGAAACATATAAGATAGACTCTTATTCAGGGTGAAGGTCCGGATTAATGTGGGCAATCTGTATGTACAGGGTGTGGGAAACATATAAGATAGACTCTTATTCAGGGTGAAGGTCCGGATTAATGTGGGCAATCTGTATGTACAGGGTGTGGGAAACATATAAGATAGGCTCTTATTCAGGGTGAAGGTCCGGATTAATGTGGGCAATCTGTATGTACAGGGTGGGGGAAACATATAAGATAGGCTCTTATTCAGAGTGAAGGACCGCCTTGTGTCTCAAAAGCATTATCGGCTGGCCCTGGAGTCTGAAACACTCCAGAGCCGGCCCCTAGCCTGCCCCCGGAGGCCAAAATCATAATGCCCCCTATGTGAAACCCCTGATGTTGCCGGTAATCACTCCTTTTCCTTTGGCTCACAGAATGCTGTAGCCGCCAGTGGCTGCATCCCTGGCTTCCCTGTAGCTGTGTCATGCTCCCACACCCAGCCATTCCCCAGGTTACAGGGAAGCCAGGAATGTGGCCAGAAGCCTGGCATTCTAAAAACCAGCCAATCAGCAATCTGAAGAATGCTGTGGCCACCGCTGAGCCAGAGTTACTCCGGCAGGGGTGCGGGGGGGGGGGGGGGGGGGGAGTAAGAAAGGGGTTTAGTGCCACTTTCAATAAATGCATATGGGCAACAGTCTTGTGTGTCCAAGGTGTCAAGTTTAAAACAGCTTTGTGCCAATCATAAAAAGTTACTAAAACACAACGGTATTGATACAACTATGCGGCAAGCTCCCCCTGTTCGTTATATATTCACAAGAGAACTGGAGACCAAAGTTTCTAGCTATGGCCAGGGGCATGATTATAGGGGGCTCAGAGGTCGCGAAAGTACCGGGACCCATAAGATCAATGGGCTCCATCATTTTTGTTTCTCCGCTATATTTATAAGATTTGTGGGAGCCCGAAATGACAGAAAAAATGTTACTGTATGACCCATAATGGGGCCCCTAGTTAAAGCGTACCAAAACCCAAATTTTTAACTAGCATCCCCTGAATTGCTACCCCCATGAAGAGCACCTTTTTCCAAGTTTTTATGCTCCTGCTTTACTCTAATCCCAGATAATGGGGCCTGTTTTAGCAGTAAAGCCCTTGACTGTACTAGAGCTCCATGTTATCTCCCGCTTTTCTTCCCAACTCCCTTCAATAAAAAAAACGCACAACGTATATATCTTTGGAATGAGACCGCCCATCGGCTGTGACAAAATTAATTCTGACCAGTAAATATCTATGCATAAACAGTAACATACAACCCTCCCCTCATACATTTAAAATAATACATACAATCCTTGCCACATTCTATTTGTGTATCCACATTATATATATATATATTTTTATTTTCATTAAAACAGCATAATCACAAGAACTACTTTGCGAAACATAGTTCCTCCCAAAAATTAAGATCTAAACATATATATTATTTTAGTTATTTAAATATATATATATATATATATATATATATTTTTTTTTTTTTTTTTTATTATTATTTTTCATTTACTATCTTTTTTTTTTTTTTTTTTTTTATCAAAATATATATTAAAACACCTCCCACAGTACAATACACACACCCTGCCATTGAGACAGTAAAACAAAATCTCAAAATTAACCCAAAATAGGGGTGGGTGGGTGGGAATGCTCTTGTCCAGCGCCGGGAGGCAGAGGGGTCAAAGAGGGAGAGGGGGAGGAACCCCTAGCCTATATATAGTGCCTCCCCCTCGTCCCTCCCCCCAGCCTCACACTGGTCAAACTGGTCCAGCTCCCGATAGGAGCTCAGGCCAGTCATGTGGCACCTTACCTAAGGGGCGGTGCCTTCTTGACTGTACTAGAGCTCCATATTATCTCCCGCTTTTCTTCCCAACTCCCTTCAATAAAAAAACACACAACGCATATATCTTTGGAATGATACATTTATTAATCGGCCACAGCTGAACAAATAAGTACAAGACAACACAAATCTCCAGCCCCTCAATCGAGTCTGAGTGGTAATCATCTAAACTAAGCCTGCGTGATTGACGAGGAGAAAAAACCTATATGCACCTTAACAGGTTAATGACATGCCTCCTCCCTGATCACCAACCACCAGCCTGCTCCATCCCTATAGCTCTCTGACAAGCCCGCCCCGTCGACCAAAGACTGCCGAGTCCATACTATCCAGGGCTATGGACCCCCCCCCCCCCCCAGCCTGCAGCCCATGTATCCTACCAAAAGACCATCCGATAATTATCCCTTCTACCGATTAAGGGGGGGGAGCAGTGTAATCTACCCAGTGATTATCTAATACCCACCACTTCCATGCTCCTAAGGACCTCAGGCATCTGCCCCCTATGTGCCACATACTCCCCCACTATGCAGAGCCACCAGAACAGACCACCATTTAGTGTTCCCTTAATTCACCTCTAACGTATCTGCTAACCAACCGAACCGTACTGAACATATTAAAGGGGGATCTTGCCCCTTCCCAGTGTGCCCGTCCTCTCCCAATATGAGCACTGGATAAACCGCCAAACACGCCAAAGTCGATCATGTTAAGGCCTCACAGCCCGCTTCTTTCCCGGTGGGCACGTCCAACATGAGCATCCAACAATCTGCCGAACTCACCGATTCTATCGCATTAAGCGCTCCCGGCCCCCACGCCGATTCCATCATCTTATGGGCTTCCGCCCCTCCCCAGTGGGCCCTGTCCTCCACCAGTATAAGGGTCCAATAACCCCCCCGGCGATCATGTAAAGCCTTTCGGGCCCCCCCCAGTGGGTCCCGTAATCCACCATATGAGTAGCCGGTAGTTCGCCGAGCCCCCACGGCAATCATGTTGAAGCCTCTCGGGTCCCTTCCCAGAGGGTCCCTTAATCCAACCATACGAGTATCCGGTAATCCGCCGAGCCCCACGGCAATCAAGTTCAAACCTCTGGGGCCCCTTCCCAGTGGGTCCCGCAATCCAACCATATGAGTATCTGGTAATTTGCCGAGCCCCCACGGCGATCATGTTAAAACCTCTCAGGCACCTTCCCAGTGGGTCCCGCAACCCAACCATATGAGTATCCGGTAATTCGCCGAGCCCCCACAGCGATTAAAAACCTCTCATGCCCCTTCCCAGTGGGTCCCGCAATCCCACCATATGATTATCCGGTAATTCGCCGACCCCCCACGGCGAACATGTTAAAACCTCTCGGGCCCCTTCCCAGTGGGTCCCGCAATCCAACCAATGAGTATCCAATAATTTGCCGAGCCCCCACGGCGATCATGTTTCAAACTTCTCGGGCCCGTTCCCAGTGGGTCCCGTAATCCTCCAATATGAGTATCCGATAACTCGCCGAGCCCCCACACCGCTCATGTTAAAGCCCCATGGGTCCCTTCCCCAGTGGGTCCAGTAATCCAACCATATGAGTAATCGGGAAGTCGCCGAGCCCCACGGCGATCATGTCAAAGCCCCCTCGGGCCCCTTCCCATAGGGTACCGTACTTCTCCAATATGAGTATCTGATAATTCGCCGAGCCCCACGCTGATCATGTTAACTCCTCATCGGCCCCTTTCCTTATGGGTCCTGTAATCCTCCAACTTGAGTATCCGCCAGACCTGCCGGGAACGCCGAGTCTATTATGTTAAGCGCTCCCGGCCCCTACCCAATGGGAGCCCCCAATCCAACAATATGAATCCAAAACTACGTTGATGACATCATATTACGGGCTCTTAGCCCCCCCCCCCCCCCAAAGTGGGCCATATTCTCCACAAATAGGAGTGTCCGATAATTCCCGGCCATGCCAAGCCGATTATGTTGGGGCCTCTCGCCCCCCCCCCCCCTCTCCATGCGTCCAGTAATCCACCAACATGGGCCTCCAAAAAATCCACCAACTTCCCTTTTCTATCGTATTGAGCACCCCCGGCCCCTACCCAGTGGGCCCCACAATCCACCAATCTGAGGGTCCAAAACTAAGCCGCTTCATCATATCATAGGCTCCCGTCCCTTCCCTTCGGGCCATGTCATCCACCAGTATGAGTCTCCCATAATCTGCCGAACACACCAAGCCGCCCATGTAAACCTCTCGGGCTCCAGCCCATCGGGCCCCATAATCCCCCAATAAAAGTGTCCACAAACCCCCCCCCCACCAAATACCTTGTATAAACAGGGTTCTCGTCCCCTTCCCAGTGGGCAACGTCCTCCGCCAATATGATTACCCCATAATCCGCCGAACCCGCCAGGTCGATCATGACGAGGCTTCCCAGCCCCTAAACCATTGATTTATCATTAACAAAAAGGGGGGGGGGTTGTCCTCGGGCCCCTTTTCCGTGCCCCCCTGATCCACCAACATGAACCATGAGTATCCGATACACCGCTAATTCCTGATACTTTGCTACATCTTATCCGCATAAGGGGTCTTGGCCCTTCTGCAGTAGCCCTCACCCTCCACCGATGAATAACCATTGGCCGCTCCCCCCGCCAAGCTCCTCATCCATCTGCTTTCTCCGGGGCCCTCCAAATGAACTGACCTCTGGTGACACTACCCAGCATTCTGAATCCTTCCCACTGCGAGCATGAATCTTATTTCCCCATGGGCCATACCCACCGTCTCCTTACCCTCCCTGCCATCAGTACATTTGAAAGCTCGCACCATATCTCTGCTGCTGTACGCCTCCCCCACAGAGCTGCTCTCCGGGTCGATTTGAGGGTACTAACCCCCGATGCTCCCCAACTTACAACCTTATCATATAGTGAGCGCAACCCACTTCTCCAACTATGCACTCCGACTGCTTCCAGCCTTTCCCCCAAGACACCCCCGAGCAGCCCCTTAATCCCACACTCCGGTTCCCCTGACCATTCCATTCTAACAAATCAAACAACCCGCCCTAGGCTGTACCCCCCAGTCAACTCTGGCCTCCCTGTCCTTGAACAACCCCAGCGCCATTCGCCTCCCTGGCTCAGTGTTCTTCCCCAAATTCAGATCACAGCCCCATTAGGACCAAGAGCCTCTGATTCCAACCGCGGCACGCAGCTCTCTTTCCCGAAAATCCATTACCCCGCCCCGACTAGCCAAGTCCTTCTCCATTCATTCAGTCCCCAGGCCCCTCTTCCAGATGCCAAGAACTGGTTGAACAGTGGCCAATCTCCAAACCTCCCCCCACATAAACATCCCAACCGACCAAGACCC
This sequence comes from Gastrophryne carolinensis, assembly GCA_027917425.1. Taxonomy (NCBI): domain Eukaryota; kingdom Metazoa; phylum Chordata; class Amphibia; order Anura; family Microhylidae; genus Gastrophryne; species Gastrophryne carolinensis. The sequence continues at coordinate 14,028,901 of CM051243.1, forward strand.
TGAACCCACCTGGCGATGGCCACGCCCCCCAAGCTTCTTCCTGCCCATCCTCTCACGCATACTTGGTTCCCCCCGCTTGAGTGCACACCCTAATCACCTGCTCCAACCCGCTCTCCAGGCCGCCCCCAAAATTAGTCCCTCCCTTCCGAGTCACCCATCCTTGCTCCTACCGCATCTCTTTTGGGGGGGGGTATCCCCCAATGCAAAGGGGGGTGGTCCTCCCCCTGTGATAGTTGTCAGAGTTGTCAGAGGAGTCACACCGATCTCAACTCCCTTGCCATTCCTCTGACTGTAACCGCTCCCCCACTAACCGCCAGTACGCTATCTCCTGCACGCCAGAACCCTTCCTTTCCAACACCGGTCACCCCCACCTCCAGTATGCTTCCAACCCCCCTTTTGACACATGATTCCTATCCCAGAACAACGAACAAACAGTAACGGCTACATGCTGGGCGTACCTTGAAGGTGCGGGGGTGTATCGGCCCGCCGCTTGGACGATCGTGATCCCGTGCCGCTGGAGCTGTCCTGATACCGTCAACGCCTGGTACCGCCACCTTGCTGCTCACTGTTACCGTCCTGGCCGAGTGGGCCGCTGCCGCAAACTTCATGAGGCCCCCCGGTGTGGTGGCCCCCCGTCTGGGCCGATCAGAAGGTTTTAAGGGGCTGGACCTGTGCCGCCCGGCCTAGGTGTGTGGGAGTGAAGGGGGGGGGGGGGGGTGGGGGCCGCCGGCTGCTGGAAGGACGCACGGGGGGGGCACTCACCCCCAGGGCTAGATGTATGAAGCCCTAACCCGGTTACCCACCAACCCGCTTAATAGCGGGTGAGGCTCTGACCCCCTCTCCCACTGGGTTAGCGTGCCTGATGGGAGACTCCACCCCAGACAATTGGACAACAGGCGGGGGAGCGGCAGAGTGAGCGCCGGCCACCCCCACACCCTGAAACGCCGGAGGGAGGCGTGAGGTGGGCACCCTCCCGCACGGCCCACCGAGCGGGCCCACGTGCCAGCGGTCCCAACGCCAGGGAGATCCGTGTACCCCCTGCGATACACGAGAGGGCCAGGGATGAAGGGCCCCATAGGAATGAGGGACAGGGGGAGAGAAGGGCTCCACCCAGTGAGACAGGGAAGTGGAAATCATCCCGCGGGTCATAGACAAACAGGGGCGAGGGTTGTCCCCCCTGGATGCCATGGCCTGCAGGATAAAAGGGGATTTGGCGCTGAACAAGCGACAGCCAGACTGCTCTTGTCCAGCGCCGGGAGGCAGAGGGGTCAAAGAGGGAGAGGGGGAGGAACCCCTAGCCTATATATATATATATATATATATATATATATATATATATATATAGTGCCCTCGTCCCTCCCCCCAGCCTCACACTGGTCAAACTGGTCCAGCTCCCAATAGGAGCTCAGGCCAGTCATGTGGCACCTTACCTAAGGGGCGGTGCCTTCTGTCTCCTCCATTCATTGCCACTGTCAGGGACGGATTAAGTGTGGTGGAGGCCCCTGGGCACAAAATCTGGTGGAAGCCCCAGATACAGTATTTTTTTCCTTTTAGAATAATAGTCCAGCCAATTAACTGATGGTTGTCTGGCCCCCACCTACTTACTGGAAGGTCAGATGGAGTCCCTTGTGCCCCCCTTGTGCCCCCCTTGTGCCCCCCTTGTGCGGGTGCGTGCTGCTCGGGAACTCCTGCTTTGCCATTCTGGATGGGGGGGGGGGGGGTAGTGTAGTCGACCGGCTGGTCCAGCAGAAAACGTAAGCAGAAGGCTTATGTACAGTGAGCGGCCATCGATTGACTACTCTGCACCCAACCACACTGTAGCGTTTCTGATGGCGGCTTTGCTGCTCTTGACTCTCCGTCCTGCCTTGTAGTGGCTTTGGCTGCCCAAATGCGGGGGGGGACCCCACTGCCGTTGATCGCTTTGTTGCTGGCTCTGCAGCCCGTCAAACCAATGACTAAAAAGCCTCCTGGACTAGACCATGACTGTGAGAAACTTACCCAAGTCTGGGGCCTGGTCCCACGGCGCGTCCCTGCGGTCCCAGCCGGCTCCGGTCTTCCGGCGGCCGCGTCCTCTGCTGGGGCTTCGGCCTCCGCATCTGCGGCTGGGGTCTCCGGCGTCTCGGGCGGCTCCTCCGCCTTTTCGGCCGGCGCAGCGTCCTCTCCCCTCCTCTCGGGGAGCGCGCCCGGCTCTCTGTCACGTTCATCTTATGCCCTCCGGCGGCGCTGCTCCCAGCGCATTCGCCGGGAGCAAGTTTGAAAGGACCAATCCAGGTCCTGGGGTTTTGGGTTTGATGAACCCAGGTACTGGACAGCTTGACTGCCAGGGCGGTCCAGTCCCTGGGGGCTGCTCTTATTAGCGACCAGATCACAGTTGCACCAATCATCATTCACCAGTTGCACCAATCAGTCATTCCCCCCTACTATTGGTCAGTTCCCCTTTTAAATATGTTCTTGCCCGGTCCACCAGGGCTCGTTATAGCCATTACTAGCTTGGGTGTGCTGTTGGAATTGCGTTTTGTGTGTATTGATCCGGCGTCGTCTTTGACCACTCCTGTCCGCTACCCGCACCAAACTTCTGCCTGTGTGACCTTGCTTCTGCCTTACCCCTTGGATACCGCGCTTCTGTGACCACCCGGCTTTGACCCCTGCCTGTCTCGACTAATCTCTGCCTAACCCCTTGGGTTTACGTTTTTGGACTCTGTTTGCTAGAACTCCTGATTTGGGATACCCCGCAGTTCACCCGTCTTTACCATAAGCCAGCAATCTTTGCGCCAGTAAGTCCTGGGGGCAACCGAGTCTGGAGAGGCATAACCCGTGTCTCCAGCGAGCGGGGGCTTGATTATAGGCACAAGAGGCGGTGGAGATTGGGGATTGCTGGCTCATGAAAGAAGGGTGTCCGGCAATCCCTGACAATAACCCAAAGGTTGGTGGAGGCCCCCTTTGCAGGGCAAGTGGTGGAGGCCCCGGGGCTAGAACCCCTTGCACCCCTCTCATAATCCGGCCCTGGCCACTGTTGTGTGTGGCAATGGTGTCCTTGCCACACCAATGTAATGACCGATTGCCTGACATCTTACAGAGAGGGACAGCAAAAAAATCAGTGTTCCAGGATGATTCAAAAACTGACAATATCCATTCATAGCTTTACACCCTAAGAGGAGAGCATTGGCCAAATGTATTTCACAAGTTCAGTGGGTTTTGGTCCACTTGAAGCCAAAGGCTATGGCAATTCTGTATTTTTCCTATTACAGGTTTTCTCTAATAAAGTAGGACAATGTCGAGAAGTCGCACACCTATGCCAAACAATTCAGTTTCTTTATAAACTTTTTTAAACGTTTTTATTCGTCGGGGTTATATTATCATTGTGGCGATAGGTCAAACGCATTGTTTGTATCCTAAATGAAGCATCTTTGTTCACCTGAAAGCATTTTTAAATTAGAATGGGGTTGAGCAGGAAACAGAACCTAAGAAGTTTCACACCTTTAACCTGGCATTTGACAACAATAAAAGTAATTCAGCTGTTACCTCAATGAGGTCCTTGAAACCACAGTAAGACTATTATGTTGACTGAATGACAATCAGGTATAAATGTCAGAGTACTTTCCCTACCTGCCAAATAGGTTAAAAAAGTGCTTCTGACTGATCACTACAGATACTGTCAGGTTTGATCCCTTGATGTTAAATGGGAATATGGAAAATGTTTTATTTGGCATCCTTTAAAAAAGAAGGAAATGGTCAGAACAAATGCTTGCACGTATTGTTTGTGGCTCCATAATGGCGATTTTATCCTCATTACTGATCTTCAGTAAACAAACAGGATGGGCACCTAACTGAATAAATATGGTCCATATATAAAAAGTCCCTCACCAGCCAATCAGCCACGCACCCAAGGAACTTCTCAGCCAATCAATGTGTAAGTTGATCAGCTGATTCTATAGAATTGCAGACACAGATCGTGGGCAGAGAGAGATATACAATATAATGGTAATGAAGCTTTAGGCCCTTATTTAAGAAGGGATAACGTCAGGTAGAGGCTGGTTAATGAGAGGTAGCGACAGGTGAACGCCGGACACAGCACGCAATTACACATTTATCAAGCAGAATCTGTTTAGCGACCGAGATAGCGCCATGTAGCGTCTGATTCATCATTTTCACAGCCTCAGCGACCAGCGCCGGCGTTCAGCCTTGTACAGCGTCAGGTATGACATCTCGCTACTTGTCGTTTTTTCAAAAAATCACAAATAATTCTGTGACCTCTTCTGGCATTGAAAAAGCAGTTTTTTATATATTTCTTCAGAAATTACATAACAGGTCTGCCATTAAAGTGTCATGTTACAATGTTGCTACAATGTAATTCCATATGTTTTCGCTTTGTTACTAGTGGATAGATGCTGAAAAACAGACTTTAAACAAACCGCCTCCGGCGCTCTGGGCTTCAAACAAACATTTTTCAGCGCCTGAGTTTTGCGAGGCGTTTTTTTTCCTGAATATGGTGTGAGTCGGTCGCTATGAGCAGTCGCTAACATGCGCATACAGCACTGTACTGGGCAAATAGCGACTGCTCACAATGTATTCAACATTACTGAACAGCGACTGAGTCGCAATGAAGTAGCGACCCACGGCCAAGCACAGCGACTACTAGTGGGCGCTCTGAAAATGCCTGCTACAGACGCTCATCTGTCGCTACCTGGCGTTAGTGATGAATCAGCCTGCCAGTATTGTAGGGGATTGTAGGTGGGGATGGCTCCCACAGTCATGATGCTGAGGCTATAGCTTTTCAGGTTCAGAACAAGGACTGGAGTGTCTTACAACCTGCCCTAAAGCAAGGTGGCCCACCAGGAACTCTCTATATGGCCAGTCCGTGCCTGAATATGTGCGTCACAGGGACCAGTGGGATTTCCCAGGGACAGGAGCACCATATTTTGTGCACTTTTTTTCGTATCATATTATTAACTTCCTGTATCAAGTGACTGAACAGGAAGTAAGAATAAATATTTCAGATGCAGTCAGACATAAATCATTTATCAAGTATGTTTGTACAGGTGTATTAGCTGTTAATACACCGAGAGACAGCAGACATCTGGGTGAAAGACTGCAAATTGCTGGGAACATCTATTGCAATTAACAAATACATACATATATATATATATATATATATATATTATATATTATATATATATAGAGAGAGAGAGCAACACTGGATCTGACTCAGTACAGATCACTTTCACAATCCATTACAGGATTCACCACCTATATTTCAGCACCTATATTTTTTATCAATTATTTTGTTCCCTTCATAATAGATATTAGGACATCTTAAAGCCTTGCAGTGCTAGATGCAAGTGCTATAATATTAACATTTCCTGTTCTATAATATTAGCATATGTCTCTTGACTATTTATTGACAAACCCATGTGATATAACTATTTTATGCCCCCGTGCGCTTAGTCACTTGTATATTTATTGTTATAATAATATTAGAATTAATATATTTGCACATAGTCAAATTCAGTTTATTTAGATTTTGGAGTTAATTGTATGTAGAGGTTGGTTTAATTGCTGTCACCTTCCCCCCCCCTAGTCCTGCGGTAAAACATTATTGTCAGCAGCGAGATGGGAGGACGGGGCGGCACGCGGCGCGCGACGCACGCATGACAGCCTGGAACCGAAGCTCGGTCACCTCCCACTGCAGGGGAGAATGACTGAGCGGAGGTTGAAGGGCGCATGCGCGACGTCCGTAGCGTGTGCGCTCCACGGCTGCGGGGAGGCGGCGGCCAGCCACGTCACCCCTACGCACTCCCGGAAGGGCGTGTGGACGGGGCGTGGCCTGGTGCGCTTCAGCCTCGCTGATCGTGCAGCGCCAATTATCAGCTGAGTTGCTTAAAGTGGACCGACACCCACGGGTGATCGGCCCGGGAATCTATAAGATTCCTGGGCCGATCACCTCCCTCCCCGCGAGACATCCGAGATCGGGATGTCCCGCGGGGTGACCCCAAACCCCCTTACCTTATCTTCGCCTCCCTCGCTCCCCTCTAGGCGTGCGCGCGCCCGCGCCGGCCGTCTGTGAATGGCCGGCGTGCGCGCGCGTCAAGAGGGACGCGCGGGAGGCGGCGGCGGAGGAGCCGCTTGTCCGGGACTGTCAGATTGCTTGTCCGTCGGCGCTGGGAGCGGGGAGAGGTGAGTTTTTCGGGTGATCGGGGGGGTTTCACACAGCGGGGCACCCCGATCGGGGGTGCCCCCCCCCGAAGTGGACCAAGTCCCAGGATAGTCAAAATCCTGGGTGTTGGTCCACTTTAAATAGGGGATGCCGACCCCTTGTGGTCACATCCTGATGAAGTGGGATGGTTAGTACCCACGCAACGCGTCGGTGTGTTTTAGGGATACCTGGACGGGACTCTTAGTATATGGTGATATAACATTCATTCTCTTTATTTTTTCATGCCCTTATACTGTGACCGTTTATTTATTGTTATGTCAATTCTGGCAGCCTGTGTATTATACATGTATCATGTGTGTTTGTTGCACTTAACAATAATTAATTAATAATGTTTGAGTAGTTTTCTCTTTGTGTAATTTTTTGGTGTAGTCTTATAGGATTATTATTATAGCATTTTTCTTTGCACATTTAATGTTTATGAATTTTTCAATGACTATATGCACTTTAAATTTCACTGCAGCATTGTAATGTATTTGGTGGCTGCATATTGATTAGGTCACGAATAAAAGGGCTTTTTATAAGAACATTTATCTTGACAATACATCTAGTCCATTTGTCCCTGGTTACCCTTGTATATAGTCTTAATTGGTTTTGTAATGTATGTGTCTTCCATGTATGAATTGATCATTGTGTAAATAAATAAATATTCTGTTTATTTTTACATAATATCTTGGTGTGCGGCTGTATATTTTGCAGAGCCACTCTTGGGGTTGATCTGGCAGCCCTTTTTGTTGTGCATTATATTTTTTATATCTGTGTGAATGTTTTTTTGCTTGTATGTGTGCATTTCATTTAATTTTTTCGTAATGAAAGCACGCAAAGGCAGTGTTTTTTTTACGGTGCTGAGCCTGTTCAGAAATAGGTTTGGCACTATAGGGGTTTTATTTTTATTACTGTAAAAAATAAAGTGGTTTAACAGTTATCAGCCAGAAGCATCCGGGCAGGTAACCCAGTGCTCAGGGGCCGAACTGTTGGACCCTGATCCCAGTAATTACCAGCCCTTCGGCAGAGGTCCAGTGTCGGTCCAGTCAGAGACAGAGACTGAAAGATGCAGAGGGGGTGAAATGTATTTAAAATATGGGCCTTATTTATCAAGGGATAGCGCCAGGTAGTGTCTCACTAGCGCCAGGTAGCGCCAGCTATCGGCGGCTACCGACTCCAGAACGCCAGGCTGCGAACACAATCACGCATTTATCACGCTAAATGAGGCTAGCGCCGGCGAGAGCGTCAGCTGGCGCGGGATTCATCATGTTGCAGACTTCAGCGAACAGCGCCGCTGCTAATCCCATCACAGCGCCAGGTATGACCTCTCGCTACCTGGCGCTCTCCAATGCATTTCAATGGCGCAATCTTTAAATATTCATAATTAATTGATATTAATGTTTTTTTTTTTTTTTTTTTTTAAATGTCAAAAATTCGGTGACCACTTCTGCAATGTTATATCTTTTTTTTAAGGTAAAAAAAAAAAAATGTGTGCAGAATTGATATTACAGGTCTGATATTAATGTATTCATATTACAAAATGTTTATAAAAACTTGTTTATTATTTTTTTCCAAAAATATGGTTGTTTGGGGGTTAAAAAACTACTTTTAACACATCGCCGCCAGCGCTCTGGGGTTTAAACATGCATTTCACAGCGCGAGAATTTTTTGAGCGTGATTTGTTAATGAATATGCTGGGAGCCGGTCGCTATGGCCATTCATTGTCATGCGCTCCCATACAGCGCGGAACCTGTCAAACAGCGACTCCTAACCCCGTATTCAACATTACCGCACACCGACTGAGTCGCTGTCAACAACCGAACAACGGCCAAGCACAGCGACTACTAGCGTGCGCTGTGAAAATCACGCTACTGTCGCTCATCTGTCGCTACCTGGCGCTATTAATAAATCGGCCTCCCCGTTTTACTTTACTATTATTATTGTTTATTTATACAGAGCCATCTTGTTCCGTAGCGCTGTACAAGGTATCATTACAGACAAGGTAAAACATACTGTACAGGGACCATTACAATGCTACAAAGTTCAAACCAAATGTTGTGAGAACAGGCGACAATAGAAAAGAGAGCCTTGCCTTTGTGAGCTTACAGTTACTACTTGTGAACTGGTTAGGGGGGAGGGGTCCAAACCCTATATTAGTTCAAAGGGTAGGGGGCGGTAAACTCCCTGTCTTATATGCCAGCGGGTGCATTACAGATTCCCCCGCCAGGGGGTGTGGAAGAGCCCAGCGCCCATCAGCATAGCCCGAGCCCGTTGTTCTTCCAGGAGAGCCTGATGTATCTAGTTGGTGGGGAGGGGGGCATTTTTGTAAGTCTTCCTGCATATTATTTTCTTGAAACAATTAGTGACATGGCTTTTTTTTTCCTTAAAAATATGTGGGAACGTGCCAAGTGCCTGAATCAGGTATAAAAAATAAATATGTTCAAAAATACAGAAAAAAGTCTCAAAATAGTGCTGACTGTAATCATATTTTATACCTGTTTGGGTGTATTGTTTACAATTGTTACAAATGTAAAAACGTATACTTTAAAAAAAGTGTTCTTATCACACAAAATTTTTAAGGGGACAGTCCAAAGGGTTAAAGAGGAACAACACCTGGGAATTGTTCCTCTCAGGCGGGGCATTTCTCCATTCGGTTCTGCTAGTGGCTAAGCTGGCACTTCATCCAGACCGTGCACCAAAATGTACTCAGTCCTTTTCACACCCCATCAGGTCTCTCTGCCAAGCCAAGACAAATGCTTATAAGCCTCGGCATTATGGCTGCGGGGGGAGGGGGGGTCATATCCATTCCTGACACTGTATCTGCTCCTACAATACCAAAGGTGCATTTCCATCTCTTTAAAGTGGACCAACACCCAGGATTTTCACTATCCTGGGTTTTGGTCCACTTCGGTGGGGCACCCCGATCGTGGGTGCCCCGCTGTGTGAAACCCCCCAGAACGCTCGGAAACACTCACCTCACCACGCTCCTACGCGGGCGCTCATCCAATCAGAGCGCTCAGAGCCGCTGTGGTATGCAGGTACAAGCGGCGTCCAACCACAGCAGATCTGAGCGCTGGAGGCCGCGTCTCGCGCTTCCCTCTAACAGGAGGGCTGTGTCAGTTCGGTTGCTATGCAACCGGCCTGAAACCTGCGGTGTCTCTCGCTGCTGCAGTCAATCTACAGCACTGCAGCATGGCGAAATTTGTCGGGGGGGGGGGCCCTGCCGGTGAGTACTTCACACTAGAGTTTGTTGTGCGATTATTCTGTGTAATTATTTAGCATGCCTGTCAGTATTGACAGTGCATTCGGCGTGACGTCATGTGACACCATTGGCTAGAATCATGTATTTATGTTGTTACTGCCATGTACCACTTGATGCTTGTTATCCCTGATGAAGGGGGCTTGCGGTAACCCCCGAAACGTTGGACTATGGATTAATTGTTCCTGATTCTACATTGTACGAATACAGCTTTGCTATTCTTCATATACATCTGGAGTGCTGGTTTTTCTTCGCTACCTCCCTCTAACAGGGAGCGCGCCCGCGCCGGCCATTCACAAACGGCCGGCGCGGGGGCGCACCCTGCTAGAGGGTAGCGCAAGACACGGCCGCGGCCCGTGCATGCGCTGTTGGAACGGGGTTAAGGTAAGGTTTCTGGGCTTCCTGGGGGGTTTCACCCCGCGGGACATCCCGATTTCGGATGCTCTGCAGGGAGGGATCTGATCTGAATCTTATAGATTCCCGGGCCAACCCCCCCTGGGTGTTGGTCCACTTTAAGAGTGGCCATTTACACCTCACTGACCAGCTCACCCTGGGATGGGGCTTAGCAGCTTGGTGAATGGCTGGTTGGGACCAATAAATTCCAGGGAAGATTTTTGGTCACAGTCTGCCCCTGCTCCTGAAGGGTGAACAGAAGTGCAAGAGTGCTACTATTGGGAAAGACAGTACTCACCCAATGTGATTGGTTCGTAATGAGATCTCCAGTTCTCTCAAAACCTGTGTGGATTCTTGCACTCTTTTCTTGAACTAAAAACGAACATGAGAAAATTACATTAACAAACGTCTATCTTTATACTAAGTCTGCAAGAAACTAAGAACTCCATGCTAGTCAAACTGAATTGCTGTAAAATCTCCCCTAGGATAAGTATCTGTGGGATATAATTTAGGCCCATCTCACCGACTATAGATTTACCAGGGAACCCTCTAATCTGCCCTTGAACATAAATGCTGTATGATATACTTCTAATGGTGGCAAACACCCTTTGAATCAATAGTTATTTTTGAATACAAGTACAGGAGTCTCCTTGGAACAAGTGACTGGCTGCAGCACGTTTTTCCCTAGGAAGATCCAGGATAAAGCCAGGAATGGAGTTGATTAGTGGTTGGAAGAACTTTAAATAGACCAGTTTGGAATTCTGGGTGTGCATTAGCTATATACAGAGCAGAGTTGGTGTGGTCTTGGTTCATTATGGACAAAGGGAACCCAGAAAAGGGGTAAGCACAAATGATTCCGGTCTGAGTGCTTCAGAGGCCGGAAGAACTTTGAAGAGACCAGTTTGGAATTCTGGGTGTGCATTAGCTATATACAGAGCAGAGTTGGTGTGGTCTTGGTTCATTATGGACAAAGGGAACCCAGAAAAGGGGTAAGCACAAATGATTCTGGTCTGAGTGGCTCAGAAGCCGGAAGAACTTTGAAGAGACCAGTTTGGAATTCTGGGTGTGCATTAGCTATTTACAGAGCAGAGTTGGTGTGGTCTTGGTTCATTATGGACAAAGGGAACCCAGAAAAGGGGTAAGCACAAATGATTCCGGTCTGAGTGGTTCAGAGGCTGGAAAAACTTTAAAAAGACATGTCCAGCAGTCGGCGGGGACATTAGCACAATATATACAAAGGGTTGATGTAGGCTTGGGTTCCTGGGGACATAGGGGACCCAGAAAAAGGGTAAGCACACATTATTCCGGTTTGATTCTAAGCTTTCATGTACAGCATTTGTTGAGGAGCTCTCGCATGATTGATGAGCATAAAGCATAGGCAGATTGGTGGGTTCTCTAGTACACTGCGATACGTATACCCCAGGGGGTAGGGACGGGCTTATCATTCAAAGTTGTGTCTGGGGGTCCTAATCAAAGACAACTTTTGTATAGTGAAATACAATAATAAAGCACCTTGTCAGGGATGTAGCCGCAGCCTGCTCATGTGCTGAGGTAGTACGAGCAAACCCAATGCATCCTGGCATTGTCTGTCCATGGCATAGGGAACTGTCCAGGAATTGCCCATAACTAGGATGCCCCACTGTGTGAAGCCCCATTAAGTCACTGCACCTACTCACCTAACCTTGTTCCAATGGCACTTGCGCAGGTCATGGCCTTGCTATACCTTTTGCTAGACGCAAACCTAGCCATTTGGGATTGGCACGCCCAGGCACCCAGCTAGAGGTGAGCAGGGATGCAACCAGTGGCTTGCTCTGCACCAATAAGCTCGCTAGCTGCTGTGATGTCATGGTATCTTGCATAACTGAATGGGGCTGAGCGCACTGATTCTGCAGCAGCGGGTTCACATAAGTGTGCACTGCCTTCCTATCTGCTGCACACTCTGCATTGTATTAACCGGCACTCCTCACTCGCCGCAGGCAGCCCTCCCTCCGAGGGCCATTATTTATTTATGTTTTTAATCAAAAAGTTGCCACTGACCTTACCCTGCCTTTGGGGGCCCCCTGACAGGTAAGGGGCCCCATGCATTTGCATGGTATGCTTGGTGGTTAAGCACACCACTGCCAAGGGGTACACCAACAGGGTTCTGGTCGATCTATTATATTAACAGTTAAACATTATTCATTTTTGTTGTAAAAGTCGTTTGAGGCCTATGACCTACTTATTTTTGGCAAATGTCTCATTAAGCTTTGGGGCTACTCTGTTGGAACTTCTTGTCTTTAGAGGATACTTGGCGTAATAGGTTTGAGAACCACTGCTCTAGTATATCTACAGCCAGTGAGGTGGGATATTTATCCCAAGGGGCATTTGATAGGAATTCAGCCTTGACCATTACAGAGTTCTGCATTGCTTTTATGTCGACTTAACATCTAATTCATGTCTCAAAAGATTGAGCCTGAATAGATTGTGGATCTTGTCTTACCTTTCGACTGATTCCACCTGTATCTACATAGCTTCTTAGCTTCTGGATGTAGGCAGCCGGGGGGCTCTTCACTTGGAACCTTTCCTGGGAATAAGGATGTTAAGAGGATAAGCAGTTTGGTAAGAAAAACAAAAAAAACTTGCTGTAAACTTTATGGAGAAACACAGACACCCCACTCACTTGGTCACACACAAGCTCCCATTTCTTGTCTTGATCGTACTGCCGGAGAACACTGATTTTATCAGGTGGAAGATTCATGGCCTCCTGAAGAGAGAAGACAAGATTCAAGGATCACACAATAACTATTCCGTAGGTTTACAAAGAAAGCTACTAAACATATAGTAACATTAGCAATTAATAATATAAATATATGATACAAAGTTCAAAAGATGCCTGCTCACACAAGCATAGAAGTAGCAGAATATACTCATGTGTGAGTTGCCATCTTTAACAGACAATTGTGTTTATTATGATTATTAGGTGCATTTTGACTATCCTGGGTTTTGGTCCTTGCCCGCTGTCTGAAACCCCTCAGGTCGCCGAGCGCAACTCACCTCTTCCTGGTCCTACAGCACATGCGCGGTCGCTCGTCCAATCAGTGTGCTCGGAGCTGATGTCACAGTGTCTAAGCCTTCATCTAAGGCTAGTGGCTCCAGGCGCGCTGGTGGCCGCATCCCTCACTACAAATGCCTGTCCCGGGCACGCGTCCTGCTAGAGGGATAGCGGGGATGCGGCTGCGTGGTTGAAACAGGAAGCAAGGTAAGTGAATGGGGCGATCTGGGGGGCTTCACATAGTGGGGCATTCTGATTTTGGATGCCCCGAGGGGAGGGAATCGATCAGCTGAGTTTTGGTCCACTTTAACTCAATTGGATGCAGCTACACAACTACAGAATGAAACAGCAGAGACAAGAGACAAAGTCTGATTCCTTTCTCTAAATGATGCCAAGTGAGCACCAATATAAATAAGATGGAGGAGCAACAATGATGGGGTCCCCCTGACCTTCTGGGTCCTGGTGCTATCGCACCCCCCTGCACATCATGTTACACCCCTGTTCTGACTACAAGATACACTAGGAGAGAGCCCTGCTCTTGTGAGCTTACAGTCCCCCATGACATCTTGATTTAGAATGCCTTTTCCTGTATGATTCAACTACGCTTAAAATTGGGCAAATTTGCCAGGTTTGCACTCTAGAGCCCCACATGACCACCAGCAGCCAATGGGGTTTGCTGCAGAAGCATGTGCACAGTACTTACTCATGCACCTGGGATTGAACGAGCCACCAATGATGGAACATGGATTGGCCAGTTTTCATGTTTCCTTTACTCTTACCACAGAGGAGCATTCATCAGGATGCCACAGGGGGAAGGTTTTGAGCCTAACTCCATATGCATATCTTACGTCATAATTGTTCACCTACTATAAAGCTATGTCCCGCATCCCAAGACAAAACGCAAGAAAATCCTGGCGTGCCAGCCCTGGAGTCTAAAAGATACCCATCCTCGGGCTTTCCCCCTCCAGGTCTCCACAAAACTCACCTTTTCCAGCGGCTACCTCGCGGGTGCATCCCATTCAGACAGGCTGGGGCGGGAACATGCCCCAATCTAAAAGGCATTGTGGATGCAACCATTGCCAAGCTCTGGTCTAAACAGCTTTATTGTGCACGCCGAATGGAGCTGATTGGTCGAGAGCTTGCACATGTACAAGGGAAAGGCAATCGGGGGGGGTTCACACAGCAGGGCATCCCAAATCAGGATGCCCCAGGGACAAAGAACAAAACCCTGGATTGTCAGCAACAGTATTGATGTACTTATGGCCCCCCTTTAGGACCTGATTATGGTAGAAATGGGCCGATATCTACTGTATGCTTCTATATGCTTAGGTAAAATAACCTGCTGTCTACTGTCAGCCTTAGTTAGTAAATTTAGCTTCTTTCATCTTTTACAACTTCAAACTCACTTGAACCCTGTTTTCTTTTTGATATCTATTGCATCTCATTTGACTCCCTGAGGTGGCACCTTGAATGTCTGTTTGGGAAGTGGCTACTGGTACACAGAAATCTTTTCTACCTTTTTCATTCTTGACCTTAGCCCGTTTTTTAGCCTGTGTTACTTAGCCCATACGCTATACCAGCAATACTCAACTGGTGGACCGGGAACCCGAAAGCGGACCTCAGCACCAGATTTCCGGACCCCTGCCCTGCACTCAGTTGCTTCTGTGTTGCTGTGCTCAGAGCTGCCCTCTTGATCGGCGATGTAGTGCTTAGTCTCCCTGCCAGTGTCATGGCTCCCTGGTACCTAGCATTGCAATATGAAGCACTGCACAGGTGGGAAGTGGCATTGCAAGGTACACACAAACTTTGATTCTTGGTCTCTTTGCCCCATCCAATCCTTCCCCCCATCCCTCCCTGCCCTTCCTGTTCTGTCTATCCATCCCTCTTCCTTACAGCTTCTCACCCATTCATCCCTCTCGCCCGAGCCCTATCTAACCATCTGTCATGAACCAAGGAGGTTTTATGCCTTGATCCAGACTGGAATTCGATCGTACTGCAAACAATCATTTACCCACACACACGGGTCTTTGGGAAAAGCCACCACCACTGGCCCTAATAGCCAGACACTACATACACACACAGATCTCAAGCTAAGATCTCGCCTTATGCAGTTAATATACCCAATCACACCATAAGGTCCTAGGCCCAACTATACAGCTATAAGGTCACACTCCAATTTACCGATTGTAAAGTGACCTCACACCCCCAGACAGGCACTAGTAGCGATAGGCAAGCATACAGGGCACAAGATTTAGCACACATACAATGTCTCTCCTTAAGTTTAGCGGGTTAGCACACAGAAGAACACTTTATAAATCTTAAGGATTTAATTTACCCATAAGGGGCAGTGCATGTAAAACAAAGATGTACAATAAAGATAACAGACATACAATATACGGCAAGATGCTTATAAAATTAAAGGGAGAAATAAACAGAAATCCTTTACCTCTTGTGAAGATAATGTCCTGCTGTGAGGGGTACACGGAAAGTGATGATAACAGCCTACTTTTTAGAAGTGATCCCCTGGCATGTCATACCATCTGTGCCCAACTCTCTCATTTTTAAACTGGTTATAGGGGCGGGCAGCATGCTGGATGTAGCCAGTCTGGTATCAGGGGCATTCCATTGTAAAAGTTATGCTTTAATGTCTATTTTCTTTTGAAGAGAGGCGTTCAGTAAATGCCCCGTTCACTGCTTTGTAGTATTGTAGTAAGTAGATGTCAATTACCACATAGGGAGGTGTCACCTGACCCAGCCAGGAGGCCTATTTAGCGCAGGATTGTAAAGTGGCTTGTTCTCCTGTCCTGTCATATGTAAGTGGCTGCCTGTTGGCATCTCCAGACAAATGTACTGCCTCTAATTGACAAGGTATGTTTGACAACCATAGTTTTGGTCATATATTTATCTGGCCATACAATTTATATATCCTCACACCATCCCTGTTACCAGACTTTATTGCCATTAACCTTTTGGTCCCAGTCCACCCTTGTACACAAGCAGTGTGCAGCAGGCCAGAGCTGTAGGTTTTCCCAGTGGCCAATAGGATTGGTGGGGTGGGGGGGGAGGGGCAAGCAGCCTTTTTTAGTTTTGCATGGGGAATTTTTAGCCCCTTCCCCAGTGTGCTAATTTTTAACTATCCATCCCCCCGCTACTGCCCTGCATCTGGACCTCCACCTTTCACAAGAAGTGGTTGAGTATCCCTGCTCTATACCTATGTGTCCTTTATACCAGTGGTCCCCAACCACTTTCCTACAAGGCCCACTGTCAGCTCATGTTTTGGCTCTGAAGCCAAGCGAAGCCCAAGACCTGATGCCTAGGAAGGTGGCTAGTGGGTAAGGGAGTCTTCTGCCCATTCCCACATGGATTTTACCCAAGCAATCCTAATTATGATGCAGATTGTTTTATCTTGTGCCCCCTATTCCCTTATGCTCATGTTGTTATTTACTCTCTATTCGTGTATACAATGTATTTTTCCATGCTACCACAGGGAATTCTTTGTATGTTTGTCGATACTATTCATTGAAAAGGAATCTAACGAGAGGCCCTCCTCAGTCCACATTACTAGTCCGGTTCAAAAGAAAGACTAGGCCGCAGCATCCTGCTGGTGTTTAGCCTTCTCTCACTCCAGGAGACATGCCCGTTTCCATCTTAATATAAACAGGAGGTTGGGAGCTATATTTGATCTTCATTAAAGAGGCCATGAAGCGATAATTCAGAACATTTAGCTTTCTGCTCTGCTGCAGGTGCCTGTTTATTTCTTCCCCTCCCTGTGGGTTTCCGCTCTGTCTCATCTTCCTGTTGCTGTTGATATTTGAAGCCGGGTGGAGGGATGGTGGGTAAACTGTTCTGACAGCAGTTTCCAAAGGTTTTATTGCTTCTATAGGAATTTGCAATCACAGGTTTAAAGGTCTTATTATATATAAAAATGCCAACCCTAATTATAGGCAGCACTCTTGTCCTGTACTGGTAATATTTCAGTGACTGGGTACTTACGTATGATCACTAATTATTGTTAGTTTAAGTTTCATTAACGCTGCTTTTGTAAGTTTCTCCAGGCAGCAAATGGCACACCCTTAGGAAGCGGCATGGGAGCCTCGTGCGTGGGTGTCTGTTAGGTCGCACCTCCTCCTCTCCGTTGAAGTCCATGGTTGCCCCCTGTATTTTGGTCTGGTAACTATTTATATTTTGGCACTGGCACTTTGTTCATGATTATCAAATATATTTCATGGGGTATTGTTTTGTGCATTATATTGTTTACTGCTCATTTATGGATTTTTCATACATTCACTGATGCATATAGATATTGTATTTATTCAGTTTACTTGCACAGTTAAGCTGTGAGTCTGATTAATTGTGGGCACTGATCACTTTATACTGGTTATTTATGATAGCACCTTATCATTGTATGTTTGCATGAATGCTAATTTTTGCATCTTTTAATGACTATATAAAATGTTTTTGTGCCGGCACAAAAGTATGAGATAGTGGCATTATTTTGCCAAATAGGGGTGTCTTCAAGACTACATTGATTTTTGGGAGTCTAATAGGACCAGTTGATAGATTTCTTATTTTTAAGGAGACTATAGAGAGGTGGGCAGCTGTTTTTAACTTGTATAGTGTCTTATGTCTTGTGGATTTTAATTAATTGTCAGTGTATTAATTCAATAAAATTTTGTGAAATTTAGATTGTTTGGTGCTCCTCATTTTGGAGGAAGGTGGGGCTTAGTCCACGTCCACTCTATAAATTTTGGAAATGGCACAGATATGAAAATGTATTATCCCTTCCCCAGGGGCATCCCGATTTTGAAAGCCACGCTCCCTAAACCAAAATGACAGACTTGGTCCTGAGAAGTTTCTTCTTAGGGGGCATCCCAAATATGGATGCTCCATATTTCCCTTAAGGATGACCCTAGCCTGATCACTATTCCTGGGGCCCCGCACTGATAAGAGCGATTTCACCTTGCAGCCACATCCTTGCAATCTGTGGAAAGCGACGCCACTTTAAACAGTATCACATTTGATCTTAAAAATAGTACAAGAACAAAAAACGTTTTTATTCTCACCCTTCAGGCATCTTCCACAGTGGCAATCAAGGCCTTCCCCTCTTGCAGGATGCCGCCGGTCACTGATAAAGTGGACTATTGAGTTCTTAAAGCAGAACAAAACCTATTTTGACTATATCGGCTTTTGTTGCGTGTCCCCCGGGGCATCTTACAGAGAAGAATCCCCAACATAGGAGGGGATTATTCTCTGTAAGAGCAGTGAGACTATGGAACTCGCTGCCAGAGGAGGTAGTAAATAATGATGGATGCAGTAAAAACGTTCAAAAGTGGCCTTGATGCCTTCCTGGCACATTATAACATTACCAGCTATGGCTACTAGACCACTGGAAGGAGATCTATAGTGGCCGGGATGCCTTCCTGGCATGTAATAACATTACCAGCTATGGCTACTAGACCACTGGAAGGAGATCTATAGTGGCCGGGAT
Organism: Gastrophryne carolinensis; assembly: GCA_027917425.1. Classification (NCBI taxonomy): domain Eukaryota; kingdom Metazoa; phylum Chordata; class Amphibia; order Anura; family Microhylidae; genus Gastrophryne; species Gastrophryne carolinensis. The sequence goes on from CM051243.1 coordinate 14,047,268, forward strand.
GCCCTCCTTGCATGTAATAACATTACCAGCTATGGCTACTAGACCACTGGAAGGAGATCTATAGTGGCCAGGATGCCCTCCTTGCATGTAAAAACATTTCCAGCTATGGCTACTAGACCACTGGAAGGAGATCTATAGTGGCCGGGATGCCCTCCTTGCATGTAATAACATTTCCAGCTATGGCTACTAGACCACTGGAATATGATCTATAGTGGCCGGGATGCCCTCCTTGCATGTAATAACATTACCAGCTATGGCTACTAGACCACTGGAAGGAGATCTATAGTGGCCGGGATGCCCTCCTTGTATGTAATAACATTTCCAGCTATGGCTACTAGACCACTGGAAGGAGATCTATAGTGGCCGGGATGCCCTCCGTGCATGTAATAACATTACCAGCTATGGCTACTAGACCACTGGAAGGAGATCTATAGTGGCTGGGATGCCCTCCTTGTATGTAATAACATTACCAGCTATGGCTACTAGACCACTGGAAGGAGATCTATAGTGGCCGGGATGCCCTCCTTGTATGTAATAACATTACCAGCTATGGCTACTAGACCACTGGAAGGAGATCTATAGTGGCCAGGATGCCCTCCTTGCATGTAAAAACATTTCCAGCTATGGCTACTAGACCACTGGAAGGAGATCTATAGTGGCCGGGATGCCCTCCTGGCATGTAATAACATTACCAGGTATGGCTACTAGACCACTGGAAGGAGATCTATAGTGGCCGGGATGCCCTCCTTGCATGTAATAACATTACCAGCTATGGCTACTAGACCACTGGAAGGAGATCTATAGTGGCCGGGATGCCCTCCTTGCATGTAATAACATTACCAGCTATGGCTACTAGACCACTGGAAGGAGATCTATAGTGGCCGGGATGCCCTCCTTGCATGTAATAACATTACCAGCTATGGCTACTAGACCACTGGAAGGAGATCTATAGTGGCCGGGATGCCCTCCTTGCATGTAATAACATTACCAGCTATGGCTACTAGACCACTGGAAGGAGATCTATAGTGGCCAGGATGCCCTCCTTGCATGTAAAAACATTTCCAGCTATGGCTACTAGACCACTGGAAGGAGATCTATAGTGGCCGGGATGCCCTCCTTGCATGTAATAACATTTCCAGCTATGGCTACTAGACCACTGGAATATGATCTATAGTGGCCGGGATGCCCTCCTTGCATGTAATAACATTACCAGCTATGGCTACTAGACCACTGGAAGGAGATCTATAGTGGCCGGGATGCCCTCCTTGTATGTAATAACATTTCCAGCTATGGCTACTAGACCACTGGAAGGAGATCTATAGTGGCCGGGATGCCCTCCTTGCATGTAATAACATTACCAGCTATGGCTACTAGACCACTGGAAGGAGATCTATAGTGGCTGGGATGCCCTCCTTGTATGTAATAACACTACCAGCTATGGCTACTAGACCACTGGAAGGAGATCTATAGTGGCCAGGATGCCCTCCTTGCATGTAAAAACATTTCCAGCTATGGCTACTAGACCACTGGAAGGAGATCTATAGTGGCCAGGATGCCCTCCTTGCATGTAAAAACATTTCCAGCTATGGCTACTAGACCACTGGAAGGAGATCTATAGTGGCCGGGATGCCCTCCTTGTATGTAATAACATTACCAGCTATGGCTACTAGACCACTGGAAGGAGATCTATAGTGGCCGGGATGCCCTCCTTGCATGTAAAAACATTTCCAGCTATGGCTACTAGACCACTGGAAGGAGATCTATAGTGGCCGGGATGTCCTCCTGGCATGTAATAACATTACCAGCTATGGCTACTAGACCACTGGAAGGAGATCTATAGTGGCCGGGATGCCCTCCTTGCATGTAATAACATTACCAGCTATGGCTACTAGACCACTGGAAGGAGATCTATAGTGGCCGGGATGCCCTCCTTGCATGTAATAACATTTCCAGCTATGGCTACTAGACCACTGGAATATGATCTATAGTGGCCGGGATGCCCTCCTTGCATGTAATAACATTACCAGCTATGGCTACTAGACCACTGGAAGGAGATCTATAGTGGCCGGGATGCCCTCCTTGTATGTAATAACATTTCCAGCTATGGCTACTAGACCACTGGAAGGAGATCTATAGTGGCCGGGATGCCCTCCTTGTATGTAATAACATTTCCAGCTATGGCTACTAGACCACTGGAAGGAGATCTATAGTGGCCGGGATGCCCTCCCTGCATGTAATAACATTACCAGCTATGGCTACTAGACCACTGGAAGGAGATCTATAGTGGCCGGGATGCCCTCCTTGTATGTAATAACATTTCCAGCTATGGCTACTAGACCACTGGAAGGAGATCTATAGTGGCCGGGATGCCCTCCTTGTATGTAATAACATTACCAGCTATGGCTACTAGACCACTGGAAGGAGATCTATAGTGGCCGGGATGCCCTCCTTGTATGTAATAACATTACCAGCTATGGCTACTAGACCACTGGAAGGAGATCTATAGTGGCCAGGATGCCCTCCTTGCATGTAAAAACATTTCCAGCTATGGCTACTAGACCACTGGAAGGAGATCTATAGTGGCCGGGATGTCCTCCTGGCATGTAATAACATTACCAGCTATGGCTACTAGACCACTGGAAGGAGATCTATAGTGGCCGGGATGCCCTCCTTGCATGTAATAACATTACCAGCTATGGCTACTAGACCACTGGAAGGAGATCTATAGTGGCCGGGATGCCCTCCTTGCATGTAATAACATTTCCAGCTATGGCTACTAGACCACTGGAATATGATCTATAGTGGCCGGGATGCCCTCCTTGCATGTAATAACATTACCAGCTATGGCTACTAGACCACTGGAAGGAGATCTATAGTGGCCGGGATGCCCTCCTTGTATGTAATAACATTTCCAGCTATGGCTACTAGACCACTGGAAGGAGATCTATAGTGGCCGGGATGCCCTCCTTGCATGTAATAACATTACCAGCTATGGCTACTAGACCACTGGAAGGAGATCTATAGTGGCCGGGATGCCCTCCTTGTATGTAATAACATTTCCAGCTATGGCTACTAGACCACTGGAAGGAGATCTATAGTGGCCGGGATGCCCTCCTTGTATGTAATAACATTACCAGCTATGGCTACTAGACCACTGGAAGGAGATCTATAGTGGCCGGGATGCCCTCCTTGTATGTAATAACATTACCAGCTATGGCTACTAGACCACTGGAAGGAGATCTATAGTGGCCAGGATGCCCTCCTTGCATGTAAAAACATTTCCAGCTATGGCTACTAGACCACTGGAAGGAGATCTATAGTGGCCGGGATGTCCTCCTGGCATGTAATAACATTACCAGCTATGGCTACTAGACCACTGGAAGGAGATAAACAGGCTGAACTGGATGGACTAGACTCTTTATTCAGCCGCACATACTATGTTACTGTGTGAAACCCCCAGATTGCCCTGCACAACTCACCTCTTCCTGGTCCAAAGGTGCATGCACGGGCTCTCACTATGTAATTCGGGTAACAGCTCTGATTGTGAGTGTGAACAGCCACATCCCCAGCAGCGTGCATGCTCCTCCCCCCCCCGCTCTGAATGCACACACAGCCAAGGATGCACCTGCTCTCACTCCCCATAGTAAACATTCAGAGCCAATAAAATGAACCAAAATCCAGGATTTTGAATATGATGGGATTTTGGTCCTTTCCCCGGAGCACCCAAATCAGGGGATGCTCCACTATGTGAAAGCCCCAAATCGCTGAGCCCAACTCACATCTCCCCAGTCCTACAGTGCATGCGCGGCTGCTCATCCAATCAGCACGTACAGAGCCACTGACGTCATGTCGCCTAAGCCTTCCTCTAAGGCCAGCGGCTCCGAACGCGCTGGCGGCAGCATCCCCCGCTTCTCTCTGACAGGGAGCGTGCCCGCGCCGTCCATTCACAAATGCCTGATGCGGGCACGCGCCCTGCTAGAGGGATAGCGGGGATGCGGCTGTGGCTCACGCATGCACCGTTGGAACAGGGAACAAGGTGTTTGGGGCTACCTGGGGGGTTTCACACAGCAGGGCATCCCGATTTTGGATACCCCGGGGGGTGGGAATCAATCGGCCGGGGAAGCTGATCGTGGTGGGTTTTGGTCCACTTTATTCAAATTACACATGCACAGCAAGCGGCTCTGCTGAATGAAAGCCTGTGCATGTGCCATTGGACCTGGGATAGGTGAGTAAATACCAGTGACTTGGGGGTTTCAGACAGCGGAGAGTCCAAATTCAGGATTCCTCAGGGGAAGGCAAGTGGCCAGTCTTGGATTTTTTTAGATTCACACTCAGTTGAGCACACACTACCTTTCTCCCACCTTATTCCCCTTGGGAACTTTATGAAATATCTGATTATATACTTTATGTATTCTGAGCTAAACTGATTTCTTTGCCTCAATTGCTTGTCGTGGCTGAGCTTGAAAGGACATGTCATGGAGCAGATTTATGAGTGTTGCTCATGCTCTGCTGTGGTAAGAGGCAGCTGCAGGAGCACTGTGGCTTGCCATGCTTGCTCATGCTGAGAGCACCCAGGGACAGAGTGGCGGTCAGACCACTTTTTTGCATAGTCCTTGAGGAATGAAAAAAGGGCAAACTTTGAAACCCTGCTACAGCTTCTACCCTGCACTGCAGAAAATGGAGGGGTGGCCCATGGGACAGGCATCAGGGTGAGTTGTCTGCTGGCTAAATATTGCTGTTGGGTTTAGAGTCCCTTTAAGGAGTGGGGGAACCCGTATCCCAGAGGGAGGGTATTCAGTAAAGCTTAAAGGAGCACTATCACGAAATTGTGTGATATTAAAAATACATATCTCGTATTTTTCGCCCTATAAGACGCACCCACCTATAAGACGCACCTAGGAAAATAAGAAAAAAACACACCATTACAGACAGTGTGGCATTCCCTCTATTCCATTCCCATAGGCCGTGTGGGATGCCCCCATTCCATAAGCAGCGTGGCATCCCCCTCCTATTCCCATAGGCCGTGTGGGATACCACAATGGCATAGGCAGCATGGCATCCCCCCCATCCCATTCCCCCATATAGGCAGTATGGCATTTTCTCCCATTCCCCTCACCCATTCCCCATATAGGCAGTGTGGCATCCCCTATCCCATTCCCCATATAGGCAGTGTGCCCCCGACCCCATTATCATAGGCATTGTGGCAATTCTACAGATGGGAATCACAGAATTGTATTTTCTCTCCACTTCAGGGCGTCAGGAAGTCAGGGCAAGGACCAAAACCCAGGATAGTCAAACTTCTGGGTTTTGGTCCACTGTAAGCATAGTGATGCTTCTTCCAGCGGCTCAAAAGGAGGACCCTGAAGAGCTGATAAAACTGGCAGGCTGATTCATCACTAACGCCAGGTAGCAACAGATGAGCGTCTGTAGCAGGCATTTTCAGAGCGCCCGCTAGTAGTCGCAGTGCTTGCCCGTGGGTAGCTACTTCATAGCGACTCAGTCGCCGTACAGTAATGTTGAATACATTGTGAGGAGTCTCTATTTGACCAGTACAGCGCTGTATGGGAGCGCATGTTAGCAACTGGTCATAGCGACCGACTCACACCATATTCAGCAAAAAAACAGCCTCACAAATCACTGGCGCTGAAAAATGCTTGTTTGCAGTCCAGAGCGCAGGAGGTTGTGTGATTAAAGTCTGTTTTTCAGCATCTATCCACTAGTAACAAAGCGAAAACATATGGAATTACATTGTAGCAACATTGTAACATGAACACTTTAATGCCAGACCTGTAATGTCATTTCTGAATAAATAAATAAAAATGAAAAAATTGTAGAAAAACTGCTTTTTCAATGGCAGAAGAGGTCACAGAATTATTTGTGATTTTTTGAAGAAAAAAAAAAAAAAAAAACCTCGTTTAAAGAGAAGAAAAGGATCGTCCATTGAAATGTATGGGAAAGCGACAGGTAGCGAGCGGTCATACCTGGTGTTGTACAAGGCTGAACGCCGGCGCTGTTCGCGGAGGCTGTGAAAATGATGAATCAGCCGCTACATGGCGCTATTCCAGTCGCTAAACAGATTCTGCTTGATAAATGTGTAATTGCTGCCGTGTCCGGCGTTCACCAGTCGCTACCTGTCGCTATCTGTCATTAATCAGCCACTACCTGACGCTATCCCTTCTTAAATAAGGGCCTATGTTCAGGTCCCAGTGGTCAGCCAACCCATACTTTCTTCTACCCAGTGGCGGAACTAAATGTGACGGGGCCCTGGTGCAAACATTAAATGGGGCCCTGTCAGTGCTCACACAGTAAACTTTTTTTCTTGTCTTTTTACTCATTTGGATGCTGCTAGACAACTAAAAACTGAAACAGCAGATATATATGGTGCCTCATTTCTTTAAATGATGGCACATACGCACAAATCTGATAAATAAGGTGGAGAAGCTACAATGATGGGGCCCCGGTGCAAGTTACGCCCCTGCTTCTACCACCTTCATCCACAGAGTTAGAGTTCCAGACACCAGACATTCTGCATCCGGTGAGTGTCAGCAAAAGGTCCCCAGAGATATGGGGGGGGGGGGGGGGCATTGGGACAAAATGCCTCAAAATGGGGACTGTCCCACTGAAAATAGTACATATGGTTAGTTTAATCTGAGAGGATGCAACTAGTTCAGCCTGGGACAGGCTCTAATGCCAAGTAATTTAAATGTGGCAGGCAACAGTATCTGTGTACCAACCACCATCTCACATTTTGAACGTGCTGGAGGAGAGAAAAGCCAGCAATGCAGGGGCAGACTAGCCATAGGGAGCCCCAGGACAATGCCCGGTGGGCCGCACTGCTATGTGGCCAGATGGGCTGCTGCTTTTAACACCCACATTCAATCCCTGCCTCCTTAGTCTCTCTCTCACTGTACCCACAAGCCAAGGAACCCCAGCCCCAGTGGCGGACTGAGGCTAAAATTTAGCCCTAGATTTAACCAGCCCCTGGCCAGCCCAAGACATCCCTGCTGAGCCCCCAACCATGATGCTGGGCCTATAGTGCGGGGGGGGGGGGGAGCTCAGCAGGGATGTCTTGGGCTGGCTAGGGGCTGGTTAAATCTAGGGCTAAATTTTAGCCTCAGTCCACCACTGCTTTTGGGGGGGGGGGGGGTCTTACACAGACTTCTACCTATGGGACAATAAAGAAGGGCGCCGGCCTTTTAAGGTCGGCAGCCCCATGACTGGCCTGCGCTTCCTGCTGACCAGCCTATGGGATTGGGGGAAGAGATCGGGGGAAGTGACCTCAGGGGAGGGGGAGGGGGGAGTATAAAGGGGCTGGTTCCCCCCTCCTCTTCCTCTTTGGCCCCCGATCTCTTCGCTGGAACGTGCTTTCCCACCAGCCCGCCCTTAATTGGGGGTGATGGAATGGTCAATTGGTCGCAGCGGAAGGCTGGTTGGTGTTTTGGGGCAGTTTTGTTTGGGATAGGTGTTGTATTATATATATATATATATATATATATATATATATAACAAATAAAAAATAAATAAATAAAAAATAAAGAATAATAATAAATATAATTCAACAAACGATAAGAATAGAGAAAGAAGTTTAATATATATTTATTGACATTTGTTAAGTTAACAGGATACTTGAAGTTGCTTTTGGTTATGTATAATTTGTGGGGTTATTTATTGGGTATATGTGTCAATGCGTATGTATCGGGGGATTGTTGTTTACTGTATTATTTTACTTGTCGCAGCTTTGGCGGTCTCCTCTGCTCGGTTCGGGTCTGAGATGGCACAGGAAGGGGGGGTGGGTTACAAGGATGCGGCTGTTTCGACTGAAACGGGCCAGGAGGATAGGTGACTTTAAGGGGAGGGACAGAAGAAAGGGGGTGAAGAGGGTCTTGGCGCCCCGTTTAGCTACCAGGCCTAGGAGGGATGCGGCCGGGCTCACAAATCGGCTTCTGTTTCAGATTCGGGAGGTAGTTGAGCCTTCGGGCCGCTTCCTCTCCCCTCCTGTTGGTAGTTATGGTGGAATCTCAGACCCGGATCGGGAAGAACGGGAGTGCATTGTTATTTGTTACTGTGTTTTATGTTGAGGCTGTGGCCGATTAAAATTCCATCAATTTCGAAGAAATGGTTGTTGGCTCCATTATTTGGGAGTGTGGGTGGGTTGGGGACAGCTGAAGGCGTATGGAACGCTAGCACAGGTTGGTGTTGGCTTGGTTGGTGTTGGGTTGGCTTGGTTGGTGTTGGGTTGGTTTGGTTGGTGTTGGCTTGGTTGGTGTTGGGTTGGCTTGGTTGGTGTTGGGTTGGCTTGGTTGGTGTTGGGTTGGTTTGGTTGGTGTTGGGTTGGCTTGGTTGATGTTGGGTTGGTTTGGTTGGTGTTGGCTTGGTTGGTGTTGGGTTGGCTTGGTTGGTGTTGGGTTGGTTTGGTTGGTGTTGGGTTGGCTTGGTTGGCGTTGGGTTGGCTTGGTTGGTGTTGGGTTGGTTTGGTTGGTGTTGGGTTGGCTTGGTTGGTGTTGGGTTAGCTTGGTCATGGTTTATAATAAAGGTTCAATGGTTTATGAGCATGGCTGACATGGGGCCCAGCCATCAAAAGTTGTGGGTTATGAGCGAGCAGCTTGTGTTGCCACAGACAGAGCAGGGGCAAGGAACAAAACCTGGGCTAGTCAAAATCCTGGATTTTGTTCCGTTCAAATCTAATTGGCACTAAGCACCTAAAGATGTTGCAAAAATAACAGATTCACCTATATACAGGGGGTAACACACGTAACACACGTGCAAAACAATCTGGATAATTGGAAAAAAAATACAGCCTGCTATGCCTGCTACTCTCCAAAGATCTATTTCTTCCATCAAGGCCGATGGCCTTCATGGATGAGCCCAATACAGGAGTCCTGTCTGTACTGCCCTGATGGAGGCCCGCTATTAGGTTTTTCATGGCATTATACACAACACGTCTCATCAGGGGTGTAACTTGAGGGGGTGCAACTACTCCGGGGTCCAAAGGATCAGTTGGGCCCTATTATTGTTGTTCCCCCACCTTATTTATTTGTGCCTACTTGTCATCATTTAGAGAAAGGAAGCATCTTTTGTCTCTTATGTTTCTGTCTTTGTCTAGCTGCAAAGTGGACCAAAACCCAGGATTTTGACTATCCTTGGTTTCGGTCCTTGCCCCTGGGGCACTCTGATTCAGTGTGAAACCCCCCAGGTTGCCCAATCTGTCTCACCCTTTGTTGGTGCTATGGCGCATGCGCAGCCTCCAACCAGCGTGCAAGACTGCGATGACACAATCGCGGCTTGGCTCGTCTAAGGAGCTAAGTCCAGCCAAGCTCCGCTGAGCGTGCCAGATGCAGTGCGCTGTTGGACCGGGAGAGAATGTGAGTATAGCGGGTGACCTGGGGGGTTCGTGCAGAGGGGCATTACGATTTTGGATGCCCCAGAGGTAGGGAATTAATAAGATTCCAGGGGCCGATCAGTGTGGGGTTTTGTTCCACCTTTACTGTTCCAGGGCCCTATCACCTTTAGTTATGCCACTGCTTCTCTTTGCAGGCTATTCAACCTTTCCACTGCAATATATTAAAAATAAAAGGTTAGCTTGTACTCTTGTGCTTTGTCTCACCAGCAATTCCTTAGATGACCATTGGCTTGTCTAACCTAGCGACAGGCCTGGGCCAGAGCCAGAACTTTCCTTAAGGGCTTTCTGCTTTTTCTGTGCCTGGCCGCTGTACAGGTCAGCAGGCGCTGGGTCACAAGACAGGGTGAGGAAACCTGCACATTGAGTAACATGCTGCAGTGACTCACTTCTCCAGTGTGACACAGAGGATGGCGTCATGAACGAACTTCTTGAAAGTTCGATTCGGGCGATTCGCCGAATTTCCCCAAGAAATTCGGGTTCGCCCGAATCGAACTTTCACGAATCGCTCATCTGAAAAGCTGACAGCGCAGCCGGCCTGCCCGCTCCCATAATAAAGAGGTTACCTTACCTGCATCCAACAGCGCATGTGCGGGCTGCATCTCGTGCTTCTCTCTAGCAGGGCGCGTGCCCGCGCCGGGCATTTGTGAATAGCCAGCGTGGGCGCGCTCCCTGTTAGAGGGAAGCGCGAGATGAGGCCGCCAGCGCGCTCGGAGCCGCTGTGGTTTTACGTCGCTTGGACGCGCCTACCACAGCGTCTCTGAGCCTGATGACTGGAGGAGCGGCCGCGCATGTGCCGTAGGAGCGTGGTGAGGCGAGTTTTTTCGGGCGTTCTTTTAATTTTAATTAAATTTTAATGCATAGATGGCCATTGTATGCTTGCGCACACATAGGAATTCGTCCTCCGCATTTAACTCATCCGTGCAGTGAGTGTACACATGCCTGGAGCGGTGGGCTGTCCGATTTACGGCGCCCTCTGGGGGTTTCACGCAGCAGGGTGCCCTGCGGAAGTGGACCAAAACCCAGGATAGTGAAAATCCTGGGTGTTGGTTCACTTTAACCTCTTTATTATGGGGGGGGCAGGAAGTAGCTGCACACGTCAGTGAAGCAAGTCTCTTATTGGGCCAGCTGCACACTGACGTTTGTATCCATTAACTGTCCCCCTATGGACAAAATTCTGCTAGGTAAAAGCCAATATCTCTCTAATGAAGAGCTCATTGATGGTGTGAGGGGGAAGGTGAGGAACTAGGCCCCATCCTGAGACATAGTTGCAAGCAGGGGCAGACTGGCCATAGGGAAACCCGGGACAATGCCTGGTGAGTCACACTGCTTTGGGGCCAGTTGGGCCCACATTCAGTCTCTGCCCTCTTAGTCTCCTTCTTAGCCCATTGCACCCAGACCCACTGTACCCACAATCCAAGGAACTCCAGTTCCCAATGCTATAGCTCAGTCATCATGGTGGGGAGGTCTCAGCCAGGGGCTGGTAAAATCCAGGGCTGTTTTTGGCCCCAGCCTGCCACTGGTTGTAAGAAAGAGTATAGGTCCACTTTAACCTAAATTGTCTAATAGCACAAAACTGGCCAATCATACGTATTTGTGTGTGCCTCTGGACAAGAGACCATACCCCGTGGTAAAAGGAGACAAATATAATGTTAATTTATTGTAAAACAGGTATAAGGTTAAACCCCAGCAATGGCTTGTATATAGGAGATGGGACCCTTCCAGGAGAGGCACCATAAACTGGCATTAGGTTTACACATGCAAACTAATTCCTCTGCTTTCTCTACAGCAGGGGTGGGCAATTATTTTTTCCATGGGGCCACATGAGAAACGGGGAGGCCGATTCATTAATAGCGGCAGGTAGCGACAGTTGAGCGACTGTAGCAGTATTTTCACAGCGCCCGCTAGTAGTCGCTGTGCTTGGCCATTGTTCGGTTGTTGATAGCGTCTCAGTCGGTGTGCAGTAATGTTGAATACGGGGTGACGAGTCGCTATTTGACAGGTTCCGCGATGTATGGGTGCGCATGATAGCGACTGGTCAGAGCGACCGGCTCCCACCAGATTCATCAAAAAATCACGCTCAAAAAATTCTCGCGCTGTGAAATGCATGTTTAAACCCCAGAGCGCTGGAGGCGATGTGTTAAAAGTAGTTTTTTAACCCCCAAACCACCATATTTTTGGAAACCAAAAAAAAAAAAAAAGATTTATAAAGAATTTAGTAATATGAATACAATAATATTAGACCTGTAATATCAATTCTGCACAAATTTTTTTTTTTACCTTAAAAAAAATTATCTAACATGGCAGAAGTGGTCACAGAATTTTTCACATTAAAAAAAAAAAAAAACATTAATAACAATTAATTATGAATATTTAAAGATTGTTCCATTGAAATGCATTGGAGCGCGCCAGGTAGCAAGAGGTCATACCTGTCGCTTTTCAAGTTCGGACGCTGGCGCTGTGGGCTGAGGCTGGAATAATGATGAATGATTCGCTATATGGCGCTATCTCAGTCGCTAAGCAGGATTGCCTTGATAAATGTGTGATTGTGGTGGGGAGCCGGCGTTCTCGTGGCGGGGCCCGTCATTACCGGCCGCTCACCAGTCGCTACCTGTCGCTATTCCTTCATAAATAAGGCCCTAAAAATATTGTGGAGGGCCGGGCCGAAAGGCTGAACTCAATTCTGAATAATATTAATTGTATTTCTATATAAAAAGCAGTAAATAGCATTGTGTGACAAGCTGCTACGAGTATATGTTATAGTTATGACAAGCTGGGACGAGTATATGTTATAGTTATAACAAGCTGGGACGAGTATATGTTATAGTTATGACAAGCTGGGACGAGTATATGTTATAGTTATGACAAGCTGGGACGAGTAAATGTTATAGTTATGACAAGCTGGGACGAGTATATGTTATAGTTAAGCAATGAAAAAGTGAAGTTGCCTTACAAAAGGTAATTTATTAAAAAAAACACATTTTGTGTGTCCAGTGAGGTCTCCAAATTGTGATGCCCCAGAGGCATGATGCCTGTAACCCAGCCCTGGATTCCCTCACACTCTATAGGGCTGGGTTACATGGATTTTGGTCTGCTTTAAAACATCATGATCTTGGCAGTTAGCCCCGTTGAGCTACCAGGCCTAGGAGGGATGCGGCCGGGCTCACGAATCGGCTTCTGTTTCAGATTCGGGAGGTAGTTGAGCCTTCGGGCCGCCTCCCCTCCCCTCCGGTTGGTAGTTATGGTATGGTGGAATCTCAGACCTGGATCAGGGAGATCGGGAGTGCATTTATTAATTGTTACTGTTTTATGTTGAGGCTGTGGCCGATTAAAATTCCATCAATTCCGAAGAAATGGTTGTTGGCTCAGTTATTATGAGTGAGGGTTGGTAACAGCTGAAGGCGTATGGAACGCTAGCACAGTCAAGACGGAGACATGGGAATGTAAGAGGAAGAAATACAGAAGAGAAAGAAGAATGGTGTTGACTGGCGCCCAGAGAGATCAGGATGGCGCCCCGCGCGACTGCACACCACAGAGGCCGCCTATGTCTTTATTCACATGATTTAATGGTCACCAATGCAATTGTGAGAATGAAGCCAGCTACACAAAGTGTTTATGTCCTGTAACATTTTACACAATTATCCCAATTTCTGCCTAAAAATAAAAATTGCTTAATGGAACTTATCATTGTGGGCACTCCAAATGCCATATGTATTTACACAGCCCTAAATAGCAGGTTTAACAGTTATTTCATCCGGAAGAAAAAAAAAAGGGCAGGGCAGTGTGATAATATTTTTACTCCGGTCTTGCAAGACGTTGTCACTGACTGCAGAGCCAGCAGCAGAACAGGTATTCAAACAGAACAGAAAATCCATTCATAACAAGCAGCTGAGGGCATTGAGCCATAAGCCTTCATGCGTTTCCTCCTCTATATACACACCCAGCACCATACAACAGCTCACAGCAACAGAAAGACAAGCTGAATAATACATGAGCCATTTCTGAGTGACCCAACACTCACCTCCATATCTGGTGTCTGTAGATGCCCCTATGTCTAATACACATCAGCCATGCTACTAAAGCAACAGGTTAACTAACCCAATACTTTTCGTAAGTTATCGTAATGTTCCACTATCACATTTGCAGTTGTAATGTATTAAACATGGCCACGCGTGACCCCTAGTAGCAACTGGTCTGTATCTGAACACTTAAACCAGAGCAGTACAGCATACCTACCAACTTTTCAGGGTGGGAAAAAGAGAGAAAATTGTTAAATTAAGCCACGCCCCCTCATTGAGGGATGGATAGGAGATGGGTTGTAACAGTAACAACAATAGAAACACTTTGAATAAGCAAGTGAATCATTTATTGCTGCAGATCTGCATGTTACACCTTAAAGAAAGACAAATGAGAACTAGAAGCGACAGGGACATGGGCCTCGATTCAATAAAGGTAGAAAAAAATTCTCATGGTAATAAAAAATTCAGTTAATGAGAAAAAAGCCTGAGAATGTCACTGTTAGTGAATCACCAGATAAAAAGACAATGGAAGTCAATGGCAGCTTTTTTACTCCTAAGAAAAGTAGAGAACTGTGTCCTCCTTTCTACACTGTAGTAAAAGCTGCCATTGACTTTCATTGTCTTATTATCTAGTGATTCAGTAACAGTGACATTCTCAGGCTTTTTTCTCATGAAATGAATTTTTTACTACCATGAGAATTTTTTTCTACCTTTATTGAATCGAGGCCACGGACTCAAAAGAGGGACCTCCAAATTAAGGACAGTTGGGAGCAGACAAAACAAGATCCAACTAGGAATTGGATTTTGGTCCATACTAATAACTTGAACCAGACCAACTTGAATGGTTAGGACTTGAAACACTACCTGAAACACTGAAACCTATTTTTTTTTTTTGTTCAATGATTTTTATTGAAGTACACAGAAGTAACAAAAAATGGCACTTGCAAGACATGTAGATATACAACGAGGAGGTAAAGCATTCCTGGACATCATTATAAATATCACTGTTAGGGATGAGCGAATCGATCCGGACGAACCCGGATTCGATCCGAATTTCAGGAAAAATTCGATTCGGATCGAATCCGAATTTCCCCGCGATTCGATCACTCGAAGTTTTCCTTTAACATCCATTCATTTACATTTACAGGCATTCTAAGATGGCGGACGGGACATGTCTGGACATGTATCCCGCGCCAGTGCAAGCTGGGGCAGTCACATGCAGCCTATCAGCAGCCAGCAAGCCCGGTGACGTCACACAGCGGTATTTAACGGCGGCCATCTTGCTTTTCCTCATTTCTCTATTGCATTCGTGACAGACAGACAGAACGCTGTGTAGCTGAGGCAGTTAGACAGGCTGGAGACAGGGACAGACAGGGACAGGCAGGAGACAGGCAGGAGACAGACAGGAGACAGACAGAAAGCCAGGGAAAGGTAGGAAAAACGGAGCTGGCTGACAGGGAGATTTTTTTTTTTTCATCCAGCCTTTGTTAGCGTTTTCAGGCTGCTTATAGTAACTAACTGTGCATATATACTGAACTGATCTTAAGTCTGCTGTGAGGCATCCCATTCTGTGACTAAAGCAGCCTCTGTTTAAGACCATATAAGCATTTGCTCTTATCATATTTGAAATTAGGCCTGATAAAGACACTTTTGCTGGCCAAAGCACTACTGGACCCTGCCAGGTCCATTCCTGCCCAGGGCATCCCATTCTGTAACTACAGCAGCCTCTGTTTAAGACCATATAAGCATTTGCTCTTATCATATTTGAAATTAGGCCTGATAAAGACACTTTTGCTGGCCAAAGCACTACTGGACCCTGCCAGGTCCATTCCTGCCCGGGGCATCCCATTCTGTGACTACAGCAGCCTCTGTTTAAGACCATATAAGCATTTGCTCTTATCATATTTGAAATTAGCCTGATAAAGACACTTTTGCTGGCCAAAGCACTACTGGACCCTGCCAGGTCCATTCCTGCCCAGGGCATCCCATTCTGTGACTAAAGCAGCCTCTGTTTAAGACCATATAAGCATTTGCTCTTATCATATTTGAAATTAGGCCTGATAAAGACACTTTTGCTGGCCAAAGCACTACTGGACCCTGCCAGGTCCATTCCTGCCCAGGGCATCCCATTCTGTGACTACAGCAGCCTCTGTTTAAGACCATATAAGCATTTGCTCTTATCATATTTGAAATTAGGCCTGATAAAGACACTTTTGCTGGCCAAAGCACTACTGGACCCTGCCAGGTCGATTCCTGTTGGGGCATCCCATTCTGTGACTAAAGCAGCCTCTGTTTAAGACCATATAAGCATTTGCTCTTATCATATTTGAAATTAGGCCTGATAAAGACACTTTTGCTGGCCAAAGCACTACTGGACCCTGCCAGGTCCATTCCTGCCCGGGGCATCCCATTCTGTGACTACAGCAGCCTCTGTTTAAGACCATATAAGCATTTGCTCTTATCATATTTGAAATTAGGCCTGATAAAGACACTTTTGCTGGCCAAAGCACTACTGGACCCTGCCAGGTCGATTCCTGCCCGGGGCATCCCATTCTGTGACTACAGCAGCCTCTGTTTAAGACCATATAAGCATTTGCTCTTATCATATTTGAAATTAGGCCTGATAAAGACACTTTTGCTGGCCAAAGCACTACTGGACCCTGCCAGGTCCATTCCTGCCCGGGGCATCCCATTCTGTGACTACAGCAGCCTCTGTTTAAGACCATATAAGCATTTGCTCTTATCATATTTGAAATTAGCCTGATAAAGACACTTTTGCTGGCCAAAGCACTACTGGACCCTGCCAGGTCCATTCCTGCCCAGGGCATCCCATTCTGTGACTAAAGCAGCCTCTGTTTAAGACCATATAAGCATTTGCTCTTATCATATTTGAAATTAGGCCTGATAAAGACACTTTTGCTGGCCAAAGCACTACTGGACCCTGCCAGGTCCATTCCTGCCCAGGGCATCCCATTCTGTGACTACAGCAGCCTCTGTTTAAGACCATATAAGCATTTGCTCTTATCATATTTGAAATTAGGCCTGATAAAGACACTTTTGCTGGCCAAAGCACTACTGGACCCTGCCAGGTCCATTCCTGCCCAGGGCATCCCATTCTGTGACTAAAGCAGCCTCTGTTTAAGACCATATAAGCATTTGCTCTTATCATATTTGAAATTAGGCCTGATAAAGACACTTTTGCTGGCCAAAGCACTACTGGACCCTGCCAGGTCCATTCCTGCCCGGGGCATCCCATTCTGTGACTACAGCAGCCTCTGTTTAAGACCATATAAGCATTTGCTCTTATCATATTTGAAATTAGGCCTGATAAAGACACTTTTGCTGGCCAAAGCACTACTGGACCCTGCCAGGTCCATTCCTGCCCAGGGCATCCCATTCTGTGACTACAGCAGCCTCTGTTTAAGACCATATAAGCATTTGCTCTTATCATATTTGAAATTAGGCCTGATAAAGACACTTTTGCTGGCCAAAGCACTACTGGACCCTGCCAGGTCGATTCCTGTTGGGGCATCCCATTCTGTGACTAAAGCAGCCTCTGTTTAAGACCATATAAGCATTTGCTCTTATCATATTTGAAATTAGGCCTGATAAAGACACTTTTGCTGGCCAAAGCACTACTGGACCCTGCCAGGTCGATTCCTGTTGGGGCATCCCATTCTGTGACTACAGCAGCCTCTGTTTAAGACCATATAAGCATTTGCTCTTATCATATTTGAAATTAGCCTGATAAAGACACTTTTGCTGGCCAAAGCACTACTGGACCCTGCCAGGTCCATTCCTGCCCAGGGCATCCCATTCTGTGACTAAAGCAGCCTCTGTTTAAGACCATATAAGCATTTGCTCTTATCATATTTGAAATTAGGCCTGATAAAGACACTTTTGCTGGCCAAAGCACTACTGGACCCTGCCAGGTCCATTCCTGCCCAGGGCATCCCATTCTGTGACTACAGCAGCCTCTGTTTAAGACCATATAAGCATTTGCTCTTATCATATTTGAAATTAGGCCTGATAAAGACACTTTTGCTGGCCAAAGCACTACTGGACCCTGCCAGGTCCATTCCTGCCCGGGGCATCCCATTCTGTGACTACAGCAGCCTCTGTTTAAGACCATATAAGCATTTGCTCTTATCATATTTGAAATTAGGCCTGATAAAGACACTTTTGCTGGCCAAAGCACTACTGGACCCTGCCAGGTCCATTCCTGCCCAGGGCATCCCATTCTGTGACTACAGCAGCCTCTGTTTAAGACCATATAAGCATTTGCTCTTATCATATTTGAAATTAGGCCTGATAAAGACACTTTTGCTGGCCAAAGCACTACTGGACCCTGCCAGGTCCATTCCTGCCCAGGGCATCCCATTCTGTGACTACAGCAGCCTCTGTTTAAGACCATATAAGCATTTGCTCTTATCATATTTGAAATTAGGCCTGATAAAGACACTTTTGCTGGCCAAAGCACTACTGGACCCTGCCAGGTCCATTCCTGCCCAGGGCATCCCATTCTGTGACTAAAGCAGCCTCTGTTTAAGACCATATAAGCATTTGCTCTTATCATATTTGAAATTAGGCCTGATAAAGACACTTTTGCTGGCCAAAGCACTACTGGACCCTGCCAGGTCCATTCCTGCCCGGGGCATCCCATTCTGTGACTACAGCAGCCTCTGTTTAAGACCATATAAGCATTTGCTCTTATCATATTTGAAATTAGGCCTGATAAAGACACTTTTGCTGGCCAAAGCACTACTGGACCCTGCCAGGTCCATTCCTGCCCGGGGCATCCCATTCTGTGACTACAGCAGCCTCTGTTTAAGACCATATAAGCATTTGCTCTTATCATATTTGAAATTAGGCCTGATAAAGACACTTTTGCTGGCCAAAGCACTACTGGACCCTGCCAGGTCCATTCCTGCCCAGGGCATCCCATTCTGTGACTACAGCAGCCTCTGTTTAAGACCATATAAGCATTTGCTCTTATCATATTTGAAATTAGGCCTGATAAAGACACTTTTGCTGGCCAAAGCACTACTGGACCCTGCCAGGTCGATTCCTGTTGGGGCATCCCATTCTGTGACTAAAGCAGCCTCTGTTTAAGACCATATAAGCATTTGCTCTTATCATATTTGAAATTAGGCCTGATAAAGACACTTTTGCTGGCCAAAGCACTACTGGACCCTGCCAGGTCCATTCCTGCCCAGGGCATCCCATTCTGTGACTACAGCAGCCTCTGTTTAAGACCATATAAGCATTTGCTCTTATCATATTTGAAATTAGCCTGATAAAGACACTTTTGCTGGCCAAAGCACTACTGGACCCTGCCAGGTCCATTCCTGCCCAGGGCATCCCATTCTGTGACTAAAGCAGCCTCTGTTTAAGACCATATAAGCATTTGCTCTTATCATATTTGAAATTAGGCCTGATAAAGACACTTTTGCTGGCCAAAGCACTACTGGACCCTGCCAGGTCCATTCCTGCCCGGGGCATCCCATTCTGTGACTACAGCAGCCTCTGTTTAAGACCATATAAGCATTTGCTCTTATCATATTTGAAATTAGGCCTGATAAAGACACTTTTGCTGGCCAAAGCACTACTGGACCCTGCCAGGTCCATTCCTGCCCAGGGCATCACATTCTGTGACTACAGCAGCCTCTGTTTAAGACCATATAAGCATTTGCTCTTATCATATTTGAAATTAGGCCTGATAAAGACACTTTTGCTGGCCAAAGCACTACTGGACCCTGCCAGGTCGATTCCTGTTGGGGCATCCCATTCTGTGACTAAAGCAGCCTCTGTTTAAGACCATATAAGCATTTGCTCTTATCATATTTGAAATTAGGCCTGATAAAGACACTTTTGCTGGCCAAAGCACTACTGGACCCTGCCAGGTCGATTCCTGTTGGGGCATCCCATTCTGTGACTACAGCAGCCTCTGTTTAAGACCATATAAGCATTTGCTCTTATCATATTTGAAATTAGCCTGATAAAGACACTTTTGCTGGCCAAAGCACTACTGGACCCTGCCAGGTCCATTCCTGCCCAGGGCATCCCATTCTGTGACTAAAGCAGCCTCTGTTTAAGACCATATAAGCATTTGCTCTTATCATATTTGAAATTAGGCCTGATAAAGACACTTTTGCTGGCCAAAGCACTACTGGACCCTGCCAGGTCCATTCCTGCCCAGGGCATCCCATTCTGTGACTACAGCAGCCTCTGTTTAAGACCATATAAGCATTTGCTCTTATCATATTTGAAATTAGGCCTGATAAAGACACTTTTGCTGGCCAAAGCACTACTGGACCCTGCCAGGTCCATTCCTGCCCGGGGCATCCCATTCTGTGACTACAGCAGCCTCTGTTTAAGACCATATAAGCATTTGCTCTTATCATATTTGAAATTAGGCCTGATAAAGACACTTTTGCTGGCCAAAGCACTACTGGACCCTGCCAGGTCCATTCCTGCCCAGGGCATCCCATTCTGTGACTACAGCAGCCTCTGTTTAAGACCATATAAGCATTTGCTCTTATCATATTTGAAATTAGGCCTGATAAAGACACTTTTGCTGGCCAAAGCACTACTGGACCCTGCCAGGTCCATTCCTGCCCGGGGCATCCCATTCTGTGACTACAGCAGCCTCTGTTTAAGACCATATAAGCATTTGCTCTTATCATATTTGAAATTAGGCCTGATAAAGACACTTTTGCTGGCCAAAGCACTACTGGACCCTGCCAGGTCCATTCCTGCCCGGGGCATCCCATTCTGTGACTACAGCAGCCTCTGTTTAAGACCATATAAGCATTTGCTCTTATCATATTTGAAATTAGCCTGATAAAGACACTTTTGCTGGCCAAAGCACTACTGGACCCTGCCAGGTCCATTCCTGCCCAGGGCATCCCATTCTGTGACTAAAGCAGCCTCTGTTTAAGACCATATAAGCATTTGCTCTTATCATATTTGAAATTAGGCCTGATAAAGACACTTTTGCTGGCCAAAGCACTACTGGACCCTGCCAGGTCCATTCCTGCCCAGGGCATCCCATTCTGTGACTAAAGCAGCCTCTGTTTAAGACCATATAAGCATTTGCTCTTATTATATTTATATTATAAGACACTTTTGCTGGGCATAGGCTTACTGCTGCCTGCCAGGTGCACTTCTGTTGAGGCATCCCATTCTGTAACATAGCATACCCCTCTTTATTTACACTAAGCAGCTCTCTTATTTACACTAAGCAGGCCTGTTGGAGGCTGAGTGTTACTGCTCACTTTTGGTGTGCATTATATTCTGTTTCATATAGACCCACCGCTGCCCGGGGTTTTTTTAAATATCACCTACTACCACGCCAGTTAGACTATGTCGGGCAGACAAGTGCCTGGAAGTGAAAAGAGGAGTGGCAGAGGCCAAGATTCCGCAGGCAGAGCTCGCATCAGACTGGGGGCCAGTAGCAGCAGGAGTCACGCTGAGAGACCTAATCTGCCAGTATCTGCTAGCGGTCGGGTCTCCACCAGTAACGCATCTGCCGTGGTAGATTGGTTGACGCGCTCATCAACAACATCATCACAACTTACGTCTGAGACCCCCAGTCTAGGGTCGGTAGGTTCCTCTGACACAACCCTGAGTTGGCATGCCCCGAGAGCAGTCCCTGTCCTCCCATTGCCTCTGGCCTACGCCGTTCCCTCCCCCAGCGACGTATCCTATGCTTTGGGTTCAGCTCCACTCTTTAGTGAGGAGGACCATCAGATAGAGGACAGTCAGCAGCTACTGCCCAGCCAAGAAATGGAGGTGGCTTCTTTAGCTAGGCAGACAAATAGTGATGTGGACAGTGTCGTGGGTGCTGCGAGCGTTCCAGCTCCTGCGCCAGACACTGTTGACGAATCCACGAACATCAGTGACGTACAGCCACAACTCGGTGATGATGATGATGATGACGATGAAGCCGATCGCACTTGGGAGCCGGGTGATGAAGGGGCTTCATCGTCATCATCAGGAGAAGAGGGGTGCAGGTTGCCCCGGAGTCAGCAGCTGAGGCAGCAAGGTGGTAGCAGTCAGCATGGGGGCACAATTCCAAAGGCTGGAGCCGGCCGGGGCCGGGGCCGGGGTAGAGCACCTGCTGTGCGGCAGTCTACCTTATCGGGAGGTAGTGGAGCAGGGGTTCCTGGAGTTGGCAACAGCAGCAGTGAATCAGTGAGGCCAGGGGGTGGGAAAAGTAGCTACTCGGCAGTGTGGCAGTTTTTCCTGAGGCATCCGCAGGAGGGTAACATGGCCACATGCAAGATATGTAGGCAAAAGGTGAAGCGTGGCCAGGGTCCAAATGTTGGCACCACGGCCCTGCGTCAACATATGATGCGTCACCATAAAACGACCTGGGAGAACCGAGGCTCCCAAGGGGTGGTCCAGTCTGCTTCCTCACCAAGTGAGCTCCCAATTTCTGCCAGCCAAGGCTCCAGCACCTCAGCCGAAGGCAGCTGTGCGTCATACCCATCCTCTGTCGCTCCTGCTCCTCCTCCTCCAAGTCATGCATCCCGCCAGCAATCCATCAGCGAAGCCATGTCCAAGAGACAGCAGTATGCGCCCACTCATCCTACGGCGCAGAAGCTGAATGTGCTCCTGTCCAAGTTGCTGGTGCTGCAGTCGCTCCCTTTTCAGGTGGTGGAATCTGCACCTTTCAGAGAACTGATGGCTTGTGCCGAGCCGAGGTGGAGAGTCCCAAGCCGTCATTTCTTTGCCAAGAAGGCAGTACCAGCGCTGCACACTTTTGTTGAACAGAAGGTGGGCCAGTCCTTGAGCCTGTCGGTGTGTAGCAAAATACATGGCAGCGCCGACATCTGGAGCTGTAACTACGGTCAGGGGCAGTACATGTCGTTTACGGCCCACTGGGTGAATGTGGTCCCTTTGCAGCAGCAACTTGGACAGGTCACGCCGCTTCGGCCTCCGCGCTCTCTGCCCATTGGGCCTGTGACACCGTGCGACTCGGCCTCCTCATCCTCCGCCATCTCCTCACCCTCCACTGTAGGCTCAAGTCTCAGTGCCCCTCCAGTCTACCATGTGTGCAGGGCACGGAGGTGTCACGCAGTGCTTCACATGGTTTGTCTTGGCGAACGGAGTCACACAGGGGAGGAACTGCTTAAATGTATTCATCAGGAAATCCAAACATGGCTTACTCCGAGAAAACTTAAAATGGGATTCATGGTTACCGACAATGGGAAGAACATTTTGTCTGCGCTGCGCCAAGGAAGCCTGACCCATGCCCCCTGCATGGCTCACGTCTTCAATCTGGTTGTCAAGCGGTTTCTGAAGTGTTCCCCCCATCTGCAGGACATCCTAACAACTTCACGGAAACTTTGCATGCACTTCAGCCACTCCTACACCGCCAAACACACCCTTCTTGAGCTACAGCGTCAGAATGGTATCCCCCAACATAGTCTGATTTGCGATGTTTCCACCCGTTGGAATTCCACCCTTCACATGTTGGACCGATTATATGAACAGAGAAAAGCCATCACGGATTTCCTGATGATCCAAGCAGATAGGGGGACTCCCCTGTGTAACTTCAATGTCAACCAGTGGCAGCTCATACGTGACACCTGCCGTTTGCTCAGGCCCTTTGAGGAAGCCACTTTATTTGTCAGTCGGCAGGATTACGGGATGAACGACGTGATTCCACTGCTTCATGTACTACAGCACATGTTGGAAACCATGGCTGGTCAGGGCACTGGAGACATGGCGTTTACATCTTACGGCCACATGAACCCCGTTGGAGCTGAACTGGAGGAGGAGGAGGAGGAAGAGGAGGAGGAGGAGTTGCCCAGCGAAACACAGTTTAGGCTTGGCGAAATGGCTGGTTTATCTAGTCAGCGGACAGGAGAGGAGGAGCAGGAGCAGCCAGAGGAGCTAGAGGTTTTTGAGGAAGGAGAGACAGAGGACCCGGGCACACCGTGGCAGTATGCAGTGGAGATGGAGACAGGTAGTCCATCCGAGTCACTTGCGCAAATGGCACGAAGCATGCTCACATGCTTGCGTAGTGACCCCAGAATTGTTTCCATCTGTCGGCGGGATGACTTCTGGCTGTCCACCTTATTGGACCCTCGCTTCCGGCACAAAATGGGGGCATTTTTTAAACCCACCGAGAGGGAGGACAAACTCAACTACTACAAAGACATTCTACGTAGGCAGTTGGCCGATGCCTATCTGCGCCATGGTCCATACTCTCGCAGGTCTGACTCGAGGGGACCTCTGCGCTCACCTTCCACTGCCATGGCCGCTGGGGGGGTTGGCAGCAGCAGCAGCAGAAGCTCCATCAGCAGCAGCAGCCTCAGTCTTCAGTCGCTAATGAGTAGCTTTCTACACCCGCATAGTGAGGCTACTCATGAGCAGCAGGAAGACCTGGAGCAGGACCTGAACCAGCAGGTCATGTCATACTTTGACATGACCATGCCAACACACCTTGAGGATCCGCTGGACTTCTGGGCAGCCAAACTTGATTTGTGGCCGCAACTAGCAGAGTTTGCCCTGGAAAAGCTGTCCTGCCCGGCAAGTAGCGTGCCATCTGAGCGGGTGTTTAGTGCGGCGGGGGCCATAGTTACGGCGAGGAGAACTCGTCTGTCAACTAAAAATGTGGAGAGACTCACCTTTGTCAAAATGAATCAGGGATGGATCAGCCAGGATTTCCACCCACCAATGCCTGATGCATGCGACTAGATTCAGCATGGTGCCACGTTTTACAATTTCCAAATGGTGCAAAACATATTTATGTCTTTAGGCCATTTTTTGGGCTCCTGCTGCTGCTGCTGCCAACTCCTGCCAACTCCAGGGTGTGATTCATCCAATTTTTGGGCTCCTGAGGCCAACTCCAGTGTATATTTGGGCTCCTGCTGCTGCTGCTGCCAACTTCTGCCAACTCCAGGGTGTGATTCATCCAATTTTTGGGCTCCTGAGGCCAACTCCAGTGTATATTTGGGCTCCTGCTGCTGCTGCTGCCAACTTCTGCCAACTCCAGGGTGTGATTCATCCAATTTTTGGGCTCCTGAGGCCAACTCCAGTGTATATTTGGGCTCCTGCTGCTGCTACTGTCAACTCCTGCCAACTCCAGGGTGTGATTCATCCAATTTTTGGGCTCCTGAAGCCAACTCCAGTGTATATTTGGGCTCCTGCTGCTGCTGCTGTCAACTCCTGCCAACTCCAGGGTGTGATTCATCCAATTTTTGGGCTCCTGAGGCCAACTCCAGTGTATATTTGGGCTCCTGCTGCTGCTGCTGCCAACTTCTGCCAACTCCAGGGTGTGATTCATCCAATTTTTGGGCTCCTGAGGCCAACTCCAGTGTATATTTGGGCTCCTGCTGCTGCTACTGTCAACTCCTGCCAACTCCAGGGTGTGATTCATCCAATTTTTGGGCTCCTGAGGCCAACTCCAGTGTATATTTGGGCTCCTGCTGCTGCTGCTGCCAACTTCTGCCAACTCCAGGGTGTGATTCATCCAATTTTTGGGCTCCTGAGGCCAACTCCAGTGTATATTTGGGCTCCTGCTGCTGCTACTGTCAACTCCTGCCAACTCCAGGGTGTGATTCATCCAATTTTTGGGCTCCTGAGGCCAACTCCAGTGTATATTTGGGCTCCTGCTGCTGCTGCTGCCAACTTCTGCCAACTCCAGGGTGTGATTCATCCAATTTTTGGGCTCCTGAGGCCAACTCCAGTGTATATTTGGGCTCCTGCTGCTGCTGCTGCCAACTTCTGCCAACTCCAGGGTGTGATTCATCCAATTTTTGGGCTCCTGAGGCCAACTCCAGTGTATATTTGGGCTCCTGCTGCTGCTACTGTCAACTCCTGCCAACTCCAGGGTGTGATTCATCCAATTTTTGGGCTCCTGAGGCCAACTCCAGTGTATATTTGGGCTCCTGCTGCTGCTGCTGCCAACTTCTGCCAACTCCAGGGTGTGATTCATCCAATTTTTGGGCTCCTGAGGCCAACTCCAGTGTATATTTGGGCTCCTGCTGCTGCTGCTGCCAACTTCTGCCAACTACAGGGTGTGATTCATCCAATTTTTGGGCTCCTGAAGCCAACTCCAGTGTATATTTGGGCTCCTGCTGCTGCTGGTGTCAACTCCTGCCAACTCCAGGGTGTGATTCATCCAATTTTTGGGCTCCTGAAGCCAACTCCAGTGTATATTTGGGCTCCTGCTGCTGCTGCTGCCAACTTCTGCCAACTCCAGGGTGTGATTCATCCAATTTTTGGGCTCCTGAGGCCAACTCCAGTGTATATTTGGGCTCCTGCTGCTGCTGCTGCCAACTTCTGCCAACTCCAGGGTGTGATTCATCCAATTTTTGGGCTCCTGAGGCCAACTCCAGTGTATATTTGGGCTCCTGCTGCTGCTACTGTCAACTCCTGCCAACTCCAGGGTGTGATTCATCCAATTTTTGGGCTCCTGAGGCCAACTCCAGTGTATATTTGGGCTCCTGCTGCTGCTGCTGCCAACTTCTGCCAACTCCAGGGTGTGATTCATCCAATTTTTGGGCTCCTGAGGCCAACTCCAGTGTATATTTGGGCTCCTGCTGCTGCTGCTGCCAACTTCTGCCAACTCCAGGGTGTGATTCATCCAATTTTTGGGCTCCTGAGGCCAACTCCAGTGTATATTTGGGCTCCTGCTGCTGCTGCTGCCAACTTCTGCCAACTCCAGGGTGTGATTCATCCAATTTTTGGGCTCCTGAGGCCAACTCCAGTGTATATTTGGGCTCCTGCTGCTGCTGCTGCCAACTTCTGCCAACTCCAGGGTGTGATTCATCCAATTTTTGGGCTCCTGAAGCCAACTCCAGTGTATATTTGGGCTCCTGCTGCTGCTGGTGTCAACTCCTGCCAACTCCAGGGTGTGATTCATCCAATTTTTGGGCTCCTGAAGCCAACTCCAGTGTATATTTGGGCTCCTGCTGCTGCTGCTGCCAACTTCTGCCAACTCCAGGGTGTGATTCATCCAATTTTTGGGCTCCTGAGGCCAACTCCAGTGTATATTTGGGCTCCTGCTGCTGCTGCTGCCAACTTCTGCCAACTCCAGGGTGTGATTCATCCAATTTTTGGGCTCCTGAAGCCAACTCCAGTGTATATTTGGGCTCCTGCTGCTGCTGGTGTCAACTCCTGCCAACTCCAGGGTGTGATTCATCCAATTTTTGGGCTCCTGAGGCCAACTCCAGTGTATATTTGGGCTCCTGCTGCTGCTGCTGCCAACTTCTGCCAACTCCAGGGTGTGATTCATCCAATTTTTGGGCTCCTGAGGCCAACTCCAGTGTATATTTGGGCTCCTGCTGCTGCTACTGTCAACTCCTGCCAACTCCAGGGTGTGATTCATCCAATTTTTGGGCTCCTGAGGCCAACTCCAGTGTATATTTGGGCTCCTGCTGCTGCTGCTGCCAACTTCTGCCAACTCCAGGGTGTGATTCATCCAATTTTTGGGCTCCTGAGGCCAACTCCAGTGTATATTTGGGCTCCTGCTGCTGCTACTGTCAACTCCTGCCAACTCCAGGGTGTGATTCATCCAATTTTTGGGCTCCTGAGGCCAACTCCAGTGTATATTTGGGCTCCTGCTGCTGCTGCTGCCAACTTCTGCCAACTCCAGGGTGTGATTCATCCAATTTTTGGGCTCCTGAAGCCAACTCCAGTGTATATTTGGGCTCCTGCTGCTGCTGCTGCTGCCAACTTCTGCCAACTCCAGGGTGTGATTCATCCAATTTTTGGGCTCCTGAGGCCAACTCCAGTGTATATTTGGGCTCCTTCTGCCCCTCATAGTGATGCCACTTCAACTCTCTGCAATTGTGCCGCTCTGCGATTCTATTAGCGATGCCTCTGATCTGCATGTGATATTTCTTCAAAGTATTATTTAACTAACCCAGCACGCATCCTGTGCGTGTTACAGCAAGGCTGAATGGTTTACAACCCTATTGAGGCTGTAGGAGGCTCAGAAATAGCCGTTTTTAATAGCGATTCGTCGCGAATTTATTCGGGTCGAAACGATTTTTGTCGGAAAATTCGGCGAATCAGTCGAATCGAATTTTTCAAAAGTTCGCTCATCTCTAATCACTGTAACAAGAACTATCAGGTAAATCAGAGTGACCTCTCTTGCTTAACGTTAATATCACATCGAGATTGGCGTTCAGGGGGCGATCCGGTCCGTACTAAAGACTTGAATCAACTTGCTATCCGGAGCGCCTCCTGAATGTGTTAACGTAAATACATCATAAATAAATCAAAGACATTCCGAAGAGCCAAAAGAAGAGCTTAGTAGAAAGTAAGGAAAGGGAGGGAGGAGGATAATAGGGGGGGAGGAAAGGATAGGTAGTCTGATAGTCTGATATCTATTATAACTGTTTTTAAAACATACCGGTGTCTAAACGCTTAAAAGGTCCCAATTGAAAGAACTAGGAAAGATCTCCCTGATCCAGGGAGCCCACACTTCTCGGAACTCCTCCAGTCTGTTTTCATGGATAGCTGATTAGCTGATGTATTATTGACCCTGTTTTTTAACTCTGTAAAACTTAGTGAGGAGGTCTTCCATGCCTTAGCGATGACTAACTTAGCACAGGTAAGGACATGGTACAGCAATTGTCTCTGTCTGACCGAAGTTCCTACTAAAGGTTCATTTAACAATGTAACCCAGGGGTCTAAGCTAATGTTAGTATCAAAGATCTTGCATAGTAAGGTATGAATCTTATCCCAGAATTTTCTGACTACCCCACAGCTCCACCAAGTGTGGCCGGTCGAGCCTGGTTCGTCGCAGCCGCGAAAGCATTTATTCTGAGCCCCCGCAACCACGTGTGCCAATTGTGTGGGGACTAGATACCAGCGCAAAGCTACCTTCAGGTTAACTTCTATCGCCTGTGCAGAGGCTTTTTTACCAAAAGATGCCTGCCACATCTTATCCCAGACTTCAGGGTTTCTTTCTTCTCCCAGGTCGAGTTCCCACTTTTTCCTATATGTTGGAGTGGCACCGTCTAAGTTCTTGCAAAGTGAGTGGTATATGCTAGCAATAGCACCTTTGTCTCTCGGGTTGTGCAGGCAACGATGTTCAAAACAAGTGTAATCGTCAAGTTTTGGGGCATTTTTCGCGATAGACTTTATGAAGTGATGTACTTGGAGGTATCCAAAGAGGTCCTTTGGCAGGAGACCAAACCTATCTCTGAGGTGTGGGAAAGAGGCTATATCAGAACCGTGGTAGCAATTATGTACGTGTCTAATCCCCGAATTACGCCACCTATCAAACCTATGTGGATCTGTAAGTCCTGGGGGGAATAATGAATTACCCCATAATGGCATTAGGGGCATGTGTGGTGAGGCCAACCCGCCTGCAAATTTGATGTCGTCCCACAGCCGAAGAGAATGAGCCATAATCATATTGCTTTTAGAATTTCTAGCCTTCGGTGTAAGCCACAGAAGGTCGCTGATCGGTGAGGACGGGGACATAGCTGACTCGATATGGACCCAGCCTGGTATGTCAACAGTGGCGTGGTAGGAAAGGAGCTGTGCAGCTTGCGCAGCCTGATAATATTTCTCGAATCTCGGAACCCCCATGCCTCCAGCTGATTTTGACCGCAGCATAACTTTCCGAGCTATCCTTTGTTGTTTCCCGCCCCAGATAAACCTTAGGACTTGTCCTTGAATCTCTTTGAGGAAGTTAGATGGGAGCTTTACTGGGAGAGTCCTGGCTAGGTACAAGAATTTGGGAAGTAAGGACATCTTGACCGCCATTCTGCCCAGCCACGACAGATTGCACTCCTGCCACCTCGTCATTAAAGTACTACATTTTCTACGTAGTGGTATGTAATTTGCTGCGTAAAGAGAGTCATATGTGTTAGTCAGGGCTATACCTAGGTATTTGATTGCCTGAACTTCCCAGCTAAAGTCGTAATTGGCCTGCAGCTGACGCCACGTTCCATCCGGGAGGTTAACATTCAATGCCTTGGATTTTGCGGTATTAACTTGAAGGCCGGATATTGCCGCAAATTGACCCAGAATTTGCAATAGGTTAGGTATGGATATGAGGGGGTTGGAAATACTTAGTAGGACATTGTCCGCAAATAGGCTAAGTTTATGTTGCTCTCCTTCTATTTCCACTCCTAGGACATCTGGGGAGTCTCTTATCATTTGAGCTAATGGCTCCATTGCCAGGGCAAATAACAAGGGGGACAATGGGCAACCCTGCCTCGTTCCTCTGGCCAGCGGAAAGGGGTCCGATCTATAACCGCAATATTTCACAATGGCTATCGGCGCTTTATAGACTGCTCTTAGTATATTCAGAAAGTAGGGGCCGAAACCCCACTTCTCTAGTAAGTGGAAGAGGTACCCCCAAGATACCGAATCAAAGGCTTTTTTGATATCTAATGAGAGCATCATAATGGGCAGATCCCTTTCCCTGGCCACGCCTGAGATCTGAAGCATTCTCCTAATGTTATCTCCTGCTTGTCTCCCCGGTATAAAGCCCGTCTGGTCATTATGGATCAGGAGTGGCAAGTATTTAGATAGTCTATCTGCAAGCACTTTACTAAAAATCTTAACATCTAGATTGATTAGGGAGATTGGTCTATAATTAGTCCAGGTCGTGTGATCCGTATCTGGTTTCGGGATCATACTTATCGAGGCGGTGAGTGATTCCTGCGAAAATGACCCACCTCCACGAACCGCATAAAAGGCTGCTGTCAGCTTTGGAGCCAGTATAGAAGAAAAACATTTGTAATAAGCGGCAGGGAAACCATCAGGTCCTGGCCTTTTATTAGGTTGTAGCCCTGCTATTACTTTTTGAACCTCAGCGGCTTCAAAGTCCGAGTCCATAAGGGTTCTCAACTCCTCCGGGATACCGGGCAGAGATATTCTTTTCAGGAATGCTGAGATTCCCTCTCCCCTTGGCGGGTTAGGATTAGAATATAACTTAGAGAGTTGGTCTCTAAAAATGCCTACTATTTTAACCGGGTAACTTGAAGCTATCCCTCT
This sequence comes from Gastrophryne carolinensis, assembly GCA_027917425.1. Lineage (NCBI taxonomy): Eukaryota > Metazoa > Chordata > Amphibia > Anura > Microhylidae > Gastrophryne > Gastrophryne carolinensis. The sequence continues at coordinate 14,077,661 of CM051243.1, forward strand.
GTCACTTTTCAGCTTAATAGGTCGGTAAGTCTGGTCCGGTGTTTTCAACTTCTTTGCCAGTAAGGCGTCTGGTTTATTGGCTCTGCAGTAGTATTTGTGTTTGAGGTGTCTCAAGACATTCTCTGCTTTACCCGCTAGAGCTAGGTTTAGTTCGTCTGTTACCCTATTTAATTTAGCCCTGATGTCTATCGTCAACTGTCGTTTGGCCTTTTCCGTAAAATCTAGATATTCTTTTTCCAACTTGTCTATATGGGCATTCCTCTCCTTTTTTTTCCGTGAGGCTAACTGGATTAGTTTACCCCTTATAGTTGGTTTACGTGCTTCCCAACAGATCATGGGGGAGACCTCCCCTGTCTCATTCAGCGTAAAATATTCAGTTAGAGCATCAGAGATGGATTGGGTTAAAACCGGGTCTGAAAGGAGAGAAATATTTAGGGACCATGTTGATCCTAGCGGTCTGCTTAGCAGGGAGTGCAATTTGAGTAGCTGGCCGTCATGGTCGGACCAAGAGATCGGGACAATGTCTACAGCTGATAATTGAGCCAGAGTAGGTACGGGTAGGAGGATGTGGTCTATCTTAGTGTATACTGAGTGTGGATGGGAGTAGTGCGTAAAGTTCTGGGTCCCAGGATGAGCCTCCCTCCAACAATCGACCACTGAACAAGAGTCTAATAAGTTCCTAAAGGCTTTTGAGTTCGCAAGTAGTTGGGCTCCTGCCAAAGAACCCTTCACGGACTGTCTATCCAGGAGGGGGTTTAGTACTAAATTGGAATCTCCACATATAATTGTTGTCCCTTTGGCCAAAGCCATTACTTCTTTCAGGAAGCTGGACAAGAAAGGTATCTGGTTGGTGTTGGGGGCATAGTAGGTGGCAAACGTTACCTCAATGTCATGCATTTCACCAATAAGGATAAGAAATCTCCCTCCTTGATCTGAGATTTCCTTGGAACAATGGAATTGAGTACCCCTTTTGAAGCCAATAAGGACTCCTTTCTGTTTAGTGTCTGCGCAGGACAAAAAAATGTGTGGGTATTTAGCATTAAGGAATTTGGGCCTGGAGGAGCCCGAGAAGTGTGTCTCCTGGAGGCATATGACATCCGGGTGTAGTGAGTTAATTTAACGGAAGGCCACACTGAAATCTATTTTAACCCTGTCAAATCAAGGGAGATTAATATCACTGTTTAGGTGACTGCTAGAAACTGCAATTCAAGTTCAAGGCAGGTTTACCAGCAGGACTGTGGTGGTCTTTATTAACTTGGACCAAATTCTGAATCATAAAGACTCCTAACTAATGTTAACAAATTAGCATCACCAGTTCCTGGGACCTTCTCCCCTGATTTTGCAGGTGGTGGACTTCACAAGATCATTATTACCCCACTATCTGTCATTAAGTATTAATAATGATATTGAGGAGGGCATAACATTGACCTAGTAGATATTACTCTGCCGGAGACATTACCCAAAAGTACCACTGCTCATCACTTATAAAACAAGCAGCTTTTATATTATATATCAATTCGAGAAGTATGATGGAAGGAAATACATAATATATCTAAGTATTAGCCCCTCAAAGAGCATCAACATTTTTTTTTTTTTATTTATTATTAGACAAATACTGGGGGCATCCCATTTGCATTGTTAAAGCCCAAGTGGGGATACTAGATGTATTGTGTCCCTCCACATTTGTTGTGCCTAAGGACATTTTCATAACTTTAAAGAATAGTCAAATAGAATAATATAATAGCATAAAGTTGATGTTGATCCCTCTTCCCCTATAGGGCTGCATGATGGAAACTTGCATCTTTTCATCCTTTAGCCCTAGGCCCTTATTTAACAAGGGATAGCGACAGGTAGCAGTAAACAGTTATGTGTAACCAGCTCACCCCTGTGAAAGCACATTCCGGCACGGACTTGAAAGAGGCTCCTGAGCGACAGGTAGCGACTGGTGAGCGGCCGGTAATGACGGGCCCCGCCACGAGAACACCGGCTCCCCACCACAATCGCACATTTATCAAGCCGATCCTGCTTAGCGACTGAGATAGCGCCAGATAGCCACTCATTCATCATTATTCCAGCCTCAGCCCACAGCGCCAGCGTCCGACCTTGAACAGCGACAGGTATGACCTCTCGCTACCTGGCGCGCTCCAATGCATTTCAATGGAACAATCTTTAAATATTCATAATTAATTGTTATTAATTTTTTTTTTTTTTTTTTTTAAATGTGAAAAATTCTGTGACCACTTCTGCCATTTTAAATAATTTTTTAAGGTAAAAAAAAATGTACAGAATTGATATTACAGGACTGATATTAATGTATTCATATTACAAAATTATTTTAAAAACTTGTTTTTTTTGGTTTCCAAAAATATGGTTGTTTGGGGGTTAAAAAACTACTTTTAACCCATCGCCGCCATCGCTCTGGGGTTTAAACATGCATTTTACAGCGCGAGAATTTTTTGAGCGTGGTTTGTTAATGAATATGGTGGAAGCCGGTCGCTATGGCCAGTCGCTATCATGCGCTCCCATACAGTGCGGAACCCGACAAATAGCGACTCCTCGCCCAATATTCAACATTACAGCAAACCGACTGAGTCGCTATCAACTACCGAACAACGGCCAAGCACAGCGACTACTAGCGGGCGCTGTGAAAATACTGCTACAGTCGCTCAACTGTCGCTACCTGCCGCTATTAATGAATCGGCCTCTAAATTCCTCTTCTGCCAGCCCGCTGATCAAATTTTAGAACAATCTTAAACCAAAGGAATTTTTTTAAAAACTTTCATCCCATGAGCCTGTAAACACATATGTGATAATTAAAACAAAGGTGGTGGACTTCACGCTGGGCCTCTCTTTAGGTTGTCCTGAACATGGGCAGCACCTACATTGCCGGGCTCCTGAACTTGAGGTGGTTATTTTTCTCTATAGTTTTGGTCTGGCCACGAAGGGGGGTTGGTCATCAGACTACGCTGTAATTGTTGCCTCCAGATATTTAGGGGGAACATGGACACAAGAATTATCAGGTAAGACTAAGGGGACTTTTTCAACCCCAAAACGCGTTACATGTATTTGTATACTTGTATTGTGGGATATAATATCAAAAGGCACATTTTATGGACTTCCCTGGACTGCTGGTTTTCTTCAACTCTATATTAGTATCATGAGTCACACTAACCAAGCAAACAAAACTATATTGTCAACTGTAAACATGTACATAAAGGAGTGCAAAGGTCTTCAACAAAATGTCCACTCTGTACAAGCTCACACAGTTGCTTCCATGTAAGCCCCTTATACTTTGATACCAGCCAATAAAGCTTGAAATTAATTAAAGCGGAAACCTTCCTAGGTTTTGTTCTGTTCCCCTGGGGCATCCCGAATTGAGAAAAGCCTGTGATCACTTACCTCCCCAGTCCAATGGACCATGCATGGGCTCTCATCCAACAGCTGTCTGCTGTGACTATGTCATTTCAGCACACGGCTGTCATTGGCTTAAGCGGCGCATGCGCTCCCATCACAGCTTATCTGAAAGCAATGAGAGACATTTGCCGAATGACGGTCACAGTAGAAGGCTCTCATTGGACAAGAACCTGCGCATGCGCCGTACCCTGGTGGTTTCAGACAGCAGGGCATCCCCGATTTTGTTCTGCTTTAAGTAAATAAGGAGGCATATCTTAAAAAATCTTGCCCCCTAAAGAATCACAGCTTCAGTTAAGGAAAGTCTCGCTAGTGGTGTGCACTAGCGCTAGTGGTGTGCACTCTCTTACCTGTAGAGAATGTACACATAATATCTAAATATTGTAAACTGAGGTGAACTGGCCATAGGGAAGACTATGGCTGCTTCTGCTTTTAACACCCACATTTAACCCCTGCCCTCCCTCTCAGCCCCCTTACCTAGCCCCACTGTACCCACAAGCCAAGGAACTCCAGTCCCCGATGCTAAAGCCTCAGCAGGGATGTCTCAGGCCGGTCAGGGGCTGGTAAAATCCAGGGTTGATTTTTGGCCCCAACCCGCCACTGATTGTAAAGGTAGTTTTGTGATTTAAGAAGAGAAGTTGGGTAAATCTGTCGCTATTACCCAAGACCACACATTCTAACCACACACCTGGATAACTTTAGCTTTATATTTTTGGTAAAAGGCTGACCAGTTTTCATATGTTCCTCCTTAGTTCTTAAACAATGAAAAACATATATTGGATTCAGGACATTAAAAAATAAAATCCTCATTTCCTTACTCCTAACACAACTGCCTCTTGCAAGAAACTTCTGATCAGCACAAGCTTTTATCTCCTAAGTCCTATCACAGCTAATTGCCAAAACGTTGGTTTGGCCAGGCCCTTATTCCCTAGGTCCATGATGTGCCAAGGTTCTAATTTCTTGGGTGCCTTGGTGTGACTAGGCTCTCCTTGCTCTAGTTCCTTGGCTTGGCCATTCTTGGTGTATTCACTAGGGCCTTGGTGTGGCCTGTCTCTAAATTTGTCCGGGGCCTTGGTGTGGCCAGGCTCTCTATCTGATAAGGCCTTGGTGTGGCCTGTCTTTCCCCATTCCTCAGGGGCCTTGATGCGGCCAGGCTCTCTATTCAGTAGGGCCTTGATGTGGCCTCTCTCTCCATTCCTCCGAGGCCTTGGTGTGCCAGGCTCTCTATCTGCTAAGGCCTTGATGTGGCCTGTCTCTCCCCATTCTTCAGAGGCCTTGGGGCGGCCAGGCTCACATTCTTTGGGAGTCTTTGAGTCTATAGTATTACATTTTTACACACCCTATTCATTGCTATGTGACTATCTATGACTGTGTTCCCCAACCCTCTCCTCGAGAGCCACCAGCAGGCCATGTTTGGCAGATCTTCACACAGATGGCTCTTTAACTGTATAATCACTCCACCTGTGTGTAGATATGCAAAACATGGCCTGTTGGTGGCTCTCGAGGAGGCAAAATCACAAATGTAATGGTATCTTCAAAAATGTACTTTTATCTTTATAGATTATCCTAAAACAGATACATAAAACCTACAAATATAAGACCCTTAACCAAGACCAAAAAGGATTTTACATGGGCCCAAATACCCTTCAGGAAACAAACTATAGTGACATCATATACAACTGACTGATCTCTGTGTAAACAACTGACACACCCAATGTCTGTCTACTGAGGATATGGCGCAATAGAAGACATATAGGCGACATCAAACTAACCCATTTCCTGGGCAAAATCATTGATGCTGCAGCTGAGATTATACCCGACAGCTTGAACAAAGTGAACCTTCTCCTAGAACCTTGCTTAGGAATGGCATATTCTTTTCCTGTTTGAGCTTCCCAATGGGCCAATTTACCTCCAGAATATAATAGTAGGTGAACTATCTGGAAACAGTAGGTGTGCAGTGTATAATATTCTAAAATAAATATTAGACTAAGACTATTAGACTAAGCCCCTCAGAGGCAGGGACTAATGTGGTTCCCTTTTGGTGTACAATACAATCGTAAGGCTCACCTTTGTCCTTTATACATTTAGATAAGCTGGTGAACCAAAAACAAGAATTTTTTTTATCCAATGAGTTTTGATTCCATGTATTCTCAAAACCGGTGTATATGTGTAAGAAATAGATAATTCCCATTACATACAAAATATTAGAGATATATGTTTTAAATATCTAAACTAGGTCTGCCCTAGGTAGGATTGAGCCTTTTAGATGCTAATTTGGTATCAACCCAGACATCTTGTCGGGTGGATACAATAGATTTAAGTGTATAAAGGATTAACCTAACTATGTCATGTAAATTAAGTCAATACCTGCCCGTGGAATCCATTTGTGAATAGATGTGCTGTCTAAATCGAGGGGCTAGTCCTTTCCAACGGGAAGTTAGGTGTCCTAAAAGAATGGGAGATATATAGGCAGTGGAGAGGGGACAAGGAGGAGAAAGGGCGCGTGGGCATGAGGGCAGTGTATTGGTAACTAGCAAGTAACTTTAGGCCTAGTTGGCAATTGTACTTTGTAATAGTGCATTTTAGAAATTGCTTTATGTATGTGTTTAGTCCCTGTGACACCTATACTGTCTAGTGATTATTGTAACTGTTTAGGCCCTATTTCTATATATATTTTGTATTATTTTTACACATGTACAACTGTCCGGTATCATAGGTCTGTGCACAATACAATCTTTTATTCATTGGTGTGATTCCTTTCGTCATCCACAACCTAGAACCTACAGCGGGCAGTTATTGTTATATTAATCATTGATATTTTTATTGATGTTTTTATAATAATAATTGTTTACATATGGAACCTAAAATGGGAGTGTCCTTTACACACCAAACAAAAAACTTAAAACTTTAATGGGCCATTCCATTCCAGATGCCCGGCTGTGTGAAACCCCCCTGGCGGTCCTCTGCTGACCTTTGCGATGTTAACATCGGGCAGCCGCATCCCCACCTCTTCGGGCTGTGAGCGCGCTCCAGTCCCCAGCCATTCAGATAGACTCACAGCAGGAGCAATGCACCCGCTTGTGTATTACATATGCACAGCACATGGCTCCAATTGGACGAGAGACTGTAGGACCAGAGAAAAGTGAGTTTGTATGGGTATCCTGGTGGCTTTCACACAGCAGGGCATCCCACTTAGGATGTCCTCCGGGCAGGAAACAAAGCCCAAGATAATCAAAATCCCTGTTTTGTTTCACTTGATGCAGTATCTACCAGCCTAATATGGATGGCAGAAACCCAGAAGGAAGTTCTGACAGTTCGTCAATAAATACTTGCACTTATCTACAAAAAAAAAAAAAAACTTGACAATGGCAAGTCAATCAATTATACCGCACAGGGACATTTTAAGAACAATAGGTGACAAGTCATGACGTATTGATAGGTAGGTGTCAGTCATACAAAGGCGTGCCTTTATCTCCTGAGCACACTCCAGGCAAAGAGCAAACAACAGTGTAGAACATAGGAGACACAGTTTTCTGTCCAGCTCCGGTCATTCATATGAAACTTCAGTGCCATGGGAAGGGTACCCATCACCAACAGTTTGGATCCTTTAAGGGTTGAACTTTCAGTGTTCAGATGCCCTGGCAGAAGGGTGCGTTCTGCAGGTATGACCCTTATATACTATTGGGCAAATCTCCTTAGGTAACTAATGAAGTGATGTGGGTGTTGGTGGTCGCCTGCACTGCCGCTATATGACAGACTGGGGTGGGGCATCCAGAAAGCCCCCAGGATGCCCATAAATCTCACCTTAAAGTTATACTGCAGGCCAGGGCTGGCTCCAGGTTTACGTGGGCCCTTGGATGGCATGGTCTCAGTGGACCCCTTTGTGGTGAACAGTTGCATCACATCAATGAGGGACGCCCTAAATCTGGATGCGCCCTAAGGCCAACCCTGTCAGTGGGCCCCCCTGGAGGCCAGGGGTCCCCGGCAGCTGCCCCGCCTTGCCGGGTGCTGACGCCGGCCCTGCTGCAGGCAAAGGGAATTGTTACCTTATTGCGTTGGGCTACATTTGTCACTGTCCTAAACTGTTTTCCATTTTTAAATTCAAGAAGAAATGGCAGAGATATCAGGGTTTAAAGGCTCAGCCAATCACATTCTCTTTTTCATCCTGTCCCCCAATCAGCTCAGCAGGATTGCTGTTCCCTCCCTCTTACTGCTCCTTCTCTACCTCCCGATTCATCGCTGATTATTATGCAGCATCACAGATCCAAAGGCCCCGCCCACTTTTTCAGAAGGGAAATCATGAATTGAAACTGTAAACCTCGATATCTCGGCCATTTCTTCTTCAATTTGAAAGTGGAAAACAGGTAGAACAGATGTAGCCTGACGCAATGGTTTAAAAATTGCCTTTGCCTGCAGCAGCAATTTGACCTCGCTCCCTCAACGGGAATCCAGCACCACAATTGGCCGCCTGGCGCTCATGTGTGCAGCCAATTGCGAGCGGGGAGGTGAGCGAGGTTAAAGTGAGATTTATGGTTTTCCTTGGGGGTTGTGTGTGTGGAGGGGGGGCTTCAAAATTCTGGATGCCCTCCCCAACCTGTCAAATAGTGGTGGTGCCGGCGGCCACCAACTCCCTCGCCACCAAGGGTGTTTATCCCCTTTAATGGTACATAAGGACGCATAAAAGCTTCTGCAATCACAACAGGCCTGACTGTCATGCTCAGGGTACTCTAATGTCACGCCCAGGTAACTCCAGCCCTCCCGGTAAGCCCTCAACCCCCAATCTCTGCAGCCAGCTTCACCTGTAGGAGCCCCCGCTTGCCGGGACGCGGTACACGCCTGCCTGGGATTGGTTGCCCCCAGGACTTCAATGGCTCAAAGGATGGGAGCTTACTGTTTGGAGGTCTGAAGAGCCAATAGCTAGGAGCGGAATCGGAGTGAGTCCAAGGATGGAGCGAGTTTAGCAGAAAGTTCAAAGACAGGCCAGAGGTCGACACTGGGTAATCAGAGATCGCAGCGGTACAGAAGGATGAGGCAGCTCGAGGTTGGGGTACGAAGCATGGGGTCGGCAACGGAGATCTGGCAGAGAATGGTCGGTTTCAGGCAAGGGTTGGCAACGGAGATCAGATAGAGAATGGTCGGTTTCAGGCAAGGGTCGGCAACAGAGGTCAGACAGAGAATGGTCGTTCAGGCAGGGGTCGGCAACGAAGATCAAAATGGAGTATAATACAAGACAAACTAGGTACAAGGCGCTATCACAGGCACTGAGTGAATGATGGGGTAAAGCTTTATAGGGACCAGACATGATTGGAGAGAGCGTGATTGGTGCAACTTAGAACCTCAGTAAGATTGGCCCAGAACCAAAGGGGCGTATAGCCCAAAATCCTTTACCTGGGCTCATTGGCCCAACCCCACCTAGGGGCGTTTTTTCCCCCAAATCCCTAGGACTCATTGGCTCATTGGCCCTTAACTCGTGTGCGAAAGCACGTAGTCTATATGCCCTCCGGCGGCGCTGCTCTCAGCGCGCCCGCCGGAGGGCATATAGACTACGTGCTTTCGCGCACGCGCACGCAAGCACGAGAAGCGGGGACACGAGGGAGGAGGACAGCCATGCTCGGCAGTGCACGAGCCACCGCCGCTCGGCGCAGCCGCCGAGCAGGGACTCCTGCGGCCGGCCGGCCGCCAGAAGACGGCGCTGGAACGGGGCCCAGGTAAGCGAGTTCCGACACTGACAATGCAAAGCTGTTGTGCTCAAGTTTACATAGCTGGGTTTGTTTTTTGTGTGCTGAATGTGGTTTGCTACCTCTGCACCCCTTAGTGTAATTGACAGTATGCCACATTGTATTGCACACCCCCCCCCCCAAAACACACACCCAGTGGAAGTATGTGCAAGTCTCCTTATATAGAACAGAGCAGTTTAGTGTTGATTTAAAGTAACTGGGGCAGCTACAGGTACATTCAGTGTCCCACCAATAATCCAGGGAAGACACAGGACCATGATATAGGTTCCTAAAGGGCATGTAGGCTACCCAAATATTATATATATATCTGACATATGTAGTTTGATAGTATAAGAGCTTCATGGCTTACTGTGGCTAAAGCACAAACACCTTTAATTAAAAAAAATGGCCCAATGATAAAGATCCATAGAAATATGCTGGATGGTGGGAGGAGGGGTCATTTATACACCCTGCATTAAGAAATATCCAGCCAGGCTTCTTTCTTTCTTTGAATGGAAGGAAGAGAAAATCAGGGGCAGGACAGGTTCTGCACCCCCCCCCCCCCCCCCATACGCTCAAACCTGTTACCCCTAGATTTTATTCCTACCAGAAGAAGAAACCACAAGCTTGGCAGGAGCATTATTCAGTTTGGGTGGATAAGTCACCCCTCCTCTCATTAGCAGATGTTTATATGGATTTTTAATATTACACAATATCACAAAACACCATCTTTAAGAAATAAAATGTAGCACAGGCCAAGGCTTACATTACATTACATTACATCTGCTGGCAATTTCCCACAACTAAATGGATTTCCCCAGTAGATAAGTCAATGTTTAACATAAAGAATGAAAACCTTGCTCTGTTGCAGGTACTTACCAAAACTACATTGAATCTTTCCTCCAGCTCTCCTGAATTTGGCCTTTGAAGTTTGGCAGAGGTGGCCTCTTTCTGCCTTGGAGGGGTGGTCCCAGGCGACAGTGTCTTTGGATCTCTGCCCTGGAACATATCCAGGGTCCCTGCTGCGTTCCCCATAATCCAAGCAGCTCCTCGTTTCCAGGCTCCTAAATCCAGGCTTATTTCTCAATGAGCAATGGAAGATAGAAGAAAAAGACAGGCTAAAGAATTAGAGCAATGTCTTCGTAAAGTTTGATGGTAACACACCCAACTTCCGATTACGTATCCGTGATTCGAACATCACTTGCTCGCCACAAAAGAAGAGGTTCACGCACAGGAAGGTGTGTTCGCGTCTAAATCGTATGATCTAGTTGGCGTTAGAGGAAGGACTGTCCGTTAAACCTTCCACGTGAATCAACACGAGTTTCGCCTTGCCATTTACAGTTCCCAAATTCACTTCTCATCCATTTGCTGCACAAGCGTCACTGCCAATCCTGTACTGGACGTTAGATTTAGAGATGTCAGATGCAGACCACAAGAAAAAAAGGAAGTCGAATTTCAAAATCGGATGGGAGACGCTGGGGGGAGGAGGTGCACGCTGTACGGAAACGCTAAGGTTTTGCAGTACTAAAATACAATTCAAAAGACACCCTGTACTTGTGACACAGAAGGGGGATCTTACATACTAACTGCACGCAGTATACAACACGATGAAGAGGACAGGAAGGCTGACAGAAAGGCAAGGTGCACTGAAACCAGATACCATGACAGGTTATAAGATCCATGCTTCTTCAATATGCAGAATCTATTAACCCTTATATGTAACTATACCACAGAAGAGGAAGGGGACATAAGCAGGTGTGTGGCCTTTGGCTTCTTCAAAATTCAGCTAATGGTTTGTAAACTGGATCATAACTCAACTCACTGATCTGGACAGGGACCTTTACTAAGTGTCAAAGGTGATAGAACCTGGATCAGCTTAAGCCCATCATCACAGCAGCCCGGCAGACAATACCCCCTAGCAATTGCAAACCACCTGACTGTGCTAGCGCTCCATACGCCTTCAGCTGTCACCAACCCACCCACACTCCCAAATAACGGAGACAACAACCACTTCTTTGGAATTGATGGAATTTTAATTGGCCACAGCCCCAACATAAAACACAGTGACAAATAACACATGCACTCCCTATCTCCCCGATCCAGGTCTGAGATTCCACCATAACTACCAACAGGAGGGGAGGCGGCCCGAAGGCTCAACTACCTCCCAAATCTGAAAACAGGAGCCGATTTGTGAGCCCGGCCGCATCCCTCCTAGGCCTGGTAGCTCAATGGGGCTAACTGCCAAGATCCACCTTACCCCCTTTCTTCTGTCCCTCCCCTTAAAATCAGTCACCTATCCTCCTGGCCCGTTTCAGCCGAAACAGCCGCTCCCTTGTAACCTACCCCCAATTTCCTGCCATCTCAGACCCCAACCGAGCAGAGGAGACCGCCAAAGCTGCGACAAGTAAAATAATACGGCAAACAATGTATGTACAACAATCCCCCGATACATACGCATTGACACATATACCCAATAAATAACCCCACAAATTATACATAACCAAAAACCAAATTTAAGTACCCTGGTAACAAAATTAAAAAGAACTGGTAAGCACACTCGTTCGTAAATCAATGTATAAAGTAAATATATAGTATGCTATGTGGGTGCAATCTCATATAATCTGGACAAAAGTCTCCAAAACCGTTACAAACAACTAGGTATGAATGCACACCTGACACATAAGGTTTAGTATGCAAGTAAAAGTTTCAATTTATTTATGTACAATATATCAGACTAGATAGGTGGGGGCCCTCGGCAGCTGACCGAGCTTGCCGGGTGCTGACGCCGGCCCTGAGGTTCGCTGTAAACGTAGCATTTTTTTTATTTTTTTGAAGAGAGGCTATAGGCAGGGCTGTATTTACCATTTAGGCCTGTGCCTAGGGTTGCCACCTACTGGGGGGGGGGGGGTGCTATGGAGTGTGCTATTCCTGCTATAGATTAAAAAAAAACCTTGCTGGCACCTTCATGCCCCCCTCATGAACACCCCCCCATCCACAGAAAGACTGTGTGTGTGCGTGCCGAGGGGGGAGAGAGCGCAAAGTGTTAAATGTAGTCTGCCACCAGAGCCTCTTCCAGCTGTTCGCAGTCCTGATTTCTCTACCTCCAGGCTGTGGTCATAGGCACTTTCTGCATATAACCCCTTGCACTCCCCCCCCTCCACACCCACTGTCTGAGTTTAACCCCTTGCATCCTCTCTCTCCTCCCCACACTATTTGCATTTAATGCCTTGCACCCTCATCTGCCACACTCGCACCGTCTGCATTTAAACCTCTTGAATAACCCCCCCCCCCCCCCAAGTGGGGTGTAAGCAAAATACCAAATACGGCCCTGGCTACAGGTATCCTTCAAACTACCAACCAATCACCACCGTCGCCGACCCTGGAATCCAAAACACTCTGGAGGATGGACGACTAAGTGCCCCTGTGTTTGATCTCCCTGTGTTGGCCCACAATTGATCTGACATTTCTTTTATTTACATCTGATAGATACCAGCCCCCCCGCCTGCTCATTATCTGCTCTCATTTACATATAGGGCGATTTTCTCAGCACGTGAGACGTGCTGACGAATTGGAAATCTCTCCCCGCCCTTCTTGACAGCGTGCTCGAGTATAAAAACCTGCCCTGCCGAGCATCCGAGTTCAAGTCCCCTCCAGGGACGAAACGCGTAGGATTCCAGCCACTCTAGAGATCTCATCTATGCGGATATCGATCTATGATACTCAGGCGGAGGATTTAAAGTGAAAGGTGATGTGACTTGAATCAAAGCCAGACAAAACTTTAGGGTTCTGAGGGATGCAGAGTCCCTCTACCCCCTAGTGGCAGGAGCACCAAGAAATCGCAACAACTCTGATATGAATGTTAAATACTAAAAATACACTATTTTATTAGGAATAATCCAACAACACTTAACAAGACAAAGGTTAAAAACAATGCGTCTCCCCTGATGCTTCCAGTGCTAAAATAAAGCAAACAAAAATGACTGGGAAGCTCCCAAGTATACTGCGTGATGAGGCTAAACTAGCTACTAATTACTTGTGCCGGCACAGTGATCTAAATAAACTACAAAAAGGGGGGCTACCAACCTACAATAACCCAAAATGACAGTGCTTAATTAGCGCAATATGCTAAAAAAATAAAATAAAAAATTATATAATTATTTATATACATGAAAGTGACCATAGTGCAATGGTCACTTTCATGTATATAAATAATTATATAATTTTTATGAATCGTTTATGATACATTTGGGATGCATTTTTTAGCATATTGCGCTAATTAAGCACTGTCATTTTGGGTTGGTAGCCCCCCTTTTTGTAGTTTATTTAGATCACTGTTCCGGCACAAGTAATTAGTAGCTAGTTTAGCCTCATCACGCAGTATACTTGGGAGCTTCCCAGTCATTTTTGTTTGCTTTATTTTAGCACTGGAAGCATCAGGGGAGACGCATTGTTTTTAACCTTTGTCTTGTTAAGTGTTGTTGTCGGATTATTCCTAATAAAATAGTGTATTTTTAGTATTTAACATTTTAGAGTTGTTGCGATTTCTTGGTGCTCCTGCCACTAGGGGGTAGAGGGACTCTACATCCCTCAGAACCCTAAAGTTTTGCCTGGCTTTGATTGGTTAAGGCAGTGTAGCACAACCTAATTTTATAAGCGGTGCACCCCCTTTCTCTTAATATACTTGCTGAATCAACTTTGCCTTGTTTTTAAGCTCATCAAATTTTATATATTTTGTAAGTGCATATTATACCCATTAAATTCTCTGAACTTTAGAAGGTATTGTACTAGATATGTTTTTATTTTGTTTGCATGCTGCCACCTATGGATACTCCTCTGTGTTGAAATACTATTGCGTGGAGACCAATTTGGATGCATTTTGGACGCTTATGCTTCTTTGGGTTTAACATCTGTAGCGATAACCTTTATCGCCGGAGGGCTTCCCCGCCAGAGACGTCCTTTTCCCAATGGTGAGAGGTGCTGCAGGAATCCCAGAGTCATCCGTGAGGGAACCAGGAACAGCCCTTACAAGGGCTAGTGAATTGTAATATAGCGTTTCCCCCAATAAGAGACATAACTCAGTATTGAGGGTGAAGATGAACTTCCTTTTATTAGTGCCACACTGTGCCTTATATGCAAGCCTCCATGCAAGGGGACCTCCCCCCGTGGACCTGATGGAGAACTGCATGACAAACGCACAGACCAATGGGAGCAGGCCACACAATCCCTCAACTCTGCCGGTAACACAATCAGTAGAACAATAGCAGCCTGTAACACAATCAGTAGAACAATAGCAGTCTGTAGCACACTCAGTATAACAATAGCAGTCTGTAACACAATCAACAACACCATGGCAGTCTGTCTGGGACATGCTCAAGAAAATGAAAGTAATGGGTCTATGCAAAAACAGTGCCTTTAAAATCCAATGGCAGAGTCTGTCACAACATCGATAACGTATATGCCCTTCTGATCATAGGCTTTGGTAAGAATTTTGCATAAATGGTGACGGATTATGCACAGTGTGAATATTCTTCTGCAGCGCGGGAATATCTTAAGTGGAGAGTAAAAAGACTTTATCCTGGTTGTCGACTTGGAGCGCTGTGTACTACATATTTATTTTGCATCTAGATAACTGAGAAGAAGGACTTTATAACACGTCGAGCTCTGAACTTTCTATCTATACAGTGTCGCGCGGTCATCTTACATTAATCCTAGTTGGCCCACAATTGCTTACTTCTCCGGCAGGCCCTTACCCCTGCGCCCAGCCATTCAGATAGGCAGCGTGTGGGTGCACGTGCACTCAGTGAGGAAACCAGGGATACGTCTGCCCCCGGCTCCCTTTGCGGACACTCTGTTCTAACCAACAGAACAACATTAATATGAACGGCATTAGCCAATTGCCTTAGTTCCCATGCATGCGCTGTGAGTAAGGCGAGTTATGTGAGTGATCTGGGGGGGGGGGGGGTTCACACAATGGGGTATCCAAAATCAGAATGCCCCAGGGACAAGGACCTATCACCAGGATAGTGAAAATCTTGGTGATAGGTCCACTTTAAAGTGGACTACGACCCAAGAGTTTTACCATCTCGTGTTTTGGTGGACTTTCCTGGGGTGTCCCAATTTGATGCTCTAGTAATGGAAGCTGTTTTTTTCAGAGGGACCAATTTGGGAAGCTTAAATTTTGACAGTTTAACAACATTTCTAGGTTGGTTTTTCAATAGGGACATAGGTTAATTTTCAATAGTAACAATTCTGTAAGATGTGTAACCAAACAATTTCTTAAAGTAAACCTACAGTCAAAAATTACTTAAACCAGACCAACACAACAAGCAGTGCTCATATGCATCCCTCCCCAGGGCAATTTAGATTGCTGCACATAAAAATTCATTTACCCTTTTCTAACTCCTGCTGTAGCATATTTTAGAAATAAAATGGTGGCGCATGCATTTGCAGGCCGCCTGCAAACAGGAAGTGCTGCCGGGCTTCCTGTTACTGTGCATGGTCAGCTATGTCAGTTGAATCCAGGCAGCAGCATGGCTGAGATGCTGGGAGAGGAAGCTCCAAAATGGCCGCTACCTTTCTTTTCTAGCCGTCACAAAATTTGTCCCTCAGAAAAAAAATGACCAGCTTTCCTCTTTATGAGCCCCCCCAGATTACCCTAAAGAAGTACCTTTCTGCCGTTCCCAACAGCATATGCGCGAGCTCTTTAATGCATACAGCGCCAGCAACATGAAAAGGGGATGCACTAGCATCCCTCTAAATGTGCCCGGGAGTGGCGCAGGGGACCTGGAAAGATAAATGCTGGCATTCACAGGGGGGTAGCAGGGTGGGGCATTTGGGATGCCCCGGGGGTACTTTATCAGATGGTCCTGGAGTCTTGGCCTGGCCCTTTTTCTAATCCCCCCCTCTTGCTCCTTAATAGTTTTAGAAAATGAACATTCTGTCCTAATATACCCTGGCTAAATGTATGCGTGTATAGATTCCACTAAACATCTCTGTAATAAGCTAACCTGCATTTAATAAGTCACAGCAGCTATAGAGTTAACAGGCAGAAGCTGCTAGAGATGACATCGCATGAAGAGACCCCCAATGCAGCCTGGGAAAACAGATATATATATATATATATATATATATATATATATATATATATGTTCCTCATTGTCACTAGAAAACACTAGAGTAAGCACACAAAGAAAGTGTGTCGGGTGCATAAGTGGGGATCAACACACCAAAAGGAAAGAAGCAGAACCCCTTTACCAGCCAGTAATCAAACCAGCACTGTTTTGGAGAACACCGTTCAAGCCAAGGAGGAATGTACAGGGATGCTGCAAGACATTCTATAAGGTACCAATAGTCTGTATTCATATACTGCACTAGGGGTTTGAGTGGACAGAGACTGTTGATGCTGCTGGAATGCTCGTCGTTTCTGAATAAAGTAAAAGGAAAAACTGCTGAACAGTGTATCCATCTCAGGTACAGGTATAGCCCCCATCCAGTGCCCTCAAGATATCAAAGAATCTATGACACCCTAGTGTTTAGTCTTGTCAGTGGCGTGTCGCCTTTCGGTGCATGGTGCAATCTCTACGGCATTCCTAAGTTATCATTAGTAATTGCATCTTTTGGCCAGGTGGAGTACACCCCGTGGTAAGTGTAAATTTCCATTATACTCTTCCTATCCTCAGCAGTCAGGGAAGTGTGTGAGGCATCAGGCGGTGAGTGAAAAAAAAGAAATAAATAAAAACAGTAAAAAAAAACGGTCAGATGACAACCTTAAAGTGGACCAACACCCTCCCATGATCGGCCCGGGAATCTATAAGATTCCCGGACCGATCAGACCCCTGACTGCGGGGCACACCGATCGCTGTGTGAAACCCCCCAGAAACCCCTAAATCCCTACCTGCTCCTCTATCCAGCGGCGGGAGCGCTCTCTTGTCCGTCGCTGCCTCCCGCTTGTCCGTCGGCGGGGATTGGCTGCGGCGGTCACGTGGGAGCGAGGAGAGGTGAGTTTTTGGGGCTTCGGGGTGCCCCGCCGAAGTGGACCAAAACCGAGGATAGTCAAAATCCTGGGTGTTGGTCCACTTTAACTGTACACCAAGTCTGTACACCAAGATCTACAAAGAAATGAGTCCTGTACAGACAGAAAACTGCTGCTGATCTCTATCTCTATCTATCTAATATCTCTATCTATCTATCTAATATCTCTATCTATCTATCTAATATCTCTATCTATCTAATATCTCTATCTATCTATCTAATATCTCTATCTATCTATCTAATATCTCTATCTATCTATCTAATATCTCTATCTATCTATCTAATATCTCTATCTATCTATCTAATATCTCTATCTATCTATCTAATATCTCTATCTATCTAATATCTCTATCTATCTAATATCTCTATCTATCTAATATCTCTATCTATCTAATATCTCTATCTATCTAATATCTCTATCTATCTATCTAATATCTCTATCTATCTAATATCTCTATCTATCTAATATCTCTATCTATCTAATATCTCTATCTATCTAATATCTCTATCTATCTAATATCTCTATCTATCTAATATCTCTATCTATCTAATATCTCTATCTATCTAATATCTCTATCTATCTAATATCTCTATCTATCTATCTAATATCTCTATCTATCTAATATCTCTATCTATCTAATATCTCTATCTATCTATCTAATATCTCTATCTATCTAATATCTCTATCTATCTATCTAATATCTCTATCTATCTAATATCTCTATCTATCTAATATCTCTATCTATCTAATATCTCTATCTATCTAATATCTCTATCTATCTAATATCTCTATCTATCTAATATCTCTATCTATCTAATATCTCTATCTATCTAATATCTCTATCTATCTAATATCTCTATCTATCTATCTAATATCTCTATCTATCTAATATCTCTATCTATCTAGTAGTCTCCCTCTCTGCGTGAGACATTCCCCATTTGTAAAGCCCATATTTGTGAAACCTCCAGGACTGCCGTAAAAAGGCCCCTTTTGGTGATCCCATGTTGCATGCGTTGGTCCCCAGCAGCATCCCCCTGGCTTCTGTTCCCCTCCATGATTGGCCAGTAGGGGAATGCACAGAAGTGGGAATACTTGCTGCTCCCCCTTTATTCAGCATTCTATGGCTACTCATCTGGATATAGGTACCTCAACCATTCCATGCCTCATCTTGGTGGCCCATTGACACAAAGACGGCCTCCATAGTTGCAGCCTATTGGGAGTCAAAAGGTTTTGGTGGTATATCCTGGGCAGCATGTATTATGTGTGTGTATAATTCGGTTTATAGTTACATAACTAAAGACACATTAGCCATCATTGTTCAGCAACATTTTTATTCCCTTAAAATATATACAATACATAGAAAAACATAGAAAAGGTATACAAAATGTAGTATATTAAAGATGCTTTAGAATACAATACCGTATACACAAAATCCAGGAGAAACACAAATATAAAACTTTTACAACTAGCAATCATTTACAACTCACTTCTCAACTGCATGTTTGCTGATTGAGAAAGTTATAGATGCCCTTTAGTGTGTGGACCAATATAAATGTTGGCGAGCTGAAAGTTGCTCATGCACCGGATAATCTCAACCGATATTGCTGTTGCACCTGTGGGGGGGAGGTTTGAGCTTATCACTAGAGATGAGCGAACTTCTTGAAAGTTTGATTCGGGCGATTCGCCGAATTTCCCCAAGAAATTCGGGTTCGCCCGAATCGAACTTTCACGAATCGCTCATCTGAAAAAAAAAATGCCGGCATGGTGCGAGCGGCCAGGCCGGCTGCGCTGTCAGCGGGCCGGCTTCCGCCGCCCGCTGACAGCGTAGTCGGCCTGCCCGCTCCCACCATGCCGGCATTTATTTCAGGGAAAATTTGATCGGCACGAACCAAAAAAAAAAAATCGAATCGAATTTTCCCTGAAATTCGGAGCGAATTCCGGTTCGTCCGAACCGGTTCGCTCATCCCTACTTATCACAGAGCAAGATGAAAAGCAACTGAGATGCCCTCAGTAACTGACAGCACCACTGGAAGAGACAAACCTAAAAAGACTGTCTGGTACCAGTGATCAGATCCTAAATGACTGGCCGACTGCACGCTCAAACCACCATTTACGTGACAAAGGTCTGGAATATCTCTCCATAAAAACAGGAGAAAAAAAAAAACTGTTTTCGGCGGAGCAGCTATGTCAACTTGGCAAGAAGGTAAAATATGGACAACAGCTACAAGACCTTTTTCGGGAAAAGTTTGAGCATTCAGCTTCGATGCTTTGAAACCTTGGCACGTTTTGTTACGGCTCTGTAATCCTACTAAACCAAACAGTCACAGACCCGCTACATTTTTATTTGGCAGATCAGAAAATATAAAAATAATGCTGCAGTGCATTAAAGTGGAAGTGTCACCCCCCATCACCCGCATGACCTCTGCCTACAAATTTTTTTTTTTAAAGAATTGGTCATTCCAAAAATGGATACTTTTCCTCTTTGTATGGGGTGATTTTCCAAGGTCTGCTCTACAGACTTCCAAAGCCTCCTTACAAAGTTATTTCTAGGATGTTCAGAACATACAGATTATTAATAGCAGGCAGGCAGAACATGTTGCAAACTCTTTGCTGCTGGATGCAAACTGATTACCAATTTCTAGCTATGTCCAAAAAAAAGAAAATGTTTCAAGTACACCCGTCACTGAATCTAACCCTCTTAAATGAAACCTGTATATAAACCTCTTAATGCATAGTGCTCATTTTAAATGAGGTTCTATCCTTAGTTTAGCTGTATAATGAGTCAAAACCAGCCTAGTGACTTCAGTAGGGCCTATCTAGTAGCGCAATTTAAAGCGACCAGGCTCTGGTGCAAAATTAATATAGTGCCTGGTCATAGTGCTCTCAGTAACTTTTTGGGTATTTTTAACTGAATGTCTCAGACTAAAATTCCATCTGGAAAAAAGCAGAGATAAATCGTGTTCCCATTCTTTACATCATGGATCCCTAACCTGCTTGGGAGCCACACGGCCCTACGCTGGACTAGAACACGTGCAGGCAAAGCAGCATGGCAGATTGCGTGTCTGAGCAGATTCTAGCACTTTTCTTGGTTTTTCAAAGCTCCCCAAATGGTGTTTTGGTCCACTCACATGGGTCAAGTATTTTATAGGGTAGAAGGATCTTCAGGCAAACAGAACTGCCAAACTTTATGCTTTTGAGTACATCACTGCATTGCTTTTTGGAACCATATCCAGTTGTCTCCTGGCCTAGAAGGGTTTTTTTAACTTCTATTTGCTTTGAATGTGGTTCTTGACCATCTTTCAGTACTGATGTGGCTCTCATGGAGAGGTTGGGGACTTGCACTATACATGATGCCCTGCCACTGTACACAGGCCTTGATTCTGTAATATTGGCCTCGATTCAATAAGGGTAGAAAAAAATTCTCATGGTAGTAAAAGATTAAATTCATGAGAAAAAAGCCTGAGAATTTCACTGTTGCTGAATCACCAGAAAAAAAAGACAATGAAAGTCAATGGCACTTTTTACTACAGTGTAAAAAGTTCTCTACTTTTCCTTAGTAGTAAAAAAGTACCATTGACTTTCATGGTTTTTTTTCTGGTGATTCAGCTACAGTGAATTTCTCAGGCTTTTTTCTCATGAATTGAATTTTATACTATCACCAGAAAAAAAGACAATGAAAGTCAATGGCACTTTTTACTACAGTGTAAAAAGTTCTCTACTTTTCCTTAGTAGTAAAAAAGTACCATTGACTTTCATGGTTTTTTTTCTGGTGATTCAGCTACAGTGAATTTCTCAGGCTTTTTTCTCATGAATTGAATTTTATACTATCATGAGAATTTTTTTCTACCTTTATTGAATCGAGGCCATTGCCTTAAAATGGATGTCCAGTCTAAGGGTAACCCCCTTGCCCTGGCTCCTTGCCCTCCGCTGAAGGATCCAGGGCTAATCGCCAGTGATTCTGGCACTGGGTAAAGTCATCTTGGACCTGCAGCACAGAATGGCTTCCCCCACTCAGTGCTTGGACTCGCGTACTCATTCACTTGAATGGAGGAGCAGGGAAAGCTGCTCTGTGTGGCAACCACGGGAGCGCAGGGAACATCGTTGGATCCTGGGCGGAGTAAAAGGTATTTTTCCCTCAAGAATTTACCCTTTGACTGGACATCCACTTAAAAATCTCATTTTAAAATAAGGGACAAGTTAAAATAAATCTTTAATGGGTGGACGTTAAAACCGGATTAGCACCTAAACCTTTACTAGAGTTAAGTGACCGCTTTCCTTATTTGCTTTTCTAAAGTAAATCTCATTCTTTTCACCACAATGGAGTAGTGAAGTTTTAGGTATTATTATCCAACATATGTGCCCTTAGGGGTTTTAGGAAAGTTTACTAAAAAAAAAGGCCATAAGGACAAGGAGCAATGTGGCCCCCCCCTTGATTTTATATGCCGCAATGTAGTCGCAGTTTCTGCACTCCCTGTAGTTATACCCCTATACCTACCTTGTGCACAGAAGCCGGAGTTACTTTAAAAAAACAACAGTCCAAAGACTTCTGTGCATAAGCTTTTATTATTATAATAAAAAATATACTGCTTAAGCGGACGCAATGTGACAGTAGTAGAACTTCTATTGGAAACCTACTGGTCTGGAGGTTTAGACATGTGCCATTGAGCATGTTGGATTTGGTGCAGTATAAAAGGGACAGTCCAGGCAATGGCACTACTAAGGCCGTACAGACTTGCCTAAAGCCTTTCCCATGTGCCTTTTATTTGATGCTGCTATAGATGCTGTAGCAGGTCTACAAAGTTTGTCCATCCATTTTCTTTCCATGTTTTTCACAACCATGCTCTAAATGTGTTTGCAATGTTGCCCCCGTCCTTTGGCCCTCCCGGCGTAAGTGAGCCCGACAAGCACAATCACTGTGGGTTGTGGGGCTCGATCATGCTGGGAGTGCTGAGGGACAGGGGCTGCTGTGCAACCACACTTGAGAGTGTGGTCCGGACAAAATGGAAAGAAATAAGGGGCAAGCTCCCTTGGAGTGGAGGAGCAATGCAAAGTATAGGCTTCAGTTGAGCATCTTGCGGTTTTATTATTGCCAACTGCCCCTTTAAAATGGACCAAAACCCAAGACACGCCCTATTCCAGAACTTACCATCTGGGCGACGTCTTGCGGTACCAGCTTGCAGGACTTCTAGGTCTAGGAAGGGTTTCTTTCCTCCGGCTGTCCGCATCCTCAACCTCGCTTACCTCTTTCCGGTCCCACGGCGCATCTAAGAGCAGCGGCTCCGACGGCCACATCCTCCCCTTCCCTCTAACAGGGAGCGTGCCCGCAGCAGGCATTTGTGAATTTGAGGGAGGCAGAGGATGCGGCCGTCAGAGCCGCTGCTCTTAGACGCGCCATGGGATAGGAAGCTTTGAGATGGGCTTGGCGTCCTGGGGAGTTTCACACAGCCGGACACCCCTGAAAACTATTGACTATCCTGGGTTTTGTAGATCAGTCAAAACGCCAGCCTTAATCCAGTTTAAAGGATAAAATATCCACGTTTTATTCCATACAAACAAATACAATTAACTTCAGGTGTGCGGCAATGGGAGAGACATGCGTGATGTTAGTATTTAAATGTGCCTTATGGGAGCAGGAAATAGTGTCATGATTAAGGGCTGAGTCTGTGCCCGAAACGCGTGTGCATCCAAACTGCTCCCTTATGCTTTATCCTGACTCATATACATGGATGGAATGCTTTTATCGAATTTTTGTATGGAATAAAACGTGGATATTTTATCCTTTAAACTGGATTAAGGCTGGCGTTTTGACTGATCTACATATGCATGTGAGTTGAGCACTCACGGCCGCGCCTCATCCTATGACCTTTTACATCCAAGGATTTGTGATACCTACAGGTGGGGCTGATCAATTCAGTTATCCTATCCTGGGTTTTGGTCCACTTTAAGCTCGACCTGCTACATATTTAACATATGTGTGCTGCTTATTTTTATTTAATTTTCTTTTGCAGGTGCCCTTCTAGTGATCAGCACCAGGGTTACATAAGGATTGTCGATCGTCACTAGATCTTCTTGATCATTATGGCCGCTATAAAACAAAATAATATACATATAAAGTGCATAATTCAGTAAATGTGCCTTTCCTGCTAATATAAAGAAAGAGCAGAAAAACAGCTGAAATATAACACACACTGGATTTTGTGTTAGCACCCAGAATTTTACAATAAAAAGGTTGCACTGATCCAATATTAACTGCAATGTAAAAATAGAAGGGAGTGGACATTAATTTCCAACACCATGAAGAATCACCCTCATAAGCCAATATTCGATTGGACTACACATATACAGACTAACATATATAGAAAACATATATAGAAAATATATACTACCTAAGTAGTGCAAATGCAAAAAACAGGAGTCCCTTTCACTGATCGGATGCCCTGTTTAATTTGCAATTGTAGTTGATTTGTCATTGTTCTACATTCAGATATATTTAAAAGGCAGCCGAGTCAACAAAAATGGGGTCGATTGAGAGGCCGATGAAAATTCGCACTCCTTTTTTAGAAGAGAAAAACGGCCATTCGCTTTCATTGTCTACCTTGGGGCAGATTCAGAGCCAGGTACAATGAAAAACCAACAGTTTTCTCTCCTAAAGGAGTGAGAATTCTCACCTGGCTCTGAATCGCCCCCAATGTCTAAAGTGCTATACTATATATAAAAAGAAAAAAGGCAAAATTGGCTGCAGAAGGTTGTCGCAATCTGCCGCATTAAATACTTCCGAATATACAGAATTCTCAAACATTGGAATGGTTAACCCTGAGGTCCTACACCTAACCCTGTCTTCTACAAAGTATATGGCATTAGAGAAACATCGCAGCCTTTATAGATAACCCCCGCTATTAGGAACCTCCCTTTACCAAGCTTGGATGAAGCTCCGCGGACATGGTTTGCCTTTTTGGTGCAGTTAGAGCACTTTCTCGGTCCCCCCTCTTGAGCGTCGGTCTGCAAGTAACTCGTGGACAGTTAGTTTGGCGGAGTTCTCAGCCTGGCCATGGGCATTTGAGGCCCGGCAGGTGTACACCCCAGCATCACTTTGGGACACGTTTAATATAAGTAGGGTGCAGCTACCAGAATCTTCATACTCAATTTGGAACCTCTTCGACTCTTGGATTGGCTGGCCAGAGACAAACCACAGTACTTCAGGGTCAGGAAAACCTAAATGGAAGAGGACAAAAATAATGTATCTCAGACAAATACAATGAACGACATTTCATTTTCTTTGGTGTTGGAGACAGAGGAGTAACTAGGCTTTCTGGCACCTGGGACAAAGGTTCAAAATGGCGCCCCCCTGACTTGCTGCACCCGGGGCAAGTGTCTCTCCTAGCTACGCCCCTGGTTGGAGACGATGTTCCCCTTACACCTTATTAGAGGATATCCTCCACCTTCTGTCTTCTCTTGTACATAGCATTCAATGTTGCGTCCAGCCGATCAACGGTTAAAATTTAACTTTTAATTGTTCCTTATTAAAAAAATCACACCAAAATAGCAACATCTATAGTATAAAGATCACAGGCAGCACCCCGGGGAAGAGGGCTAGCTGGCACGTGTGACGCGTTTCGAGCTGCTTATTTTTATTTAATTTAATTTTCTTTTGCAGGTGCCCTTCTTGTGATCAGCACCAGGGTTACATAAGGATTGTCACTAGATTTTGATCATTATGGCCGCTATAGAACAAAATAATATACATATAAAGTGCATAATTCAGTAAATGTGCCTTTCCTGCTTATATAAAGAAAGAGCAGAAAAACAGCTGAAATATAACACACACTGGATTTTGTGTTAGCACCCAGAATTTTACAATAAAAAGGTTGCACTGATCCAATATTAACTGCAATGTAAAAATAGAAGGGAGTGGACATTAATTTCCAACACCATGAAGAATCACCCTCATAAGCCAATATTCGACTGGACTACACAGACTAATATATAGAAAATATATATAGAAAACATATACTACCTAAGTAGTATATGTGTGTGACGCGTTTCGAGCTCAAAAAGCTCTTAGTCATACAGTACATAGAAGAACTTTTATAGATGGAATAAAATGTATTGCTATCTATATGCTACCAAATACTTTAATTGCATGCTGTTCTATCCTCTGTAACTCTTCATAGGTCTTAAAGCGGTCCCACAACCTATAGGGTGCACCATAGGATGCCTTTTTTAAGAGGTTACAGTGCCATTGCTCATGTCTGGCGGGGCCTGAAACCCAAAGGCAAGTTCTGCAGTCTGGGTTTTTGGTGTTGTGGAGGGCGTTGCTAAACGGGATGCCCCTCCCCCAGACAGGTAACGTTGCCCCTTTAAAAGTGATTCTACAGTGCAGGATAGTTTTTTTTTTATCCTCTATCATAACTTTGGCCATGTAAAAGGCAGCATTAAGTTTCCACTTGTCATTTCTAAGTAAACCTTTTTTCTTTCGGTGTTGTAATTAGCTGTTGCATCTTGCCAGCTAGAATGTTGAAATCAGACGTACAGGGGAAACAAGTGCTTTGTAAGTAAATGCAAGAGATCATCATGTAGTGATCTTACAGGAAAGGAGCCCAGTCTTCTGTGGAACACAAAGAGCATCTATACAGGGGATAGGAAGAGGCAGCCGCCTCATGCTCATGTGAAAGCCACAAGTGCGCCACTTATGGATATATGTGAAACATTTTCAGGAACTTAAACATATAGAATACTTAGAAACTTCCCATTAGACTGGACGACTTCCTATTTCTTCACTAGTGCTGTAAACGTCTCTGAATCATGGTTGCCTTTACCTATAATTAGGGATGAGCGAATCGGTTCTAACGAACCTGAATTCGCTCCGAATTTCAGGGAAAATTCGATTCAGCACGAACCCGAATTTTTAGTGGTTCGTGCTGACCGAATTTTCCCTGAAATTAAAAAAAAAAAAAAAATGCCGGCATGGTGGGAGCGGGGAGACCGGCTGCGCTGTCAGCTGTCATCAGAGGACGCGTCATTAGAGGAAGCTGCTTCCTCTGATGACGCATCCTCTGATGACAGCTGACAGCGCGGAAGCGGCTTCCTCTGAGGACGCGTCCTCTGATGACAACTGACAGCGCAGCCGGCCTCCCCGCTCCCACCATGCCGGCATTTTTTTTTTCAGCAAACACTTACCGGCATGGTGGGAGCAAGGAGGCCGGCTGCGCTGTCAGCTGTCATCAGAGGACGCGTCATCAGAGGAAGCGGCTTCCGCGCTGTCAGCTGTCATCAGAGGAAGCAGCTTCCTCTGATGACGTGTCCTCTGATGACAGCTGACAGCGCAGCTGGCCTCCCTGCTCCTACCAGAGGTGAGCGATTCGTTAAAGTTCAATTCGGACGAACCCGAATTTCTTTGAGAAATTCGGCGAATCGCCCGAATCGAATTTTTGAGAAGTTCGCTCATCTCTACCTATAATGTAAACTGTGCATTAAGGGCCTTATTAATGAAGGGATAGCGCCAGGTAGTGCCTTGTAAGCGGCCGGCAGGTAGTGTCTGGTAGCACCAGGTAGCGTCAGGTGAACGCTGGACACGACACGCAATTCACATTTATGAAGCCGAATCTGGTGAGCGACTGGAACAACGCCATGTAGCGTCCGATTCATTATCCCAGGCTCAGCCTTGCAGAGCGCCACGTATTACCTGTCGCTCTCCCATACATTTCTATGTACGATCCTTAAATCCCTTTCCTGATCCCAATTTTTTTTTTTCCTTAAAAAAATCTCAAAACTTCTGACATGTATCCTGGGCAAGAAAATGACATTTCTGAAAATTTTTGGATTAATATTTTTATGCTGAATGGTCCTTACATGTCTGGTATTAAAGGGTTCATGTTACAATGTAATAATGTCATTCCATGTGTTTTCGCTTTGTTGCTAGTGGATACATGTTCAAAAACAGACTTTAAATCACACAGCCTCTGGCGCTATGGGCTACAACTACATGATTTTGAGCACCGGAGCTGTTTGAGGCTGTTTTTTGATGAATGTGGTGTAACTGTGGTGTGTGTCGCACTGAGCTGGCGCTACCATTCGGTCCCATACAGCGTAGTACTGTGACTCGCATATCATATTCATCAATGCCGGCCAGCGACCCATTCATCAATGAGGCGCTTTGAAACAATGATCCATGGCCGAGCACAGCGACTACTAGCGGTCGCTCTGAAATCCGCACTAGATACACTCATCTGTCGCTACCTGGCGCTAGTAATGAATAAGCCTGCCCGTCTCGTGGACCAAAAATGATTGTGAGCACCATTTACCAGTCACCCGCAGGGAAGATGCTCCTGCCAAGGTAATTAAATAACAAAGATCACTTACCTGCCAGCCTGCACACTTAACCACTCATAGTGCTGCATGGTGCACAGGCTGGATTCAGCACTCTCAGCTCATGTGCTTGACTGGTCCCCGGCGAGCATACAAACATATACAGTCCCCCTGATGGCACAAATCAGTGGCGGACACTCGTGATCATGTGATTATACTCCTGTTGCCGATTAAAGTGGACCAACACCCAGGATTTTGACTATCCTGGGTTTTGGTCCACTTCGGCGGGGCACCCCGATCGGGGGTGCCCCGCTGTGTGAAACCCCCCAGAAAGCCCCAAAATCTTACCTGTCCCCGCTCCCACGTGACTGGACGGTCCAATCCCCGCCAACGTCCAGGCGGGGATCAGGAACGTCCAAGCGGCTGCCGCCGCCTCCCTCGCGTCACTTTCGGCGCGCGCGCGCGCCCCCGCCGGCCATTCGCAGACGGCCGGCGCGGGCACGCCTACAGGGGCGCGAGGGAGGCGGCGGCGGCCGGCCGCCGAAGATCAGGTAAGGTGTTTGGGGGTTTTTTGGGGGGTTTCACCCCGCGGGACATCCCGATCTCGGATGTCCCGCGGGGTGGGAGGTGATCGGCCCGGGAATCTTATAGATTTCCGGGCCGATCACCTCTCGGTGTTGGTCCTCTTTAAAGAGAATGCCAGCTCCTTTGTTATGGCAGCAGGGATGTGATGGAGGCCAGCACGAAAGTGTGCTATGCGCAGTGGAGCAGAGCGTGCCGAAACCATAGGATTGCAGAGGGGACTGAGCTTGTGGGGGGGGGGGGGGGGCTGCCCACAGGACTGCAGGGGGGGGGATGACCTTTGGGGGGGGGGCTGCCCACAGGACTAAAGGAGGGACTGCCCACAGGATTGCAGAGGGGACTGAGCTTGTGGGGGGGCTGCCCACAGGACTAAAGGAGGGACTGCCCACACAGGATTGCAGAGGGGACTGGGCTTGTGGGGGGGCTGCCCACAGGACTGCAGGGGGGGGGAATGACCTTTGGGGGGGGGGGGGGGCTGCCCACAGGACTAAAGGAGGGACTGCCCACAGGATTGCAGAGGTGACTAAGCTTGTGGGGGGCGGCCCACAGGACTAAAGGAGGGACTGCCCACAGGATTGCAGAGGGGACTGAGCTTGTGGGGGACTGCCCACAGGATTGCAGAGGGGACTGAGCTTGTGGGGGGCTGCCCACAGGACTAAAGGAGGGACTGCCCACAGGATTGCAGAGGGGACTGAGCTTGTGGGGGGGCTGCCCACAGGACTGCAGGGGTGGGGGAATGACCTTTGGGGGCTGCCCACAGGACTAAAGGAGGGACTGAGCTTGTGGGGGGGCTGCCCACAGGATTGCAGGGGGGGAGGAATGAGCTTGTGGGGGGCTGCCCACAGGACTAAAGGAGGGACTGCCCACAGGATTGCAGAGGGGACTGAGCTTGTGGGGGGCTGCCCACAGGACTAAAGGAGGGACTGCCCACAGGATTGCAGAGGGGACTGAGCTTGTGGGGGGCTGCCCACAGGACTAAAGGAGGGACTGCCCACAGGATTGCAGAGGGGACTGAGCTTGTGGGGGGCTGCCCACAGGACTAAAGGAGGGACTGCCCACAGGATTGCAGAGGGGACTGAGCTTGTGGGGGGCTGCCCACAGGACTAAAGGAGGGACTGCCCACAGGATTGCAGAGGGGACTGAGCTTGTGGGGGGCTGCCCACAGGACTGCAGGGGGGGGGGGGGGACTGAGCTTGTGGCTTTACAGGTCAGTAATATTTTTCAATGGGTGCCTATTCCTGGTCCCTGGTTGAGCAGAGTACCACTAGGAAAAATGAGAGTCTCTATCCCATCTCACTGACTGTGAGCAGGGGCGGACTGGCCATAGCGAGCACAGGGAGAATTCCCGGTGGGCTGCACAGTTTTAGCGCCACTTGGGCTGTGTGTAAGACACCCCAGCCCATGTTCTGCCCCTGCAGTTCTATAGCTTCAGAATCATGGCTGTGGGGGTCATC
Organism: Gastrophryne carolinensis; assembly: GCA_027917425.1. Taxonomy (NCBI): domain Eukaryota; kingdom Metazoa; phylum Chordata; class Amphibia; order Anura; family Microhylidae; genus Gastrophryne; species Gastrophryne carolinensis. The sequence continues at coordinate 14,107,162 of CM051243.1, forward strand.
CCCACCTCTGCCACAGTATCTTCCTCTACAATACTAAAGCTACTCTAACATCACATGGAATATCGACCTCTGCCCATTTGTTCCTGCAATGCTACTGCTGATCAGCATTTGCATTGTGCGTCTGAAAAGTTCCTTAGGGGTGTAGGGCAAGGACCTCATGGCCTGTAATTTCCCGGGCTGACTTTTGGCCCTGGTCCACCCCTGCATATGAGGGTGCAAGTTATATGCGAGTATACCCTTTCTACACTTAAAAGATCATGCTGGAAGGCCAAGGCCTGGCCAATGAAATTATTTAGGACACAGGAGGTAAAAGGAGGATTCCCCCAAAGTGAATGTCAGGGTAACACTTCTTACACACGTTCTGCTATCACAGTTGGTTGCTCACCTTCGATGTGGCAATGGAAGCGGGCAGAGCTGCCCAAAACTTCTGCTTGGTCCTTCAGTTGAGATGTGAAGGTTGGAGGCCTCTGAAGCTGCTCCTGCAGATAGCTGAACACCTCACGACTTTCACCATCATCTGCGTTGATAAAAAAAGTACATTAAATGTGATCATATATTAGACACATTACAATTTGGGTATTTGCAAACAGACACAGAAACTTGGGCCCCACAGAAGTCGCCTCTCATGAAGACGCTGACATGTACATTATTGTAGACGCAAGCTATTGTTACATATAAACAGGAGGATAGCTCTTAGAAACATAGAAGGTTGACGGCAGAAGGAGAGCATACGGTCCATCTAGTCTCTGCCCTTATGTGTATACTGTATGTTCTCTGTATCATATGTGTATACTGTATGTTCTCTGTATCTTATGTGTATACTGTATGTTCTCTGTATCTTATGTGTATACTGTATGTTCTCTGTATCTTATGTGTATACTGTATGTTCTCTGTATCTTATGTGTATACTGTATGGTCTCTGTATCTTATGTGTATACTGTATGGTCTCTGTATCTTATGTGTATACTGTATGGTCTCTGTATCTTATGTGTATACTGTATGTTCTCTGTATATTATGTATATACTGCATGTTCTCTGTATCTTATGTGTATACTGCATGTTCTCTGTATCTTATGTGTATACTGCATGTTCTCTGTATCTTATGTGTATGCTGTATGTTCTCTGTATCTTATGTATATGCTGTATGTTCTCTGTATCTTATGTGTATACTGTATGTTCTCTGTATCTTATGTGTATACTGTATGTTCTCTGTATCTTATGTGTATACTGTATGTTCTCTGTATCTTATGTGTATACTGTATGTTCTCTGTATCTTATGTGTATACTGTATGTTCTCTGCATCTTATGTGTATACTGTATGTTCTCTGTATCTTATGTGTATACTGTATGTTCTCTGTATCTTATGTGTATACTGTATGTTCTCTGTATCTTATGTGTATACTGTATGTTCTCTGTATCTTATGTGTATACTGTATGTTCTCTGTATCTTATGTGTATACTGTATGTTCTCTGTATCTTATGTGTATACTGTATGTTCTCTGTATCTTATGTGTATACTGTATGTTCTCTGTATCTTATGTGTATACTGTATGTTCTCTGTATCTTATGTGTATACTGTATGTTCTCTGTATCTTATGTGTATACTGTATGTTCTCTGTATCTTATGTGTATACTGTATGTTCTCTGTATCTTATGTGTATACTGTATGTTCTCTGTATCTTATGTGTATACTGTATGATCTCTGTATCTTATGTATATACTGTATGTTCTCTGTATCTTATGTGTATACTGTATGTTCTCTGTATCTTATGTGTATACTGTATGTTCTCTGTATCTTATGTGTATACTGTATGATCTCTGTATCTTATGTATATACTGTATGTTCTCTGTATCTTATGTGTATACTGTGTGTTCTCTGTATCTTATGTGTATACTGTATGTTCTCTTTATCTTATGTGTATACTGTATGTTCTCTTTATCTTATGTGTATACTGTATGTTTTCTTTATCTTAGGATAGATGGAGGCTTATCCCAGGCATGTTTAAAATCAGTGACTGTTGATTTTTCAACTACCTCTGCTGGAAGTTTGTTCCAAGCATTTACTACTCTTTCTGTAAAATAATATTTTCTAACATTGCTCCTGATCTTCCCCCCGACTAGCTTCAGGTTGTGCCCCTTGTTCTATCATTAAGCTTCTTCTTAAAAACACTTCCCTCTTCACTATTGCGCTAATGATTGTACCAGGAAGAGGCGTGCCAAGCCACTGCATCAGCATATTGAAAAAATTTTTTTTTTTGTTACACATGTATGTTTCACTGTGGGAACCAAGACAAAGGTGAGTTTTGCGGCAACACAGCGGGATTTCACACAGCGGGGCATGTCGATTCTACCAGCGGCTGGCCCTTGAAGTCTTTTAGGCTCCAGGGCTGGCCCCCCAGGGGGGGGGGGTAAAACCCACTCCTGTCTGAAAGAGGTGAAAAGCCCTCCCCTGGGGCATCTGTTGTGTGAAACCCCGGGTTTTGCCAGATACTCACCCTGTTTGGGCCACCTGTGGCATTCCCAGCGGGCGTGAGAGGAGGTGACCAGGGTGGAGGACAGGAGAAGGTCGGCAGAAGAGCGGAGGCTGCATCTAGGTTGATATTGTTGGATTAGAGATGAGATGTAGGGAGGGGCCTGGTTGGAGAGAGCTTTGTATGCGAGAGTTTTGAACAGGATTGGCTGTGGGACTGGCAGCCAGTGTAGGGATTGGCAGAGAGGCGCAGAGCTGGAGGAGTGAGAGGAGAGATGGATGAGGCGAGCAGCAGAGTTCAGGATAGATTGGAGGGGTGCCAGTCTGTTAGTTGGTAGGCCACAGTGTTGTGTTGGTCCACTTTAAGCAATTTGGAACCTGGTATCGGTTGGTAGAACTAATAAATAGGTTCATAGTTTCTAATTTTTCATTTTGAATAGCATTCAAAGATTTTCTACAACAATCAGGATACCAACTGTATCCACAAAGTCCATTACATTGTATTTTAATCTCCTCCAACCACACCACCCCATTACCATATTCATATGTAACAATCCCAGCATGCTACCAATACACATACGGATTGCCTTATCTCTCAGAATGTATGGGTCCCATACTAATAGCCCTATCAGTCCCAAATCGTAACTACATTCCCAACACTCACCCCATCTAAACACCTACCTATGCTAAACAAACAAATATAGAAAAAAAAAAAAAAAACACGCTTCTATGTTATAGTACCAAAGATTTCAATTTGATCACATTCCTCCAAGCCACTGCTGTGGCCTCTATTTGCCAATGTCCCCCCCTTATATCACACTCCTTGCAACCCACCATGCTTACTGTGCCCCTAACTACATTTATATGCCAGTTCTTTTTACCCTTCCCACTTTCCCCACAGCAGGTCAGGGACAGGGACAGATTAAGTGTGGTGGAGGCCCCAGATACAGTATTTTTTTTCCTATAAATAATAGTCCAGCCAAGTAACCGATTGGTGGTTGTCTGGCACTCGCCTACTTACTGGAACATCAGATGGAGTCCCTTGTGCCCCCCTTGTGCGGGTGCGTGCTGCTCGGGAACTCCTGCTTTGCCATTCTGGGTGGGGGGTGGTGTAGTCGCCCGGCTGGTTCCCTGCATTGAGCTGCCAGCGGCTGTGCTTGGTGGCTTATGTGCAGTGACAGCTCTGCACCCATCACTGTAGCGTTGCTGGCGGCGGCTTTACTGCTCTAGACTCTCCGTCCTGCCCTGTGGTGGCTTTGGCTACCCAGGAGCGGAGGGGGGGCCCCCACTGCTTCTATGCCGGCCCTGCGGCCTGTCAGACCAAAGACTGAAAATCCTCCTAAACCAGACCCTAACCCAAAGGTTGGTGGAGGCCCCCTTTGCAGGGTAAGTGGTGGAGGCCCTGGGGCTCGCGCCCCTCTCATAATTCGGCCCTGCTCAGGGGCCACATATATATATATATAAATAAATATATAAATAAATAAATATATAAATAAATATATATATAAATAAATATATATATAAATAAATATATATATATATATATAAATAAATATATATATATATATAAATAAATATATATATATATAAATAAATATATATATATATAAATAAATATATATATATATATATATATATATAAATAAATATATATATATATAAATAAATATATATATATATATATATATAAATATATATATATATAAATAAATAAATATATATATATATATATAAATAAATATATATATATATATAAATAAATATATATATATATATAAATAAATATATATATATATAAATAAATATATATATATATAAATAAATATATATATATATAAATAAATATATAAATAAATATATATATATAAATAAATATATATATATAAATAAATATATATATATAAATAAATATATAAATAAATATATATATATAAATAAATATATATATATAAATAAATATATATATATAAATAAATATATATATATAAATAAATATATATATATATATAAATATATATATAAATAAATATATATATATAAATAAATAAATATATATATATATATATAAATATATATATATATATATAAATATATATATAAATAAATATATATATAAATAAATATATATATATAAATAAATATATATATAAATAAATATATATATAAATAAATATATATATATAAATAAATAAATATATAAATAAATATATAAATAAATATATATATATATATATAAATATATTATAAATATATTATAAATATATTATAAATATATTATAAATATATTATAAATATATTATAAATATATTATAAATATATTATAAATATATATATATAAATATATATATATATAAATATATTATAAATATATATATATAAATATATTATAAATATATATATATATAAATATATTATAAATATATATATATAAATATATATATATAAATATATTATAAATATATATATATAAATATATATATATAAATATATTATAAATATATATATATAAATATATTATAAATATATATATATATATAAATATATTATAAATATATATATATATATATATAAATATATTATAAATATATATATATATAAATATATTATAAATATATATATATAAATATATTATAAATATATATATATAAATATATTATAAATATATATATATAAATATATTATAAATATATATATATATATAAATATATTATAAATATATATATATAAATATATTATAAATATATATATATAAATATATTATAAATATATATATATAAATATATTATAAATATATATATATAAATATATTATAAATATATATATATAAATATATTATAATATATATATATATAAATATATTATAAATAAATATATAATAAATATATTATAATATATATATATATAAATATATTATAAATATATAATAAATAAATATATAAATATATTATAAATAAATATATAAATATATCTCATATACAGACACCAGACACTTCAATGTTGATTCATCACCACCAGAATATTGTCATTTTTTTTCTCAAGATTTTTTTCCCTTGGTGCTATTGAGCAACACATTTAGATGTACAAATTGTGTTTAAAAGAAAATGCACAGCTAAGACGCAGTGCTTTCTCTAGAAAAAAAAAAAAAAAAAAAGAAAACCCGAGAAAAAAAAAATCTCGAATCCACCCTTTTGGGTTGTGGCAGTTTTCTGGGTGGACCAGAGAAAACATACAATCAGTGCCAACCACTTTGCCACCTGAACAGGAAGAGACACCAGAGGAGCAAAAAAGTTGGACTATAAGTCAGACAGGAAACCTTGACGGCGCTCCTCGATTTGTTGGTACCCTGGCAGTTGCTAAGCAACTTTAGGTAGAAAACCACATGAATGACTAATGCAGGAAATAAATGAAGCCAGTTCATGAACACTAACAGGCTGATTCATCACTAACGCCAGGTAGCGACACATGAGCGTCTGTAGCAGGCATTTCAGAGCGCCCGCTAGTAGTTGCTGTGCTCGGCCGTGGGTCGCTAGGTCAGAGCGCCTCAGTCGCTGTGCAGCATTGATGAATACATTGTGGGGAGTCGCTATATGACCAGTACAGCGCTGTATAGGAGCGAATGATAGCGACTGGTCAGTGCAACCGACTCACACCATATTCATAAAAAAAAACCAGCCTCACACACAGCGCCGGTGCTCAAAAATGCTTCGCTGTAGCCCAGAGCGCCGTAGGCTGTGTGATTAAAGGCTGTTTTTGAACATGTATTCATCAGTAACAAAGCGAAAACATATGGAATTACATTGTTATAACATTGTAACATGAACACATTAATGCCAGACCTGTAATGTCAATTCTGCATATGTATATCAAAAATTTAAAAAAGGGTGAAAAAATGGCCTTTTCTAGGCCAGGAGAGGTCACAACATTATTTGAGATTAGAAATAAAATAAAAAACCCCTGTTTAAAGAGAAATAAAAGAACGTCCATTGAAATGTATGGGAGAGCGCCAGGTAGCGAGAGGTAAGACGTGGCGCTCTGCAAGGCTGAACACCGGCGCTGTACGCTGAGCCTGGGATAATGGTGAATCAGACGCTACATGGCGCTATCCCAGTCGCTTAACAGAATCCGCTTGATAAATGTGTAATTGCGTGCCGTGTCCGGCGTTCACCTGCCGCTACCTGTCATTTACAAGGCGCTACCTGACGCTATCCCTTCATGAATAAGTGTGTGTGTGTGTGTGTGTGTGTGTGTGTGTGTGTGTGTGTGTGTGTGTATGTGTGTGTGTGTGTATGTGTATGTGTATGTGTATGTGTATGTGTATGTGTATGTGTATGTGTATGTGTATGTGTATGTGTATGTGTGTGTGTGTGTGTGTGTATGTGTGTGTGTGTGTATGTGTATGTGTATGTGTATGTGTATATTCATGTAAATTCTGCATAAATATATAAAAGATTAAAAAAGGGTGAAAAAAATGGCTTTTTCTAGGCCAGGAGAGGTCACAACATTATTTGAGATAAAAAAAAACAAAAAAAAAACCCCCGTTTAAAGAGAAGTAAAAGAACGTCCATTGAAATGTATGGGACAGCGACAGGTAGCGAGAGGTAAGACGTGGCGCTCTGCAAGGCTGAACGCCGGCGCTGTACGCCGAGCCTGGGATAATGATGAATCGGACGCTACACGGCGGCGTTTCAGTCGCTCACCAGATTCGGCTTCATAAATGTGTAATTGCGTGCCGTGTCCGGCGTTCACCTGGCGCTAATCGACGCTTACAAGGCACTACCTGGCGCTATCCCTTCATGAATAAGGGCCCTGAGCCTTGTCATCCTTCCCATACAATCCCACATCAAACTTTTCTGCAAAAACTTGGATCGTGAGGCTCCTACATAACGACACAGACTCTCCTACGCAGCCATTCGCAGTTACAATTCATGCAGGAAAACAAAACAGGCAGCTCAACAAGCAGCGCGAGAAACGCAAGTCACAGTAGCCCGGCCGTGACTCATTTCACACCCCGGCGGTTGGCATTCAGGCAGGAAATGGTTATTCATACCGCACCCTGTACGGCTGGTGAGTTGGTATCGGACTTGTTGCTGAGTAGCGCCATCCTCTTCAGAGCCAGAACCGCTTTGCCAGTTTTCTGCAGAAGAGATCAGAGTTAGTCCGCAAAGGGTTAATCAATCGCCCATTAAAAACAAAACAGCAGCACCTATGGCGAGCTGCAGAGCGTGTGAACGCAAAGCCGACCCGTAGGCGTTTAGAAAACTCCTACCGCACCTTCCCTCCTCCCAGCCACACACACACAGGATTACGCAGGCAGAACGCTGAACATTCCTTTTAATGGGCAAATGTGCCAGAAGACATCCTGAGACAGTCCTGCCTCCAAGTCTCCTGGCACACATCCACCTATTACAGAGAGACAAGCTCGCCTTTCCCATTTGCTTTTATATAAATAGGCGAAGGAGGAGCTGCTGCTGCTGCTGCTGCTGGGGACTGTCCTGGTGCCAAGAAATAAAAGATTTTTAAACCTGTCTTTTTTTTTATATATATGTATTTTTGACCACAACCAACTGACTAGTGCCCACAGACAAGAGACAAATTATCTTCTGGAAAAACAAGGCTCATCTGGATTGGTTTCAAATCCCTCCCTTCCTCTGAACTATTTCTAGTAGACACAGGGGATTTGTTTTATTTAAATAAGTGCTGGATACTTTTCCACTTGCTAATGTGTATTTATATCGACACTCAGCCTGGCATAAGTATAATGAAGGGTTATATAGCCACCTGTATTCATTCTTAAAACCTGCATGATGCAACTTAAAGTGGACCAACACCCTCCTGCATTGGCCCGGGAAATCTATAAGATTCCCAGGCCGATCCGATTCCTCCCTGTGGGGCATCCAAAATCGGGATGTCCAGCTGTAACCTTACTTCCGGTCCAACAGCGCATGCGTGGGCCGCGGCAGCATCTCGCGCTTCTCTCTAGCAGGGCGCATGCCCACGCCGGCCATTTGTGAATGGCCGGCGCGGGCACGCTCCCTGTTAGAGGGAAGCGCGAGACGCAGCCGCCAGCGTGCTTGGAGCCGCTGAGGTTAGCCGGCACTTTGATGCGCATACCACAGTGGCACTGAGCGCGCTGACTGGATGAGCGGCCGCGCATGCGCCGTAGGAGCAGGGTGAGGTGAGTTGAAACTAGCGATCTGGGGGGGTTTCACATAGCGGGGCACCCCTAATCGGTGTGCCGCAGGGAAGTGGACCAAAACCCAGGATAGTCAAAATCCTGGGTGTTGGTCCACTTTAAAACCTGCATGATGCAACTTAAAGAGCAAGTCCACTTGTAGTGTGTGGGGTAGTCTGAATAACGGAATAAAACACACCACACCAGATAATAAGAACCAATTTAGAATTTAACGGTTGAATATTAGGCAAAGTATTGAACACAATAGTTGGTATATAAAGCCACTGGATTTAGGAAATAAATGACTGTAGCAGAATCTAGTATAATTTCTACTTGAAGAATATGGGGGGAGGGGGGGTATATCTCAAACAAAGGATAAACTTGTGTCTAGGTCACTATCATATTATTTGGATAACTTTAAAATACATTGTATGCTCTGTGTAATTCAAAAATCTATCCATACACACAATCTATTTAAAATGTAAGATTAACTCTATATAATAAACTTCAGGTAGATGATGCTCTAAATGTTTAACTATGCTGTAAATAGTGAGGAGAACTGAGAAAAATACAATTCTGTGAAACTCACCTGTAGAATTGTTTTTGAATATATCCAGTCCAGGTCGTCCCAGAAGTAATGAGAGTTGGGTTAACCGCCACCAGGTGGCGCAGTTACTGCAAGATCCAGAGCTGTAACTCCTCCCGGGCCCCTATAAAATGAACTGTCTCAATAGAATTCCCAGAGTGTCAAAAAGCAGTAAAAGGAGACAGGCCGGGAGGCCAAGAAACCATGTTAACTCACATAGCGTCAGCATGTACTCTCTCCAACAAACACTAAGGACAACGGTCCAATATAAAAGGTAATCACCATAAAGGCAAACAAGAGACAGTGAACCAAGGGTGGGATGACCTGGACTGGATATATTCAAAAACAATTCTACAGGTGAGTTTCACAGAATTGTATTTTTCACTATATCCAGTCCAAGTTGTCCCAGAAGTAATGACAGTTGGGACATTCAAAAAGCAGTGTCCATCAGGGCGGGATTCCCAGTGCGGAACAGCATGTAGTTCATTTCACTACCTCCTGAAGCACCTTTCGGACAAAAGCAGGCCAAAACATCAACCTTGTAAAACTTTGAAAAGGTATGAACAGAAGACCAGGTAGCGGCCTTACAAACTTGTTCAACAGAGGCCTGGTGCAGAAAAGCCCAAGAAGCACTAATAGCTCTAGTAGAATGAGCTGTAACACGAAAAGGGGGATCTTTCCGCCTTGGCAGAGTAAGCTTGCACCACTGCCCGTCTAATCCCCTTACTGAGAGTGGACTTGGCCGGAGGCAAACCCTTTATAGAACCTTCAGTGAGAATCCGACTTCCCGAAGGATTCAGTCACAACCAGGTAGTATTTAATGGCTCTGACCACATCCAAGGCATGGAGGGTCCTTTTCTTAGAATTAGACTGTTCTGGACATAGGGAAGGCAAAACAACTTCCTCGTTAAGATGAAAAGGGAGAAACAACCTTAGGCAAAAAAATCAGGCCTAAAGCGAAAAACCACATTATCCTTATGCTTCATACCAAGAGCGGCCAGATCTGACACCCGGCGCACCGAGGTGATGGCTACCAAAAAGACCACCTTTAGGGTCAAGATAGACAATGCAGCGTCGCACAAAGGCTCAAGGGAGGACCCTGGAGAGCAGAAAGAACCAAATTCAAATCCCACACCGGTAATACAGGCTTATGCGGTGGACGTACATGGGTAACTCCTTGGAAAAAAGTCCTGATCAGCCTATGTTTGGCAAAGGATCTTTGGAAAAAGATGGTCAAAGCCGAGACCTGACCCTTGAGGGTACCCAGCTGTAGACCCAGGTCTAAGCAGTGTTGTAAAAATTCCAAAATCCTAGAAATAGAAAAGGTGCGACAAGGGAAACTCTTGGATTCACACCAAGAAATGTAAGCACGCCAAACTCTGTAGTAAATCATGGAAGAAGACTTCTTCCGTGCCCGAATCATGGTTTGAACAACCGTAGGCCGACAGCCCCTTTTCCGTTTGAGGTTTCAATAGCCAGGCCTTCAAAGCCAGTGTCTGTAAATTGGGGTGCCGCAGCGATCTCTGAGTGAGAAGCCCTGGGTCGTCGGGCATGATGTAACGATCGACTGACATCTGAACTATGTCCGCGAACCAACTTCGCCTTGGCCAACGAGGAGCCACCAGGATGGTTTGTACCCCCTCCTGGGCTATCTTGCGCAGCACTCGGCCCAGGAGTGAAAAAGCTGAGGAAATGCATAAAGGGGCCTGAACTCCGTCCACGGAATTGTCAGAGCGTCTGTGGCAAAATCCAGAGGATCTCGACAGGGAGACGAACCTTGGAAGCTTGTGATTGTGTCTGGACGCACAGGTCCACGTCCGACTGACCCCAGCGGGGAGACAGAGCGTGGAAGATCTTGTTGCTTAGACACCATTCCCCCAGACGAGAAGTCCCCCTGCTCAGGGAGTCTGCCTCCTGGTTTTCTACCCCGGGGATGTAAGGGAACATTCTCCTCCGCCCAAGTCAGAATCTGGGACACCTTCTGAAGGACTCGCTTGCTCCAAGTCCCGCCCTGGTGATTGATGTAGGCGACAGCCGTCTGATTGTCCGAGCGGACCTGAATCGCACGACCCCTTAGATGGGGAGTCAATTGAAGAAGCACAAACCAAATCGCTCTCAGCTCCAGGAGATTGATGGGTAAGTGGGCCTCCTGTGGCCCCCACTGACCCCGGAACTTCAGCGTTTGCCAAAAACCTCCCCAGCCGGTCAGACTGGTGTCTGTGGTAACTATCTCCCACCGGGGAGTCAAAAAGGACTTGCCCACCAACAGATTTCTGGAGTCCAACCACCACAAGAGGGACTATCTGACCATGGGGGACAGTGAAAATTCCTGATCCAGGGACTCCTGAGTTCGGTCCCAACCGATCAACAGATTCAATTGAAGAGGTCTCATGTGGAACTGGGCAAAGGGCGCTGCCTCGAAGCAGGACACCATGAGGTCCACCAGTTTCATCCCCAGATGGATCGATGGCCGCTGACAAGCTAGTAGGGCCTGTACCTGCATCTGGAGGCCCTCCACCTTCTGCTGGGGCAGGAATACCTTGACCTGAGAGGTGTCCAACGTCATGCCCAGTAAGGACCTCACCATTGAGGGAGTGATAGAAGACTTGGGGTAATTGATTACCCACCCGAAATCCTCGAGAGTGGATAACACCATCCGGGTGTCGCTCTGCTGAAGGGACTGAGCCACAATCAGCAAATCGTCCAGATAAGGAACACAAATGCCCCGGTTCCTCAGGATGGCCATGATGCCTGCCAGCACCTTGGTGAACACACGGGGAGCCGAAGCTATCCCGAACGGCAGTGCCACAAACTGGTAATGCTGATCCTCCAGCGCAAACCTCAGGAACTTGGAGTCGACTCCGTTCCTGGCGAGGCACGGGACTAATCACACCTGATAGTAGAAGGCTCTGAACGGCCATCCTTAGGCCCTGCGCCGTCAATGCATTCCGGGAGATCCGCGACCAAAGGATTCTTGAGGGCGGCCAAACTGCCTGCTCTATTTTGTACCAGGAGGAAACCACCTCCTGAATCCACCGATCCGAGACGTGCTGTCTCCAGATGTGAGCAAATAGCAGAAGCCTTCCCTCCCACCCGGATGGGTGAGGGCACCCCCTCATGCCTGAGAGGGCTTGGCAGGGGTTTGGATTTAGCTCCCCAAGAAGGATTGGGTCAGCCGCGAGACCTACCTCGACCCCAGGAATCTCTGCGGCCACCTGAAAATGAAGAGCCTCTTCCTCCTCGAAAGGAGCGATAGACAGAAGAACCCCGAAAGGGCCGTGCAGGCTTCCGTTGCTGAGGGAGTCTTCCATCCTTGGCCAGAAGGTCCAGCCGGTCCCAGAATAATCTGAGCCCAAGGAAGGGGATACTAGTGAGAGACTTCTTGGCCGCCACGTCAGCTGACCACTGCCGCAGCCAGAGCGAGCGACGAAGCGCAATAAGCAGGGCTAAAGCCCTGGCACCAAACCGGACACTATCGTCCATAGCTGAGACTACAAAGGCAACAAAATCCACACAGGCTTTGAGGTCTTGATACCCCTCCACCCGCTTGCGAGACTTGGCAATATCAACAAGGCATCTCACCTTCTTCTTGATGGCCAATGAGACAATGGCTGCAGCACAGACAGGGCGAAGCCCAGCACTCACAAAAGTGAACGCATGACAAGCCAGCTGATCCATGCGTCTGTCAGCAGGTCTGCGCAAGGAAGCAGTATAGGGTGACAGCATAACGGTAGTGTTGGATAACCCCGACACAGGGGCTTCCACATCAGGGGTACGGGACCAGAGGCAGACCAGCTCCTCAGGGAAGGGGTACCGCCTGTTCAGGCCCTTAGGCACAGATGGCAATTTATTAGGTCTTTCCCATTCCTTAAACACCATGGGCCTGCTCAGGGAAGACAAGCCTCTGTCTCTCAGGCCGTAATAAATCACCCTGCTTCCTCTTAGCCGCTATAGGAGGGACAATATGCGAAGTCTCAAACACAGAAGACAGCAACTTCTCTGTGTCGTCAGGGAGCCACATATCCTCATCCGAGGAGGAACCAGGCTCGCTGTCATAGCCAACCGACCGATCCCCTGAGGCAACGGAGTCATTAAACAACTCACCCTCCTCCATGGAGTCCCGACCTCCAAAAAGATCATCATCAGCAGCAAAATCCGAGTAACCCAGCTCGATGTGCCGCTTCTTACTCGTGGCCTTCCCAGTAGCCGTGCGAGATAACTGTCTCTCCAGGATGGCCACCCGGTATGCCAAATCAGGTTGGGACCCCCTGCTGGCTCCCCCCTCGCTGAGGGCTGACTGCAGCAGTGGGGACGTTGGCGAGGCCGCAGGTAAAAGAGGGCTAGGGGCAGGGATGCTCCAAAAATATGCTCCTGACGCAAGTGACACAAACCGTGCAGAGTCCGCCGAGGGGGCTGGTACCGCACATGGGGCAGAGCTTCACCCACCCAGATGGGGCCCCTAGATCACTATCCCCAGGATCCTCCATTATGGCGATTATAGAGAAAAGATGCAGGTTACAAGGCACTAACGGCCCAAACCTGAGCGATCCCCAATTTAGTCCCTCTTTTTATGATCCCTCTTAAGGAAGGAGGGTGCAGAGAGAGAGGGGGGTTGGTAGGAGACTGGGAGGAACCACAACGCTCAGCTGGCAAAGGGGTGCAAACCTAGAATACACAAGAGGAAGGATTTATGAGCATCCCACAGCACATGCACCACAAAAACTGAAATATGAAAAAAACGAGGGACTCACGGAACCTGACCGGCGATGAAGCGGGGGGGGGGGGATCCGGATGATAGACAGAGGCAGCAGAAAGCGGTGGATGGCACCTGAAGTTCACAGCACGACGGGGACCCTCGCAGAGTCCGCAGACAGCAATCCCAGAGCGCAGCCTAAAATGGCGCCCGAGCGCAGCCCACACGAACCTTGGGGCTCAGGCCGTGACGCAAAACGAGTCATCGCACCACCCCTCTCCGTGACTGCGAACGCGCCCAAGGATCCAAAATGGCGCCAGAAGTCAGCAAGGAAGGGAGGCCCACGCAGGAACCCCCCCCCCCCCCCGACACGGAGCGCTCCCCGCGACTAGACACCGAAGCCGCGGCAGGGGGCAGCGCAGCAGCGCCGAAGAAGGCCCCGAAGAGTGCCCCCCCCAGCGCTGACAAGATGGAGGGGATGGGAAAGAGGCGAGGGAATGAGGGAAGGCGAGTATCCAACAGCTGCCAGCAGTAAAAGTAAAAACATGAGGTAAAAAAAAAAATGAAGTAAGGCATAAATACAAAGATGACAAAGCTTGTGGGCACAGACGAGGGAACCCGGGTATTTTAGGTGGTTCCCCCCCCATAAGCTCACCTTCGCCTATGGCCGGCTACCCTCTAAGGGAGGGTCTGCGGCCTAGAGCCTAGCTCTGTCAACGCCTGACCCCGGCGTTCTCCCTACCTTTACCAGTTACTGTCAGCCGAGTCTGGGAGGCATACTGGGTCCACGGGAACAGAGGTAATAGGGGTGCAGCGGCCGACAGGCTTAAAAATGCCCCGCTCAGCTGCCAAATCCAGAGAGAGTTCCAGACGATCCTCGCAGCAGTACTGCAAGAGGAAATCTGGGAGTTCTATGGAGACAGCTCATTTTATAGGGGGCCCGGGAGGAGTTACAGCTCTGGATCTTGCAGTAACTGCGCCACCTGGTGGCGGTTAACCCAACTGTCATTACTTCTGGGACGACCTGGACTGGATATAGTGAAAAGTTCACTTATCCTTAGACCAAACGATCTTGGTGGAAAATGTCCTGCTATTGCTGGACTAAAATGATGCTGTTTCTTTAAATATTTTCCGAATATTTCTTTTCTTCAAGTGGCCACAGCCTCAAAATCTCTCCTAAATAAAATTACCAAGGGCGTCCTCCAACCGCGCCGAGTCCCTCTCTTTGCTCCGCGGGAGGCTTCACACAGTGAATAACACACAAAGAAATAAAGCCTTTACACCTCTCACAGTTCAGCAGTGAGGTAAATAAGGAGAGTGTTAATATCAATCAAAACCTTCACTGTGTCCCTATAATTTATGCGGGGGGCTCAGAAACACATACAGACACAGAAGTGCTCCCTCTGACCCACCTCACGGACTCTGCTACCTCAGAGCTGTGCCTTTTTATAGCCTGCAGAAATGATGTCATCAGCCTCTCTCTCATGCCTGGCCCCGCCCACCCACACAAACAAGTTTTCCAGAACCCTCCCAGCAGAGGTTTGTTATATGTCGGTTACACGCTTGTAATGGCCTTTTTGAAAGTGCTGAAAGGATGTGCTTAAAGGAGCAGTATCGCAAAATTTGCATTAAAAAAGATAAAATAATTAAATAGCCGCACAATAGCTTCTAACATGTGTATAAATAATCTGGCGATAGAAAAAGGAAAAAATATCTGCCTCTCTTTTAAATTGTATAATGACAATGGCTCAGTCCATTTGCTGAATAGGGGGATCTGCTGGGTTGTATTTAGTGAGCTGCTTCATTTAGCCCACTGGTCTCCTAGCAACACTTTACCTCAGAGGCTGACACTGTAATCAGTGGTAACGGCTGTGTGTGTGTGAGGTGCTGCTTTTGTTATGAGACCAGGTGACTCAAATGTGTAAAATCTATACAAAATAAACTAAACTGACTGAAAATGACTGAAATTCTTCTTTGAATAACTGTGCAGGAAAATATAAAGGTATTAAAGTGGAACAAAACCCTGAGTTGCCGACCCTGAAGTCTATAAGACCCGGCCATTGACCTTCCCCCTTGGGCATTCTAAATCGGGATGCCCCACTGTGTGAAACGACCCCTGGATAACCACAGATCCCCCCATTTTTCTGGCACGCTCACGCAGATAGTCATTTAGACAGGCCGGGCGGCCAGGAAGGTTACTGCTCAGGCTCCCCATCTGCGTGCAAACAGAGCTGATTGGATGAGAGCCCGCGCATGTGCTGTGGGACAGGGAAAGGTACGTTTTCACAGGCGAACTTGGGATGCCCTGATATGCAAAATCCCCAAGTCGGGATGCCCCTAGGGGCACAAAACAAAACTCCAGATAGTGAAAATCCTGGGTTGGGCTTTGCTCAAAACACACAAAGCTGAAAAAAAGATCATATGGAAAAATGAAAAATAAGAATATGAAAGAGAAAATGGTAAACTGAAAGATTCTGCAGCAGAGCCAACATGAAGGGAAAACTGTCAAAATCAGCTAAATGACTTCTAGAGCTTTTCTCTCTGTTTTAGATATACGATTTCTGGCCAGGCAATGTTGCAATGTTATCTTATGCTGGACGGATGCCAGCACTGAACAGCTGATACTTTGATACATTGTTTCCCCCCTCTCCTCAGCGTGGAACAGGCCAGAGTGTCGGGCTCCGACACTCAGAAGACATAAACATGAGCTATTAGTCTCCAGCTGCTCAACACACACATCATTTTTTTCTAAATTTGTAATTCTTACTCCAACACTTACCTACATTCAAAGTACCATTTAAATATAAGTCTAAGTAAATTCACGATCCTGCTCCTTTAAGGGGCTAAACGGATTATCTTTTTTTTTTTTTTTTTCCTAGGTTAGAAAATGTTTTATGGAAGCATTGTTCACTATCTGCAAGTGGTGTACGTTGCCAGTAGCAACCAAGAAGAAAAGCTAGCCCTGTACACATATATGGCCTCGATTCAATAAGGGTAGAAAAAAATTCTCATGGTAGTAAAAAAACTCAATTCATGAGAAAAAAGCCTGAGAATGTCACTGTTACTGAATCACTAGATAAAAAGACAATGAAAGTCAATGGTACTTTTTACTACTAAAGGAAAAGTAAAGAACTGTTTACACTGTAGTAAAAGCTGCCATTGACTTTCATTGTCTTTTTATCTAGTGATTCAGTAACGGTGACATTCTCAGGCTTTTTTCTCATGAATTGAATTTTTTACTACCATGAGAATTTTTTTCTACCTTTCTACCTTCTACTGTAGAACACTATGGCCACTCAACCTTACACATGCCCAGAAGCAGTGTCCTGAGCAATTATTTGCAATCTGTTGCTATTGGCAACGTACACCAGGTCTGCACATGGCGTACGTTGCTAATAGCAACAGATTGCAGATAGGGAAAACTGCTTTCATTAATCTCACAGTTGAAAACATTTAAAGAAAAACTCACAAAATGCTAGATCAGATCAGCACCTTTAAAGCGGAACAAAACCCAGCAGCGGCTGGCCTAGAATCTAAAAGATTCCAAGGCCGGCCACTGGGTTTTCCATGGGGCATCCAAAATCGGGATGCCCTGTTGTGTGAAACCCCCCCCCCAGGGTGCCCATAAAAACTCACCTTTCCCTGCTCCGATATAACAGTTTGTTGCCCCAGCAGCCACAAGGAAGACTCACAGCGGCACCACCAATCCAGTAATTTCACGGATCAAACATTTATATCATACCATAATCATGGATTTATTAAAAAGACAAAGGGCCGTATTCATGAAGCTCTAGCGCTAGGTAGTGCCTGTACAGCGGCAGGTAGCGTCAGGTGAACGCCGGACACGGCACGCAATTACACATTTATGAAGCCGAATCTGGTGAGCGACTAGAACATCGCCATGTAGCGCCCGATTCATCATTATCCCAGGCTCAGCGTACAGCGCCGGCGTTCAGCCTTGCAGAGCGCCACGGCTTACTGACGCTACGTGGCGCTCTCCCATAAATTTCTATGGACGATCCTTAAATCCCTTTCCTGATCCCAATTTTTTTTTTCCCTAAAAAAACAAAACAAAAAACACAAACCTTCTGACATGTATTCTGGGCAAGAAAATGACATTTCTGAAAACTTTTTGGATTAATATTTTTATGCAGATTTGTCATTACATGTCTGGTATTAAAGTGGACCAACACCCAGGATTTTGACTATCCTGGGTTTTGGTCCACTTCGGTGGGGCACCCCGATTCGTGTGAAACCCCCCAGAAAGCCCCGAAAACTCACCTCACCCCGCTCCCATGTGACCGCTGCAGCCAATCCCCGCCGACGGACAAGCGAGAGGCAGCACCGGACAAGCAGAGCGCGTCCGCCACCGCCTCCCGCGAGTCCCTCTTACAGGGAGCGCACCCGCCATTCACAATCGGCCAGCGTGGGAGCGCGCCCTGCTAGAGGGATGCGCGGGAGGCGGCGGACGCGCATGCGCCGCTGGAACGTGGAAAAATACCATTTTGTGAATACTCACCTTGTAAAATGGGTATTATAAGTATGTCACACACCCCGCTTCAAGATATTCATTACCTGTGGGTAGTATGGTCCTGTAGAGGGCTTCTGCAGAGATGATTGGAGGAAAGAAAGCCCCTCCCAGTCCATAAGTACCTGGGACCTCCCACTCATTACCCAGTATAAAGAAAGCAGTAAGGTAAAGGACCAGGAAGAGCCAAATATCAGTCATAACAACGCAAAGTTCACCATATGAAGGATGCAGAATCCAAAGGGCGGGTTGAAGCGGGGTGTGTGACATACTTATAATACCCATTTTACAAGGTGAGTATTCACAAAATGGTATTATTCTAAGTATGTCACACACCCCGCTTCAAGATATTCATTACCTGTGGGACATCCAATAGCAGTGTCCATAAAGGGTGGGGATCCAAAGCACAACTCAAACTACTGCAGCCTGCAGAACTTTGCGGCCAAAAACAGCATCCGCTGAGGCCCGCACATCGACCTTGTAAAACTTTGAAAAAGTGTGAACAGAAGACCAGGTAGCGGCCTTACAAACTTGCTCAACAGAGGCCTGGTGCTGAAAAGCCCAGGAGGCCCCAACCGCACGAGTAGAATGAGCAGTAACACGAAAGGGAGGATCTCTCCCCTTAGCAGAATAGGCCCCTACAATGGCCTGACGGATCCATCTGCTGATGGTAGACTTTGTGGGTGCTAGACCCTTCTTGGGCCCAAAAGGCACCACGAAGAATGCATCAGTCTTGCGAAAGGCAGACGTTACCACCAAATAATACTTCACAACACGAACCACATCCAAAGAATGCAGGACCCTCTCCTTGTCATTGCTGGGGTTAGGACAGAGAGAGGGCAGAACAATATCCTGATTTAAATGAAAGGACGAAACCACCTTAGGAAGAAAGTCCGTCTTAAAACGGAAAACCACTTTATCCTGATGTCTTTCAAAATATGGAGCTTGAATAGACAGAGCCGCCAACTCAGAAACACGTCTAACTGAAGTGATAGCTACCAAAAATGCCACCTTCTGCGTAAGGGAAGACAAAGGACTATCATGCAAGGGCTCAAAGGGGGGACCCTGTAGCGCAGAAAGAACCAAATTCAAATCCCAAACCGGAATCAAAGGCTTCCTAGGAGGCCGCACATGCGTAACCCCCTGGAAAAAGGTCTTAACCAAAGGATGTAGTGCAAAAGACTTTTGGAAAAATACTGCCAGGGCAGACACCTGCCCCTTCAGAGTACTGAGTTGGAGCCCTAAGTCCAGACCATGTTGCAAGAACTCCAAAATTCTAGAAACAGAGAATTCCCTACAAGGGAAGGCCCTAGCCTCACACCAATCAATATAAGACCTCCAAGTCCTATAGTACACGGATGAAGAAGACTTCTTTCTAGCACGAATGAGAGTCTGAATAACAGCGTCAGAAAGACCTTCCTCCTTCAAGATGGAGGTTTCAGCAGCCACGCCGTCAAAGCCAGCGTTGGTAAATTGGGGTAACGAAGATGACCCTGTGTGAGCAGATCTGGCAGCAGGGGCAGAACGAACTGATCTTCTGCCAACCTTACCACGTCTGCGAACCAGACCTGTCTTGGCCACCTTGGAGCTACCAGAATTGCTGTTGCTCTCTCCAGAGCAAGCTTGCGCACTACTCTGGCCACCATGGGAAACGGAGGGAACAGGTACAGAAACCCCAGATCCCTCCAGTTCAAGGACATGGCGTCCGTCGCGAGAGCCAGTGGGTCCTTCGCCAGAGACACAAAAGCCGGAAGTTTGTGATTGTGACGGGAGGCAAATAGGTCCACCGCCGGTGACCCCCACCTGAGACAAATTGAGTGAAAGACCCTGGGATTGAGAGACCATTCCCCCTTGCGGGCTGACATCCTGCTCAGAGAGTCCGCCTCCGTGTTCTCCACACCTGGGATGTAAACTGCTGAGATACACAGGACATGTCTCTCTGCCCAGTCCAGGATCAGAGACACTTCCTTGAGGGCATTCCTGCTGCGGGTTCCTCCCTGGTGATTGATGTAGGCCACCGCCGTCCGATTGTCCGACCTGACCTGGACCGGCAAGTCTCGCAGTTGATGAGTCAAATGACAAAGAACCAACCTGATGGCCCTCAATTCCAGAACATTGATAGACTCGTGAGCTTCCAGGGGACTCCACAAACCCTGAACTTGCAGATCCTTCCAAAAGCCCCCCCATCCTGAGAGGCTGGCATCCGTAGTGACTATCTCCCACTGAGGAGTCCGAAAGGATCTGCCCCTCAGTAGGTTGGTTGAGTTCAACCACCACCGAAGCAAGCGGCGAACCCGGGGAGACATCTGAAAAAGATGACCCAGCGACTGAGGAGACCTGTTCCAGACCGATAACAGATGGAGCTGAAGTGTCCTTGTGTGAAACTGAGCAAAGGGAACCGCCTCGAATGAGGCCACCATCAAACCCACCAGTCTCATCCCTAGACGGATGGAGGGTCGAGGCATGGACATGAGCGACCGAACCAACTCCTGAATCAGAAGAACCTTGGACTGAGGAAGGAAAACTCTGGCCAGATCTGTATCCAGAGATATTCCCAGAAAGGATACTGTCCTGGACGGGTGTAGGGAGGACTTGGGGTAGTTGATCACCCAGCCGAACCTCTCCAGAGTGGATATTACCGTCCTGGTGTCCAATTCTGCCTGGCTGAATGACGGTGCCATGATGAGGAGATCGTCCAGATATGGCACAATGCGAATCCCCTGCGCTCTGAGGAGAGCCATCACCCCAGCAAGCACCTTGGTGAAAACTCTTGGAGCTGTGGTGAGACCGAAGGGAAGAGCTACAAACTGAAAGTGCCGATCCTCCACCGCGAACCTCAGAAACCTCTGGTGTGCGGGAAAAATGGGAACATGGAGGTAAGCTTCCTGAATGTATATGGACGCCATGAAGTCCCCCTGACGAAGAGAATGAATAGCCGAGCGCAACGTTTCCATGCGAAACCGTCGCAGTCTGACGAACTTGTTGAGAATCTTTAGGTCCAGTATGGGCCGGACGGAGCCATCCTTTTTGGGGACCGTGAACAGATTTGAGTAAAAACCCCGACCCCGGTCTAATGAGGGAACTGGGCAAATGACTGCCATTTCCAGAAGACTCGATACTGCCGCCCGGAGCTGCTGCGCAGCCAGTGCCTCCGGGGACACCCGAGACCTGAGGAAACGCGGGGGAGGGTAGGACTCGTACTCCAGCTTGTAGCCGGAAGACACCACTTCCCTGATCCACCTGTCCGAGACCTCTCGGTTCCAGACCTGGGAGAAGTGCTGTAGCCGTCCCCCACCCGCACGGGTGAGGGCGCCCCCTCATTGTTGAGCGCCAACTGTATCCTGAACGGGCATGTCCTCTGCCCCTATTCCAGGAATTTCCCCTTGTAGAAGGGAAGGCGAAACCTCTTCCTGCTCTAGATCCCCGAAAGGAAGGAGTGAAGGAAGACGCTCCTCGAAAGGGGCGACGTTGCTTCTTGCGTTGAGGTAGTTTGCCCCCCTTGGCCACGGCATCCAGCTCGTCTCCAAAGAGCCGTAACCCAACGAAGGGAAGAGCTGTTAGTGACTTTTTTGACCCAAAGTCAGCCGCCCACTGGCGTAACCAAATTGAACGCCTGATAGTAACCATTAGAGCAGAGGCTCTACTACTCATCATCAAGGAATCATCCAAAGCGGCCACCATGAAGGACAAAAACCCCTCACATTGTTTTAGTTCACGAAATTCCTCACTGTCCGGATTCAAACCGGAGGAGGATAACAAGTGCCTGACCACCTTTCTCGTAGCCACCGCCAACAGCGATGAGGCACAAACAGGCCTTATTGCTGCCCCAATACTGGCAAAACCATGACAAGCCATCTGGTCAATGCGTTTATCCTCACCATCCTTAAGAGAGGAACAATCAGGGTTGTTCAATACGGCTGAGTTGGATAACCCCAAAATAGGGGCGTCCACCTCGGGGGGAGACGCCCAGCGCTTAACCGTATCCACTGGAAAAGGATACCTCTTATCCCAACTTTGGGGAATGCCTGGGAGCCGGGCAGGCCTTTCCCATTCCTTAGAAATAATATTATCAAAATGCTTTTGATTAGGGAATTCCAACCGCGGCTTGGATTCGTCATAAAACTCCCCTTGCTGTTGAGGAACCTCCGCCGGAGGCGAGATAGCAAGCACCTCAAACATCTGAGTCAGAACATTAGGAGTATCCAAGGAAGTCCCTGAGCTCCGATCGGAATCAGCACCAACAAATTGCTGATCATCAGAAATATCTGAATCCTCAAATAATTCCCCTTCTTCTAGAGGGGAATAATCTAACCAATCCAGGCCGTCCTCGTCATCATCATATTCAAAATGATTAACCGGTGATAAATGCTTCCTCTTAGCCGGTGCTTTCTTGGCAACCGTGGAGGAAATGAATTTTTCAATACTGGCCAACCTGGCGCACACATCAGATTGCGACTGCCCCCCCGTGGCAATTTCACACGGGGCACGGGTCAAAGTGGGAGGGGGAGAGGATGAAGCTGGCTGCGCTGACCCAGATGCCTGCGGACCGGACTGCCGTGTAATAGTCTACTGTGCACATGATATACATAGGAAAAAATCATCCCCTGTTAGGGATACCCCACAACCCATACACTTCCGGGATTGTCCCGAGGGGAGCCCGGAATCTTGGGATGCCTCCATAAGGTGAACTTGAATAGTCGCTATGAGTGAGGGAATTACGCTATTAAGCAACTCGGGATGCCCTTATATTGTCCAAGTGGGAGGTTTTGTAATAAATAGCAAAAGTACCCAGGTACTCTAGGACCAGGAACAACCTGAAAAAATTCCTGGCAGTTCAGCCTGAAAAACATAGAAAAAGACAGTAAGAGGTTCTATATATATATATATATATATATATATATATATATATATATATACGCAAATATGTACAGATAAGCAACGGCCGCAGGGCCACTCACTGAGTCTTTGGGCGCCAATACACTGTGTCCTCTGCCTGAGGTAACACAGATCAGAGCGGGAGACGCAGCAGGGGGGCGTGGCCAGCGTGGATCACGCGCTGCAAGGCTCCGCTCAGCAGCTCCAAACTCCTAAAGGGCGCGGGCTGCGGCCTCATACCGAAGGCCCGGCCCGGCCCCCTCACTGAAGAGCGTGAGGGGAGAAATCCTCCCCTCAGCTCTGAGGTAAAATCCAGCACCTGTCTCAACTCTGAGGAAAAAAACCCAGCACAGTGTCTGTCAGACGTGAGGGGAAGCTCCCCTCCATTAACACTCGCGCACCGGTGCCGCAGGCAGCCGCGGCACCGGGCGCATAATAGAGCCGGTAGCAGCCCGCATAACAAGCGGAGCTGCTCCCCGCTCGGTCACGCTACCAGCTCCAAACTCCTAAAGGGCGCGGGCTGCGGCCTCATACCGAAGGCCCGGCCCCGCCCCCTCACTGAAGAGCGTGAGGGGAGAAATCCTGGGAGAAATTGCTGTCTGTCAGCAAAAAAGATTGCAACAAGTTTACATTATAACTATTCATACCAGAAAAGTAAACATTTTAAACAAACATTTCAAATAAATCTATTTTCCAGGCGCCCCCATAGAAAAACACCAGAAGCTGAATAAGAGGCCTCCACACAACTAAAAAAGGGGAATAGGCCATTTAAGGGGAAAATTAAACTCTTGGACAGGGCATCCCAAACCGGAGTCACCAACCCGGTATAACCGCCTACCCTCTTTATAGGGTCTCGCGGTGGAGCATAGCTCCTGAGCACCTGAGGTGCTGTTATACCCTCGCTCGGGCAGCAGTCAAGACTGGGAGGCATTTAAATAGCTATATATTAATAAAGGGAATAAAGAGTCCGAACGGAAATAAAAATATATATAGGCCGGGAGTAGACCCGGCTACCTTAAAGTCCCCCTGTGCAAGGAGGAGATATCATCTGCTGCTTGCTCGCCGTCTGCAGAGATGAAGACTGGGTAATGAGTGGGAGGTCCCAGGTACTTATGGACTGGGAGGGGCTCTCTTTCCTCCAATCATCTCTGCAGAAGCCCTCTACAGGACCATACTACCCACAGGTAATGAATATCTTGAAGCGGGGTGTGTGACATACTTAGAATAGGTAGGATTGTGGGCTTCCTGGGGTGTTTCACCCCGTGGGACATCCCGATTTCAGATGCCCTGCGGGGAGGGATCTGATCGGCCCGGGAATCTTATAGATTCCCGGCTGATCCCCCCTGGGTGTTGGTCCGCTTTAAAGTGTTCATGTTACAATGCGATAACAATGTAATTCCATATGTTTTTTTCTTTGTTACTAGTAAATACATGTTCATAAACAAACTTTAATCACACAGACTCTGGCGCTGTGGGCTACAGCGACCCGAACTGTTTGTGGCTGTTTTTTTGATGAATGTGTCAGTCGCACTGAGCTGACGCTACCATTCGCTCAAATACAGCGTAGTACTGCGACTCACTTAACTTAGGCCCTTATTTAACAAGGGATAGCGCCAGGTAGTGACTGGTGAGCGACTGGTAATGACGGTCACCGCCACGAGAACGCCGGCTCCCCCCCACAATCACACATTTATCAAGCCGATCCTGCTTAGCGACTGACAGAGCGCCAGATAGCCACTCATTCATCATTATTCCAGCCTCAGCCCACAGCGCCAGCGTCCGACCTTGAACAGCGACAGGTATGACCTCTCGCTACCTGGCGCTCTCCAATGCATTTCAATGGAACAATCTTTAAATATTCATAATTAATTGTTATTTTTTTTTTTTTTTTTTTTTTTTTAAATATGAAAAATTCTGTGACCACTTCTGCAATGTTAGTTTTTTTTTTTTTTTAGGTAAAAAAAAATTTGTGCAGAATTGATATTAAAGGTCTGATATTAATGTATTCATATTACAAAATGTTTTTATAAACTTGTTTTTTTTGGTTTCCAAAAATATGGTTGTTTGGGGGTTAAAAAACTACTTTTAACCCATCGCCTCCAGCGCTCTGGGGTTTAAACATGCATTTCACAGCGCGAGAATTTTTTGAGCGTGATTTGTTAATGAATATGGTGGGAGCCGGTCGCTATGGCCATTCGCTATCATGCGCACCCATACAGCGCGGAACCTGTCAAATAGCGACTCCTCACCCAATATTCAACATTACTGCACACCGACTGAGTCGCTGTCAACAACCGAACAACGGCCAAGCACAGCGACTACTAGCGGGCGCTGTGAAAATACCGCTACAGTCGCTCATCTGTCGCTACCTGGTGCTATTACTGAATCGGCCTCTTATTCAACAATGCCGGCCAGCGACTGAGACGCCCTAAACAATGAACCATGGCCGAGCACAGCGACTACTAGCGTTCGCTCTGAAATCCGCTCTACAGACGCTAATCTGTCGCTACTAAAGAATCAGCCTGAAAGACAATAATTATCTAAAAACATTCCAAACAGTAGGGATCGTAAGGCCAAAAAGCACCATACCACAGCCAATGAAGTATCTTTACAAAATAAATACAAAGTATTCAGAAAACCATCTCATGTATAAACAGCTTGCGCAAACACCTATGTGTACCTAAAGTGCCGATATACAGTGCAAATGCCTAATACTGAAAGAGAAATGCTTTAAAGTGGACCAACACCCAGGATTTTGACTATCCTGGGTATTGGTCCACTTCTGCGGGGCACCCCGATCGTGCGTGCCCTGCTGTGTGAAACCCCCCAGAAAGCCCCGAAAACTCACCTGACCATGCTCCCACATGACTCGCTCGTCCAATCGCCGCCGACGGACAAGGAGAGGCAGGGACGGACAAGCTTATAGATTCCCGGGCCGATCAGGGGAGGGTGTTGGTCCACTTTAAAGTGCCCAAGAGAATTCAACATAAGAGTATCACCCTGTATATTGGCCGAATGAAATCCCCACTGGAGCCTGGTGTTCCATTCAAGTAAATGAGAGCCGTCTGCCGAATAATGTCACAGCAAGCAGCTCTCATTGGCATGTGCCATTTGAGTCTAGACAGGTGAGTTTTTACAGGTGACCTGGGGGGGGTCACACAGTGAGGCATCCCAATTCAGGATGCTCCATGGGCACGGAATAAAACCCAGGAAAGTCAAATTCCAGGGTTGTGCTACGCGTATCCTAAAGTCCTGAACTGAGTTGCAGCCCAGTGGGGGAAAGAATAATAAGTGACTTTAGATGCTGGAGATTTTTTTAAGGGTTTGGGGCTTTTCAATAAGTCATAGAAGTGAAGGTCCGGTTTAATCAAGGTAACAATATTCTTGCTCCGTACTGTACCCTTTCCAGCTGCGGAGCAGAGAATCTTTTCCTACACTGAAACAAACTTATTTTTGTTTTTTACAAGCATGATTCATATTAGGAAACGCCTTGTTCAAATATGCCGGTTTCATGCGTGCATGTACTTAACATAGTTGTTCACCAAGTGGTCCTTTAAGAAAACTCCCAGTTGTAAAGCTGGAATGAGAGACTTTTTATGGCTTTATTTATAACCTATCAAGAAATGTTAAGAGTTTTTAGTAAACACCATAAGAAAAAAAATAATAAAAAAAAAAAAAAAAAAGAAGCTAAATGCAAAATTTAATATTTAATATTTTACCCATTAACAAAGTCTGTTAAAGTGGACCAACACCCTCCCATGATCGGCCCAAATCTATAAGATTCCCGGACCGATCAGATCCCTGACTGCGGGGCACCCCGAGCTGTGTGAAACCCCCAAATCCCTACCTGCTACTCGATCCAGTGGCGCCCTCTAGCAGGACGCGCACCTGTGCCGGTCGTTTGTGAATGGCCGGCGCGGGCGCGCGCCCAGTAAGAGTGACGCGCGGGAGGCGGCGGCGGGCGCGCTCTCTTGTCCGTCGCTGCCTCCCGCTTTTCCGCCGGCGGGGATTGGCTGCAGCGGTCACGTGGGAGCGGGGAGAGGAGTTTTTGGGGCTTTCTGGGGGGGTTTCACACAGCGGGGCCCCCGATCGGGGTGCCCCACCGAAGTGGACCAAAACCCAGGATAGTCAAAATCCTGGGCGTTGGTCCACTTTAACTCATTTGCAGCCAGTTTATTAATATTGCAGCCAGTTTATTAATATAGGCTGCAGACTTTCTGCTGCCGTCTCTCCAGGCGACCTGAGAAGGTCGGGGCTCATTTTATCTGGGCTCAAGCTGCAAACTTTTGTTAGTCTGGTGTGTTGAGGCCGTCATAGGGAATCAAGGTGTGTAGTAATGGGAGAAGCGCAGCACATGGCATGGGAGGTGGCAGTTGGCGGTCTTTTCATGGTCAGATTATACTCCCTCCTATTTATAAAATGGACATAACATTTTTTTTTTCAAGGTCTTAGGACTGTAAACGCTTGGAATATTGGATCGCATGCGAGAATTTTTCAAACTTAGGAGTGATTCACAGTAATTTGAAGTGGAATTAAATGTGTGTGTGCTTAAATGCACTAAAATTTGAGGGTATATTTTTTACTTGTGCAGTCGAAAAATCACTTCTGGAAAACTCTGTAAAAGTGCATGAATTTTCCATACCCGAATGCTGTGTGTGAGAATTATCCCCCCCCCCCATTAGAAGCCCCGGGGGGCGCTCTGACCGACACCCATGACAAATTCCTTTCGATATGGGAACCCTGGATGAGATTTGCCTGGCCAACCCCCATGGAGGTTGTAGCAACCATGCATGTTGGCTGGTGGAGTGCAGGAGCCCCTTGACCCTTCCCCCCCCCCCCGACCTCCACTCCTCCCTCCAACTTTTCCCCTCCCCCCCAGTTCTTTGTTTCTCCTCTCTTTAGACTACGATCCCAAAAGGCTTTCATTGACCTTTTCCCGTCAACGCGCTTGACCAAGTCTGCAAATCCTGTGGGCTCGCTTGGGGCGGTGCGGATCGTGGAGGGCGGAGCCCCCCCCCGACCTGCATGGCCCCGGAGTGGGTATAAACATGTCTCAGGTCAAGTGGGTTGCGCGAAGATGTTCTTTACGTTGTCATTTGCTTCCTCGCTTTGTATGCATTTTAAATTATTAAAACATCAACGTGATCTATGTATAATCTTATGCAATTTAGAATGTTAGCCTTTTCTTTCACCACCCCTGCGCGGGATGGCAATATAATGCATAAGCTCCAAATATCTGTAATGTTGAAAACCCAAAACTTTATTAAAAATATTGAAACAAAAAAGCTGTGGGCGCACGGCAGAGCGCGCGGGGGCAGCGGTGTGGTCTCCAGGCATCATTGTTCATGGCGGTATTTACTTTGCTGTTTGTTATGTTTGATCCCATGTCTATCTGTTTTACAAGCCCTTGCTCTCTATTGTTGATATATGGCATTTTTTCTTGGCACATTTGTATATGTATCGATGATATTTAGATTATGGCACTAGGCACTTGTGTGCCAGTAAACCTAACACCTATGATAATAGACACTTTAGATTACAGTCAAATTGGGTATTGGGGATATTTATTACTAATAGGGTTTTACACTTGTTCATACTTTGTACTTATTTATTCATTCACTTAGTATTTTTTATTCAGCACTGGTTACATGAATTATAATGTTTGCGTTGGGATGATATATTTAGGGGCATTAGTATCAAGGAGGGCTTTGGTTATTATTTTTCTATGTTTGATGTACAATAATTTATATATATTTTTTTTTATTCCGCCAGTACTAAGATTGATTATGTTATTTATTGCCGAGGTTATTGATTGAAGCTGTATGTATATATTATCTGAATATCCATTATTTAGACCTGGAGGCCATGCATTTGGGTTTTTAAGGAGTCTTGTGTATTTATGTGGTTTTAGCTGGTGATCTAATAATAAAATAGAGATTGTTTCCATATAACCTTGTGGAGTGCCCGAAAGTTTCTTGGATTCTATGTGTTCTCTTGGCTTTAATTTATGAGAATTATTTTCCACTGCCTGCTAATTTGTAGCTGAGAAGTAGGATCCCTTGTTACCCTTGGTTTCTTTTTTATTTTTTTTTTATTTTTATTTATTTTTATTATTAGGCTTTGATTTTCCAGATTTTCTAATAAATGTGGAATAGTTCAGGTCATTGTTAATGTTTAATTATGTTTAATTTAGCACTTTTCATTGTTTTTTTTTTGTGATAGTGGTTTAGGTGCCCTTTTGGCAGTGTTGCTTTGCATTGCTTTACATCTATTGTTATTGTACCCATTTATTTGGGTGCTTTGTTAGTTTAGACAATGTTCTGTGGATCCATTTATATGTGAATGTGAGTGTTGCCCTGATTGTCATCATTAGCGTGCAGATATTTGTAACAGTGCTAGTTTGGTCGCCCCATATAGGCCTGATGTACCTAAATTTCCAAACCACATTCAATGCTTCTTAGCTGTTGCATCCAGGGCCAGCTCCAGGGTTTTGTGGAGCCCTTGTGTCACGTCACTTGCGCGGCTCTGTGAAACCCCCTGGGATGACCAGTATACTCACCCCACCTATTAAAGTGCACCAAAACTGAGGATTTGAAATATCCTGGGTATTGGTACTTGATTTGAGATAACCCCCCGGTTTGCCTGTAAAACTTACATGAGCCATCGAGAGGTCTCTTCGGCTAAGGCCCCGATGAAGGCGAGTGCACCGATGGCTGCATCCCTGTTTGCCTCCAGCTGGGAGCATGCTCATGTCACCTATTCACAAATCTTTAATTGGTTGGCCACAAGGAGAGGAAATCTGGCAGCCCTGGAGTCTTCTAGACTCTTATAGCCATTCTATCCAAAACATTTAGCTAGAGCCTAAACTTGTAAACTTGAAACACTCATGACCATTGCATCTTATCCCCATATTGGTCATGGGGAGGGGGAATTGCCTGCTGCCAAGAAAGAGGCACAACATGGCCCATAGCTGTATGGGACAGCAGCACCACCATAGGACAAGTGAGGAGGGGACCTATTCCCAGCACCTTTTGTGAACCTTCGATTAATTTTAAGCGGGCAGGCAACAGGTTTAGGGAACTAAGGGGATGGGGGAAGACTAAAGGGGGAACTTTCCCTCACCGAAAGATGTCACCAGGACTCCAGGGCCTCCAAAGTTCTCTTTTAAAAGCAAATATTCAAACCATAGATGTGCACCAAACACTCCAGGGCTGTCCAAGTGCCATTTCCTGCGGCATCCCCAATTACGATGCTCCACTGTGTGAAACCCCCCAGTTTGCCCAATCTGTGCTTCCTGAGCCCTCACTGCATCCACATCATGCCTCTAACTGTGTGGGTACCCATATCAGGCCTGTCTGAATGAGTGGCGCAGGAATGCCCGCAGCTATAGCAGGCCCGCAGCGAGCAGGGATGCAGCCGCCTGCACGAATGGCTCCATTCGGCTCCAATGGAGCCAAGCAAAACCAAGTGCGCCAATTGGCTGAACGTCTAACACACCGATTAGCCCACTGCACCTTGGGAATGGTGGAAAGGCGAGTTTCTTAGCCTATCCGTGGGGATACACCCACAGGGGCATCATAATTCAGGATGCCCTGTCTGAGAGGAACAGCACCCGGGACAGTGAGATTCCTGGGTACTTCTCTTTACGTGGACCAAAAAACAGGAGGAGCACTGTGGGTCAGAATCTCCTTGCACTATTCATAATTAAAATCCGTTCTAGAAATATTGCTAATAAATCTCAGATCAACAGGTGCTTTACCTGCCACTTTTGCCTCGCTAGAAATTTCCTCATACGATCCTTAGGCAGGGTCTTTGGGCTGGAAACCTCCTCGGCTTTCATCCATGGATGATCCAGGGCCTGCTCTGCCGTGAGACGAGACCTAAAATGACGTCAAGTGATGAACATTTTCAAGGAAGTTATTAGAGGCTTTTCTAGTGCAAACAGGATCAGTGTTTTTCAGCTCCAGACACCCCAATTCCTCACCTCATGTTTTTCAGTAGCAGCCTCCTTATGAAATCTTTAGCAGAGTCAGTCAGAATTGCATCTGTCTCTTCATCAAAATCCCAGGTGCCAGATGTAATATTCCTCAGAGTTTCTGCGTCATTGTCTCCCTGGAAGGGGGAATCTCCACAGAGCCTGGAAGCAGCATCAAGTGTTAGGAGGACACAAAGGTAACATTTTGGATCTACCTGGTTGTACAATTAAAGAGTACCTGACAGCAGGTTATACATACATGCCTCCCAACTGTCCCGATTTTCGCGGGATTGTCCCGATTATTTTCCCAAATCCCGCGGTCCCAGATGTTAGGGTGATGTCCCGGGACGCCCTGCGGTGTGCCCAGGGCCGCCACGACACGGCCGGCGCCTTCTGATTAGTTTACACTGTCCGGCAGGTGATTAAACAATGGCCGGTGCCTGACAATGACAGCGCACGTGGGGGGAGGGGGGGCGGGCGTAGGTCGGCTGGGTGGTCAGGGGGGCGGGCATTGGTCGGCTGGGTGGTCGGGGGGCGGGCATTGGTCGGCTGGGTGGTCGGGGGGGCGGGCATTGGTCGGCTGGGTGGTCGGGGGGGCGGGCATTGGTCGGCTGGGTGGTCGGGGGGGCGGGCGGGGGCTGGGTTAACTTACTGCAGGCTTGCAGGTCTGAAGGCAGCAGACATCACATTGCTGGAGGATCTGCGAGCAGCGGGGCGGGGCAGTCATTCTTATGGGCGGAGTCCATTGTGCAGGCAGCAGATTTAGATTTAGTCTAGACCCCGCCCAGAAAGACGTCTGCCCCGCCCCCTACTCCCAGATAGGCTGAGACCCCTTAGGGGGGCTGTGCTGGGAGTGATGGAATAGGACGGGGCGGGGCTGCATAGTGAGGCTGCAGCCTGGCACGTAGCCCAGATCATCCATCCTCCATCACCTGGATAGCAAGTATGATCCCCTGTGTGTTCTTCTGTCTTTTATACATGTACACCGTTATATTACACAGTTATATCATCAATCTGCACCCCCTTACCCCCCTCCACAGCAGTCAACCCTCACTTTAAAGTGGACCAACACCCAGGATTTTCACTATCCTGGGTTTTGGTCCACTTCCCCGGGGCACCCTGATCAGGGATGCCCCGCTGCGTGAAACCCCCCAGATCACTCATATCAACTCACCTGACTCGGTCCTACGGCGCATGCGCGGCCGCTCGTCCAATCAGCACCCTCAGAGCCGCTGTGGTATGCGCGTCCAACCACAGCGGCTTCAAGCGTGCTGGCGGCCGCATCTCACGCTTCTAACAGGGAGCGCACCTGCGCCGGCCATTCACAAATGCCTGGTGTGGGCATGTGCCCCCTGCTAGAGAGAAGCATGAGACGCGGCCCACGCATGCGCTGTTGGACCGGGAGTAAGGTAAGGTTTCTGGGCGTCCTGGGGGGTTTCACACAGCGGGGCATCCCGATTTTGAATGCCCCGCAGGGAGGGATCGGATCGGCCTGGGAGATTCCCGGGCCAATCCTCCTGGGTGTTGGTCCACTTTAATACCCCCACCCTGCCTTCCAATCTGCACCCCAACCTAAACCCTTTCCCTAGCCTTCAATCCACACCCTTTGCCCCCTCTCTACCTGCTGACCTACACCCCTACTAAAACCCACGCCGGGATGCACCACACAGCAGGGCATCCCGATTTTGGATGCCTCGGGGGGAGGGAATCGATTGTTCCCAGGGCGATCTATTCCCCCCCCGGGGCATCCCAAATCAGGATACCACACCAGAGAGTGAAAAAACTGGGGATGGGACCTTTTTAAAAGTGTACAGTCTGACAATTAAAGTTAAACATACATTTAGACATGTCTAGTAAATACTTTATTCTTTATTTTTTTTTTACATTTTTTTTTTAAGGAAAGAAGCTCCTCAGGTTCAATGTGTGGGAAATATGGCGTGGTCGGGGGGCGTGACAGGGGGTGGAGTCGGGGGCGTGGCAGGGGTGGGGTCAAGGGTGTGGCATGGGGTGGGGTCGGGGCGTGGCTTGTCCCACTTTCATATCTTCAGAAGTTGGGAGGTATGTACATATATAGTGCATATTGTATTGTGCATGTGCCATTTAGAGGAGCCATTACACTCTTCTCCTCTCCCAATGTTATGAAACTTCATGGATGCCCAATAGCCTGTGTGTCATGCACAGGGGCTGGCCAATTTAGGGGACAGGTCTCATTATGAACTTGCCCAGATGAAAGGGGCCTTTGTAAACATGCCCCATTGCCAGAACCTCAGTGCCCCGATAAGTGCATGGGAACCCCCACTAGCCTGGGAGTTCTGTACATTCCAACCACCAATTCACTGAAACCTAACCATTTCTACTCTACAAGCCTCTAATGGTGGAGAGATTAGCAGGACAATGCAGAACGGTCAGGTCTTCTCTCCATATGTAGAAGCAGACCCAACAGTTGTAAACATGGGGATGTCAGATACATTTAAATGATATTAAACTGTATAAAAAAAGTGGACAAGGTCTAGCTTTGAGGTTGGCTCCTGATGACCATGTTATATCGGGGTAGCAGCTTATGTGAATAAATCTTGGCCTGGTGAATTCTGGTCCTGGTGTGATGAACTTTCCTAACAGGGCACAAGGCAACCTGGATCATTTCTAAATAAGCAAAAAGTAGGACCAATACCTGGAGGTGGAGTCCAACAGGTGGTTCAGGTAAATCCCTTCCCTAGGGGCATCCCGATGCGGCAGTGTAAAACCCACCAGTGTTGTATTCCTATCTTGTTCTGGGTTCCGGTGGTGGAGCTTTTCATTGGCGCAGCATCTCGCTCTCTCTGCTCCATGCGCATCAGCCAATAGATTTTCAGGTCCCTACAAAATCCAGAGCAGGGATGCTGCGGGAGCAGGAAACTCAGTTGCATGATCCCAGAATAAGGCAAATATACAGCACAGGCTAGAGATGCCCCTAGGGAAGGGTTTCACCCAGTCATACAGCCTTTTAGAATCTAGGTAAAGATGCTGATCTTTGTCCATGCCCCTTGCTCATATTTGCACCATGGACAATTTAGTCAGACACCATTTTACTGGTCTGTCTTTTTGGTTAGTGGAAAGCAACCAAATTACCAGGAATAAAAGTAAAAAAACATCAGAATTAGTATCCCCTTATTATCAAAATGTATGTACATTACAAGGAATGGTTTGTGGCAGGAAGTACATTGAAATCAAATGAAAATGAATAAAAAAAGAAGGCAAAACAAAAATGCAGCAGTGGCCGGCTTGGAATTTAAAAGATTCTAGGGCTAGCCGCAAACTTTCCCCTGGGGCACCCTGAAATGGGACGCCCTGCTGTGTGAATACCCCAGGTACCAGTAATCACCTCTCCCCGGTCCAGTGGCACATGCGCGGGCTCTTGTCTAATGAGAGCCGCCTGCTAGGGCAGGAGTGCGCGCTCCCCGTTAGTAGGTAGTAAGTCAGTAAGAGCAGTTTGCTGTATTTACCTCTTTTGGTAAATGGCTCTCTTTGGCTGAAAGCTGTTAGAACCTGGAAGATGTGAAATGTTTGGGGATCCCACACTGTGTGAAACCCCCCTGTAAGCACCAATCGGGATGCCCCCGCAGAACAGAACAAGACCCAGGAAAGTCAAAATCCTGTGTTTTGTCCCGCTTTAATGTAAAACAGAAAAATACAATTCTGTGAAACTCACCTGTAGAATTGTTTTTGAATACATCCAATCCAGGCCGTCCCAGATTCATTACACTCGAGAGATTCGGTGGCGCTGCTGCAAGATCAAAAGATGTTGCCCTCCCGGCCCCTATAAAACCAGGTAGTCCTCCATCATCCTCAGTTAGTCCAAAAGCAGTCTCAGACAAGAGGACCGCCGGGAGGCCCAGAAACCATGTTACATCACACAGCTTCAGCTTGTACTCTTTAACAATCATAAGTCCGTAGACAACAATTTTTATGAATCACCATAACAGGCAACAGGCCATAATGAACCCAAGGGCGGGGTGGGACAGCCTGGACTGGATGTATTCAAAAACAATTCTACAGGTGAGTTTCACAGAATGGTATTTTTCACTACATCCCGTCCAGGCCGTCCCAGATTCATTACACTTGAGACATCCAAAAGCAGTCTCATATGGGCGGGATCCCCAGTGTGGAACAGCACGTAGTTCATTGCACTACGACCTGAAGCACCTTTCGGCTAAAAACAGCGTCAGCTGAGGCCCTGACATCCATCCTGTAAAACTTAGTAAAAAGTATGAACAGAGGACCAAGCTGCGGCCCTACAAACTTGTTCAACAGAAGCCTGGTGCTGAAAAACCCCAGAGGCACCAATAGCTCTAGTAGCGCGAGTTGTGACCCGAAAAGGGGGTTCCTACCCCCTGGCAGAATACGCCCGCACCACCGCCTGTCTGATCCACCTACTGAGCGTGGACTTGGCCGGTGGCAACCCTTTCCTAGGGTCATCTGGTAGGACAAATAGGAAATCCGACTATCTGAAGATTCAGTAGCACACAAATAATACTTAAAGGCTCTGACCACAACCAGAGCATATAGCGCCCTTTCCTTGGGGTTAGCTGGAGACTGGCACAAGGAGGGCAAGACAACCTCCTCAATGTGAAAAAGGGGACACAACCTTAGCAAAAAATCTGGCCTAAAAAGGAATACCACCCTATCCTAGTGACGCCCAAAGTACGGTGGTGTCATACACAGTGCAGCCAGCTCAGACAC
Source organism: Gastrophryne carolinensis (assembly GCA_027917425.1). NCBI lineage: Eukaryota > Metazoa > Chordata > Amphibia > Anura > Microhylidae > Gastrophryne > Gastrophryne carolinensis. Next base: position 14,143,180 of record CM051243.1, read on the forward strand.
ACGCCTCACCGAAGTGATGGCAACCAAAAGGACTACCTTGAGAATCAAAAAGAGCAAGCTAGCGTCGCTCAAGGCTCGAAGGGAGGGCCCTGGAGAGCAGATAGAACCAAATGCAGGTCCCACACCGGCAAAACTGACCTGCGCGGTGGACAAACGTGTATAACTCCTTGGAGAAAGGTCCTGACCAACCTATGGGTGGCAATGGATCTATGAAAGAAGATGGCTAAAGCCGAGACCTGACCCTTTAGGGTGCTCAGCTGCAGACCCAGGTCTAAACCGTGCTGCAAAAATTCCAGAATCTTAGAAATGGAAAATTTCCGACAGTGAAGCCCTTGGCCTCACACCAAGCAATGTAGGCCTTCCAAACTCTGTAGTAGGTCATGGAAGACCGTAGTACCGTACTACCGTAGCGGACAACCCCTTTTCTGTCAGGATTGAGGTGTCAATAGCCAGGTCGTCAAAGCCAGCAATTGTAAATTGGGGTGCCGCAGTGACCCTTGCATAAGCAGATCTGGATCGTCGGGCATGACAGTGATCCACCGACATTTGAACTATGTCTGCAAACCAACGAGGGGCCACTAGAATTGTTGGTACTCCCTCCTGGGCAATCTTGCGCAGCACTCTGCCCAGCAGCGGAAACGGAGGGAAGACATACAGGAACTTGAACTCCGTCCAAGGAATTGACAGGGTTTCTATAGCGATTGTCAGAGGATCCTTTGATAAGGATACGAACCTTGGGAGCTTGCGATTGTGTCTGGACGCAAAAATGTCCACGCCCGGTCGACCCCAGCGGCGACACAGAGACTGAAAGATCGCGCTGTAGAGAGACCATTCTCCTAGGCGCGTGAAGCTCCAGCTCAGAGATGCAGGGAACATTCTCCTCTACCCAAGTCAGAATCTGGGTCACCTCCTGGAGGTATCTCTTGCTCAGAGTCCCGCCTTGGTGATTAATGTAGGCGACAGCCGTTTGATTGTCCGAGCTGACCTGCACCAGACTCCCCCTTAGCTGGGAGGACAAGCGTAGCAGTACCAACCGAATCGCCCTCAGCTCCAACATGTTTATGGATAACCGGTTTTCCTGCGGCCCCCACTGGCCCTGGATCTTGTGGGTCGGCCAAACACCGCCCTGTCCGTGGTGACAATCTCCCAGCAGGGAGTCAGAAAGGACTTGCCGACCAACAGGTTCCGGGAGTCCATCCACCACCCGAGGGACTGTCTGGCCGGGGGGTGGGGGAGCAGACAGCGCAAACTCCTGATCCAGGGATTCCTGACTCCGATCCCAAACAGATAGCAGGTTCAACTGTAACGGCCTTATATGAAAATGGGCGAAGGGCACTGCACGACACTATGAGGCCCACCAATCACATCCCCAGGCGTACCAATGGCTGCGGACAAGCCAGCGACGCCTGCACCTGCGTCTGAAGACCTAAGACCTTTTGTTGAGGCAGAAAAATCCAGGTCTGAGGTCAATCCCAGAAATGACCTCACCTTGGAAGGGGAGACTTGGGGTAGTAGATCACCCAGCCAACTCCTCCATAGTGTCAGCGTGTCATCTCGGGCCGAGACACACGACCGTGACACCGCAGAAAAGCTATAAGACCCGCTAGCACCTTGGTGAATAACAAGGGGCTAAGGATATCCCAAACGGAAGAGCCACAAACTGGTAGTGCTGATCCTCTACAGCAAACCTCAGAAGCCTCTGATGTCCCTGGAATATCGGGATGTGCAGGTAAGCATCCCTGATGCCCACCGTGGTCATGAAGTCGCCAGGTCGAAGCGATCTTACAGTCGATCACAGAGTTTCCATGCAAAATGCTTGCCCCAGAATGGGACGTAGAGTTCCGTCCTTTTTGGGGGCCGTGAACAGATTGGAGTAGAACCCCTGACCTCGCTCCAGCTGAGGAACCGGACAATCACCCCTAAACGCAGGAGATGCAGAACAGCTGACTCCAAGGCCTGAGCCTTTGACGGGTCTCGGGGCATCCATGAGTGGATAAACCTCGGGGGAGGCCAGACTGCCAGCTCTATCTTGTACCAGGAGGATACTATCCCCTGAACCCACCGGTCCGAGACATGCCGTCTCCAGACCTGAGCATACAGCTGCAGCCGTTCCCCCACCCAAAAGGGTGGGGGCGCCTCTTCATGCCTGAGGGGGCTTGGTAGGGGGTTTAGACTTGGACCCCCATCCGGAAATGGAGCGACCTCGGGAACCCCCTCTGCTTTCGGTCTCTCTACAGCACCGGTGAGTTGAGCACCTCTTCCCCTTCGGGAGGGGCGATAGGAAGAGGGGATCCGAAGGGTCGAGACGTCTTCTTCTGAGGGAGCCTCCCATCCCCTACAGGAGATCCAGGCATTCCCGAAGAGACGGCCTCCCACAAAGGGTAGGCTAGTGAGGGACCTTTTGGGCTGCCGCATCAGCGGCCCACTGTCTCAGCCAAAAGTGCGGCGCAATGCCACCAGCAGGGCCGAAACCCCCGGCGCCAAGCCGGAGTACATCATCCATGGCTGTTGCAATAAAACCAAAGAAAACCAGGCCGGATTCGGCCTCCTTGTACTCCTCCGTCTGGCCACGATTCTTGGCCCTAGAAGAGAGTTGTCAGGAGACCGCATCACAGTGGTGTTAAACATCCCAGACACGCCCCCACCTCAGAGGGCGAGACCAAGCCGTACCAGCTCTGCTGGAAAGGGATACCGTTTATCAAGAACCTTAGGCACTGCCGGCACTCTGTTGGGTCTCTCCCATTCTTTAAGGACCAGCCAGAAAAAAAGGGGGCCTGTTCCGGAAAGACTCGCCTCGGTCTTTCAGTGCGGAACAGATCACCCTGCTCCGTCTTAGCCGCCTTAGGGGGGGCGATATGGAGGATATCAAACTAGCAAGCGGGTGCTCTGTATCGCTGGGAAGCCATGAATCCTCATCCGAGGAAGACCCGGAGGCACTGTTATCTCCAACAGAAAAATTCCGCAGCAGATGGCAAATCCTCAGAAAACCTCCTCCACCTATCCCAATAATCGGGAATATCCTCATCCGAGTAGGTGGGTTCAATATGCCGCTTCTTGCCTGCAGCCTTCTTAGGGGACGATGAGGACAACCGCTGCTCAATGCTGGCCAGACGCTGCACAATCATTAGGCAGCCCCCGCTGCCCTCCCCTTCGCTAGGGGCAGAAGGTCGCCCGGGGTGGTCGGGGAGACAGACGAAGGGGACGGGCCAGGGTCGTTAGCGACCACCCGTTCAGGTCAGAGGAAAAACCTCTGGTGCAAGTGCAACAACGGTACTGAACCCACTAGGGGACTCTTGCCGCACAGGGGGCAGAGCCCATCATGCCCGCATGGGGGCCCCAGCTCACTATCCCCTGAAGCATCCAAATGGTGATTCTGGTAACAAGCGCAAGGCTACAAGACACTAACGGCCCAAGCCTGCGTAATTTATAATCCCCCTTAATAAAAAGAGGGGCCGGGAGAACCACAACTAATGACAGCCCATGATCTGCAAGACACAAGAGGGACAAGGACACCAGTCACCATAGTTCCGTACCAACAGATATATATGCATATATATATAAAATATATTATTATATTTATATATATATTAATTTTATATTAATATATATTATATAAAAAAGCAAAAGAGGGACTCACGATACAGGGATCGGAAAGAGGGACACCGTCGCACTGCAGCACACAACCGGACACCCAGGCTTGCAAACGCCACCAGGCCAGCTGCGCAGAGGCATACAGCATACGCTCCCAGCAGGGAGGAAGCAGGATAGAGGCCTAGTGAGGGGGCGTGGCCGCACCTACAGCACGCACGTGCTAGGGCCCCCCTCCCCAAAAGGCGAGAAAATGGCGCCCCCTCCTCTGCGCAGGGCCCCCACAACATAGCGGCCCCGTGCCACCCCTCTCATGTGGAAGCATCATGGCGCCGCCAGCGCCGACACACACGGCCCCTCACAGGGTCCAAGGGGGTATGAGGGAAGGGAAAAGCGCGCGCACACACATAAGCGCGCTGCCTGCAACATGACGCTGTTAAGACCAGCAGACAGCGCAGCAAACAGTGGGGCAGGGGGACCACAACCTGGTGGTAGAAGTGTAATCCCACCAATCAGTGCAACCAGAGAGAGACTCAGAGCAATCAGTGGGCAGTGGAAGGCAGTGCAACTAGGTTTTTTCAGGGAACCTCCGTGCACAAAGCCTGGTCCGTGTCAGTGGTTCTCCCTTCAGGCTCACCATCAGCCTGCGGCCAACTACCTTTTGGTGAAGGTCTGCGGCCAAGAGCGAAGCTCTGCCGAACGCCCAGTCTCACCCTACCGTCACAGATCTCAAGCAGCCAAAGCTGGGAGGCATAGGGGGTCCAGGATCCATGGGAATAGGCCCGCAGCGGCTGTCAGGTTAGGTGACCCCGCTCTGCTGCCATAGCTGAAAAGAGAGATTAACATCCACGATCTTCATGCAGCAGCTGCAAGATGACAAACTGAGGATGATAGAGGACCACCCGGTTTTATAGGGGCCGGGAGGGCAACATCTTCTGATCTTGCAGCAGAATGGCGGAATCTCTCGAGTGTAATGAATCTGGGACGGCCTTATCTGGATGTAGTGAAAACATGTTAATTCTTTTGTAATTTATAGGATGACAAGTTAAAAACAAAATGTGGAATGACTTACAGGATGTAGCAAATAACTCCCAGGCTCCACATGTCCGTTGTGAATCCCACAGGCTCATATGCAATGACTTCCGGAGCCACAAATTCAGCTGTGCCTTGTAACACTCTCATTGGTACCCCGGGCTCTTAAAGAAAAAAGGAAAAGAAAAAACAAGAAATTGGGATGTTTGTGGTCACAACAGAAAGCTAAAAGACAAACAGGCAGAGAAGCAACCTGTAAAAATCTTCTACTAATGTTTTACAACACCGGCATCAAGGCCCACCTTCCAAGTCATGTTTTGTGAACCTTTTTGGGCACCCGATCGCTACACAGCCGCTACAAAAGCTGAAGCCTCTGCCAGAGAAACGCCATAAGGGGCATCTATGGGGGGGTACCAACCGCCCTCCAGGACACTCCGCTCTTGATTCGCCGTTTGAGGAGCCTCTTTTTCCAGCAATGTCAGACCCATGCTGTAGCCATGCCCCAGTTCCTGTGAGAGGACCTTTGTCACAGCCAGAGGGCTCACCAAAAAGTTACTCCGTTGGGCCCAAAGCACCGACCACCATCAGGGCAGTACAGAAGGTTCAAGACCGGTAATTTTTTAAGAATAGTCTGGGCGGCAATTGAGTGCTTCGTTCGATACGTTCGGCAGCACCCGAACCATAATGCCGGCTTCTGTCTCCTGGCGTCAGCTGTAGTGTTCCCGGGCCAGGCAGTGTTGGCTGTTTGCTGATTGTATATGCCTATGCAATACCTAGCCCCGTTTTAATTTCTTTAGGGTCAAGTCAGCAAATTTAAAGAAAAAAAAAAAAAGGGGGAATGCAGTGGGAACACTTGAAAAAGACACGACACAGCTTTTTTACGGCCCAAATCCCAACACAGAAGAGCCCAAAATTCATACAAAAACCATCCCAAACAGCCCAGGGATCCCGTGGCACATGCACAAGCCCCCCAAAAAATAAATGCAAAAATAATTACAGCCATCCCAGCCCATTGAAATGTATGGGATAAGGCCACACAGCGCAGGGTGAGCGCCTGGTCTTATCTGGCGCTGCAGGGAACTCTGTACTCATCCCGTCGCCGGTGCTGCTGATAGATGGGACACTATCCGGCACTATCACAGGCATTCTGGATATTTGACTACACCTTTTGCACTGGGACCCGACATTCACCAGACGTAGTGTCACAGAGCCAGATGAACATGGCCTTAGCGTTTCTTAAAGCGGACCCTCACCATGAATAAGAGTCTATCTTATATGTTACCCACACCCTGTACATACAGATTGCTCACATTAATCCGGACCTTCACTCTGAATAAGAGTCTATCTTATATGTTTCCCACACCCTGTACATACAGATTGCTAACATTAAAAAATCATCCTACCTGCATCTACTGCATGTTATGAGCTTTTAAACATCCAAGATGGTGGCTCATGGAGCATCAGGCAGCCTGCAAACAGGAAGTGTCTGCTGACTGTGTCGCTCTGCATTCTGGGACTGCGGTCCTTCCCTGACCCCAGCTCTGCTCTGTCTGAGCAAAGCACAGCTATAACCCACCCTCTGCACTTTATTCCACTCTCCTCTCCTCAGTATGTGTGATGCTACCGAGTCAAGCTGGCGGCACCCGTATCCTAGATTCCTGAACAGAGCGGGAGCCCAGTGGGGGAAAGAATAATAAGTGACTAAAAACTTAAACTATTCCCCAGCATCTAAAATATATATATTTTAAGGGTTAATCATGGTGAAGGTCCAGTTTAAATAAACCCCTGTTTTCAGTTTGCCTGAAGTGTTCTGTGATACTTGATAGCTATTAAGGAAGTTACTTTGGTTCTTCACTGAATACACATCACAATTTATTATGTGTAACAATATGATTAAGAGTAACCTTGCATTATTTATGTATAACTAAACGTTGTGCCCCAAGAGAGGTGACCAGGAAGCAGCTGCATAAGACGAGTCTTGACGGGAATGCCATTTTAAAGGGCATCTGTGGACATTTGCTAATTACTACTTACTTAAACCGGACCAACAAGAAGAACCCCCCCCCCCCAAACTCACTTGCCCCGGTATCTGCATGCATGATACTGAATCATTGTCAGCACTTGCAGGTCCATAGGACGCCATTAAGGAGGACCACCACACAGGAATTTCACCTGTGTGTTGTTCCTCTCAGACTGGGCATCCTGAATTGGGATGCTCCACTGTGTGTATCCCCCGCCCCCAGGGCGCTGTAAAAACTCACCTTATTTTCGTTCCCATGGCGCAGGTGTGGCCGAAACTGAGCGTGCCGATTGGCTGAGTGGCCCCCTCAATCAGTGAGCTTGGTTTCACTTGGCTCCCTTCGGCTATGCTAGCCGCTGAGATGCTAAGCAGTTAAAAAGGAAGCCGAGTGGGGCAAAGTGCGCTGCCGCCCGCATCCCCTGGCTCAGCTTCTAGCTTGGAAAGGCCTGGCATAGGTACGTGCACAGCTAGAAGTGAGCGGAGATGCGGCCACAGCACAGAGAAGTGGCGAAGGCTCTGGGAGCAGGTGAGTGAAACTGGTGATCTGGGGGTGGTTTCACACAGCGGAGCATCCCAAATTGGAGTGGACCTCTCACAGTCCTGGAGTCTTTTAGGCTCCAGGGCCTCCAAAGTTCCTGTTTAAGGGGGGGGGGGGGGAATCAGCCACTGCAGAAGTTACAAAAAGGTCAATTATTTTCTATGTGCAGCAATCCAAATTGCCCTGCATAGGAGCATCGTTTCCTGTAAGGGTGTTGGTCCGGTTTAACTCAAACCCTGCTGTTCCCTCCTTGTTGTAGGGCTTTGTGGTCTTAATTTCCCCATACTAACCTAGACCACCCCGAACCTCAAAAGCCTTTTACTATAGGACAGCCATAAGGACAGAGCCATGTTTTTGTGGTATGAGAACTTGTAATGAGGGTAATTCTAAGCAGGGTCTAAACATTCTTTCCCCCAAGGGACATGGTTAAACCGGACCTTCAGCGTGATTTACTGAAAAGCCCAAACTCTTAAAAAACGATTCCCCAGCATCTAAAATTAATATATTTTACGTTTTTAGTCACTAACTTATTCTTTCCCCCACTGGGCTGCAACTCTGTTCAGGAATTTAGGATACGGGCGCCGCCATCTTGACTCAGAAGCATCACACTTACTGATGAGAGGAGAGCAGGATAAAGTACAGGGGGCGGGTTATAGATGTGCTTTGCCCAGACAGAGCAGAGCTGGGGTCAGATAACGGTCAGCAGTCCCAGAATGCAGAGCAGCACAGTCAGGAGGCACTTCCTGTTTGCAGGCTGCCTGATAAGATGGCGGCTTCCATAAGCCGCCATCTTGGGTGTTTAAAGGCTCATAACATGCAGTAGAGGCAGGTAGGATGATTTTTAATGTCGACAATCTGTATGTACAGGGTGTGGGAAACACATAAGATAGACTCTTATTCAGAGTGAAAACATTGACACAATATCCGTAAAAGTGAATATTCAGTACAGGCTTCCATCCAATTTGTGGGTACACATCCCCCCTATATCATATTTAACTCACCTAGCTTCTTGGCCAGGCCAAAGTCAACAATTTTCAGCTTTGTGCTGACTTTGTTAACGCAAACGATGTTTTCTGGTTTGAGGTCCAGGTGAACGATGCTCTGTTGGTGCATGTAACGAACCCCACTAAGAATCTGGGACATGTACTGTACACTGGTGACCTCCGTGTGTTCAAAATCATCCGCCACAATACGCTCAAATAGCTCTCCCCCTGCAATACTAAAAAGAGAAAAGGCAAAGATCTAAGCAGACAGCCAGTAATTATAGTATAGTAAGTATATAAAGAGTCTATGCCAAGAGTGACGTCTTGAGAGGTGGTGGGTAACAAAAACACTCACTATTCCATAACTAGGATCACATGACCCGGTTCCTGGAAAGCGGCCACACAGTGCACCAGCCGGGGATGATGGAGTTGATTCATTAACTCAATCTCTGCTCGAGTATTTGCTATGTCCTTCTGCGTGCGTGCTTTGGAGAACTTCCCAGCTTGGATCTTTCCTGTGGCTTTCTCTTGAAGTTTGTATACCTGGTCAAACTTTCCTCTGAAAGACAGAGTGATACAGTTCCAAGTGGGTTACAATGTGCACATTTATCCCCCCCTCCACCTATCAGCACACATCGAAAAAACATTCCTTGGTAGTGGTTTGGCTTATCATAAAATACTAATACTAGAGTACTGTTACTGAGCACTAGATGGAGACATTTAGCTTCATTTAGCAGAATAAAGAAACTCGTTACAGCAAAATTTTCTAGCCTTGGTTAATGAATTGCTGCTTTCTTAACTTAAAGTGTAACAAAACCTGGAATTGGGTTTCTTTGCCCCCGGGGGTTTGGGATGCTCCATTGTGTAAAACCTCCAGATCACCCATACACCCATACAAACGTACCTTTCCACGGTCCTACGGCGCATGTGCAGGCACTCGTCCAAACAGAGCTGTGCACATGGACCAAAGTTTGGTAATTGGGAGCAAAGCCTTTAGATTGGGGAGTGCTTCTGTCCCCAACTATCTGAATGGCTGGGTGACCTTATTCCAGAGATGCGACAGCTGATGTTTGCATCACCGAGAGTTTGGAGAGCAGCAATTTTTGTTTTTGAAACAGTACGTGGATGCCTAGGAGTGCTTTTGTGGTTGTAGGAGGTTGTATATTTGATTAGTGAGGCGGAGCGAATGCATTAAATATACTCAACATCAAAATGTATTAATACAAAGGAATGTTAGGAGAGAGAGCCCTGCCCTTGTGCGCTTACAAACTAAAGGGGGGTTGGGGGGGAGAGGTTGGTTCACAAAGTAGGTACTAAGCATGATAGCAAGTGCCCAGGAGAGCTATGTCCTGGACACGAGAGTGGGAGGAGGTGATCAGGGTTTTGGACAGGAGAAGACTGCATCTAGGTTGGCATCAATGGACCAGCGATAAAATGTAGGGAGGTGCTTGGCGGTAGATGGCTTTGTAGGTTAGAGTAAGGATCTTGAACTGAATTATTTTTGATAATGGCAGCCAGTATAGGGAGGAGAATAGATTGGAGGGGGGTACTCGTCTGTTTGCAGGTGGATCACAGGGGAGTGTGTTGCAGCAGTCAAGTCAAGAAATGATCAGGGCATGGATTAGTCATTTAGTGGTTTCAAGTGCGAGTAAGGGACGGCTGTGGGAAATGTATTTGAGTTTGAGACAACAGGGGGTGGCTAGTGACTGATGTGAGGTTTAAATGAGAGAGCACGGTAGAACACCAAAACACTAGGTTTTAGTTGCTGCTGTGTAGTCAGTTCATTGACAGAAATGGTTGTTGAGGAGACAGAAGCATAGTTGGTTGGTAGGAAACAAGCTTGGTTTAGTCCACGTTCAGTTTGATGACATGAATAATATAGCTTTTAGACAGTCTGGAACATGAGCTAGAGAGAAGAGAGAGAGATGCGGTTTTAGAGAAATATTTGAGGGTGGAAAGCCATGAGAGGGCGATATCTTGGATTCCTAGGGAAGGCGGGTAAATAGAGTAGAAGGAAGTGGTTCACCATGTCAAAAGAAGAGAATAGTTCGAGAAGGAGGAGAATGGAGTAGTGGCCTTGGCGGCTTGTGTCAATTTGTATCCCCTGGTCGAATATTTCAATCTACTGCTACTGGAGAGAAACCTACTAGCAGAAATGTCATTAATTGTAATACTTCATATGTAGTTTATTTGATAACTTGTGAACAATGTAGAATTCGATATGTTGGTTGTACTATCAGACCTTTAAAAAGGAGAATAGCAGAACACCTAGCCGAAGACTATCAGGATCGTGTGACCCCTCATTCTAATGTGGCCTGGCATTTTAAGCAGCAACATTCAGGTAGTCTTGAACATCTAAAATGTCAGGCCATAGAGAAAGTAACAATGGGTCCCGGGGGGGGGGGGCTTGGAGATCGGCACAGCAAGCTCCTGCAACGGGAAACGCTTTGGATCTTTAAATTACACACTAGAATCCCACAAGGCCTAAATTCCGTTGGGATGTAGATCTATTCTTGCGCACGAAGTAACATGTAGGAAGATGTTTCAATTTATTTTATTTCATTCATCTATTTAATCTGTTACGGAGACAATATTATATTCTGCTTTGTAAATATTATATTCTTCCTGGATCTCTGTCTTCCAAGTATACATTATATTGATGATAAACTATCCATGGTTATAGGGTGGCTCTCTTGGATCCATAAATATTATAATTAATCAAGAATTATATTAATTCAAAAGGGCATAATATTCTATGTATAATCCCACCTCTATAATGATTTAGATAACTAAGTTGTATGGTTTTTCAACCATTATAGGGCTGGGATTGTTGAATCAAGGTTCTATAAGCATTACTATGAACCATTCATTGACTTATGTATTGGGATATATTTTTATACTCTGTATTTTTGGAATTTTGTATCTTTGTGTAAAAGATTGATTAGGAATACGGACATTATGTAGTTTATATTACAGAAGTAATAGTGAAAATGTATCAGGCAGTTTAGTTTTTTCTTTGCATTTTACCTTAAATATATTTCTAAATAAATTAAAAATCAGAAGATATGTATTTATACGCTAATGTTCACTCTTACTCTTGTGGATATACCAACATGCGCTCTCCCTCACCCTGTGCCGGTCTGATTTGTTTAGGCCAGCGATATATTTTCTAAATTTTATTTCGATCTAGTACGTTTGTTCACTCCCCTGGTTTTTCTATGAGGAGTGTCCAGCCGCAATTATGCATATTGATTGCACCTGATCGGCATTAGAATTAGGTGTGCAGAGCGCATGTCTGGCCTATTTAAGTATAACATGAAGCTTGACTGCGATGTCATGAGTAAGGACTGGTCAGTCCGAAACGCGTACACAGGGCATTTCAGCTTCTGTATTGTCTTTTAACCGCTGTATGTTGGATGGACTTTTAACCTTGATGGAATAAAGCGTTGGAAATTTTACCTTTGGCTGGCTTCTCTCTACAATCCTTGGTGGTTTGTGACTTTAATAAGGGCAGCTTCAGTGCGTGATTAGAATGGAATCCAGACTGGAGTGGCAATTTCAACTGAATGTGCTGTTCTAGAAGTTTGGATGTGAAAGGGAGGAGTGAGATGGGTCAATACTCGATAATGAAGACAGGGGTCCAGGGAGAGATTTTGGGTAATCGTGTTAAAACTGTGCGTTGTGAAGAGTGCCCTTTAAGAGAGAAATGTTAAAGAGAGCAAGGGTCGGGGGGATGGATGAGGACAGCAGTGGAATTAAGTGGGATGAAATGGGATCAAGGGGGCAAGTGGGTCTTGGAGATGAGGAAGGATAGTCTTTAAATAGACAGCAGGAGAATATGGGATAGGGTAGCATCCAGGGCTGGAGTTGGGGGGACCGGAATAGATTAGATGTGCTATGCCAACTTGGATATTAACGATTTTGTCCTTGAAATATGGGGCAAATTCCTTGCCTGTTATGTAGGAGGTGGAGGGAGTGGGTTGTGGACAGAATGAAAGAGCTAGAGGTGTTAAAAGGTTGTTTGGAGTTATGGCTCTGTGAGGATACAGGAAGCTAAATATGCCTGTTTGGCAGATGAAAAGGTATTCCTGAGATCCTGAAGGACTATCAGGAAGTCACCAGTGATTTTAGTCTTACGCCACTGGTATTCAGTGACCCGCGAGTGTCTTTTCAGTCTGGCAACGCACATGTTGGTGGACTGGAGGATAGGGTCAGTGAAAGTAGGTTATGGTTATAGAGGGGCAGTGGAGATGAAGAGAAGTTAGATACTGAGCAGAGGTTAGGCTGGGTGAGGAGTAGAGATGAGCGAACTTTTGAAAAATTCGATTCGACTGATTCGCCGAATTTTCCGACAAAAATCGTTTCGACCCGAATAAATTCGCGACGAATCGCTATTAAAAACGGCTATTTCTGAGCCTCCTACAGCCTCAATAGGGTTGTAAACCATTCAGCCTTGCTGTAACACGCACAGGATGCGTGCTGGGTTTGTTAAATAATACTTTGAAGAAATATCACATGCAGATCAGAGGCATCGCTAATAGAATCGCAGAGCGGCACAATTGCAGAGAGTTGAAGTGGCATCACTATGAGGGGCAGAAGGAGCCCAAATATACACTGGAGTTGGCCTCAGGAGCCCAAAAATTGGATGAATCACACCCTGGAGTTGGCAGAAGTTGGCAGCAGCAGCAGGAGCCCAAATATACACTGGAGTTGGCTTCAGGAGCCCAAAAATTGGATGAATCACACCCTGGAGTTGGCAGAAGTTGGCAGCAGCAGGAGCAGGAGCCCAAATATACACTGGAGTTGGCCTCAGGAGCCCAAAAATTGGATGAATCACACCCTGGAGTTGGCAGAAGTTGGCAGCAGCAGCAGCAGGAGCCCAAATATACACTGGAGTTGGCCTCAGGAGCCCAAAAATTGGATGAATCACACCCTGGAGTTGGCAGGAGTTGACAGTAGTAGCAGCAGGAGCCCAAATATACACTGGAGTTGGCCTCAGGAGCCCAAAAATTGGATGAATCACACCCTGGAGTTGGCAGAAGTTGGCAGCAGCAGCAGCAGGAGCCCAAATATACACTGGAGTTGGCCTCAGGAGCCCAAAAATTGGATGAATCACACCCTGGAGTTGGCAGAAGTTGGCAGCAGCAGCAGCAGGAGCCCAAATATACACTGGAGTTGGCTTCAGGAGCCCAAAAATTGGATGAATCACACCCTGGAGTTGGCAGGAGTTGACAGTAGTAGCAGCAGGAGCCCAAATATACACTGGAGTTGGCTTCAGGAGCCCAAAAATTGGATGAATCACACCCTGGAGTTGGCAGAAGTTGGCAGCAGCAGCAGCAGGAGCCCAAATATACACTGGAGTTGGCCTCAGGAGCCCAAAAATTGGATGAATCACACCCTGGAGTTGGCAGAAGTTGGCAGTAGTAGCAGCAGGAGCCCAAATATACACTGGAGTTGGCCTCAGGAGCCCAAAAATTGGATGAATCACACCCTGGAGTTGGCAGAAGTTGGCAGTAGTAGCAGCAGGAGCCCAAATATACACTGGAGTTGGCTTCAGGAGCCCAAAAATTGGATGAATCACACCCTGGAGTTGGCAGAAGTTGGCAGTAGCAGCAGCAGGAGCCCAAATATACACTGGAGTTGGCTTCAGGAGCCCAAAAATTGGATGAATCACACCCTGGAGTTGGCAGGAGTTGACAGTAGCAGCAGCAGGAGCCCAAATATACACTGGAGTTGGCCTCAGGAGCCCAAAAATTGGATGAATCACACCCTGGAGTTGGCAGGAGTTGACAGTAGCAGCAGCAGGAGCCCAAATATACACTGGAGTTGGCTTCAGGAGCCCAAAAATTGGATGAATCACACCCTGGAGTTGGCAGAAGTTGGCAGCAGCAGCAGCAGCAGGAGCCCAAATATACACTGGAGTTGGCTTCAGGAGCCCAAAAATTGGATGAATCACACCCTGGAGTTGGCAGGAGTTGACAGTAGCAGCAGCAGGAGCCCAAATATACACTGGAGTTGGCCTCAGGAGCCCAAAAATTGGATGAATCACACCCTGGAGTTGGCAGAAGTTGGCAGCAGCAGCAGCAGGAGCCCAAATATACACTGGAGTTGGCCTCAGGAGCCCAAAAATTGGATGAATCACACCCTGGAGTTGGCAGGAGTTGACAGTAGTAGCAGCAGGAGCCCAAATATACACTGGAGTTGGCTTCAGGAGCCCAAAAATTGGATGAATCACACCCTGGAGTTGGCAGAAGTTGGCAGCAGCAGCAGCAGGAGCCCAAATATACACTGGAGTTGGCTTCAGGAGCCCAAAAATTGGATGAATCACACCCTGGAGTTGGCAGAAGTTGGCAGCAGCAGCAGCAGGAGCCCAAATATACACTGGAGTTGGCTTCAGGAGCCCAAAAATTGGATGAATCACACCCTGGAGTTGGCAGAAGTTGGCAGCAGCAGCAGCAGCAGGAGCCCAAATATACACTGGAGTTGGCTTCAGGAGCCCAAAAATTGGATGAATCACACCCTGGAGTTGGCAGGAGTTGACAGTAGCAGCAGCAGGAGCCCAAATATACACTGGAGTTGGCCTCAGGAGCCCAAAAATTGGATGAATCACACCCTGGAGTTGGCAGAAGTTGGCAGCAGCAGCAGCAGGAGCCCAAATATACACTGGAGTTGGCCTCAGGAGCCCAAAAATTGGATGAATCACACCCTGGAGTTGGCAGGAGTTGACAGTAGTAGCAGCAGGAGCCCAAATATACACTGGAGTTGGCTTCAGGAGCCCAAAAATTGGATGAATCACACCCTGGAGTTGGCAGAAGTTGGCAGCAGCAGCAGGAGCCCAAATATACACTGGAGTTGGCTTCAGGAGCCCAAAAATTGGATGAATCACACCCTGGAGTTGGCAGAAGTTGGCAGCAGCAGGAGCCCAAATATACACTGGAGTTGGCTTCAGGAGCCCAAAAATTGGATGAATCACACCCTGGAGTTGGCAGAAGTTGGCAGCAGCAGCAGCAGGAGCCCAAATATACACTGGAGTTGGCTTCAGGAGCCCAAAAATTGGATGAATCACACCCTGGAGTTGGCAGGAGTTGACAGCAGCAGCAGCAGGAGCCCAAATATACACTGGAGTTGGCTTCAGGAGCCCAAAAATTGGATGAATCACACCCTGGAGTTGGCAGGAGTTGACAGTAGCAGCAGCAGGAGCCCAAATATACACTGGAGTTGGCTTCAGGAGCCCAAAAATTGGATGAATCACACCCTGGAGTTGGCAGAAGTTGGCAGTAGTAGCAGCAGGAGCCCAAATATACACTGGAGTTGGCTTCAGGAGCCCAAAAATTGGATGAATCACACCCTGGAGTTGGCAGGAGTTGACAGTAGCAGCAGCAGGAGCCCAAATATACACTGGAGTTGGCCTCAGGAGCCCAAAAATTGGATGAATCACACCCTGGAGTTGGCAGGAGTTGACAGTAGTAGCAGCAGGAGCCCAAATATACACTGGAGTTGGCTTCAGGAGCCCAAAAATTGGATGAATCACACCCTGGAGTTGGCAGAAGTTGGCAGTAGCAGCAGCAGGAGCCCAAAAAATGGCCTAAAGACATAAATATGTTTTGCACCATTTGTAAAGTGTAAAACGTGGCACCATGCTGAATCTAGTCGCATGCATCAGGCATTGGTGGGTGGAAATCCTGGCTGATCCATCCCTGATTCATTTTGACAAAGGTGAGTCTCTCCACATTTTTAGTTGACAGACGAGTTCTCCTCGCCGTAACTATGGCCCCCGCCGCACTAAACACCAGCTCAGATGGCACGCTACTTGCCGGGCAGGACAGCTTTTCCAGGGCAAACTCTGCTAGTTGCGGCCACAAATCAAGTTTGGCTGCCCAGAAGTCCAGCGGATCCTCAAGGTGTGTTGGCATGGTCATGTCAAAGTATGACATGACCTGCTGGTTCAGGTCCTGCTCCAGGTCTTCCTGCTGCTCATGAGTAGCCTCACTATGCGGGTGTAGAAAGCTACTCATTAGCGACTGAAGACTGAGGCTGCTGCTGCTGATGGAGCTTCTGCTGCTGCTGCTGCCAATCCCCCCAGCGGCCATGGCAGTGGAAGGTGAGCGCAGAGGTCCCCTCGAGTCAGACCTGCGAGAGTATGGACCATGGCGCAGATAGGCATCGGCCAACTGCCTACGTAGAATGTCTTTGTAGTAGTTGAGTTTGTCCTCCCTCTCGGTGGGTTTAAAAAATGCCCCCATTTTGTGCCGGAAGCGAGGGTCCAATAAGGTGGACAGCCAGAAGTCATCCCGCCGACAGATGGAAACAATTCTGGGGTCACTACGCAAGCATGTGAGCATGCTTCGTGCCATTTGCGCAAGTGACTCGGATGGACTACCTGTCTCCATCTCCACTGCATACTGCCACGGTGTGCCCGGGTCCTCTGTCTCTCCTTCCTCAAAAACCTCTAGCTCCTCTGGCTGCTCCTGCTCCTCCTCTCCTGTCCGCTGACTAGATAAACCAGCCATTTCGCCAAGCCTAAACTGTGTTTCGCTGGGCAACTCCTCCTCCTCCTCTTCCTCCTCCTCCTCCTCCAGTTCAGCTCCAACGGGGTTCATGTGGCCGTAAGATGTAAACGCCATGTCTCCAGTGCCCTGACCAGCCATGGTTTCCAACATGTGCTGTAGTACATGAAGCAGTGGAATCACGTCGTTCATCCCGTAATCCTGCCGACTGACAAATAAAGTGGCTTCCTCAAAGGGCCTGAGCAAACGGCAGGTGTCACGTATGAGCTGCCACTGGTTGACATTGAAGTTACACAGGGGAGTCCCCCTATCTGCTTGGATCATCAGGAAATCCGTGATGGCTTTTCTCTGTTCATATAATCGGTCCAACATGTGAAGGGTGGAATTCCAACGGGTGGAAACATCGCAAATCAGACTATGTTGGGGGATACCATTCTGACGCTGTAGCTCAAGAAGGGTGTGTTTGGCGGTGTAGGAGTGGCTGAAGTGCATGCAAAGTTTCCGTGAAGTTGTTAGGATGTCCTGCAGATGGGGGGAACACTTCAGAAACCGCTTGACAACCAGATTGAAGACGTGAGCCATGCAGGGGGCATGGGTCAGGCTTCCTTGGCGCAGCGCAGACAAAATGTTCTTCCCATTGTCGGTAACCATGATTCCCATTTTAAGTTTTCTCGGAGTAAGCCATGTTTGGATTTCCTGATGAATACATTTAAGCAGTTCCTCCCCTGTGTGACTCCGTTCGCCAAGACAAACCATGTGAAGCACTGCGTGACACCTCCGTGCCCTGCACACATGGTAGACTGGAGGGGCACTGAGACTTGAGCCTACAGTGGAGGGTGAGGAGATGGCGGAGGATGAGGAGGCCGAGTCGCACGGTGTCACAGGCCCAATGGGCAGAGAGCGCGGAGGCCGAAGCGGCGTGACCTGTCCAAGTTGCTGCTGCAAAGGGACCACATTCACCCAGTGGGCCGTAAACGACATGTACTGCCCCTGACCGTAGTTACAGCTCCAGATGTCGGCGCTGCCATGTATTTTGCTACACACCGACAGGCTCAAGGACTGGCCCACCTTCTGTTCAACAAAAGTGTGCAGCGCTGGTACTGCCTTCTTGGCAAAGAAATGACGGCTTGGGACTCTCCACCTCGGCTCGGCACAAGCCATCAGTTCTCTGAAAGGTGCAGATTCCACCACCTGAAAAGGGAGCGACTGCAGCACCAGCAACTTGGACAGGAGCACATTCAGCTTCTGCGCCGTAGGATGAGTGGGCGCATACTGCTGTCTCTTGGACATGGCTTCGCTGATGGATTGCTGGCGGGATGCATGACTTGGAGGAGGAGGAGGAGGAGCAGGAGCGACAGAGGATGGGTGTGACGCACAGCTGCCTTCGGCTGAGGTGCTGGAGCCTTGGCTGGCAGAAATTGGGAGCTCACTTGGTGAGGAAGCAGACTGGACCACCCCTTGGGAGCCTCGGTTCTCCCAGGTCGTTTTATGGTGACGCATCATATGTTGACGCAGGGCCGTGGTGCCAACATTTGGACCCTGGCCACGCTTCACCTTTTGCCTACATATCTTGCATGTGGCCATGTTACCCTCCTGCGGATGCCTCAGGAAAAACTGCCACACTGCCGAGTAGCTACTTTTCCCACCCCCTGGCCTCACTGATTCACTGCTGCTGTTGCCAACTCCAGGAACCCCTGCTCCACTACCTCCCGATAAGGTAGACTGCCGCACAGCAGGTGCTCTACCCCGGCCCCGGCCGGCTCCAGCCTTTGGAATTGTGCCCCCATGCTGACTGCTACCACCTTGCTGCCTCAGCTGCTGACTCCGGGGCAACCTGCGCCCCTCTTCTCCTGATGATGACGATGAAGCCCCTTCATCACCCGGCTCCCAAGTGCGATCGGCTTCATCGTCATCATCATCATCATCACCGGGTTGTGGCTGTACGTCACTGATGTTCGTGGATTCGTCAACAGTGTCTGGCGCAGGAGCTGGAACGCTCGCAGCACCCACGACACTGTCCACATCACTATTTGTCTGCCTAGCTAAAGAAGCCACCTCCATTTCTTGGCTGGGCAGTAGCTGCTGACTGTCCTCCTGTATCTGATCGTCCTCCTCACTAAAGAGTGGAGCTGAACCCAAAGCATAGGATACGTCGCTGGGGGAGGGAACGGCGTAGGACAGAGGCAATGGGAGGACAGGGACTGCTCTCGGGGCATGCCAACTCAGGGTTGTGTCAGAGGAACCTACCGACCCTAGACTGGGGGTCTCAGATGTAAGTTGTGATGATGTTGTTGATGAGCGCGTCAGCCAATCTACCACGGCAGATGCGTTACTGGTGGAGACCCGACCGCTAGCAGATACTGGCAGATTAGGTCTCTCAGCGTGACTCCTGCTGCTACTGGCCCCCAGTCTGATGCGAGCTCTGCCTGCGGAATCTTGGCCTCTGCCACTCCTCTTTTCACTTCCAGGCACTTGTCTGCCCGACATAGTCTAACTGGCGTGGTAGTAGGTGATATTTTAAGAACCCCCAGGCAGCAGTGGGTCTATATAAAACAGAATATAATGCACACCAAAAGTGAGCAGTAACACTCAGCCTCCAACAGGCCTGCTTAGTGTAAATAAGAGAGCTGCTTAGTGTAAATAAAGAGGGGTATGCTATGTTACAGAATGGGATGCCTCAACAGAAGTGCACCTGGCAGGCAGCAGTAAGCCTATGCCCAGCAAAAGTGTCTTATAATATAAATATAATAAGAGCAAATGCTTATATGGTCTTAAACAGAGGCTGCTTTAGTCACAGAATGGGATGCCCTGGGCAGGAATGGACCTGGCAGGGTCCAGTAGGGCTTTGGCCAGCAAAAGTGTCTTTATCAGGCTAATTTCAAATATGATAAGAGCAAATGCTTATATGGTCTTAAACAGAGGCTGCTGTAGTCACAGAATGGGATGCCCCGGGCAGGAATCGACCTGGCAGGGTCCAGTAGGGCTTTGGCCAGCAAAAGTGTCTTTATCAGGCCTGATTTCTATGAGAATAAGTGCAAATGTTTATTATGCTATTAAATAGAGGCTGCTTTAGTCACAGAATGGGATGCCAGTGCCACAAAAACCAGAGAGCATGCACAGCAAAAGTGTCTTTATCAGGCCTGATTTCTATGAGAATAAGTGCAAATGTTTATTATGCTATTAAATAGAGGCTGCTTTAGTCACAGAATGGGATGCCAGTGCCACAAAAACCAGAGAGCATGCACAGCAAAAGTGTCTTTATCAGGCCTGATTTCTATGAGAATAAGTGCAAATGTTTATTATGCTATTAAATAGAGGCTGCTTTAGTCACAGAATGGGATGCCAGTGCCACAAAAACCAGAGAGCATGCACAGCAAAAGTGTCTTTATCAGGCCTGATTTCTATGAGAATAAGTGCAAATGTTTATTATGCTATTAAATAGAGGCTGCTTTAGTCACGGAATGGGATGCCAGTGCCACAAAAACCAGAGAGCATGCACAGCAAAAGTGTCTTTATCAGGCCTGATTTCTATGAGAATAAGTGCAAATGTTTATTATGCTATTAAATAGAGGCTGCTTTAGTCACAGAATGGGATGCCAGTGCCACAAAAACCAGAGAGCATGCACAGCAAAAGTGTCTTTATCAGGCCTGATTTCTATGAGAATAAGTGCAAATGTTTATTATGCTATTAAATAGAGGCTGCTTTAGTCACAGAATGGGATGCCAGTGCCACAAAAACCAGAGAGCATGCACAGCAAAAGTGTCTTTATCAGGCCTGATTTCTATGAGAATAAGTGCAAATGTTTATTATGCTATTAAATAGAGGCTGCTTTAGTCACAGAATGGGATGCCAGTGCCACAAAAACCAGAGAGCATGCACAGCAAAAGTGTCTTTATCAGGCCTGATTTCTATGAGAATAAGTGCAAATGTTTATTATGCTATTAAATAGAGGCTGCTTTAGTCACAGAATGGGATGCCAGTGCCACAAAAACCAGAGAGCATGCACAGCAAAAGTGTCTTTATCAGGCCTGATTTCTATGAGAATAAGTGCAAATGTTTATTATGCTATTAAATAGAGGCTGCTTTAGTCACAGAATGGGATGCCAGTGCCACAAAAACCAGAGAGCATGCACAGCAAAAGTGTCTTTATCAGGCCTGATTTCTATGAGAATAAGTGCAAATGTTTATTATGCTATTAAATAGAGGCTGCTTTAGTCACAGAATGGGATGCCAGTGCCACAAAAACCAGAGAGCATGCACAGCAAAAGTGTCTTTATCAGGCCTGATTTCTATGAGAATAAGTGCAAATGTTTATTATGCTATTAAATAGAGGCTGCTTTAGTCACAGAATGGGATGCCAGTGCCACAAAAACCAGAGAGCATGCACAGCAAAAGTGTCTTTATCAGGCCTGATTTCTATGAGAATAAGTGCAAATGTTTATTATGCTATTAAATAGAGGCTGCTTTAGTCACAGAATGGGATGCCAGTGCCACAAAAACCAGAGAGCATGCACAGCAAAAGTGTCTTTATCAGGCCTGATTTCTATGAGAATAAGTGCAAATGTTTATTATGCTATTAAATAGAGGCTGCTTTAGTCACGGAATGGGATGCCAGTGCCACAAAAACCAGAGAGCATGCACAGCAAAAGTGTCTTTATCAGGCCTGATTTCTATGAGAATAAGTGCAAATGTTTATTATGCTATTAAATAGAGGCTGCTTTAGTCACGGAATGGGATGCCAGTGCCACAAAAACCAGAGAGCATGCACAGCAAAAGTGTCTTTATCAGGCCTGATTTCTATGAGAATAAGTGCAAATGTTTATTATGCTATTAAATAGAGGCTGCTTTAGTCACGGAATGGGATGCCAGTGCCACAAAAACCAGAGAGCATGCACAGCAAAAGTGTCTTTATCAGGCCTGATTTCTATGAGAATAAGTGCAAATGTTTATTATGCTATTAAATAGAGGCTGCTTTAGTCACAGAATGGGATGCCAGTGCCACAAAAACCAGAGAGCATGCACAGCAAAAGTGTCTTTATCAGGCCTGATTTCTATGAGAATAAGTGCAAATGTTTATTATGCTATTAAATAGAGGCTGCTTTAGTCACGGAATGGGATGCCAGTGCCACAAAAACCAGAGAGCATGCACAGCAAAAGTGTCTTTATCAGGCCTGATTTCTATGAGAATAAGTGCAAATGTTTATTATGCTATTAAATAGAGGCTGCTTTAGTCACGGAATGGGATGCCAGTGCCACAAAAACCAGAGAGCATGCACAGCAAAAGTGTCTTTATCAGGCCTGATTTCTATGAGAATAAGTGCAAATGTTTATTATGCTATTAAATAGAGGCTGCTTTAGTCACGGAATGGGATGCCAGTGCCACAAAAACCAGAGAGCATGCACAGCAAAAGTGTCTTTATCAGGCCTGATTTCTATGAGAATAAGTGCAAATGTTTATTATGCTATTAAATAGAGGCTGCTTTAGTCACAGAATGGGATGCCAGTGCCACAAAAACCAGAGAGCATGCACAGCAAAAGTGTCTTTATCAGGCCTGATTTCTATGAGAATAAGTGCAAATGTTTATTATGCTATTAAATAGAGGCTGCTTTAGTCACAGAATGGGATGCCAGTGCCACAAAAACCAGAGAGCATGCACAGCAAAAGTGTCTTTATCAGGCCTGATTTCTATGAGAATAAGTGCAAATGTTTATTATGCTATTAAATAGAGGCTGCTTTAGTCACAGAATGGGATGCCAGTGCCACAAAAACCAGAGAGCATGCACAGCAAAAGTGTCTTTATCAGGCCTGATTTCTATGAGAATAAGTGCAAATGTTTATTATGCTATTAAATAGAGGCTGCTTTAGTCACAGAATGGGATGCCAGTGCCACAAAAACCAGAGAGCATGCACAGCAAAAGTGTCTTTATCAGGCCTGATTTCTATGAGAATAAGTGCAAATGTTTATTATGCTATTAAATAGAGGCTGCTTTAGTCACAGAATGGGATGCCAGTGCCACAAAAACCAGAGAGCATGCACAGCAAAAGTGTCTTTATCAGGCCTGATTTCTATGAGAATAAGTGCAAATGTTTATTATGCTATTAAATAGAGGCTGCTTTAGTCACAGAATGGGATGCCAGTGCCACAAAAACCAGAGAGCATGCACAGCAAAAGTGTCTTTATCAGGCCTGATTTCTATGAGAATAAGTGCAAATGTTTATTATGCTATTAAATAGAGGCTGCTTTAGTCACGGAATGGGATGCCAGTGCCACAAAAACCAGAGAGCATGCACAGCAAAAGTGTCTTTATCAGGCCTGATTTCTATGAGAATAAGTGCAAATGTTTATTATGCTATTAAATAGAGGCTGCTTTAGTCACAGAATGGGATGCCAGTGCCACAAAAACCAGAGAGCATGCACAGCAAAAGTGTCTTTATCAGGCCTGATTTCTATGAGAATAAGTGCAAATGTTTATTATGCTATTAAATAGAGGCTGCTTTAGTCACAGAATGGGATGCCAGTGCCACAAAAACCAGAGAGCATGCACAGCAAAAGTGTCTTTATCAGGCCTGATTTCTATGAGAATAAGTGCAAATGTTTATTATGCTATTAAATAGAGGCTGCTTTAGTCACGGAATGGGATGCCAGTGCCACAAAAACCAGAGAGCATGCACAGCAAAAGTGTCTTTATCAGGCCTGATTTCTATGAGAATAAGTGCAAATGTTTATTATGCTATTAAATAGAGGCTGCTTTAGTCACAGAATGGGATGCCTCACAGCAGACTTAAGATCAGTTCAGTATATATGCACAGTTAGTTACTATAAGCAGCCTGAAAACGCTAACAAAGGCTGGATGAAAAAAAAAAATTCTCCCTGTCAGCCAGCTCCGTTTTTCCTACCTTTCCCTGGCTTTCTGTCTGTCTCCTGTCTGTCTCCTGCCTGTCTCCTGCCTGTCTCCAGCCTGTCTCCAGCCTGTCTCCAGCCTGTCTCCAGCCTGTCTCCAGCCTGTCTCCAGCCTGTCTCCAGCCTGTCTCCAGCCTGTCTCCAGCCTGTCTCCAGCCTGTCTCCAGCCTGTCTCCAGCCTGTCTCCAGCCTGTCTCCAGCCTGTCCCTGTCTGTCCCTGTCTCCAGCCTGTCTCCAGCCTGTCTAACTGCCTCAGCTACACAGCGTTCTGTCTGTCTGTCACGAATGCAATAGAGAAATGAGGAAAAGCAAGATGGCCGCCGTTAAATACCGCTGTGTGACGTCACCGGGCTTGCTGGCTGCTGATAGGCTGCATGTGACTGCCCCAGCTTGCACTGGCGCGGGATACATGTCCAGACATGTCCCGCCCGCCATCTTAGAATGCCTGTAATGTAAATGAATGGATGTTAAAGGAAAACTTCGAGTGATCGAATCGCGGGGAAATTCGGATTCGATCCGAATCGAATTTTTCCTGAAATTCGGATCGAATCCGGGTTCGTCCGGATCGATTCGCTCATCCCTAGTGAGGAGTTAAGAGGAAGTAGTTGGTGGCAACTGGATTGTTTGTGTCGATAGGTATGTTAAAGTCTCCAAAGATTATTGTTGGGATGTCATTGGTGAGAAATTGGAGAAGCCAGGCTGGGAAGTGGTCGCAAAACAAAAACAGGGCCAGGAGGGACGATAAATTAAAAGGTGATGAGAGTAAAAGCAGATGCAGTGGGCTTCAAAACAAGAGAAAGTTATTGAAGGCAAGGCAAGAGTTGTGTTAATGAAGCAGCAGTCAGACAGTAGGGACCCAACACCTCCACCTTGTTTGCTACTGGGTCTTGGAGTGTGGCTGAATTGAAGACCCCCATATGAAAGGACGGGAGGTGAAACTGCAGGGGATCAACCAGGTTTCTGTTAAAGTGATAACATACCCAGAAAAGAAGTTTAGGTTGCCGTCTTCTATCCCCGGCCCATTGCCTCAAAACAAACGGCGTTTGTTGTTTTTGCTAAAGCCTTTATTCAACAGGTAGCCGTATGATTATGAATGGCAGCCGAATGCCAATTAAAGCCGACCAACAGTCAAAAATGACTTAAGCCCGAACACAAAAGACAGCGTCACATGCATCCCCCACCCCCCAGGGAAATTTAGATTGCTGCACATAAAACTTAATTTACATTTTTCTAATGCCTGCTGTGGTAAATGTTAGAAACAAAATGGCAGCTCATGTATCCGCAGACCGCCTACAAACAGGAAGTGCTGCTGGGTTTCCTGTTACTGTGCATTGCCAGTTATGTCAGTTGAAAATGTGTTGCTGCCTGAATTCACAGGCTATAGCGCAGACTAGGATCTAGTAATCAGGCGAGTTCCTCATCGCAGCACTCGGACAAAAGGCGAGTAATCTTTTGTTATTTTTATTGGGTGGTTTTTTAATTCGCTTTTGATTTCAAATGTGACCTTTTAATTCTGCAAATTCAACAAATGACCATTTAAAATCTTTACAAATTATAAAATGTATATGCTCTGTTCAAATGTATTACGCACAACAGAGTTTCAATACAATATATATTTAATAAAATATATATTTTATATACATGGAATATAATTAAAATATTTTATAGGCCATGTTGTAAAAAATGGGTTCTTACCCCATATCACAAAACTAAAGGCTTTTAGGGATCGCTTTTGGAAACGTACATGCACAGCCTGCCTCAGACAAAGGGTCAGGGGACCCGAACCTACTGGGGCCATTCACTCCTGGTGCAATCCATATAGCTGACCATCAGGGGTGGACTGGCCATAGGGAGATCTGGAGATCAGTGGGCAGCACCGTTTTGGGGCAAGTTGAGCCGCTACCTTTTACAACCATATTCAATCCCTGCTCCCTTGGTCTCCCTCTCAGCCCCCTGTACCCAACCCCACTGTACCCAGAAGTCAAGGAACCCCCAATGTTATAGCCCCAGCATCATGGTTGGACGGGCCTCAGCAGCGATGTCTTGGGACGGCCATGGGCTGGTAAAATCCAGAGATGATCTTTGGCACCAGTCCGCCACTGGTGACCATGCTGCATCTTTCTCTATTGGTTTATCAGTAGGAGCATTGTATGTACAGGGCGTAGCTAGGGGGGACACTTCCCCCGGGTGCAGCAAGTCAGCGGGGCCCGAGAACAGGTGGGGGGGAAACCATTACTAATCTTTGCCCCGGGTGCCAGAAAGCCTGGCTACTGCTCTGGTATGTATATGTTCCAAGAGGTGGCTTAGAGGACTTCTGTTTATCTCATGTTAGATCTTTGAAAACTGGATGTACATTGAGCATTTTTTCCTTTCATAAGCTGTTGGTTGCAATACAACATACCATGTGACTATGCACCAGTAGCTCTGCTGATATTACCCAGTATGGATTTGGCTGTATATACCCAACATGTGCAGTATATAGTTGTATGTTTCTTTGCCCTCTATGTTTCAGAAAGTAAATTTGAGCATTTTTTCCTTTCATAAGCTGTTGGTTGCAATACAACATACCATGTGACTATGCACCAGTAGCTCTGCTGATATTACCCAGTATGAATTTGGCTGTATATACCCAACATGTGCAGTATATAGTTGTAGGTTCCTTTGCCCTCTACGTTTCAGAAAGTAAATTTGAAGTCTATAGTGTTTTTGTATATTACAGCATTATAAAGAACTCTCATAATTTATTTACATTTATTTGGGTAAATTAGCCTGGACAATCTCTTTAAAGCACATAAAATGCATTAAACACTTACACTCCCAGCTTTTCCAGTTTGATGTACAGCTCATCCACACGATCTTTGGTGTTAATGGAGACAGTAGTATATTCCACAGTCTCCTCGCACTCGGCTTCTCCATCTGTTGTAAGGTGTAAGCAGAGCTTTAAAATGATGCCATCATAATGCACCAAGTTCTTATAAATTTTATTTCAACCAAAACATTGTTGGATGGCATGGGAAAGGTTTTCCATAGTCTGCAAACCCTTTTGTTCGCTTTTTTTTTTTTTAAACCCGGGAGGCTTGTGGGATAAATACACCTCCCAGGTGCAGCAAGATGGCGGCATGGGCAGGTAAGGTAAGCAAGCATGCATTTTTTTTATTTTTTAAGTTTTAAAACTTAACCCTTTTGGAGTGCTTTTAACAGGGGACCAACTCATTTAGGAGTTTTGGTCCAGTTTAAATCCATACAAAACATCTGCACTTGCAGTGTAACGTGGTTCCCTGTATGCAGAAATTGCTCTCAATGGCCATACACAGGCAGTGCTAGACTTTACCTTTAAAGTAGAGGAAAAGGAGGGTCTCTCCCAGAACCAGGGACCTTTGATCTTGCCTGGATTTTTCTGTCTTATATTATATTGTAAGGTTAAAACTTAAAATGCCACTTTACCACTAAGTGGTAAAAACAACCCTTTTTTTTTTTTTAACACTAAAATAGGCGTGAACGGGTGACAATCACAATAGTCACACACTCAAGCTGCCTGCAGCAACTGCTGATTGGGCTGGTGGGGTATTCTAACAGTGCTGAATCTTGGCAGCTGTAGATTTAATGGATTTAATGGGTAATTCCACTTTCTTTCAAAGGCATTTTTAAAAGTGCCCATTGTGTGCCAAAAGGATGTCTTTGTGCTGAACTGTGTTATAAAAGAAACCGTTTTCTCTATAATAGGTTTACCTTATCAACTGCACACCAACTGGTGCGTTTGGTGTACGAACAGAGACTTCCCTTGCCAGTAGAAGGATTCTAGGATTTGTAGGCAAAAACTATACTAAGGGCTTTAGTCAAGGCCAGTCCCACTTTAGCAACACACAAAAATGTGGAAACCGCATGTGGATAAGTAAATCTACTGGTATGCGAGAACAATCCTAACGTTAGGTGCTCCAGATCCCATCTTGCATGAAAGTACAGAGCCGCTCCCACCCGCCCATTCAAGAAAATGGGCGGTGGGAGCACGTGGACCCGGGGGATGCGGCTTTGTGCTTTCACCGCGGCAGCCACATGGAGACCAGGATAAGATAAGGGGTAGGGTGGCAGAGCACTTTTTGACCGATATTGCGTTTTAAGGGCAACAATTCCAAATAGGGGTTCTTCACAAAAAAGACCTGGGAATTTTCTTCAGGGCAATGTGGTCACTTTCAACTTTCACTAACCTGTAACCGAGGACATTGTTACAACGTCGGACTCCTTTCCAGGTTCACTCTCTCCGTAGGCGTTGCGGGCTCGTACACGGAATTGGTAACGTTCACTTGGCACCAATCCCTCACTCACATGATAGGAAGTATTGGCGCACACGTCTGTCAGAAGCTTCCAACAATTCTCTCCAACGTGCTTCACTTCAATTCTATAGCTCAGTACAGCACTGCCACCATCATAGCAGGGCCCTGACCAGGAGAGGGTGAGCGATGATGACTGCAGAGAGGAGATGAGGGGCTTTCCTGATGGAGGGGAGGGGTGATCTGCATGTAAACAAAAAACAAAATTTACATTTAGAAACCTATGGGGGAAACCAAACAAGAAGCAGTTGTGTAGTGGCTATGTTCATACCTGTCAGTTTGCGGGGTGCGTTTTTCAGCAGGAATTGCATTTTGCGCTTGCGTCTGCGTTTTTTTTTTTTTTTTTTAAAGCCCTGTTGCCCTGCCTTCTTGTCTATTGAATACTATTAAAGTCTATGGGGTCGCAAAAGTTACTAGTCTAAAGAGACTCCAGGGATGTCTAAGTTCCACTCCTTGGACCCTCCCAAATTGGTGTAAAGCCCACAGGGTGGCACAATATACTCCCCTTCTCCCGGAACCTTCGCCACATCCCCAATCACCTCTAGCCACTTTCCTGGCCTTTGTGAATGGGCAGCATGGGCACGCCAAGGCTAGAAGGTGAGTAGGGGGACGCGGCTGACTTCCTTTTGAGTCGAAGAGAGGTAAGTGGAAGCAAGCACACCGCTCAGCCAATCAGCGCACACTTGCTTTTGTTGAGTCTGCTCCGTGGGAGCGATAGGAAGTCGAGTGTATGGAGAAACATGGGAAGATACACACAGCATGGCATCCCAATTCAGGATGTCCCCCCTGCCCTCTAAAACTAACACACATGAAAATTAAATTCCTGTGAGTTCCTGTGGAACAGAACCCAGGATTTTGACAAAACCTATTCACCTAAAGGGGCCACAACAAAACCAAGGAAAAACGCAAACCATTTACTGCAGAAAAGCTTTAAACTTAATACCTTATATATGCTTTTATGTAAATGCAGATGTCAGATGGCTAGGGATTCAGTGGGAGGAAATGGACAGGAGGGAGTCAGGAGAAAAGGTGAGCAGAGGTGAGGTGAGGCAGGAAGAGGCTAGGGCCGAGCAGAGGTGAAGTGGGAAAATTGTGGTTGGTAGAGGCGAATAGACCTGATGAGGGCTGAAGAGAGAAGAACAGAGGTGAGGTGGGGGTAAGGCAGGAAAATGTGAGCTGAGAAGTCATTGCGAGACAAGCTGATGTAATGTGGGCTGAGGAGAGGGGTTCAGTGGGAAAATCTGATTTGGGCCGAGGTGTGGTTGGTAGAGGTGAAGCGAGTAGACCTGATGAGGGCTGAAGAGAAACAAGCAGAGGTGAGAAGAAGTGGGTAGGGGTGAGAAAATGTGAGCTGAGGTGTGATTACAAGATAAGTAAAAGGTGATGTGGGCTGAGGAGAGCAAAAGTGAAGTGGAAAGAAGTGGCGGGAAAAGGTGAAGTGCGGTTGGAAGAGGTGACATGAAAGTAGGTAGGGGTGAAGTGGGAAAATCTGAGGCTGGCTGCGAAGTGGTTGTTAGAAGCAAGTAGACGTGATGAGGGCTGAAGAGAGACGAGCAGATGTGAAGTGGGGGTAAGGCGGGTGAAAATATGAGCTATGGTGTGACTGCAAGTCAAGCAGATGTGATGTGGGCCGAGAACAGGAACGCAAAGGTGAAGTGGGCGGGAAAAGGTGAAGAGAGTAGATGTAATGTGGGCTGAGAAGAGGGGTGCAGAGGTGAGGGAGAAGTAAGGTGGGAAAAGTAAGCAGGGGTGATGTGGGCTGAGGTGTGGTGGTTAGAGGTGAAGCGAGTATACCTGATGAGGGCTGAAGAGAGACGAGTAGAGGCAAGGTGGGGATAAGAAAATGTGGGCCGAGATGTGATTGCAAGATAAGTAGAGGTGGCGGGAAAAGGTGAAGTGTGGTTGGAAGAGGCGACATGAAAGTTGGCAGGGGTGAAGTGGGAAAATGTGAGGTGGGCCGAGATGTGGTTAGCCCACCTCACATTTTCCCACTTCACCCCTGCCAACTTTCATGTCGCCTCTTCCAACCGCACTTCACCTTTTCCCGCCACCTCTACTTATCTTGCAATCACATCTCGGCTCACATTTTCTTATCCCCACCCGCTTCTTCCCACCTTGCCTCTACTCGTCTCTCTTCAGCCCTCATCAGGTATACTCGCTTCACCTCTAACCACCACACCTCAGCCCACATCACCCCTGCTTACTTTTCCCACCTTACTTCTCCCTCACCTCTGCACCCCTCTTCTCAGCCCACATTACATCTACTCTCTTCACCTTTTCCCGCCCACTTCACCTTTGCGCTCCTGTTCTCAGCCCACATCACATCTGCTTGTCTTGCAAAGGTGAAGTGGGCGGGAAAAGGTGACATGGGTACATGTAATGTGGGCTGAGAGGAGGAGTGCATAGGTGAGGCAGGGAGAAGTAATGTGGGAAAAGTAGGCAGGGGAAAATTTGAGGTGGGCTGAGGTGTGGTTGTTAGAGGTGAAGCGAGTAGACCCGATGAGGGCTGAAGAGAGAAGTAGAGGTGATGTGGGCTGGGGAGAGCAAAAGTGAAGTGGAAAGAAGTGGCAGGAAAAGGTGAAGTGCGGTTGGAAGAGGTGACATGAAAGTAGGCAGGGGGGAAGTGGGAAAATGTGAGGTGGGCTGCGAAGTGGTTGTTAGAAGCAAGTAGACGTGATGAGGGCTGAAGAGAGACGAGCAGATGTGAAGTGGGGGTAAGGCAGGTGAAAATATGAGCTATGGTGTGACTGCAAGTCAAGCAGATGTGATGTGGGCTGAGAACAGGAGCGCAAAGGTGAAGTGGGCGGGAAAAGATGAAGAGAGTAGATGTAATGTGGGCTGAAAAGAGGGGTGCAGAGGTGAGGGAGAAGTAAGGTGGGAAAAGTAAGCAGGGGTGATGTGGGCTGAGGTGTGGTTGTTAGAGGTGAAGCGAGTATACCTGATGAGGGCTGAAGAGAGACGAGTAGAGGCAAGGTGGGAAGAAGCAGGTGGGGATAAGAAAATGTGGGCCGAGATGTGATTGCAAGATAAGTAGAGGTGGCGGGAAAAGGTGAAGTGTGGTTGGAAGAGGCGACATGAAAGTTGGCAGGGGTGAATTGGGAAAATGTGAGGTGGGCCGAGATGTGGTTGGCAGAAGCAAGTAGACGTGATGAAAGCTGAAGAGAGACGAGCAGAGGTGAAGTGGGGGTAAGGCAGGTGAAAATATGAGCTAAGGTGTGGCTGCAAGACAAGCAGATGTGATGTGGGCTGAGAACAGGAGCGCAGTCACACCTTAGCTCATATTTTCACCTGCCTTACCCCCACTTCACCTCTGCTCGTCTGTCTTCAGCTTTCATCACGTCTACTTGCTTCTGCCAACCACATCTCGGCCCACCTCACATTTTCCCACTTCACCCCTGCCAACTTTCATGTCGCCTCTTCAACCACACTTCACCTTTTCCCGCCACCTCTACTTATCTTGCAATCACATCTTGGCTCACATTTTCTTATCCCCACCTTGCCTCTACTCGTCTCTCTTCAGCCCTCATCAGGTATACTCGCTTCGCCTCTAACCACCACACCTCAGCCCACATTACATCTACTCTCTTCACCTTTTCCCGCCCACTTCACCTTTGCACTC
Source organism: Gastrophryne carolinensis (assembly GCA_027917425.1). Classification (NCBI taxonomy): domain Eukaryota; kingdom Metazoa; phylum Chordata; class Amphibia; order Anura; family Microhylidae; genus Gastrophryne; species Gastrophryne carolinensis. Next base: position 14,174,698 of record CM051243.1, read on the forward strand.
CTGTTCTCAGCCCACATCACATCTGCTTGTCTTGCAAAGGTGAAGTGGGCGGGAAAAGGTGACATGGGTACATGTAATGTGGGCTGAGAGGAGGAGTGCATAGGTGAGGCAGGGAGAAGTAATGTGGGAAAAGTAGGCAGGGGAAAATTTGAGGTGGGCTGAGGTGTGGTTGTTAGAGGTGAAGCGAGTAGACCCGATGAGGGCTGAAGAGAGACAAGCAGAGGTGATGTGGGCTGGGGAGAGCAAAAGTGAAGTGGGAAGGGGTGGTGGGAAAAGGTGAAGTGTGGCTGAAGAGGGTACATGAAAGTAGGCAGGTGTGAAGTGGGGAAAAAAGGGAGGTGGACAGATGTAATTGGTAGAGGCGAGTAGACATGATGAGGGCTGAAGAGAGACGAGCAGAGGTGAGGTGGGAAGAAGTGAGTGGGGGGTGAGAAAATGTGAGCTGAGGTGTGATTACAAGATAAGTAGAGGTGATGTGGGCTGAGGAGAGCAAAAGTGAAGTGGAAAGAAGTGGGGGGGGGGGGGGAGGTGAAGTATGGTTGGAAGAGGTGACATGAAAGTAGGCAAGGGTGAAGTGGGAAAAAGTGAGGTGGGCTGCGAAGTGGTTGGTAGAGGCGAGTAGACGTGATGAGGACTGAAAAGAGACGAGCAGAGGTGAGGTGCGATTGCAAGATAAGTAGAACTGATGTGTGTTTAGTAGAGCAAAAGTGAAGTGGGCGGGAAAAGGTGAAGTGCGGTTGGAAGAGGTGACATGAAAGTAGGCCGGGGTGAAGTGGGAAGAAAGTGAGGCTCGTAGAGGTGCGGTTGGAAGAGCTAAACTGAGTAGATGTGATGTGGGCTGAGAAGAGGAGAGCAGAGGTGAGGCAGGAAGAAGTGAAGTGAGAAAAGTAGGCAGGAGTGAAGTTGATAAAAAAATGTAGGTGGACTTAGCCCACATCGCATCTACTCATCTTACCTCTTCTGACTCCTAAGTCCACCTACATTTTTTTTTTATCAACTTCACTCCTGCCTACTTTTCTCACTTCACTTCTTCCTGCCTCACCTCTGCTCTCCTCTTCTCAGCCCACATCACATCTACTCATCTTACCTCTTCTGACTCCTGAGGAGAGCAGAGGTAAGGCAGTAAAAGGCGAGATGGAAATCAATGGACAGGGGTGAGGCAGGGAAAGGGTGAGGTGGACTGAGGTGAGGTAGAAGAGGTGACAGGGTGTGATAAAGTGGGCCAAGATAAACAGGGCATAGGGGAGACAGGAAGAGGAGAGAGAGATGGCAGGGAAAAAAGTCTGGAAGAGTTGGGATACGTAGAGTTTAGTCAGGCAAGGGAGGTGGGCAGAGGTAAGGCGAGGTGAGCACAGTTGGGTAAAGGTAGGCAGAGGTGCAGGGGCCCACAACTGACAGCAGCACAAGCTGCATACGGTCGGGCCTCAGGTTGTGTATTCCTGGTCTAATCCATTGATAAACCAATACTCAGACACCCATTTGGTGGCCAGCTTTAGACTCCTTTCCATTTTGCAACCTCCAATCATAAGAGTTTGAGTGGGAGCACCCAGAGTTGGCGTATAGCTTCTCATCCAGTGGGAGCACCCAAAACAAAAGGAAGATATACACGTTCTGTTTTATGTCTATAATTAAAACCATTGATTAAACTGTTTCCCAGGCAGATTCATTGTAGAAAACTGAAATGAATAAAAAACATGCAACCGCCTGGAGGACAGAGGAGGAGTTGATTTATGACTGACAAGTATCAAAGCATAATACTTTATGTATGATCACAATACTGTAATTGGCATGAGCACGCTACCTACACTGCATGACGCTGCAGCAGCCCGAGGGGAGGGATACATTTTATACTCATGCTACAGCAGATCAGTAAAGGACGTACATTTAGGGTGGGCCAATCATAGAAAATAATTCATACTCTCTTGGTTTCAGGCCCTTTACTGTCCTACCCGGTTTCCCTGAAAATTAGACCTACCCTGAAATAAGCCCTAGTAAGTTCTTGCTAATACATGAAATATAAGCCCAGCCCCATAAAAAAATCCCTAGTTACAATTCATAATCCAGCTGCCGGGCTTCAGCAGAGGGATGTAAAAGGAGGGCCAGGGCACGCCGCCGCTGTAAAAGGAGGGCCAGGGCACGCCGCCGCTGTAAAAGGAGGGCCAGGGCACGCCGCCGCTGTAAAAGGAGGGCCAGGGCACGCCGCCGCTGTAAAAGGAGGGCCAGGGCACGCCGCCGCTGTAAAAGGAGGGCCAGGGCACGCCGCCGCTGTAAAAGGAGGGCCAGGGCACGCCGCCGCTGTAAAAGGAGGGCCAGGGCACGCCGCCGCTGTAAAAGGAGGGCCAGGGCACGCCGCCGCTGTAAAAGGAGGGCCAGGGCACGCCGCCGCTGTAAAAGGAGGGCCAGGGCACGCCGCCGCTGTAAAAGGAGGGCCAGGGCTCGGCGCCGCTGTAAAAGGAGGGCCAGGGCACCTCGGCGCCGCTGTAAAAGGAGGGCCAGGGCACCTCGGCGCCGCTGTAAAAGGAGGGCCAGGGCACCTCGGCGCCGCTGTAAAAGGAGGGCCAGGGCACCTCGGCGCCGCTGTAAAAGGAGGGCCAGGGCACCTCGGCGCCGCTGTAAAAGGAGGGCCAGGGCACCTCGGCGCCGCTGTAAAAGGAGGGCCAGGGCACCTCGGCGCCGCTGTAAAAGGAGGGCCAGGGCACCTCGGCGCCGCTGTAAAAGGAGGGCCAGGGCACCTCGGCGCCGCTGTAAAAGGAGGGCCAGGGCACCTCGGCGCCGCTGTAAAAGGAGGGCCAGGGCACCTCGGCGCCGCTGTAAAAGGAGGGCCAGGGCACCTCGGCGCCGCTGTAAAAGGAGGGCCAGGGCACCTCGGCGCCGCTGTAAAAGGAGGGCCAGGGCACCTCGGCGCCGCTGTAAAAGGAGGGCCAGGGCACCTCGGCGCCGCTGTAAAAGGAGGGCCAGGGCACCTCGGCGCCGTAAAGGAGGGCCAGGGCACCTCGGCGCCGTAAAGGAGGGCCAGGGCACCTCGGCGCCGTAAAGGAGGGCCAGGGCACCTCGGCGCCGTAAAGGAGGGCCAGGGCACCTCGGCGCCGTAAAGGAGGGCCAGGGCACCTCGGCGCCGTAAAGGAGGGCCAGGGCACCTCGGCGCCGTAAAGGAGGGCCAGGGCACCTCGGCGCCGTAAAGGAGGGCCAGGGCACCTCGGCGCCGTAAAGGAGGGCCAGGGCACCTCGGCGCCGTAAAGGAGGGCCAGGGCACCTCGGCGCCGTAAAGGAGGGCCAGGGCACCTCGGCGCCGTAAAGGAGGGCCAGGGCACCTCGGCGCCGTAAAGGAGGGCCAGGGCACCTCGGCGCCGTAAAGGAGGGCCAGGGCACCTCGGCGCCGTAATGGAGGGCCATGGCACGTCGCCGCTGTAAAAGGAGGGCGAGGTAAGCTTGTCTCTTGGGACTGTAATGTCTGATGTTGCTGGCTTTTTCCCAGTCTGCCTACATGCCGGGCACATGGGGGAATCCCCCACTGCCAGCCGGCTCTATGCATATGCTATATTGGAGCTGCTGTACTGCCACCACCATCTTGTCAGCTGCCAGACGGCAATAAGACATCCCCTGAAAATAAGCCCTAGCACCTATTTTTGGAGCAAAAATTAATTTCAGACCGTTCTTATTTCCAGGGAAACACGGTAGCCGATACACGAGCAGCTTTGCATGCTCCGTAGGACTGTGAAGAGGCGAGTTTCTTTGGCCGATCTAGGGGGTTTCACACAGCGGGGCATCCCCCAATCGGGGTGCCCCAGGGGAATGGACCAAAACCCAGGGTAGTCACAAATGCTGGGTTTTGGTCCACTTTACAGTCATGGCTTGAAACCAGGGAAGTGCCAAACTGTTAAAGTGGTTGTAGTACCCGTATTTAGCACAAGATGGCAGCAGTAGCAACAGGCCATAGAAAACCATTAGGCCACATACTTTAATGGGGGGGGGGGGGGTGTATTCTAGAAATATAAGGAGGTATGGTTAATAATCAGAGCAGAATGTTTGAGTAGCAATCTAGAGGATAATCATTGGTTAAATGCAACTGACCAGCACGTCTGGCATTTTTCTGAACATGTGACTGAAGGTTTCGGAAGGTAGTTAGAAGGTATATATGGGAAAGACCATGTAACAATTGTTCTATACAACTTGGATTGTCTGGAGCAGTGAGAAGAGAAGAAAAAGAAGGAGAGGAGAAGAAGGAGAGGAGAAGAAGGAGAGGAGAAGAAGGAGAGGAGAAGAAGGAGAGGAGAAGAAGGAGAGGAGAAGAAGGAGAGGAGAAGAAGGAGAGAAGAAGAAGGAGAGAAGAAGAAGGAGAGAAGAAGAAGAAGAGAGAAGAAGAGAGAAGAGGAGAGAAGAGGAGAGAAGAGGAGAGAAGAGGAGAGAAGAGGAGAGAAGAGAGCAGCACCTGTAAAGAACATCTGGAGCTAGCCAGTGAGTGTAAGCCCCAATGGGAATCCCTGGGAGGAGGTCTTGACTGCCCACAGACATGAATGGGATCAGCGGGCTACTACTTGGCTGTGAAGCAGGATTTGGCCGTGTACGTTGGAACGGTGTATTGTTGCTGTACTTGTGCCGTCGTTGAAGACGTTAATAAAGAGGAACTCTGCTTGCATCCATTGGAGGGGTGTATCGAAGTTGCATAGCGAGTACAGACCTCTCTTGTGGTTGAGCCCCCAACACCCTACCCACACCAACACATTTAGGACATCCTGGGCCCAGAAGAACCTGCTCGCTGCTGTCCTCACCATCACCAGGTGTGCGAGGGCAATAATAATCGATTATACCGGATATAATTAAAAATAAAAAACTAACCAACAATGGTCAATGTAGTATGGTGCTGGGTGCTTCCAGTCTGGTCTTGAACGCAGAGGGTATAAGCTCCACCGTCGCTCTCGCACACTTCGTTAATCAGCAGGCGACTTTCTGTGTTTGTCTTATGTATGGACATGCGAGGACTCTCAACAATCTGCAAAGTAATAGCACAGAAATTTAAAGTTAGGAAAATATAGAAATTGTGTATGGGTCAAAATTTAAGGGACCCCTAGTGATATAAACATGGAGGCAGCCATTCACCGACTTTGACCATAAATAGTCCTGGGTTTTTACGGCCCAGTCAGCCCATGACCAGCTCATGACATCCCTGAAGCTCCCGAGTCATTTAAGGCTGAGGCTATAACATTGCAGGGAAAGGTCAAGAGCAGAGGGTGGATATGGCCAACTCAGCAGTACTGAATCTTTCATATTGTAGGGACATATGTGGCAGGGGTGGGTATGCCCCGCTTACAGCCGTGATGCAGCAGCTAAAGCATTGGGACAGAGCATAGACTGCAGTTTATTAGCTTAGAGGGGACAACGAGGCCAGGTACAGGGATGCTGGGAAGGAGACTAGGGAGCCAAGATTTGGATGGGGCGTTAAAAGCAGCAGTCCAACCAGCCCCAGTACATTCATCCATACAGATCTATGACTAAGGGCTGACAGAATACCCGAAACGCGTCAGAAGGTCTTGTATGTTTTGTGTCACTCTGGGACTACCTTTGCATTTTAGCACTGCTTTTTGATAATTTTTTGGAGATGATTTTAATATTTTTTTATTAAAGACTTAACATTTTTAAGGAGTGCGGACCCACTCTCTTCAGCCCCAGTACATTGCAGGCCACCCAGATTTCTCCCAGGTTTCCCTATGGCCAGTCCGCCATTGCTGACCACTTGTGGATCATAGTATTTGGCCTGTAACATGCCACACAATTTATCAGCACAATTATTCATGGGTAGTGGATCACCAAGCATTCCTGGTCAGTGGTGGACTGGGGCCAAAAATCAGCCCTAGATTTTACCGGCCCCAGGCATCGTTGATGAGCCCCCAACCATGATGTCAGGGCCATTGCATTGGGGCTGGTGTTTCTTGGCTTGTGGGTACAGTGGGACTGGGTACAGGGAGCCGAGAGGGAGACTAAGGGGGCAGGGATAGAATGTGGGTGTTAAAAGCAGCAGCCCAACTGGCCCCAAAGCAGTGCGGCCCACCAGGCAATGTCCCATGTCTCCCTATAACCAGTCTGCCCCTGTTTCTGGTGTAAAAGATCAGCAATGTAGCACTCTTTGGCCCTGGATGGGCCTGGCTGGCCTGGTGCTTTCACACAAATCAGATGCTGTAGAAATAATGGGTACCGACGAGCCCCATCGGTAAAGGCCCATTAAGTCCTTACAGCCCTGATGGAGGATTGCTCCACCCTGCACAACACTATAGTCATACCAGGAAGAGCTCGCACTTTGCTTAACATACCGCTTTCTTGTTGCGCACCCATGATGCAGCCAATGGGGGGGTTCCCTGGATCATACAGCGTAACTCTGCCGGACTGCCTTTTTTCACTTCCAAGCGGGAAACTCCACCGAAGATTCTCAGACTGTCTCCTGTGGGAGGTAAAGAGAAAATGGGGTGTTCAAGAGAGCGCTGAAAGGATCTGAGCTGCTGCCTAGAACAAGGGGTCAAACCTTATTGAACAAAGTGGAGGACAAGACCAAAACCGTACTTAGAGCACCCCAAAAAGAGGTAGATCCTTGTTGGGAATTGGTTTAGGCGCGCTTGAAGGACGTGTCAGAAATTATGATCTGTCTGGCCGGGGACATATGGAATATCCTCGCAGGACAGATTATTTTCTGATATATTGATATATCTGCCAGGCTGAATGAAGTGAGCTGCTAGCAGAAATTTGTTTTAAAACACAAAGTATTTAAATAATGCCAAAAAATGATACAATATATCTATGTCTACTTAATCAGTTAATCAGAAGAGTGATTTGTTCAGGCACTTACCGCCGTGGCCCGGGGGTTCGTAACCCTCCCTGGGCCTCTGAAGGAATAGCTCTCTGGTAAGTGCTGCACTGCAATGTTGGTTGTGCTTATAGGCGTCTGGTTGTGCTTGTAATCCTTAAATGGATTGGTGGCTTGCTTCAGTCTCCAAAAGTGCTTTAATGTGCTTTAATGTCCAGGTTATATGGAGAATGCTTTAGTCGAGCAGACTTGTAATAAGAACACCTCTGCTGATCACCCCCTTTAGCACAGCCAGGCTTCTCCTGGGGGACCACGAGAACAGGACAAAGCTATCAAAATAATTCTACTAATTTAAATGTTACCTTAAAGGTAGGAATACTAAGGCGATAACCATGGGGTAAAATCAAGGGGCATAAAGGGATTCATGCTTTAAAAAGCTATGTATAGTTAATGATTTTTAAACATCCCCTTTATACCCTTAACTGTCCTTTGTTGCAGCAAATACTATTGAAATATACAGCCACTGCTGCAGAGGACGACTCTCAGCGGACCTACATTTGTTCAACACAGCAGCTGTAGAAATCCCATCACTTCTTACGTTTCCCTATTGTCTAAGCTGGGACACTTCACAGAACACTAGATCACCGTTTCTCAACCTGCTATACACGTACCCCGGGGGTACACTGCAGTGTTCCAGGGCAAACCTTCAGGGGGTGTCTGCCTGGTCTGGTATGATAAAGCAAGATGGGATTAGGACTTGTAAAAAAGTGCCAAGAAGCCTATGGCCTACTTATTTTGGCACTTTTTATAATGAATCACCTTCTTTGGGGTACTTGTTTGGAACTTCTTGTCGCTAGGTGGTACTTGGCGTGAAAAGGTTGAGACCCACTGAACTAGATCATGATAAACAAAATAAATTAAGCAATATACTGCTCAACTATAGTGAGCGCTTCAAGAAGGTCTGGGGTTCCTGGAAATGTAGAACCTGCATTTGACAGAGATGAGGGGGAATTGACTAGACCTAATGAAAAAAAAAAAAAGCGACATTTTTTTGTATTATATTAATGGCTTTTCTAGATGTCAGAGGTCACGTCTTAAGACTTTGTGTACCTATACCCAGATAGGACGTTTATGTGACTGCCTTCTATCCCCAAGCCCAGTGCCCCAAAACAAATGGTGTTTCTTTACTAAAGCCTCTGCCCAATATTCATAAGAACACTAGCCAGGTGAAGTATGATGTTTGAATGTCTGTGCAGCAGCAACCCCCTGGTGCTTTCCAGCGGCAATACATTCAGTTACGAGCTAAACTGCTACATGAGGGGTGTGTGGCATTTTAGCTTGTAGTGCTTTCAGATTTATTGCAGTTATAACTTATAAGGCTGACTTTCAATGCTGGACTGTGTGTAACTTGGAGAACACCGGGGGGGAGAACACCGGGGGGGAGAACACCGGGGGGGGGAACACCGGGGGGGGGGAACACCGGGGGGGGGGAACACCGGGGGGGGGGGAACACCGGGGGGGGGGGAACACCGGGGGGGGGGAACACCGGGGGAGAACACCGGGGGAGAACACCGGGGGAGAACACCAGGGGAGAACACCAGGGGAGAACACCAGGGGAGAACACCAGGGGAGAACACCAGGGGAGAACACCAGGGGAGAACACCAGGGGAGAACACCAGGGGAGCTGCTGTTTTTAGGAATATTGGACAAAGGCTTTAATCCAAAAAGAAACCGGCCATTTTGGGGCACTGGCCTGGAGGTAGAAGGGGAGGACAACCCTCCTTTTTGGGTATAGGATCAATTTAAAGTGGACCAACACCCTCCCCTGATCGGCCCGGGAATCTATAAGATTCCTGGACCCGATCTGGGTGCCCCGCTGTGTGAAACCCCCCCAGATCCCCGAGATCCACCTGATCCTCGTTCCAGCGGTGCATGCGTGGGCCGCCTCCCGCGCATCCCTCTAGCAGGGCGCGCACCCGCGCTCAGCTCATCCGTCGCTGCCTCGCCTTGTCCGTCGGCGGCGATTGGACGAGCGAGTCACGTGGGAGCGGGGTCAGGTGAGTTTTCGGGGGTTTCACACAGCGGGGCACCCACGATCGGGGTGCCCCGCGGAAGTGGACCAATTCCTAGGATAGTCAAAATCCTGGGTGTTGGTCCACTTTAAGTTCACATATGACAAGTCCTGGCTGTGTACAGTCTTATTACTATTTTAAAACATACAAATCTGTACAGAAATAGACAAAGACTGTAAGCTTGCAAGGGCAGGGCTCTCTTTCTTATTGTCTCCTGTGCTCACAACACTTGGTTTAAACCTTGTGGCATCTAATTTTGTATTGTTCCCTGTACTATTTGTTTTACCCTGTCTGTAATCATACCTGGTAATGCGCTACGGAAGATGATGGTGCTATATAAATGAAATTTAAAGTGAACAAAATATCCCATTCTAAAAGGATTCCAGGGCGGGCTGCTGGCTTCTCTCTGGGGCATCCTGGATTGGGATGCCCTGCTGTGTGAACTCCTCCCCCCCCCCCCCCCCCCCCCAGTTCACCCATAACTCATGGCTCCAACGGTTCATGTGTGGGCTCTCATATGTCATTCGTCATTTGGCTGGTGGCTCTCATTATTTTGAATGCGGCATAGAAAGGTGAGCTTTTATGGGCAAACTGGGGGGTTTCACACAGCCGGGAACCTTTTCAATTCAGGATGCTCCGGGGGCACGGAACAAAACCTGGGAAAGTCAAATTCACAGGTTTTGTTTTGCTTTAAGGTAAGTGCTAGGATGACTAAAAGAACTGTTAATAGGTATTGTTTTTTCTTTTTTCCAGAAGTACAAATAGGGGAGCTTGTGGCCCCCATACAGGGCAGTTTCTAGGCGACATAGCACTCAAATTGACAGATTTTTTTCGTATCTGCATTATCTGTTCGTGGAAATGGGCCATTAGTCATCAGTCCTATCCGACAAATGGTTTTCTTACACGTTTGTACGTCACTAGTCTAGAATGCTCTTTGAGACATTAAAGGCCTTTGGAGCAACATTAAAAGGAACATTGATCAAAGGCTTTTGTCCAACAGCAGACCTCCTGCTGACACTTCTTGATGGCATCCTTGATAAGACTCCAAAAACAAGGAGGTCTGTATGAAAATCTGTCAAAATACCTTTTGATCCAATTGATGGATCTTCTGTTGCTCATCAATAATAGGAAATTAAAGGGAGGGGGTGGCAGTTGCTCAGACCAATTTATATCTAACCTGGGTGGTGCACGTTAGAGCAATTAGGATACACAAGTCTAAAAGGGGCCACAGCACTCAGCCCTGTTAGCTCACAGCCAAACTCATAACCTGTTCCTAAATCTGGTTAGAAACCAGGACTCGGTCACACACATCTGCAGTATGCCGAAGCTGCACCCCCAAATGCCAAGGTGCCTCTATAAAGGTGCAGTCCTAACTAGGAGGGACATCCAATGCAATAAATTGGGGGTAGCTTACCTGAGGTTGTGCTATAACCTCAAGGGCAGAACTTGGGGAGGAAAGGGTTGAAAGCCTTGCAGTACAGCTTCAGATCCCCCACCCCATGTGCTTGCACAAAGTCAAAGGAAACAAAAGAGGGGTGACAGCCGCTCAGCCCAATTTATAACTATGCTGGGAGCACATGGGATGTGGGGTCTGAAGCGGTTCTGCAAGGCTTTTGACCCTTCCACCCCATGTGTTGCACTTGAAGTTACAGGGCAGCCTCAGGCAAGCCGTTTCCAATTTATTTAGTGCATTGTATGTCCCAATGGGGCTCTCAGAGATTAGAGTTAGGACTGCATCTCACAGAGGCACCTTGGCGCTTGGTGGTGCATCTTCAGCTACTTCTGTGACTGAGCCTCTGTTTTTAACCAGATTTATAGCCCAATTATAGGTCTGGCTGCTAATGGGGTTGAGTGCTGTGGTCCCTTTAAAGTGGACCAACACCCTCCCGTGATCGGCCCGGGAATCTATAAGATTCCCGGACCGATCAGCTCCCTGACTGCGGGGCCCCCCAGAAACCCCCCAGAAACCCCTAAATCCCTACCTGCTCCTTGATCCAGCGGCGCCCGCCGCCACAGCCTCCCGCGCGTCCCTCTAGCAGGACGCGCACCCGCGCCGGCCGTTTGTGAATGGCCGGCACGGGCACGCGCCCTGTAAGAGTGACGCGCGGGAGGAGGCGGCGGGCGCGCTCTCTTGTCCGTCGCTGCCTCCCGCTTGTCCGTCGGAGGGGATTGGCTGCAGCGGTCACGTGGGAGCGGGGAGAGGTGAGTTTTTGGGGGGTTTCACACAGCGGGGCACCCCCGATCGGGGTGCCCCACCGAAGTGGACCAAAACACAGGATAGTCAAAATCCTGGGTGTTGGTCCACTTTAAGACTTGCTCATCAATAATGCTATTTATTAACAAGAGAGAAACTTCAACGAAACTCACTAAAGCCAACCATTTTCTGTCACTTGTAATGGCCCATTTCCATATACGGACAATATGAGTGAGCGAACGAATGTACAACTTATATGCGACAGATGATTTTTGCTCAGGCGGAGAGGATTTGTCGGCTAATTGTTAGATAGAAGGCTAGTTCATGAGATTGCTCGTGTTGTGCTCTCCTTGTCCTGTTTGTGCTCGATTCCTATTTCCACATGTCAAAGCAACGAACGAGTAATTTTACATCAGCCAAAACAATACACTGCTCTGCCAATGAACAAATTCTCAGTCCTTGCTCCATCGCAATGTGCATTTCTATGGCTCCATTTCAGTCTTGGCTTTTTAGGACTACTGAACTTGTCCAGCTTAAAGGGACTGTCAGTGTGAATACATACTTACCTTTTCCCCTCCTGCAGTGGCCTTCACCTGGTCCACTGCTCAAAAACTAACAGGTTAGCGCAAAAGGAAAAGAGTTCACTGGAAGTTACTGAGTAATATATTAGACTTTCTCAATGGAAGGTGGATAAAAGTCGCAGCTCCTGACAGGTAGCATGGGCAGAAGAGCAGAAAGCAACTCTTTGCCTGGAATGTCCCTTTAAAGCGGACCAACACCCAGGGGGATCGGCCCGGGAATCTATAAGATTCCCAGGCCAATCAGATCCCTCCCCGCGGGGCATCCGAAATCGGGATGTCCCGCAGGGTGAAACCCCTCAGGAAGCCCACAATCCTACCTTTTCCACGTTCCACCAGCGCATGCGCGACCGCCGCCGCCTCCCTCGCGTCCCTCTAGCAGGGCGCGCTCCCGCGCCGGCCGTTTGTGAATGGCCGGTGCGGGTGCGCTCCCTGTAAGAGGAACGTGCGGGAAGCGGCAGCGGACGCGCTCTGCTTGTCCGTCGGCGGGGATTGGCTGCAGCGGTCACGTGGGAGTGGGGAGAGGTGAGTTTTCGGGGCTTTCTGGCGGGGGTTTCACACAGCGGGGCACCCCCGATCGGGGTGCCCCACCGAAGTGGACCAAAACCCAGGATAGTCAAAATCCTGGGTGTTGGTCCACTTTAAAGCTAAAATGTCACCATTTGTCACAGTTTGTCCAGGGAACAGGGGTGGTATACAGGTTAGTTACTACAGAGTCGGAGGGATTACAGCATCTTACCCGACTTGTGAGGTTTCCTTTTTGGCGAGACTGGATCTGAAAGAGAAAGACAAGGTTACTCGTAGTTTCCAATGGAGCAAACCTCCCAAGTGTTCCGGATTTGGAGGGACTGTCCCTCTTGAGTCCATGTCCTTCATTGTTCTTATTTGCCCCTCTGAGATGTAACATGCAGATCAGCATCAATAAAGGATTAATTTGCCTATTTAAAGTGTTTCTATTGTTGTAAATATTACACCCCCATCTCCTATCCATCCCTAAATGAGGGGCGTGGCCTAATTTAACAAATGTCCCTCTTTCCCACCCCGAAAAGTTGGTAGGTATGAATAGACCTTTTCTAGAACATAGCAAGATTCCTGGCCACTGCCTGGCATCGGCATCAGTCAAACGAAATGCTTTAGATCAGAACAAAATCCAGGACCTTTCCCCGGTCCTACAGCGCATGTGTGGGCTCTTGTCCAATCAGTGCCGTATGCTGTACATATGCATGATCGGCAATACAGCTCTGTTTAGACACCAAGATCAGCAACAGGGACTAGTCGTATCCCCAGTTTTCCTGGGGCAGTTTTCCTGGGCACGCTCCTGCCCCAGCATACTGTATCTGAATGACCCAGATATACTGGGATTCAGCCGCATAGTGTACTTTGCTGTGGGAACCAGGAAAAATGTGAGTTGCCTCACACAGGGTGGCATCCCACTTTGGGATTCCCCAGAGCAAGGCCAATTTTAGACTCCAGGGACGGGCTGGGACTGTGTCAGACTGGACTATCTTGGGCCCACCAATGGGCGCTTCCCACAGTTACATGCAAATATTGCATTACCCGCTGCTACTATAATAGAACATGGACAACGTAGAACATAGACAACGTACATTACTATTATATTGTGCTTCTGCTGGGGATTGCACACAGGGCCAAAAGGAATGACAGAAAAAGAATAGATGGAAAGGAATAAAGAAAAAGAAAACAAAGAAAGAAGGAATGACAGAAGAAAGAAAGAAAGATGGCAGAGTGAACAGATGAAACAAAGAAGAAATGAAAAAAATAACTAAAGAAATAAAGGAAGGAAGGAAGGAAAGATAATAAATGGAAGGAAGAAGAAAGGAAATAAACAAATACATAAATAAATACATAAATACATAAATGGATGGAAGAATAAATGGATGGATGGAAATAAATAAATAAATGGAAGAAAGAAAGAAAGAAAAAAAGAAAAAGAAAGAGATGAAGATCAAGGAATAAAGTTTAAAATATGAAAGTAGTAAAGAATAGAAAGATAGAAAAGAAAAATAAAAATATAATATATATTCTATTTATTTATTTGTATATTTGTATATTTATTGAAAAATAAATAAAAATATAATATATATTCTATTTATTTGTATATTTATTTGTATATTTATATATATTTTTATTTATATATATTTTTATTTATTTATTTATATTTATTTATATAATAGAATAGAAGAACTACTGACAGATATCAGAAAGAAGAAAGTTTAAAATATGAAAGAAGGAAAGAATAGAAAGATAGAAAAGAAAAATAAATAAAAATATAATATATATTCTATGTATTTATTTGTATATTTATTTGTATATTTATTGAAAAATAAATAAAAATATAATATATATTCTATTTATTTGTATATTTATTTGTATATTTATTTATATATATTTTTATTTATATATATTTTTATTTATTTATTTATATTTATTTATATAATAGAATAGAAGAACTACTGACAGATATCAGAAAGAGAGAGGGAAGAAAGTTTAAAATATGAAAGAAGGAAAGAATAGAAAGATAAAAAAGAAACACTATATTTATAAAAAAAATAATAGAATAGAAGAAAAGGAAAGAAAGGCTCTCTCAATGGCCAGTCTTCCCTTGCCTGACCGCCCTTAGTCCTGGTTACTGCAGGGCCCTGTGTCCTGCATAGGGGGCCCAGGGTAGCAGGAATGAAGTGGGCCCTCCCAAGGTGGAAGGGCCCTGGCACCTGCCCTGATACGCCCATTGCCGGCAACTGCTCTGGCCCCCGGATCCCATTTATAAACCATTCATCTCAAAGGACCTGACTTTCCAGCAATGCTGGCATCAGATTACTTTTATTACATGGTTAACCTTTTAAGCCATAAATCATTCACCCCTCCGTCAGGGATCTTTGTCGCCTGATGATTTCTCCAACTGTAATCCCTGTGCAAACCACCATTCACACAGCCCCATCGCTGCCTTGCTAGATGTGTTTATTGTTCTTAGTTTAGGGTGGAACAGATTAGAAAATATTATTGATTCCTATGAAAACAAATATCTGATAATGAAATAAAAACATCAGAAGCACCTACCCACTCTGGCGACTTATTCTCAGCCCTGGGGGAGAAGCCAGGTTTATTGACACAACAGATCACCAGCCTAGATTGTGGGAACCACGTCTCCATATCAAACACATTCCTTGTAAGGCTGGATAGAGCCAGTCTAGGGTGCCGACTGCATCTGTAGGGGGCAGCTGCCTTTTAGATAATTACTATGCCAATGGTTAAGTGTGTTCTATAGATTTTCTTCTAGTACAGACCTGGGCATTGTATGGCCCCAGGGCCACATACGACCCTTTGATTGGCTCTGACCGGCCCCTGACCAGCGTTCCCTGTACGGTGCGCGGCCACATTCCCTCTGGTATCCCAGATCAGGATGCCCCACTGTGTGAACCCCTTGTTACTTAGTAGCAACTTGACAAATGGTGGACTCCCCCTTAAAGTGGAAATGAACCCAGAGCGGCCACTGGTCTTCCACCTGAACATCCCAGATCGGGGCTTTGTTCCGCTTTAAAGTGGACCAACACCCAGGATTTTGACTATCCTGGGTCTTGGTCCACTTCGGTGGGGCACCCCCGATCGGGGTGCCCCGCTGTGTGAAACCCCCCCGAACCCCCCGAACTCACCTCTGTCCGCGGCGACGGACAAGCCGCGGACAAGCGGCTCCTCCGCCGCCGCCTCCCGCGCGTCCCTGTTGACACGCGCGTGCCCGCGCCGGCCATTCACAGACGGCCGGCGCGGGCACGTCTAGAGGGGCGCGAGGGAGGCGGCGGCGACCGGCCGCCGCCGAAACTAAGGTAAGGAGTTTGGGGGGGTTTCACCCCGCGGGACATCCCGATCTCGGATGTCCCGCGGGGAGGGAGGTGATCGGCCCGGGAATCTTATAGATTCCCGGGCCGATCACCGGTGGGTGTTGGTCCACTTTAAGGGAGGGAATCTGCCATTTTTCATGTTGCTACTAAGTAACAAGGGTTTCACACAGTGGGGCATCCCGATCTGGGATTTCCAGGGGGGAGGGGGGGGACCAAGGGCCGCTCTGGGTTTTGTTCTGCTTTATGTGAGGGAATCTGCAATTTTTCACATTGCTACTGAGTAAAAAGTGTGAGCAATGCTGTTACTTTAATAATAATGTAAAGGAGGAGGGTTATTCCATCCAAACCCGATTTGGTCATGATGTTTTAAAGCAGACCAAAACCCATGTAACCCAGCCCTATAGAGTGTGAGGGAATCCAGGGCCAATTTGTGAGAGACCTCACTGGTTTATTTAATAAATTACATTTTTTGTATGGCAACTTCACTTTTTCATTGCTCAATTATAACATATACTCGTAACTAGAGATGAGCGAATCGATTCGGACGAACCCAAATTCGTTCCGAATTTCATGAAATATTCGATTCTGAACGAATCCAAATTTCCCCGCGATTCGATCGAATTATTTCTTTAAACTCAATTTACTGCAATTACAGGCATTGTAAAATGGTGGAGGGACGTGTCTGGACATATCCCCTGGGGAAGGTCACATGCAGCCTATCAGCAGCCAGGAACCCCGGTGACGTCACAGCGGTATATAAGCGGCGGCCATCTTGCTGGTGCGCAATTCAGCGTTGTATTGCGGCAAGAACGGAGCTGGGTAGAAACAGGGAAAGAGAGAGCCAGGGAAAGATCAAGGCAGGGACAGCAGGTAAAGTGACAGAGAAAGCTTTCTTTTATTTTCATTTGATTTAATAGCCAGATCACAGTTTTAAATTGCTTTTGTTTCTGCTGTAAAAACAACTGGGCATCCCATGTTTGCACATTTAACCCTATCTGTTACACACAAGCAGGTCTTAAAGCTGATTTCATCTAACTAGAGCACAGTTTAATTGTTTTTGTGTCTGCTTTAAAAACCCCTGGCCACTGGGCATCCCATGTTGCCAATTTTCATAGCATCTGTTACAGAGAAGCAGTTCCTCAGTTTATTTACCTTCTGCTTTTTAAATAAACATTTTTTTAAGTGCCTGTTGCGCATTTCAAATACATAAAAATGTCAGGCAGACAAGTGCCAGGGTGTTCACAGAGGAGTGGCAGAGGCCTAGATTCAGCAGGCAGAGGTCGCAGCAGGAGTCACGGTGAGAGACCTGATCTGCCAGTATCTGCTAGCGGTCGTGTCTCCACCAGTAATGCATCTGCCGTCGTAGATTGGTTAACGCGGTCATCCACATCATCACAAGTTACATCTGACACCCCCAGTCTAGGGTCAGTAGGTTCCTCTGACACAATCCTGAGTTGGCATGGCCCAGGAGCAGTCCCTGTCCTCCCATTGCCTCTGTCCTATGCCGTTCCCTCCCCCAGCGACGTATCCTATGCTTTGGGTTCAGCTCCACTCTTTAGTGAGGAGGACGATCAGATAGAGGACGGTCAGCAGCTATTGCCCAGCCAAGAAATGGAGGTGGCTTCTTTTGCTAGGCAGACAAATAGTCATGTGGAGAGTGGCGTGGGAGGTGGTGTGGCGAGCGTTCCAGCTCCTGCACCAGACACTGTTGAGGAAACCGAGAACATCAGTGACGTGCAGACACAACTCGATGATGATGAAGCCAATCGCACTTGGGAGCCGGGGGCAGAAGGGGCTTCATCATTATCATCATCATCATCATCATCATCATCATCATCAGGAGAAGAGGGGCGCAGGTTGCCCCGGAGTCAGCAACTGAAGCAGCAAGGGGTTAGCAGCATGGTTGGCAGTCAGCATGGGGGCAGAATTGAAAAGTCTGGAGCCAAACGGGGCAGATCACTTCTGCAGGCTACCTTCTCGGGAGGTAGTGGAGCAGGGGTTCCTGGAGTTGGCGGCAGTAGCAGTGAATCAGTGCGGGCTGTTGGTGGGAAAAGTAGCTACTCGGCAGTGTAGCAGTTCTTCATCAAGCATCCGCAGGAGGGTAACATGGCCACATGCAAGATGTGTAGGCAGAAGCTGAAGCGTGGCCATGCCCAAATGTGGGCACCACGGCCCTGCGTCAACATATGCTGCGTCACCATAAAGCGGCCTGGGAGAACCGAGGCTCAGAAGAGGTGGTCCAGGCTGCTTCCTCACCAAGTGGCACGCCGCTCCAAATTTCTGCCAGCCAAGGCTCCAGCACCTCAGCCGAAGGCAGCTGTGCATCATACCCATCCTCGGTCGCTCCGGATTCTCCTGCTCCTCCTCCTCCAAGTCATGCATCCCGCCAGCAATCCCATCAGCGAAGCAATGTCCAAGAGACAGCAGTATGCGCCCACTCATCCTATGGCGCAGAAGCTGAATGTGCTCCTGTCCAAGTTGCTGGTGCTGCAGTCGCTCCCTTTTCAGGTGGTGGACTCTGCACCTTTCAGAGAACTGATGGCTTGTGCCGAGCCGAGGTGGAGAGTCTCAAGCCATCATTTCTTTGCCAACAAGGCAGTACCAGCGCTGCACAATTTTGTTGAACAGAAGGTGGGCCAGTTCTTGAGCCTGTCGGTGTGTACCAAAGTGCATGGCAGCGCCGACGTCTGGAGCTGTAACTACGGTCAGGGACAGTACATGTCGTTTACGGCCCACTGGGTGAATGTGGTTCCTTTGCAGCAGCAGCAACTTTGACAGGTCACGCCGCTTCGGCCTCCGCGCTCCCTGGGCGTTGTGCCTAGGACACCATGCGACTTGGCCTCCTCATTCTCTGCCATCTCCTCACCCTCCACTGTAGGCTCAAGTCTCAGTGCCCCTCCAGTCTACCATGTGTGCAGGGCACGGAGGTGTCACGCTGTGCTTCACATGGTTTGTCTTTACGAACTGAGTCACACAGGAACTGCTAACATTTATTCATCAAGAAATCCAAACATGGCTTACTCCAAGAAAACTGAAAATGAGAACCATGGTTACCGACAATGGGAAGAACATTTTGTCTGCGCTGCGACAAGGAAGCCTGACCCATGCGCTCTGCATGGCTCACGTCTTCAATCTGGTTGTCAAGCGGTTTCTTAAGTCTTCCCCCCATCTGCAAGACATCCTAACAACGGCAAGGAAACCTTGCATGCACTTCAGCCACTCCTACACCACCAAGCACACCCTTCTTGAGCTACAGCGTCAGAACGGTAGCCCCCAACATAGTCCGATTTGCGATGTTTCCACCCGTTGGAATTCCACCCTTCACATGTTGGACCGATTATATGAACAGAGAAAAGCCATCACGGATTTCCTGATGATCCAAGCGGATAGGGGGACTCCCCTGTGTAACTTCAATGTCAACCAGTGGCAGCTCATAAGCGACACCTGCCGTTTGCTCAGGCCCTTTGAGGAAGCCACTTTGTCAGTCGCCAGGATTACGGGATGAACGACATGATTCCACTGCTTCATGTACTACAACACATGTTGGAAACCATGGCTGGTCAGGGCACTGGAGACATGGCGTCTACATCTTACGGCCACAGGAAGAAAGGAAGGAAGGAAGGAAGGAAGGAAGGAAGGAAGGAAGGAAGGAAGGAAGGAAGGAAGGAAGGAAGGAAGGAAGGAAGGAAAGAAAGAAAGAAAGAAAGAAAGAAAGAGAGAAAGGAAGAGGGGCACAGTGAAGCACAGTTTAGGCTTGGCAAAATGGCGGGTTTATCTAGTCAGCTGACAGGAGGAGGAGGAGCAGCCAGAGGAGCTAGAGGGTTGTGAGGAAGGCGAGACAGAGGACCCAGATACACCGTGGCAGTATGCAGTGGAGATGGAGACAGGTAGTCCCTCAGAGTCACTTGCGCAAATGGCAGGAAGCATGCTTAAGTGCTTGCGTAGTGACCACAGAATTGTTTCCATTTTTCTGCGGGATGACTACTGGCTCTCCACCTTATTGGACCCTCACTTCCAGCACAAAATGGGGGCATTTTTTAAACCCGCCGAGAGAAAGGACAAACTGACCTACTACAAAGACATTCTACGTAGTCAGTTGGCCAATGCCTATCTGCCCCATGGTCCATACTCTTGCAGGTCTGACTTGGGGGGGACCTCTGCGCTCACCTTCCACTGCCATGGCTGCTGGGGGGGTGGCAGGAACAGCAGCTCCATCAGCAGCAGCCTCAGTCTTCAGTCGCTAATGAGTAGCTTTCTTCACCCGCATAGTGAGGCTACTCATGACCAGCAGGAAGACCTGGAGCAGGACCTGAACCAGCAGGTCGTGTCATACCTTGACATGACCATGCCAACACACCTTGGGCAGCCAAACTTGACTGGTGGCTGCAACTAGCAGAGTTTGCCCTGGAAAAGCTGTCCTGCCCGGCCAGTAGCGTGCCATCTGAGCGGGTGTTTAGTGCGGCGGGGGCCATAGTAAAGCCGAGGAGAACTTGTCTGTCAACTAAAAATGTGGAGAGACTCTCCTTTGTGAAAATGAATCAGGGATGGATCAGCCAGGATTTCCACCCACCAATGGCTGATGCATGCGAGTAGATTCAGCATGGTGCCATGTTTTACACTTTCCAAATGGTGCAAATTTATGTCTTTAGGCCAATTTTTGGGTTCCTGCTGATGCCAACTTCAGGGTATGCCTTTCAGACAATTTTTGGGTTCCTGCTGATGCCAACTTCAGGGTATGCCTTTCAGACAATTTTTGGGTTCCTGCTGATGCCAACTTCAGGGTATGCCTTTCATAAAATTGTTGTGTTCCTGCTGCTGACAACTCCAGGGTGTGTCTATCAGTCAATGTTTGGGTTCCTGCTGCCAACTCCAGTGTCTTTCAGCCAATGTTTGGGCTCCTGCTGCTGCCAACGCCAGGGTGTGTCTTTAGGCCAATTTTTGGGCTCCTGCTGACGCCAACTCCAGTGTCTTTCAAGCAATGTTTGGGCTCCTGCTGCCGCCAACTCCAGTGTCTCTTTCAGCCAATGTTTGGGCTCCTGCTGCCAACTCCAGTGTCTCTTTCAGCCAATGTTTGGGCTCCTGCTGCTGCCAACTCCAGTGTGTCTTTAGGCCAATTTTGGGGCTGCTGCTGCCAACTCCAGTATCTCTTTCAAGCAATGTTTGGGCTCCTGCTGCTGCCAACTCCAGTGTGTCTTTAGGCCAATTTTTGGGCTCCTGCTGACAACTCCAGTGTCTCTTTCAAGCAATGTTTGGGCTCCTGCTGCTGCCAACTCCAGGGTGTGTCTTTAGGCCAATTTTTGGGCTCCTGCTGACGCCAACTCCAGTGTCTCTTTCAAGCACTGTTTGGGCTCCTGCTGCTGCCAACTCCAGTGTCTCTTTCAGCCAATTTTTGGGCTCCTGCTGCCAACTCCAGTGACTTTCAAGCAATGTCTGGGCTGCTGCTGCTGCCAACTCCAGTGTCTTTCAGCCAATGTTTGGGCTCCTGCTGCTGCTGCCGCCATCTCCAGGGTGTGTCTTTAGGCCAATTTCTGGGCTCCTGCTGCCGCCAACTCCAGGGTCTCTTTTTCAGCCAATGTTTGGGCTCCTGCCAACTCCAGTGTGTCTTTTGGCCAATGTTTGGGCTCCTGCTGCCAACTCCAGTGTCTCTTTCAGCCAATGTTTGGGCTCCTGCTGCTGCCAACTCCAGTGTCTCTTTAGGCCAATGTTTGGGCTCCTGCTGCCGCCAACTCCAGCGTCTCTTTCAGCCAATGTTTGGGCTGCTGCCAACTCCAGGGTGTGTCTTTAGGCCATATTTTGGGCTCCTGCTGCCAACTCCAGTGTCTCTTTCAAGCAATGTTTGGGCTCCTGCTGCTGCCAACTCCAGTGTGTCTTAGGCCAATTTTTGGGCTGCTCCTGCCAACTCCAGTGTCTTTCAAGCAATGTTTGGGCTCCTGCTGCTGCTGCCGCCGTCGCCAGCTCCAGGGTGTGTCTTTAGGCCAATTTTTGGGCTGCTGTTGCCAACTCCAGTGTCTCTTTCAAGCAATGTTTGGGCTGCTGCTGCTGCCGCCAACTCCAGGGTGTGTCTTTCAGGCAATATATGTGCTCCCTATGCTGCTGCCAAGTCCAGAGTGTGTTTTTCAGGCAATATATGGGCTCCTAATGCTGCTGCCACCAACTCCTGGGTGTGTTTTTCAGGCAATATATGGGCTCCTAATGCTGCTGCCAACTCCTGGGTGTGTCTTTCAGGCAATATATGAGCTCCCTATGCTGCTGCCAACTCCAATGTGTTTTTCAGGCAATATATGGGCTCCTAATGCTGCTGCTGCCGCCGCCAACTCCTTGGTGTGTCTTTCAGGCAATATATGAGCTCCCTATGCTGCTGCCAACTCCTGTGGGTGTCTTTCAGGCAATATATGAGCTCCCTGTCCTGCCGCCAACTCCTGGGTGTGTTTTTCAGGCAATACATGTGCTCCCTATGCTGCTGCCAAGTCCAATGTGTTTTTCAGGCAATATATGGGCTCCTAATGCTGCTGCCAACTCCTGGGTGTGTCTTTCAGGAAATATATGGGCGCCCTATGCTGCTGCCAACTCCAATGTGTTTTTCAGGCAAATATATGGGCTCCTAATGCTGCTGCCGCCAACTCCTGGGTGTGTCTTTCAGGCAATATATGAGCTCCCTGTGCTGCTGCCAACTCCTGGGTGTGTTTTTTAGGCAATATATGGGCTCCCTATGCTGCTGCCAAGTCCAATGTGTTTTTCAGGCAATATATGGGCTCCCTATGCTGCTGCCAACTCCTGGGTGTGTCTTTCAGGCAATATATGGGCTCATCATGCTGATGCCACCTCAGGGCTCTGTAATTGTGCCGCTCTGCGTCAGCGAATCTAATAGTGACGCCTCTGATCTGCATATCATACTTCTTTACAATAGTATTTCACTAACCCAGCATGCATCCTATGCATGTTACAGCCAAGCAAAACGTTCTGCAACCCTATGGAGGCTCTCGGACGCCCAGAAATAGCCGTTTTTAATAGCGATTCGTCGCGAATAAATTCGTACTGAAATGATTTTTCCCTGAAAATTCGGCAAATCAGCCGAATCGAATTTTTCAAAAGTTCGCTCATCTCTAACAATAACATATACTCGTCCCAGCTTGTCATAACTATAACATATACTCGTCCCAGCTTGTCATAACTATAACATATACTCGTCCCAGCTTGTCATAACTATAACATATACTCGTACCAGCTTGTCATTCCTATAACATATACTCGTCCCAGCCTGTCACAATTATAAAGAAATACAAATATATTATGCAGAATGGAGTTCAGCCTTTTTTGCCCGGCCCTCCACAATATTTTTAGTTTCTCATGTGGCCCCATGGAAAAAATTATTGCCCACCCCTGTTCTAGTATGTGTGCACTCCACTGTCCAAGCAGCCCCAAACAGTATTGCACTGGATCAACGAGTTTGGTTAACACAATAAACCAGGCTTTTGGGAAGTTGCATTTCGATTCTGGTTACCCGACTATCTAAAGTGGCCCATAAATGGCTTTTTACAGCCATTGATGGGACACTTTAGAGAGTCGGGTAACCAGAATCGAAATGCAACTTCCCAATAAATCTGCAAATAAAAGGATTAAACCTAAGAGAGGGGCAAAGGAGAACAACAAGGGACAGGGGGAACACAGACTTAAAAGAGGGACAGTCCCTCCAAATCAGGGACACTTGGGAGGTATGTGTACAATAGCAATGACACACCGGGCTGACCTGAGGAAAGTGAACTAATGGTATGACACTCAAGAAATCCAGATTATGTCCAAATAGGTTGACGACGACCCCAATTTATCAGATAGAAAGAGAGAAGTGGAGATTTTTTACGTTCAGGGAACAGGTCTTATGGCTTTTTTTGCATAACCTACACCCACCAAAAAGGTTTCGAAGATCAGCATGAGTTGTAGCTCAAACTTTCCAAACTCATCAGAACTTAGGACTGTAGTGCATTACACTTGTATACATAAGGTAGTCAAATGTGGCATAACCTCTACATCTAGTTTTTTTAGCATTCAGTGCTGCTTGCATAACATCTTTCAGTTTCTTCATCTAGTTTGGGGTGGGAATGAATCAAAGTTCGAAGGTAGGCCAATAAAATTGACCATATAAAACCTACATCCCTATATCCTTCTAAGCTGCTTACGTTTAGACGCCATTGGAAATAAAATAAAACTATAGACATAAATGACTTGCCATCTTACCTTGTGTGGGGCTGGCTGAGCCGGACTCTGTACTGGAAGATGACGACTGTGATCGGTAGATAGAGCTTTTCTTGTGGGGGGATTCCAGCACCGTAGAAGAGGTCCTCTTTCCCTCTCGCTCTCGATTCTCCCAAGAAGGCAGCTTTATCTCCCTCCCTGACAGGAACAAAAGGAAACACTCAGCTTCCTGCACAGTTCAGGTCAGAAGAGATAGTATTTCTAAGAACAGCCTAGTTTGTAGGCATCAGTTACATATGCTAATTTGTTATGCTGCTGAAGTTATTAAAAAGATTACTTTAAAGAACGTATTAAATGAAGACCTTGATCCATTTAACCTACATGAACCACCCATCCAATGGCTATAAACAGGGCCAGCGTCAGCACCCGGCAAGGCGGGGCAGCTGCCGGGGGCCCCCACGCTCCGTGGGGACCTACTGACCGGGTCGGCCTTTAGGGTGTGCAACGCTGCTTGACCGGCGGCGGTCTGGAGGGCACCACCACGGCTGGTGCCTACATCTCCTCGTATGGCAGGGTTCCACACAACCAGGCATCTCAGTTTAGATTCCAGGGGAGGAAGTGCTGGGTTTTGTTCTGCTTTTAAGTTGCCCACCCCAGCTGATTTGCTATCCCTGGAGCATTTCCACCCCTGAGTTTTGGTCCGCTTTACAGGGGCATTTCAATTAGGGTTGCCCCCGTTTGTGACCCCCCTGGTTTGGCCGTTAGCTCAAACTGGAGATTCCACAGTGTATTCACCAGTTCAAGGTAAGGGGGGGGGGGGGTCACACACGGGGCATAAAAAATCAGGAGGATCTAGATTTGTTTAGACTCCGAGGTCAGGTTTAAAGGGGTTTGTGCGCTTCAAAGTAGACCAAAACTAGAATTTTGGTCCAAATAGCATGACCCTTAGGTCATCCAGATTTGGGGCATCCCTCAGTGATGTGCCACCACAAAGGGGCCCACTGAGACCATGCCGCCCAAGGGCCCACATAAACCTGAAGCCAGCCCTGGCTATAAACTGCCCAACATTCATGATTTACCACCTAACTAACACACACAACATAAACAGTCCCCAGATATAGAACAAAGAATCTTTTACCATTAGCAGGCGAGGTAACCCTTCTGATCTCAGGAGTCAGGGGACCGTCCTCAGGTGGAAACTCCTCCAGCAGTGTAGGGAGTGGTCCGTCCCTCACCAGCCTCTTGCTGGCTGAAATAATATTAGAGGTTTGGTTGGTTTCACCTTAAACTGGCCACAATAGAGAAGACATGACATGTTTAGGTTATTCCTATTAAAGCCAGATTAACCTTGTTACACGTAAAAGAAATTCATTCCTCCAGGGCCAATATGTATATATGCCGCAAGCACAGAGGAGAGCCAATATGTATATATGCCGCAAGCACAGAGGAGAGATCTAAGGAAGACTCCGGAACATGTAACCTGAGCCAGCAGGTAAAGCAGTTAATGATGGAAGTGGAATTTACTCCATGGTGGAGAAGAGGCGTGTAATCACAGTATCGCTCTACCTGGGTTACTGACGCCACAAAGCTGGACAGATCGGATAAGGGGGTTATTACCTAAACTACAAGTTGGTTTTTCACAAAAGAAATAAGGGCTGTACAGAAAATGCCCAGCAATTGCAAGGAAATAAAAGCAGAACCCACAAAATGGCCTTACTGATAATATGGCCTTCTGCAGTTCATGAGGTAAAAATATAAACAGTTCATGGAGGTAAAAATATAAACAGTTCATGAGATAAAAATATAAACAGTTCATGGGAGGTAAAAATCTAAACAGTTCATGGAGGTAAAAATATAAAACAGTTCATGAGGTAAAAATATAAAAAACAGTTCATGAGGTAAAAATATAAACCGTTCATGAGGTAAAAATATAAACACATTATAATATATAAATACATTCACAATGTACAACTGGGGATAATACACAATCCTATTCGGAACCTTTTTCTGTAATTAATGAACCACTATAATACCTACCAACTGTCCGACATTTGGAGGGACAGTCCCTCTTGAGTTCATGTCCCTCTGTCCCGGTGTGTTTATATTGTTGTAACTGTAACTTATCTCCTATCCATCCCTCATTAAAGTGGACCAACACCCAGGGGGATAGATACCCGGGCCGATCAGATCCCTCCCCGCGGGGCATCCAAAATCGGGATTTCCCGCGGGGTGAAACCCCCCAGGAAGCCCAGAAACCTTACGTTAACCCCGTTCCAACGGCGCATGCACGGGCCGCGTCTCGCGCTTCCCTCTAGCAGGGCGCGCACCCGCCGTTTGTGAATGGCCGGCGCGCTCCCTGTTAAAGGGTAGCGCGAGTCGCGACCTCCCAGCGCTCAGAGCCGCTGTGGTTGGACGCCGCTTGTACGTGCATACCACGGCGGCTCTGAGCGCTCTGATTGGACGAGCGCCCGCGTAGGAGCGTGGTGAGGCGAGTGTTTCCGGGCGTTCTGGGGGGTTTCACACAGCAGGGCACCCCCGATCGGGGTGCCCCACCGAAGTGGACCAAAACCCAGGATAGTCAAAATCCTGGGTGTTGGTCCACTTTAAGGGGGTGGGGCTTAAAGTGGACCAACAGTCAAAAATGACTGGACCAACAAAACAAAACCGTGCTCATATGCATCCTTCCCCAGGGCACGTAAATATTAATTTACCTTTTCCCAACTCCTGCTGTGATCAATTTTAAAAACGAAATGGTGACTCCTGGACCTGCTGGGCTTCCTGTTACTGTGCATTGTCAGTTATGTCAGTAGAAGCAGCATGGCTGAGATGCTGGGAGAGGAAGCTCCAAAATGGCAGCTACCACTAGAAAATCTGTGAGGTGGCATTTCCGCTGTGGAGCTGATGCAGAAGCAAATGTAATTGCTGATACAGATTCAGTATCATGCATGCAGATGGGGTAAGTGAGTTTTGGGGAGTTTTCCAAATGTGCCAGGATGTTGGTCCTGTTTAATTTAGAGATTGTCCCTCTTTCCAACCCTGAGAAGTTGGAAGTATGCATAATAATACATACGCTAAACTAACTATTCTTTTGGGGACTCTTAAGTGGGACACTTAGGCCCTTATTTATGAAGGAATAGCGACAGGTAGCGACTGGTGAGCAATCGGTAATGACGGGCACCGCCACGAGAACGCCGGCTCCCCACCACAATCACACATTTATCAAGCCGATCCTGCTTAGCGACTGAGATAGCGCCAGATAGCCACTCATTCATCATTATTCCAGCCTCAGCCCACAGCGCCAGCGTCCGACCTTGAACAGCGACAGGTATGACCTCTCACTACCTGGCGCTCTCCAATGCATTTCAATGGAACAATCTTTAAATATTCATAATTGTTATTAATATTTTTTTTGTTTTTTTTTAAATGTGAAAAATTCTGTGACCACTTCTGCCATGTTAGATATTTTTTTTTTTTTTTTTTTTTTACCTTAAAAAAATTTTGTGCAGAATTGATATTACAGGTCTGATATTATTGTATTCATATTACTAAATTCTTTAAAAATTTTTTTTTTTTTGGTTTCCAAAAATATGGTGGTTTGGGGGGTTACAAAAACTACTTTTAACACATCGCCGCCAGCGCTCTGGGGTTTAAACATGCATTTCACAGCGCAATCATTTTTTGAGCGTGATTTTTTGATGAATATGGTGGGAGCCGGTCGCTCTGACCAGTCGCTATCATGCGCACCCATACATCGCGGAACCTGTCAAATAGCGACTCGTCACCCCGTATTCAACATTACTGCACACCGACTCAGTCGCGATCAACAACCGAACAATGGCCAAGCACAGCGACTACTAGCGGGCGCTGTGAAAATACTGCTACAGTTGCTCAACTGTCGCTACCTGCCGCTATTAATGAATCGGCCTCCTAGTTAAATGGACTACTATACAGGTTAATGGGTGTTGGGGGGAGGGAGTGCTTTGAAAACTAAACTACTCAGTGTGTAAGTAGGTGTAAACGATCCCTATTTAATGGGCTAGAGCAGGGCTTCATCTGGAAATTGACCAGACATCCTGTATTCTGTAGGACTGGTCTTCCCACTAATTTCAGCAAAGTGAAACATTTAATGCAGGCCTCTAGTCAAAAAAAGGAAACGTTTAGTAAATTGCTTCCCATCTTATATTCAGTGCCATAAGCAGTTTGAGAGGGCTTAACCCCATGCAGATGTTGTGACATGGCATAAAGATTATTCGCTCTTGAATTACATGGGGGCGGCCATCTTGACACACACCTCTGATAGTCCAGCTTACACTTGAGAAGTAGGAGGATGCTGTGCCAGCAGCAATCCACACCAAATATATGCCTCCGAAACCAGGTGAAGCTTGCTTCTCAAGTTTCCGACGTCCAGACAGTGAATAAACAGCTTATGTAGCAAAAGCAATCTGAGGGGAGCCGTTACATTGTATCTCTATGGCGGCACCTGCTGCAAAAGCACTTCATCAGGGGATACAATGTATACAATTCATATTTTATTCAAGAGAAGTCATTACAGCTGAAAGCTTACCACTTCTGGCTAGAAATAAGAGATTATGCCACAGAGCTATTTGACTGAGACTCTGTTTTTCAGAATCAGCTTCCTCATGTGTGTGGCAAGATGGCCGCTGCCTGCATGTTTAAGAGTGCAGAATCTGCCTGCTTTTCCAAATATCTGCATGGTGTGAATCCCTCTCAATAAGCTTATGTCACCAATTGCCACAGAGGGGCTTTAGCGGAGCAATTCACGGAGCTTCGACTGGAGGTCAGCTTTAAGTGCCCTCAGAATTTTATTTATTTTTTTTCTTAGGGGGGCAGTGGGACATCTGGTCAGTTTACTATGCACAGAGCAGATATGAATACCTGATGCATTACCCAGCAATTTCAGGGTTCCTGCTACGCACAGCTGAATAGTAGCTCACACTTCAGGACCTTCCTAGTACATTATGTGGACAACCTTCTACTAAGGAACCTTGCAGTGCAGAGGACCAAGCAAAATGTCTGCCCTGAACAGACATTTATTATGCATATAATAAAGCAGACCTCCAGTAAAGAAAAACTA
Organism: Gastrophryne carolinensis; assembly: GCA_027917425.1. Lineage (NCBI taxonomy): Eukaryota > Metazoa > Chordata > Amphibia > Anura > Microhylidae > Gastrophryne > Gastrophryne carolinensis. The sequence goes on from CM051243.1 coordinate 14,203,477, forward strand.
AAGAAAAAAATCGTATTTTATAGCGTGCAATAGTAACCAGGGCCGGATTATAGCCAGAGCCGAAGAGTCGCAAGCCACTGGGACTCCACCATTTGATATGTCAAGGGGCTGAGACAGGAAAGATCCCAGTGGTGATATGTCTGCCTTAGTGAGTAGGTAAATATCACATTCACAGTAAAAGGTAGGAAGGGGACTATTAAAACCCATACTGTTATCGGGGGCCTCCACCACGCTTCATCCAGCCCTGGTAGTAACCCCTTGTCTCTCAGTCATTGTTATAAAGTGATTCAACAACCATTTAGCCCCCTCACTCCCAATTCTAACTACCCCAGCCAAACCAGAATCGCAATTGGCCTTGTGCAGTCATGTGGTCTGGGTTTTATTCTGTGGCCAGAAACTAGGCAGAAGATTTCAGAGCACATGACCACCAATGACCAGTTGCAGGGCTTGATCTCATCAGGGAAGGAGGATTCTGGACTCTGCTGCCGCCCCCCCCCCCCCCCCCCGGCCCAATGGCAACATGGATTTGGGCTATTAATATAACAAGCCTTACCCGATCGTCGCCAACACACATTCCCCCACCATCGGACAGTGTCTGCATTTTTAAAATCTCAATAGTCCAAAAACACATCAGTACTGGAAGGGCAGTATGACTGGACTTTTGGATTAAAACCTTTCATAAGTTCCTCATTCTATTGGCTGAAGAACATCGTTTGTAGTCCTTCCACCATAACAAGTGGGTTCAGCCATAATGGTACACCGGGGTAATCTGATTCCATGTGCAGGGAAAGATCATTTTTGAATACATGAACAGCAGGAGTGTTGGCTAAATAAAGGGGTTGGATGCAGTCTCACCAGACACCAACCCATGCAGCAGTAGCAAAAACATGAAGGTTGGGTGATATTGAGACCTATTGTAACATTTATATAATGAAATAATAGCATTGTGACAAGTGTGCTGCAAAGAGCACCTGTAAAGGGAGAGAAAAAAAAAAAATCAAAGAATACTTTCATTACCACTCAGAGTAAGAAAATCCCAAGTACCAGAACAAAGCACAATAATCTGATCCCTTATGAATCTTTATGGATATTTACCATTGGGGGAAGAAGTGAGGATAGGCACTGGGGACTTCACCCTGCGAACACATATTCCACCATCGTTCTGCGGGCACAGCTCAAACATTATAGTTAGATATCGGTCCGTTGTCTTCACCACTCGAAGATTAGGAGCAGTCTCTCCTGCTGTCACCTTCAGGTCAGCCACTGAATGAAAAAGACAAAGTAAGCAGACAAAAAAAAAAAAAAAAAAAAAATTCATGAGCAGCTTCAGTGCCTCCACATCTGATTATATGGGGACTTTCGAGTCAAGAAAATGGCTAGGGGGACAAAGCAACCAATCAATTTCAGCCTCAAAGTCAACATTGTAGTGTGCTGGGGGTGGACAGTTCAGCAGTTCAGGTCTAGACGACGTCATAGCGGTTCCTTTTGCTCCTGGGCAGCAGTGGTATAATTTTTAATTTCTATTTTTTTTTATTGAAAATATATGGTAAAAAGTCTAAGCAGGTGGTGCAGTTCTAGGCAAACCTGAAACAATTAAGATTACAATCTTAGGAGAGTCCCTTTTGTCTTTTTCCTTAGTTATTCTATACATATTAAATATTTGCTTATCTTATTTTCTTAACCCGAGCACACGTAATTTAATCATGATAAATGAATTAAAATGCTAAATCAATTAAAATCGGCCAACATGATGTTCAGGTCTGGTGCTGCTCATGCCCCCCCCCCCCCCCCCCGCTTTCCTCTTATATTCAGCAAAGAGTAATTCTCCCCCCTCCCAGGATCTTCTAACCACCAGATACCAGAAGTAGGGAACCAAACTTGAAGGATCAAGTTGGAGCGTCAATACATAGCTCTCCAATGTTTACTCTGATAAGGGAGACTGATCCACTGCAATCTGAAAATATAGTTGTCCTTGTTTTGAAGACTAGATGATGAAATAATGTAGCGATTAGAAGATAATCCCACATCTCTCCCTTTCTTACACCTGGTAAGGTCTAAATTCTAGTGCATGCCCTGATCATATATCCAGAATACAATACTGCAACATTCTCCTCTGTGGTCTACCAAACAGACTGGCACCCCTCCAATTTATTATCTGCTGCTTCCCTCATCCACCTCTCCTCTTACTTCTCTAGCACTGCTCATTCTTGTCAGTTCATCCACTGTCTGTCAGTATTTAGGAGAATTTCATTTATTATAACCTTAAACCTTCATTAACCCCCTCCAACGACAAATAGGTCCCTACATTTATTTGCTTATAAAACAAATGCCAACCCAGACACTGCATCCCACTCTAAACTTCAGGACATCATCACACCCCCCACGTCATTGGTCTAGAATGACCCCCCATGTACAATTCGCCACTTCTCAACCCTTAAAGTGTGCGATCAAAACTCACCTATTCATTTGAGCCCATCTTGTATAAAGCAATCAAATTCATAGTCCTGACACCTTCAGAACATTTGCCACCATATATAACCTTGTGACCTGCCTTACATCTGCATCCATTAGAGCAGTGGTCCCCATCCCCCGGGCCGCGGACCGCTACCGGTCCGTGGCTCAAATGGTACCGGGCCCTGAGGCTATCGCGCCCCGCGCTCCAAACCCCCGCCCCTTACATCATCTCTGCACCCACCTGCACTCAGTGCTTTTATACAGGCCACGCACAAAGAGATGATATCACTGCGCACAGCCTGTATAGGAAGCACTGCAACATTGGAAGCGACAGCCGCGGCAGACCCGAGCCACCCCACCCCCAAAACCCTCCGCCGACCCCAAGCACTCCCGTGGCTCTCACCCGAACACAGCAGGCCTGTGATCTCAATAGCGGCCACAGGTGAGGATGCGGTGGCTAAGTGGCAGTGTGAATTGGTGAAGAGGAGGCGGCATGGAGCGGCTGTGGGGACTGCAAGTGCAGGCGGAGGTTGAGGCAGCAGTGAAGCTCAGTGGTAAGTGATCTTCACTGCTGCCTCCTAGGAGTTGCCAAACTACAACTCCCAGCATGTCCAGACAGCCTATGGCTTTGCTGCTATTCCTGTGAAACTTTGATAATATTGTTTTGATTCAATCAATGCCGCACCGGCCCCCCATACCCCCCCCCCCCCAGTGCCCCACCGGGCCACGGTATAATGACCAAATCCTGAACCGGTCCACGGTGAAAAAAAGGTTGGGGACCACTGCATTAGAGTGTAAGTTCACAAGGCAGGGCCCTCACTTCTAGTGTACTGTATTTTAGTATCAATGAGTATTTGAGCATTTCGGTCACATCCGACTCGTAATACCCTGTATATTCTAGGCAGAATTAGTTTACACTACACATTTCTACATTGAAGAGAATGGTACTCCACAAAATTTTTTTATTTTATTTTTTTGTATTTTTTAATTTGTATTTTTTATATTTTTGTATTATTTACCAGGAAAGCTCAAGATGACTTAGGCTTCAATGCATGCAGAACCAGGTAGGCCTCTATCAAAATCTTTAGGCTGATTAGACTTAACCATTTATTCAGATTTAAAGAGAAACAACAATCAAACGTTCGTTTTTTGATTTTTCGGGTTTTTCTCTCTGGCGGGGCATTCTGATGTTGAATGTCTCACCTGTAAATTCTCCTTGCTTCCACAGAACATGTGAGGTTCATTTGGCCAACTTAGCTGTGCTAATTTCATTTGCTGCACCAACGTCTGTGCTGCAATGACATCAGAATCGAGTGAGTGCTACATCCCTGCCCCCAGCTGCGGGCATACCCATGCCAGCCATTCAGAAAGGCCCGGAGGTAGCTGTAGGTATACTGGGGATGTGGCCGCGGAGGCGAGATATGCCAAGGGATCATGGAAGAGATCAGTAGATCAGGTAATCAGGGAGAGTCTCATGCAGCAGGGCATCCCAATTCAGGATGTCCTATAAAGGAGGCACACCAACCCTCCCGAAAGTCTTATAGACTCAAGGGGCACATTGCTCCTTTTTAAAGCACAGAGGTGATCGAGCATGAAAGAGGCACCCTAAATTGTAATCCCCCCCCCCCCCCCAAAACTACCCCATAAACCTGAGAACCATGGACCTCTTCTTCTGGGTCCCGGACCTACGTGACCGATGACACAGTCCAAGAAGTATTTAGGGTCCCAGCTTTCAGGCTCGTGAAGGGGGCAAGTGTGGGACTGCTTTAGGGATGGATGGGGCCTCAACAATAAAATTAACTATGCTTTAGAGGAGATCTATACATACACACACACACACTGCTTTTTAAAAGACAGTCAGATAAAGTGTCATATACACCTCGAGGACACAAGCTGCACGCCCCATCATAGCATGGATGAGGCTCTCATAATCCAGGGCTGGATGACTGGAGAAACCATGTTCTCAAACATAATACAGGTCCAATAGGCTTTTTATGGCTAGACGAGTTACCGGTAAAGGATTAAACATTAACCAATGCAAAGCTACACAAACAATACACATCCTTCGAAATACATGTTATTTTTCAGCTGCAATTTTATGTTAAAGGGACTTTACTCCTAAATACTGGCAGCTGTGTGGGACTATAGGCAGGTATGTATATTTTGTTTTGTTTGCCTGTAGAGTCCCTTTAAAAGGGGGTTGAAACTTACATCCGCCAGAGATCCAGGCCATGCCATTCCCTGCGCCGGACCACAGCCAATGGACGCATCGCTGCCTCCTCACTTCTTCCTGTCACGATGACGGACTCAATGAATTTTGGTAAATGAAGCAGTCGTGGCCTGAAATCATGACTGATACAAGGGGAGGAATGCAGGGAAGGGCATGTCATGGGGCAGCTTTATGAGCAGAACATGCTTTGCTGTGCTAAGACGGCTGTGGGACCACCGACTTGCCATATTCACTTGTGCTGAGAGCATTAAGGGACAGAGCTGCTGTTGGACCACTTTTTTGTGTGGCCCTGGAGGAATGAAATTGAATAGAGGGCAAACTTTGGAGTGCTGCTACAGCTTCTACCCTGTGCTGCAGGAAATAGAAAGGCACATGGGACAGGCCTCTGATGACCTGCTTGCTGCCCTATTATTTGCTTTGCATTAACAGTCCCTTTGAGCAGTGTAGAAAGGCTGAGAAGCACCTGGAAGTGGGGCCAAGAAGTTCATGGGCTGGCCAGGACTGGTAAAATCCTGGAGAGATTTTTGTCCCCATTCCACCGCGGATGCGAATTGCAACCTAGATCTCAGTGTGCTTTTAAAGAAGAACAGAACAAGGGTTTTTTCCTGGGGTTTCCATCCCAATTCGGTAATGCTGTATGAAACAAAAAGAGAAGTCTAAGTATTTTTACCTAGCCGGCGATCTCTTGGTGCTTTTTTTGGAGGATCTTGCCATATAAGCCTTCTATGCATAGAAACATAGAAAGCAGAATGTAGGGAAATCTGCAGGCAACAGATATTTTGGGCATTTAATATCTCCCCCCAAAAAATACCTGCACCTGTGATGGGGCATTGTTAAAGTCCTCTTTTGAAAGTTTTGATAGTGTATATTTCTGTGTGCCACAATGATGTTCTCAAGGTGCTGAGTCGATTTAGTGTTAGAAAATGTGCATTTTATGGAAGCAGTTTTCACTACCTGCAATCTGTTGCTATGGTCAATGTACACCAAGAAGAGAGGAGTGAGCCCTGTACACACAGAACACTGCTGTTGGGCAGGTGTAAGAGTGATGGGATGCGTGTTGTGTTTTACTCCGGGTAACTGCTTGAGATTGGGTGTTTAATTGCCTTTGTCTCTTCCTGGCTCCCTTAGTCTTGCTTTGATGCAAGTAGCTCCTCCCTTCCTCCCCTCTCCTCTCAGCCATTGCTAGTTTGCATCCAAGCAGAGCACACCTGCTGCTCCCTTCTGCAGTCCACAGTCTTTTTACCTGTTATGGGTTACATCACACAAGTTTTCTGCTGTATTGAACGTACATTTCAAGATTCCTGTTGTAAGGGGTGTTTATTGCAAGAGTCTATACTGAAATAAAGCTTCCAAAACATATTCTATGCGACTCGTGACAAAGCTGAGTAAGCTATCTGCCAAGCCTTATGGAGTAAGAACACGTCTGTCACAGACAAGGTGAAGCTGTCTACAGGATTCATGTTACTGCCGTCTGGTCAGAATAGTGAGTGAGCTCCCTCACCTCAGCAGTGGTCATAGTGTATACAGAGCTCACCTCGCTTATCTTGGTGCATATTGCCAGTAGCAACAGATTGCAGGGAGCGAAAACTGCTTCCATAAAACACATTTTCTAACATAAGAAAAAAAATACTAAATCATCTAAGCACCTCGAGGACCTCCTTTTGGCAAAAAAATAAAAAATAAAAAAAAACAAGCAAAAAAAAAAACAAAAAAACCAAACACACTTTCAAAAATCCAATCCGGGACCATATAGCATAATGTGGTTACTTGTTTCAAAGGGGCAATTCAACAGCACATGCAAAAAGTGCAGATCCAGAAGCAGGTTTTGCATTTTTTTGCACCTGGCGCTGAATTGACTTTAAGTCCTTACTTGCATATATTCAGCCCTAATATAATGTCATATGGACACATTTATGGAGCTACAGTATATGTGCACCTTAGGCAAGTGCCAAGCCAAAAGCAAGCACAAACACAGGCTCCAGAAGGACTCCCCACTCACCATTTCTTGGTTCTTTGTTAAATCCCGCAGAGCTAGGAGAGCAGTGATTTTCAAGATCAAATTCTTCCGGTAAAACCATCTCGGCTTTTCCTGGAAAGCAAATACAATGTTACAAGGAGGAGATAAACCAAATATTAATGCTAAATGCATCATGTGTGATCTAAAATTCAGCCACACTGTACAATAACTAATATTTCAGTTCTCAGACGTCTAAATGCCTCCAACCAGCCCCTATAGCCACTTGCAGATATGTTCTGAATAGCACAGTTAAAGGCAAGAACTACAAGTTGGCAAAAAACAGTGATCAAACTGCTAAAAAAAACAAAACACCACAAGCTGCAATGGAGCCAAGGCAAGTATATGTGTGCAAATAACCCACAGCTGTTTTTTTAAATGCTAAACAGTATAACTACCCTTAAAAAGGGACATTGCAGGCAACGTGTTAATTTAGCCGGACGTCTGTTTGCCCCATGCTGGCTGCAAGGTTCCCATTCACTAGTACTTTGCATGCCCGGAGGGGGACTTCTGAGGCTGGGACGAGACTTTGAAACATGCATGGATAAGTCATTTTACTGGCAGAGCCTTGTAGGATAATGCACATATTGGCGGAAAATGGCTTGCTAGTCACACGGCTGTTTGCCTTAAAATGAGAGTAGACTCAAAACCCAATTGCTGGCAGCATTATAATCTTAGCTTTTAATGGTAAAGCGGAGGTGAAGGTTCAAAGCCTGGGGGGGGCCCAAAAAAAGAAAAAGTGTCAGGCAGCCATATCAATGCTAACCAATGGTTACTGGAAATGTAAATGGCACATCATGCTTCTAGAAAACAGTGTTTGCTTGGTTTGAGAACTTCTGTATATATGATGCTATAATTCTATATTTGCAGAGATTATGAACCGCCTATATTATCTCCAATTTATTGGGAAAGCGCATTTTATTCCACAATAACTACATAACCTCTTCCCCATCAAAGCATCAACAACTAAACTTCCTTCCTGCATGTAGATTCCAAGCTATTGAAAGACATCTTCAAAGTACTTTTAGAAAAGACCACAGGCATGAATTTCCTTCAACAAAACGATTTACTCATTGAAGATATAATGAAGGTTTACAATTAACATTAATATGAGCTTGCACGGGAAGAAAACATTTCCTAACATGCATTTGGTTTTATGTGGCGATGTGGCTGGTTGCATTCAGTTTAAAAAGAGACATATTTCATAAAAGAATAAACCTAAAATCTTGTTTGCCCTTAAAAAGGACAATGGTCTTCATTTAACGAAACATGCTTGGGCACACCGTAGCATTGCTTACACACACACTTAAAGTGTTAGAACGGGCAAAACCAAGTGTTAGCCCATTGTGTTGGGCTACAATTAGCAATGTCCTAAACTGTTTACCGTCTGTAAATTGAAGAATAAATGGCCGAGTGATCCAGGTTTCAAGTTTTACCTTATGATTTCCCTTCTGAAGCATGTGGGCTTGATCTGAGCGCTGTGATGGTACATAATCATCAGCATAATGGGCAGCGATCCATATGTAAAGCGAGAGCTGATGATTATAGCAAAGAGGAGGCTGGGCAGAGAGGAGGAAGAGGTTAGCTGGGCTTGAATGGCAGCTCTGAGAGCACCAAGCCACTGATGCAGGATGCCGGCGAGATCGGGACAAGCTCTTCACCCTTGTATTGGTGGTCCACATTAGCGGGGCTGGAGCGGCAGTGGAAGTGTATTTTCTTCTTCATGGCGCCGAACAGAGAGGAAAGACCGTGCTGGAGCAACTCGTGGCAAGCTGCTAGTTATCTCTTTAAGCACAGTTGGGAGGGTTTTTTTTTTTATTATAGTAACAAGGATTAGGGAGGGGATAAATATGCTCACAGATTTTAGTATTTACCTATAGTTGTACTTTAAATCCACTGTGGATTTTCCAGTTAAAGTGGACCAACACCCAGGATTTTCACTATCCTGGGTTTTGGTCCACTTCCGCGGGGCACCCCGATCGGGGCTGTGCGAAACCCCCCAGAACGCCCGAAAAAACTCACCTCACCACGCTCCTACGCTCATCCAGTCAGCGCACTCAGCCGCTGTGGTATGCACGTACAAGGGATGGACAACCACAGCGGCTCTGAGCACGCTGGCTGCCGCATCTCGCGCTTCCCTCTAACAGGGAGCGCGCCCGCCATTCACAAATGGGCGGCGCGGGCACACGCCCTGCTAGAGAGAAGCGCGAGATGCGGCCCGCGCATGCGCCATTGGAACGGGAGTAAGGTAAGGTGAATGGGGCGTCCTGGGGGGTTTCACACAGCGGGGCATCCCAATTTGGGATGCCCCGCGGGGAGGGATCTGGTCGGCCTGGGAATCTTATAGATTCCCGGGCCGATTGGGCAGGGTGTTGGCCCACTTTAAGCAGGCCGCTGGCTGGAGTCCATTTCAGGTTTTAAAGGCAAGCACCCAAACCACCTTGCTAAAGTAGCCTCGTCACACTTTGTTGGCTCTGTTGGAGTCATTTAGGCTCAGGTCTTGATGGAAACAGACCTACAAAAGGTTTCAATGTTCACACTCCATCACTTAGTTCATATCAACAGAAAGTGAAGGCGCTCTCAGGTCATGTGCAGTTTACCGTACATGTAGCAAGTCTCTTTAGAAACCATTCTGTTTGTTCAATAGCATGCCTTAATCTTACTTTTAAGTTTGGATTTATAATAAGTAAATAAAATGTTCTCAGCTATTTACAAGGATTAGCCTCCACATTATTTAGCATAGACCTTGTAAGCCACCACAAAGAAGGGTCTCAGAATAATACTGGCTATAGAAACAGAAAAGTGCCGCTACACCTAGGCCCAGGGTTTTAAGAACACTCCGTTTTCTTTTTTTCTCTAAGCAACAGAAAAAAATGTTTTTAACTTCGATCAGAAAGATAAGGATTTTTTCACCCTTTTTAATGCAGTCTATGGCCATACCAACCACCGGGGCAATCTGACTTGGGATACCAATCTGCTCAATCTCTCATACAAATGCCTGCACAGTTGGGTTCGGGACTAACCCATCTGTGCTCCTGTGGTGCCCTGAGGTCCTGCGGTAAGCATTTACTTGAGATGGAGCAGATGAGCGAGTATCGGCATCCAAGATATCCCCAAGACTATGCCATAGAGTACTTCATGTCAAACAACGACAGTACACCAGTATGGCCTAGCTGAGTAGCTCCTCCCACCAAAATAGGAAACACAAACTGGACATAGTAAATACCCCAAAAAAACATGTCTAAACCTTAATATCAAAAAATACTTGAACGGGATTTAGGACGCGGTTCTGGAGGCATCCCAGAAATGCCATTACCGATAAGCTAAGTCCTCCGGGATGGCTTAGCCAATGATAAGCGAGAAATACTAATAGCGTCCTACCTTGGGGGGGAATAACCTGTAGAACCTTCCTGCCAAATTCCTTTTTCTTGTCGGAAGAAAGATGCACTCTGTAGTGCTTTAAAAATGTATGCTAGGAAGCTCAAGTTGCTGCTCTGCAAATCTCCTCCAGAAACTCCTGACCAATTCTCCCAGGAAGCAGGAACTGCACTGGTAGCATGTGCCCACAGGGATTTTGGGGCCTGTCCCCCAGAACCTTCTTAAGACAACTGAATGGCTTCTCAATCCATCTGGTGACGTAGGCTTTGGATAGCAACAAATGATCGGATCTCCTCCACTCCAAGGTGCGATCCAAGTATGTCAACAGAATGATTCTGGCATCCAACAGATGTATCACCTGTTGAGCCATAAGGTAATCGGGTCTGAGACCTGGCAGGTAGACCTCCTGGGACCTGCAAAGTCCCAAAGCAATCTTTGGCAGGTAAAGTGGGTCAGGCCTGATGGTGGGATGATCTGAAAAAATCCTAAGATATGGTTCCTTGATGGACAAGGTTTGCATATCGCTAATCCTTCTGGCCGAAGTAATGGCTAATATAAAAGCCCCTCAGAGTCAAACTTACTTGCTGTCTCTTTCATGGACTCAACAGGTGGCCGTGTAAGCCCATTCAGTGTGATGGAAAGATCCCAGAGAGGGAAGGCCTTAGGATTCCCTGGTCGTCTTCTGGACAGAGAAAAAAATAAATAAATAAACTTAGATCAGATCGTCCTGTCTGAGTTTGCGTCTAAGAATCCGGATAGTGCTTGCCACCTGAACTTTTAAAAAGGTGATGGCTAAACCCATTTCTGCCCCCCCCCCCCCCCCCCTGTAAAAACTTGAAAACCGATGCCAGGCCTGAATGAATCAGGTTATGGACAGAACAAGATGAATAAAAAATACTTTCAGACCTTACCATAGATCTTGCAGGTAACCATCTGCTCTCTGGGCTCCTCTTGGATTGCTTAGTCTCCCTGGAGTCCTTTCTGGACTCCTTCATGGGCTTAGAATCTCTGGACTTGGATTCTTTAGCCTGAACCCCATTCAGAAGGGCCTGTCAAGATGCTTTCTCCTGGGCCAGTCTGAGCCGCGCACAGCCTGTGCACGTGAGTAAGGGCTGTGCCTAGCGTCACGGGTCCATGCGGGAGAGGACTATATGCTGGTCTGCCTGATTGTCACCGGATTTTACTATTGGCTATCTTATGGAGCTTATTGACTTGTGGACATACTACGGTTTCTTTTAAACTGGATTAAAGGTTACGTTTTATCCTACACACAAGCTGGACATTCTACTGTTTGAAATAAGCCAAAGATCATACCAAGAGATCTTCAAGTCCGTGCTCTCGTGTGGTGCTGGGTGAGTTGGTTTCTCTTTGTTTTAAGCCGTGCACACCGCTGACAGAGAGAGGTACAGCCAAGTCCTTGTTCTGGGGCTGTAGCCTCCTGCCTTGCAGACACTGCTGCAGCCACGAACACAGGACGAGCCCACCGTATCCTGGAGGGGCAGGGCCCACCTTTATGCATCCGACACTTGCCACCCCCTGACCCCGAAGCTGCACGCTGCCTCATGTTGGAGCCAGAGCGTACCACAGCCTCGGCCACATCGGACACCGGCCAGAAATCGAAAACCAAGGGCTCACCTGCCCTATTGGTGAGTGTCAGGCCCAAGGCTTGATTATAGAATAAGCATGTGTATTATGAATGTATTTGTGTATAATGTATAGTCCAAGACCTGGGTGAGGGGTCACTCAGACTGTGTTTTGTGTATTCCAGTTTTATGGGGGGTTCTGTTTGTGGTACTTCCTTCTTTGAAGTCAAAAGCCTTTTGTAGCTCAGCAGGATGTGCTGTCCCTGGACCCACCATAAAACCAAACTGAGATAAGGGACCTGGAAGAGAGCATGCCCTCACCAGGTGGAGTCAGAGGGGGGGGAGACGAAGCTCTTCTCTCCTAAATTTAGCTAATAAAACCTAATGCTAAGGATATTCTAAGTCAGAAACCTAAATCAAAAACCTCTGTCACAAGCCTATGGCAAACGCTGGACATAAGACCTTAAGCAACAGCTGGAGACTCACAAGGACTACTACGCCATTATACTGTAAGGACTTTTTTATTTTCTGAGCTGATCTTGCTGTACTCATGTATTTTTGTACCTGTATGACATTTGTTTCTGTATATTACATCTAGCACTGATACCTTTTTATCAGATTAAACGTTTAATTAATCAGCTCTGGTCTTTGATCTCTAAATATATGAGCTCACCTTTCTGAAGGAAGCTCTGATGAAACATTTATCAAGGTTAATTTGGTGACTTGCTGGGACTAGTAGTGCATACCCAGGGGTCTTGCACCATCACACTCTCTCTAGCGTCTTGGCCAGGCTGATATAGGGCTCACTGTCACAATCGCACTCTATTTACTGCCCCCCCCCCCGAACCTTAGGAGCTGGGGGAGCCCTTAATGCTTCCACAGACCAAGTCCAGATGGGGAGTGGGAAAAAAAAATCAAAATAAGAGGGCCCCCTGATTCTGGCAGCAGTGGGTCTCCCAGAGCACCACCTAGCCTGCTAGAGAAAGGGGACGGAGTTCAGACGCGCCATCTTCAAACAACTACCGTATTTTTCGCCCTATAAGACACACTTATTTTTCCCCAGTCCCCGGCGCTCCCGAGTTGTCTGCCACACTGCGAGAGGCCAGAGGAGCGGCGGGGGGCTCTGTCCCAGCCCCGCCGCTGCGTTCGCTGTCTTTTCATGGCAGCGATGACAGCGGTGGGGCCAAAGACAGAGCCCCTGCCGCTCCTCCATCTGCTGCCGGGCTCAGAACACACGCGAGCACGTAGGTCCCGGCAGTGGGTGGGCGTGGCCTGCACAGGCCACACCCGCCCGCTCCTTCGTGATCGCATGTGGAGAAGCAGATGGAGGAGCGGTGGTGGCTCTGTCTCTGGCCCCTGTCATCGCTGCCTGAAAAGACAGCGATCGCAACGGCCGGGGCCGGGACAGAGCCAGCTCGTGAATGGGGTGGGCGTGGCCTGCGTCGACGCTGCGGCGCAGGCCACGCCCAGCCCATTCACGGAGCCGGCCGCTCAGCGCAGCGGTGTCAGCGGACAGGTGAGTTTAACTTTTTTTTTTTTTTTTTAATATGGCGTCAGCCTATACTAATGGGGGGACGGGGGTGGGAATGGGGGGAGAGGGGCCACACTGCCTATGGGAAATGGGGGGGGAGGGGGATGCCACACAGCCTATGGGAATGGGGGGGAGGGGGATGCCACACAGCCTATGGGAATGGGGGGGGGAGGGGGGATGCCACACAGCCTATGGGAATGGGGGGGTGGAGAGGGGGATGCCACACAGCCTATGGGAATGGGGGGGGGGAGGGGGGATGCCACACAGCCTATGGGAATGGGGGGGGGGGGAGGGGGGATGCCACACAGCCTATGGGAATGGGGGGGGGGGGGAGGGGGGATGCCACACAGCCTATGGAATGGGGGGGGAGGGGGATGCCACACAGCCTATGGGAATGGGGGGGGAGGGGATGCCACACAGCCTATGGGAATGGGGGGGGAGGGGGATGCCACACAGCCTTTGGGATATGGGGGATGGGGATGCCACACAGCCTTTGGGAATGGGGGGGATGGGGATGCCACACAGCCTTTGGAATGGGGGGGAGGGGGATGCCACACAGCCTTTGGGAATGGGGGGAGGGGGATGCCACACAGCACTTTGGGAATGGGGGGAGGGGGATGCCACACAGCCTTTGGGAATGGGGAGGGAGGGGGATGCCACACAGCCTTTGGGAATGGGGGGAGGGGGATGTCACACAGCCTATGGGAATGGGGGGATGCCACACAGCCTATGGAATGGGGGATGCCACACAGCCTATGGGAATGGGGGGAGGGGGATGCCACAACAGCCTATTGGGAGAGGGGGGATGCCACACAGCCTATGGGAATGGGGGGAGGGGGATGCCACACAGCCCTATGGGAATGGGGGGGAGGGGATGCCCACACAGCCTATGGGAATGGGGGGAGGGGAATGCCACACAGCCTATGGGAATGGGGGGGAGGGGGATGCCACACAGCCTTATGGGAATGGGGGGAGGGGATGCCACACAGCCTATGGGAATGGGGGGAGGGGGATGCCACACAGCCTATGGGAATGGGGGGGAGGGGGATGCCACACAGCCTATGGGAATGGGGGGAGGGGGATGCCACACAGCCTATGGGAATGGGAGATGCCACACAGCCTATGGGAATGGGGATGCCACACAGCCTATGGGAATGGGGAGATGGGGATGCCACACAGCCTATGGGAATGGGGAGAGGGGATGCCACACAGCCTATGGGAATGGGGAGAGGGGGATGCCACACAGCCTATGGAATGGGGAGAGGGGGATGCCACACAGCCTATGGGAATGGGGGGAGGGGGATGTCACACAGCCTATGGGAATGGGGGGAGGGGGGATGCCACACAGCCTATGGGAATGGGGGGATGCCACACAGCCTATGGGAATGGGGGATGCCACACAGCCTATGGGAATGGGGGATGCCACACAGCCTATGGGAATGGGGGATGCCACACAGCCTATGGGAATGGGGGATGCCACACAGCCTATGGGAATGGGGGATGCCACACAGCCTATGGGAATGGGGGATGCCACACAGCCTATGGGAATGGGGGATGCCACACAGCCTATGGGAATGGGGGATGCCACACAGCCTATGGGAATGGGGGATGCCACACAGCCTATGGGAATGGGGGATGCCACACAGCCTATGGGAATGGGGGATGCCACACAGCCTATGGGAATGGGGGATGCCACACAGCCTATGGGAATGGGGGATGCCACACAGCCTATGGGAATGGGGGATGCCACACAGCCTATGGGAATGGGGGATGCCACACAGCCTATGGAATGGGGGATGCCACACAGCCTATGGGAATGGGGGATGCCACACAGCCTATGGGAATGGGGAGAGGGGGATGCAACACAGCCTATGGGAATGGGGAGAGGGGGATGCCACACAGCCTATGGGAATGGGGAGAGGGGGATGCCACACAGCCTATGGGAATGGGGTGGCCACACAGCCTATAATAATGGGGGAGGGGGATGCCACACAGCCCATGCTAATGGGGAGAGGGGGATGCCACACAGCCTATGGGAATGTGGGGAGAGGGATGCCACACAGCCTATACTAATGGGGGGGAGAGGGGGATGCCACACAGCCAATGGGTATATGGGGAATGGGAGGGGGGGGATGCCACACTGCATATACGGGGAATGGGATGGGGGCATGCTACACTGTCTATGGAATAGGGGCATCCCACACTGCCTATGGGAATTGGATAGGGGAATGCCACACTGTCTGTAATGGTGTGTTTTTGGTTTAAAATTTTTTTTCTTATTTTCTTCCCCCAAATCCTAGGTGCGTCTTATGGGCAGGTGCGTCTTATAGGGCGAAAAATACGGTACTACAACCCACCACTACAACAACAACCCACCACCACCACCACTACTACAACAACAACCTACCACTACTACAACAACCACCTACCACTACTACAACAACCACCTACCACTACTACAACAACCACCTACCACTACTACAACAACCACCTACCACTACTACAACAACCACCTACCACTACTACAACCACCTACCACTACTACAACAACCACCTACCACTACTACAACAACCACCTACCACTACTACAACAACCACCTACCACTACTACAACAACCACCTACCACTACTACAACAACCACCTACCACTACTACAACAACCACCTACCACTACTACAACAACCACCTACCACTACTACAACAACAACCTACCACTACTACAACAACAACCTACCACTACTACAACAACAACCTACCACTACTACAACAACAACCTACCACTACTACAACAACAACCTACCACTACTACTACTCCAGCATGTTTCCTGGGAGGAAACAAAAACACTGGGAGGTCCAGGATTTAATCATGAACAGTTTCGATTTTTCCACCTAAAAAAGGAAACTCACTCGGCTTATCTGTCCTGGTGGACACTTGGGGAAAACACTCTATTGTTAATATAGCATCATCTTCTTCCATAGTGCTGTATAATTACAGACAAGGTAAAACTAAAATACTGTACAGGGATCAGTATAGACTAGATCACAAAGTTCAAACCAAATGTGATAAGAGACAAAAGGAAAGAGCCTCATCCTTGTGCGCTTACAGTTTAAAGAGGACAAAAATCCACTGCTCGGCATACTCCCTCCACCCCCCCCCCCCTCCCCCCCCCCGATCAGGGATGCCCCACTGTGCAGTC
Source organism: Gastrophryne carolinensis (assembly GCA_027917425.1). Classification (NCBI taxonomy): domain Eukaryota; kingdom Metazoa; phylum Chordata; class Amphibia; order Anura; family Microhylidae; genus Gastrophryne; species Gastrophryne carolinensis. The sequence continues at coordinate 14,219,864 of CM051243.1, forward strand.
GCCCGAAAACTCACCTTCAACTGGACCTTCAGCATGAATTAATGAAAAGCCCAAATCCTTGGGGCACCGCCATCCTGCCTCAAAAGCATCACATATACTGAGGAGAGGAGAGCAGGACACGCAGACCGAGCAGAGGTGGGGTCAGGGAAAGGACAGCAATCCCATGACACTTCCTGTTTGCAGGCTACCTGATGTTCCATGAGTCGCCATCTTGGATGTTTAAAGGCTCATAACATGCAGTAGATACAGGTAGGATGATTTTTAATGTGAGCAATCTGTATGTACAGGGTGTGGGAAACATAAGATAGTCTCTTATTCAGAGTGAGGGTCCGGATTAAACACTTTACTTACCTGACTTTCAGCAAACTCAATCCGGATGTTGAAATCTAGCTTTTTTAAAGCGTGCTAATTGGACTGGAGGCCGCGCATGTGCCATAGGACCAAGGAAAGGCAAGATAAAATGGGTGACAACAGGATTGTACACAGTAGGCGTCCTGCATCATGGTGCCCCGGGGCAAGAACCAAAACCCGTGATCAAGGCCGGATTAAGTGTGGTGGAGGCCCCTGGGCATAAAATCTGGTGGAGGCCTCAGATACGGTATTTTTTTCCCTATAAATAATAGTCCAGCCAAGTAACTGATTGATGGTTGTCTGGCACCCGCCTACTTACTGGAAGATCGCATCCCTTGTGCCCCCCTTGTGCGGGTGCGTGCTGCTCGGGAACTCCTGCTTTGCCATTCTGGGTGGGGGGTAGTGTAGTCGCCCGGCTGGTTCCCTGCATTGAGCTGCCAGCGGCTGTGCTTGGTGGCTTATGTGCAGTGACAGCTCTGCACCCATCACTGTAGCGTTGCTGACGGCGACTTTGCTGCTCTAGACTCTCCATCCTGCCCTGTGGTGGCTTTGGCTGCAGGTTGGCAAAAACAAAAAAAGCCTTGGCCAGGAGCGCCCCCACTGCCGCCGATTTTTCAGACCAAAGACTGAAAAACCTCCTGGATCAGACCATAACCCAAAGGTTGGTGCAGGTCCCCCTCTAGCCCCTTGCGCCCCACTCATAATCCGGCCCTGCCTGCGATAATCAAAATCCTGGGCTGGTCTACTTTAGAGAGGAACAAAGTCAAAGCAGCAAATGCCTTCCACATTCCCACGCATGGCAGACAGTCGTGCGATAACTGGCAACCATTTAGGTTTCATGCATAAAATCAGATTGGTCACTAGCAAGCTTACAATGAATGATGACGTGATAATCATTGGTTGACTTTATAGAGTTCTTTAGTCTTTTTTTCTCTTCTGAAGGAAGTTTTGCTGCCCTTGATAGATTACCAGTAAATTCCTAAAAATGAGGTCTGTCTAAATAAGAGACCTTGTGCTCCTTTTAGGTTAGTTATAACCTTACTTGGTTTTGTAAGTTGTACAGTCTTTTTGCCACCCCCCCCCCCCATTAGTTTTTATCATCTTCACTTCTATAATGGCAGATGTTCATGTAAATAAAAGCAATGGTAATGACATCGTTACATAGTTAATAGGGTTGAAAAAAAGACATATGTCCATCAAGTTCAACCAAGGGTGTTGGGGTAGAGGGAAGTTATTTTTTATTTTATTTTATAGGGGAAGATTTTATTTTTTTTACTGTTAACATTAACAGTTACTACTAGCGGTTATTTTCCTCTAAAAAAAACATCTAATCCTTTTTTGAAGCTGTCAGCGGTTGATGCCGTAACAAGCTTCTGTGGGAGGCTATTCCATAGATTTATAGTTTCTTATGGTAAAAATGATTGTGGCCTCCGGAGACTAAATTTCTTTTTTTCCAATCGAAGGCAGTGCCCCCCTTGTCTTTAGAGAGGATTTTACCTGAAATAGTGTCCCCCATATTTTTTGTATGGGCCATTTATATATTTATACAAGTTAATCATGTCCCCCCTCAGCTGTCTCCTCTCAAGACTAAACAGATTTAATTCGCATAATATATTTTCTCATAACTAAGATCCTTCATTCCTCTTATTAGTTTGGTGGCTCCTCTGCTTCCTTTCTATAGTCAGAGCGTCCTTTCTATGAATGGGTGCCCAGAACTGGACGGCATATTCCAGGTGAGGGCGCTCCAGTGCCTTGTAAAGAGGCAAAATTACTCACCTATCCCGTGATTCCAGGCCTCTATTGATGCATGATAATATCTTGGTGGCCTTGGAAGCAGCTGCTTGACATTGCATGCTGTTATTTAGCCTGTGATCTACCTGTACCCCCAGATCCTTCTCAACAAGTGACTCTCCCAGATTTACTTCCGAGGATATTAGTGGAACAGAAAGCCCCATATTTTATACTGTATGGAGAGCTTTTTTCTTGGTTTGCTGGAATTTGCTAAGTTCTCCAGAGTTAATTAGACTTAAATTATCTTTTCACATGAGGCTGAGAGCAGTTGGCCAAAATCTTTGATTCAACAAAGATTCTTAAACAAAAACCTAGGACCTGAATTCCCACAAGTTATCTCCTGAAATACTCTGCCTCAGGGCAAGCGTCTGCCTCCAGAGATCTCATCTCACCATGCTTGCTGGAGCCCGTGAGGGTGGGGGGTGGGGAGTACATATGCAGGGGAAGAGGGCAGAAAAGTTCGAGACTGGTGCTGTGCGGTCAGGCAAAGATGTTGTATTTTTGTTAGTCTACAGATGCCCCTTAAAATACTTTGGTACCCAAAACAGAAACTAAGACTGTGTGTCAGAAACGGTGCTTAAAGTGGAACTTCGCAGGCCCTGGAGGCCCCAATTTGGGCATCCCAAATTAGGATGCCCCGCTATGTAAGACCCCCAGATACGCTCACTTTCCCCTGGAGCCTTTGAGGCATCTCTGCGCGATACCCGCTCTCTATTAGCCATGCATCCGGCCATTTTGAAGGCTTGGCGCAGGCACACCGCGGCTAGCAGGTAAGCGGGGGATTGGGGCGACAGCACACTCCACCCCCTTCATCCTCGTGCTCGGCTGCTTAACGGTCCAGGCGGCTTAGCCGTCAGCAGAACCGAAGGGAGCCGAGTGCGCCAACTGGCTGAGCAGACTCGTCGCCCTAGTCTACGCCGTGGGAGCTACAGGAATGTCAGTGTATGGAACGACCTATTGGGGGGGGGGAAATACACGAATCGGGCACCCCAATTTGGGATGCCGTCGCATAGAGGAACCCCCCAAAAAGGTCAAAAATGGATGTGTTTCTCCAATCCCCCTGCCACTCCAAAACCTTCCCTGACCCACAGTCCAGCATTATTCTCCCAGACATGTGTGACTGCCGCATAGACAGAGTACAAAGAAGTATCCCCCGCTATGTGTGCTCTCCTGTCTGTCCATTCAAGTGAACGGGCGGATGAGCCCTTTGCTTTCTGCTCAAGATGGCGGCACCCAGGACCAGGAGAAAAGCACTGGACCTTGGAAGGCTTTTTTCCCCACCTATGTAACCCCCCCCATTCTATCTCAGCTGTAGGGAAGGGTGGCAGGATGGGAGAGAGTTACCCAGGACTTTATTACCTATAACATACGCCATCATCTTTGTCTGTAGAGTAAGTCTCTCAGCAGCAGGAAGAACCCCCAATTACAGAGCTATGCCAGTCAAAGGAGGCGGTCTGCTTTTATGAGCATTCTTCAGTTTCTTTCTACTGATTACACAGACGTGAGGAAAAAAAATACTAACAGGGAGGTCGCTGTCTCTATACAGATACCAAAGCTATGGTGCACAAGGGTTATTTTGGTATAGTGAATTAATAACTTAATGTGACTGATACAATTTTCTTCAATGTAGCATTTATATACAGTACATTTTAGAAAAACATAAAAAAAAACACACTAAAAAGGATTTAACAGCGGCTTGGTCATGCACATGTGGGCACCGCATTTCACAAGCTGCACAGTCAGGGGTCCGATTTTCTGCTAATCCGAGAGAGATTTCTATTGTAAGGAACCATGCAGAGGAATGACTGAATAAAAAGGATGAGGATGTCATGGCTCCCAATCCTTTCGTCTGTCTGTTGTGCTGGAGCACAGAGCAAACATTCAACGGCACAAAATATAATGAATCCTAAATGGACATCATTAACAAGTAGCTGAGGAATTTAGCGCATTTCCACAACCCAAATCCAGCACTAATTCCAATTTCCATGGCTTTAGGGCCCTTTATAATACATGTATGCTTTCTTCTCTGGATTTAAGGATGCAGTTTTCAGTACGACCATTTTTTTCTGATTACGTCTAAACTAGAAGGTTTCATTTATTTAAAAATCACCTATTTTGCTGCCAAACATGAAATAATTTAAATGTCAAGAAGAAGGTTATTGCCCAGATTAAATGTCAAGAAGAAGGTTATTGCCCAGAAAAATGTAATCTAGGAGGAGAGGTCACAGGGGTCTGGTCATTACCTATGCAAGGGCCTAACAGCATGTCCCCGCAGGCATGCAATGAGCAGGGTCAGACTGGAGCCCAAAAATAAGCTCTATGGAGCCCACCTTTAGCTAAAACAAAGATTGTAATACTATAAGGACACTCAACGCAAGACAGAAACACTTTTCAATCTTTGATCTTTTGTAGTGCTCTGATGGTGGCCCTGTGTCAGTCCCACCGGAGGATCCTCTGGTGGGCCAGTCCGACACCGGCAATGACCATTAATGCAGCTCCAATAGCATAAGGATATTTACACAGGACCCTTCTTTTAAAGGATCCCTCCACCTGTATTGAAAACCAACTGTACCCATGCAATCCTCACATTCAGGCGGACTCTGCTCTTTAAACAAAGCAGATACCGTAATTATTAATAGACAAAAAAGTTACATGCCAATGCTTAAAGTTCACATGGTCAAAAACTTCCTGATTATCACAGGCATTCGGCATTCATTGTGTGATACAAAAACCGAAGATTACTTATTATCCTTCACAGACAGATAAGTAAACTTGACGCTTTAGAAGAATTAAATAAATTAAAAATAAAAAAAAAGAAAAAATGACAAGTGAAGGTATACAATGAAAGCAAATGGTGTTTTTTTGGGGGGGGGACGGGGGCGCTAACATAGGCTAAACCAAAAAGTTAACTCAGCATAAAAAAAATAAATAAAAAGGGTCGAGGGTTTCCGGGCTGCGATCACTGGTGCCACATCCCCTGTTTCTGTGGGGGATGTGTGCACCCTCGCACCCAGCCTGAGCGCAGGGCACTGGAGAGCCCACTCTAAAGCTGGGGATGTGGCCAGCCGGCTACTGTGTTTTTTTTTGGGGGGGAGGTGGGGTGGTTTCGGGGCAGCCCATGCATCCCTGACGCGGCAGGCTTGAGATCACGTCAAACTGCGTGGCGTCGATGGTGCCGAAACCCATTTAAGAGAAGACCGCATTCACTTTCATTGTATACATAGGGGGCAATTCAGCACCAAATATATATATATATATATATATATATATATATATTAATAAAATAATAAAATGATCACTATTACTGCCTTTGTACATTAAAGGAAAAAAAACACACACACACAAAGCACATGTGGTCAACCATTCCCTATATCGAAGGACAGGCCCAATGCCAGACCCAGGGTTGTAACTTGAGGGGGTGCGACTTTAGTGGGGCCCAGGAGGTCAGGGAGCCCCCCCATCATTGTTGTTCCTTCACCTTATCAGATTTGTGCCCACTAGGCACCATTTAGAGAAAGGAAGCATCATTCCACTCTGCTGTTTCAGTCTTTAGTTGTCTAGCCGCATCCAATTAAGGTCCTTATTTAACAAGGGATAGCGCCAGGTAGCGAACGGTAATGACGGTCACCGCCACGAGTACGCTGGCTCCCCTCCGCAATCACACATTTATTAAGCCGATCCTGCTTAGCGACTGACAGAGCGCCAGATAGCGAATCATTCATCATTATTCCAGCCTCACCCCACAGCGCCAGCGAGCGACCTTGAACAGCGACAGGTATGACCTCTCGCTACCTGGCGCTCTCCAATGCATTTCAATGGAACAATCTTGAAATATTCATAATTAATTGCTATTAATGTTTTTTTTTTTTAAATGTCAAAAATTCTGTGACCACTTCTGCAATGTTAGATTTTTTTTTTTAAGGTTAAAAAAAAAAAAATGTGCAGAATTGATATTACAGGTCTGATATTAATGTGTTCATATTACAAAATGTTTTAAAAAAAATGTATTTTTTTTTATCTTTTATTTTTTATGTATTTATTTTTTTTTTTTTTTCGAAAAAAATATGGTTGTTTGGGGGTTAAAAAACTACTTTTAACCCATCGCCGCCAGCGCTCTGGGGTTTAAACAAGCATTTCACAGCGTGAGAATTTTTTGAGCGTGATTTGTTAATGAATATGCTGGGAGCCGTTCGCTATGGCCATTCGCTGTCATGCGCTCCCATACAGTGCGGAACCTGTCAAACAGAGACTCCTAACCCCGTATTCAACATTACCGCACACCGACTGAGTCGCTGTCAACAGCCGAACAACGGCCAAGCACAGCGAATACTAGCGTGCGCTGTGAAAATAACGCTACTGTCGCTCATCTGTCGCTACCTGGCGCTATTAATGAATCGGCCTCCCCGTTTCAAAGCTCATACAGTAATTTATTTTTCCTGTCTTTTTAAAGGGCCCCATTTAATGTTCACACCAGTGCTCCATCACATTTATTTACACCACTGCGAAATAAAAACTGACAAATGAATTCATAGATTTTCTTATATTCACTTTGATAAACATACCATGATCTGGCAACACACCTTAGGTTAAATAAGACGTAGAGGATGACGGCAACCATTCTCACACTTCTAAACTGTCCCCTTCCAGTTCTCCAACAAACAAACACTCCAGCAATGTGTGACTGTATCAGTACATACCATTGTGTTGTAGGCTTCCATAGCCATTCTCAGAGATGCTGCACTGTCCCCCTCCTCGGCTCTTCAGGAGAGGTTTTCCCACTTGAATCCTGAGTGTAGAGGTGTAGCTCATCCTATGGATCTGTCGCTCATTCAGGAGATGAGGAGGGTTGTGTCTGCTGCCAGATCTCACTGGAGAGGCAATACACACCCAGAAGTCTGCTGGGACTCACTGCAGAGCTTGTTATGTGGGCACAGGGTGTGCGGCTCCCAACACCGTAAACACAGTGGGAAGGGACTGGGGACAAGCTAATCACTAGTTTCATTCCCTGGAGGGTACGTCTGTTACACACACACACACACTGCCCCTAAAGCCTGCAGGGACCTCTGCACTCCATGTAGAGCTATAGTGCAGACTATTGGGGGATGAGGTTATTTTTTAAGGTCCTTAAATAACCCATAAAAAACAAAAAAAAAAAAAACACAAAATACAATACATATAAAATGTATTTTATTATATATAATATAATTGTACACACTGCTTTCATTTCTTTTAGTTTACATTTCTATACTTCTGCATACTACTCAAAAAACCCATACAAAAAGGAGGAAACTTTTTTTTTCTATAGGATATATACATTATATTTTTATTTTTTCCTGACAGTACCTCCTTTTCAGAAAGCAGCAACATAGTAAATCATTGTCAGTGCTTTCTAAAGGCAACTAAAACATATAATTGCTGCGTACAGACTATAGGTCACAGCACACAGTTATACTACTACACCACAATAACCAATATAAATAATGGACCAGCTGGGTAAATACATTTCAACTTCACAAAAAAGACTTCATGAATATAAAACAAATACAATTACCCTCCCGGGTGTTGTTCCTCTCCAGCGGGGTATCCAGATTTAAAAATACACTTGCTTATTATAAAGAAAAAAAAAACACACACACCGTTGCTGGAAAGGAAACTACTCAATAAGTTTCATTTTTTTTTTTTTTCGTTTTTTTTTTAGCACTAAAAAGTCGCATCTGGCTACTTATACCTCTAACCCTTGGCACCTAACCCATTGGTCACCTTGTCCATTCCAGGGGAAAAGTTGACTCAGAAGAGTCATTCCCACTTTAAAGTGGACCAACATCCAGGATTTTGACTATCCTGGGTTTTGGTCCACTTCGGTGGGGCACCCCCCAGAAAGCCCCAAAAACTCACCTCTCCTCGCTCCCACGTGACCGCTGCTGCCAATCCCCGCCGACGGACAAGCGGGAGGCAGCGACGCGCCCGCCGCCGCCTCCTGATCGGGGTGCCCCGCAGTCAGGGGACTGATCGGTCCGGGAACCTTATAGATTCCCGGGCCGATCAGTGAAGGGTGTTGGTCCACTTTAAGCCCCTGTATGAATGACCACCGCTCTACAATGTTCCCTTTGTAATAGAGGTTAGGTACTTTTGCAATCTTATAATTGAGGTTGTGGTCATATAATTTCAAAAATTTGCTAATAAAACCAACACGGCATTTCATGGTTTACTATATTTATACTAACATTCCTTCAAAGAACTTTGTCCCTTTACATAACATGTGTTCAACCTCCTCCACAATAGAATTCCAACAATAAAGGAGATGACCTATTAACTACAACAAAACAGCCGACCACTAGCCTGCTCCCGGGGCATCCAAAGTCAGGATGCCTTACTGTGTGAACCCCCCCCGAGATAAACTCACCTTTGCTTGCAGCTCCGATGGCGTTTCCCTCCATCTTAGCCGCGCTCACTCATCCAGCCATTTAAGTAGTCTGGGGATCACTCCTGCCCCCAGCCTACATAGAAACCAGGTATGTGGCCGGCACCATTCGCTCAGAAGCAGTGTTTCGGGATTGGAGGTTTTGTGGCCACAGGAGATGCCATTATCAGCTTTATTATGGATTTTTCAACAAAAATAAAAAATGTTTTTGGCAGCAATCTGCGGGTGCACTATCCAGATACTGATTTCTTACTCCGGTTTAATTCCCTACTTATGCTAATCTTTGTTTTGGATGCTGGATTGCAACCCTACATGACACACCGCATTGTTGAAACCCAGCCTGTGAACCCCACTGGCAACCCGTGGCAGCTCACCATGATTGGAGCAGTGCCACGTTGAAGCGATGAAGGAAGAGAGGCTCAACGAGAGAGCGTTGCTGTGCCGGGCAGAGGAGTAGCTAGGCTTTCTTGCACTCGGGGCAAATATTCAAAAACCCCCCACCTGTGCTCAGGCCCCCCTTTGGCACCCCCCTGACCTACAGCACCCGGGGCAAGTGCCCCTGCTGCTTTCCATAGCTACGCCCCTAGTGCTGGGGGCCAGGCAGCAAGGGACATGGATCCAGCCTTTCAGGTGAGCGCTGCTGCCCCAGACTAGGTGTGATGGTCTGCATGGGAGAAAAGGGGAGTATAGCATTTTTTTTGTTTTTGTTTTAAATATACTTAAAACTCAAATACATTAAAAACAGGATTATAATAAAGCCATGCTGAACTGAAGCAGACAAAGCAATAATCAAAAAAAGCAATTATTGCTTTTATCTGCTTTAGCGTTGATTTATAATTGTATTTTAATGAATCTGAACTAAAAAAAAACTAAACTTAGTTTTGAAAAAAAGTGTTGGAATGACTTTTAGATATATACATGCTGCAAAAGGAAACTACAGCTTTACCTTGGATGGGTGAGCGTTGCTTTATTTTTATTTGTTTTAATTCCTAGACAATCCCACCACAAAAAATATGAAGAATCAGTTTGGTGACGTGCCCATAAGGGCACAATACAATTGCCCCATGCACTGGGGTGAACTTTGGGGCTAGTTTGGCTACGGCTCCTAATACCCACCTTCTAATTCCTGCCACTCTGGACTCCCCCCAGCCCTCCTGTACCTGTACATGTTGTTCCCTAATACCACAATAACAATAAGTCATTATCTGCCCCTACAATATTAAAGAACTATTTATTTACGATGCCATGGGCTGATTTCTGAGATTAGACCACCACTGCTAGCCACCAATGTATTTCCCCTGCCTCTGGGATCTTTGCCAAGGCAGCCTGTTCCTAACCCATGTAATCACACTTCCTGTAAGCTCTGAGGTTAGTATATGCTCTATTTTTTTCCCATGGAACACCATGTTAAAGTGGACCAAAACCCAGGATTTTCCCCATCCCCCTGAAGCATCCCTATTTGGGATGCCCTGCTTCATGAAACTACCAGTCGCCCTCTTTTTTTGCCTTTTTTTTTTTCTTTCAATATTTTTATTTTATTTCAGCCAGGAAAATGAACAATACAGGCACAGGAGATTAGCAGATCAAGCAAGGTGCAGAAACCATCCCGCACAGGGGAGGCTATCATCACAGAGCATACAAGAACATAGCACTCTATCAAATATGGGAAAATTTAGATCATTTGAACTGTCCAATATTAAACAGCATTACAACCGTAACGGAACTATAGCGTTAATAAACTATCAATAGAACATAATTTGCCAGCATTGAATCTTTATTCTTACTGCCTCCCGTGTCGGGGAAGCAACCCCAGCAGACACTCCTGCCTTCTCACTGCAACCCGCCCCCCGGTGCCAGGCCGCCCAGCAAACGCAGGGCGCACCCACCCCAGGGACCCGAGACAGCGACACGGGGCGAGCCGCCGCGCACGCAGCAAAAGAGTCATAGAACAAAAGAGAAAAGTAAAAAGAAAAAGGGGGGGGGGGGAAGAACACAGTGGTTGGTATGGATGGGTAGGTTAGGGAGAAAGGGGGAGGGGGGGTCCTCGCAATCCAGCCCGCATAGGTCAACTAGTTTAGCATGTCCACTGCCGCATCAGGCCAGGCTTTTTTTTACCTTTTTAAATGAACCCACAGTGCAGGCATGTCCCTCCTCCAATCAGCTTTTCCGGCCAGCCAAATGAATGTGCGGTTTGAGAAGCTTAAATGAATCCTAGCCACACTCACAATTGGTGCCCAGCACCTGCAGCATCCCTTGGCTCTGCGCGGCCACACCAGCCATTCAGTTGCAGGCACACAGTTTGAGGTGAGCGTGTTAGATAGTCACGAAAAGCGGGCAACTGGTAGGTTTTCAAACAGCGTGGCATCCCAGACTGGGATGCCCGAGGGGGTGGTTTTCTAACAGGACCTAGCTTCTTATAGATGCTCTGTCCTGTTTTGGTCCACTTTAAGATGGTGGAAAGAAGTTACACATTGGAACACTACAGATACTATTGCAACGGTTTCCTTAAATGTAAGGCTCCCTAATGTTGTGGAGTATAGGTTGGGCTAGTTTCGTGTCCATTTGGACCTGGACCCTTTCTATATTGAGGTGGGAGGTCTACGTTTGCTTTAATGGTGTCCCCGGATAACTGTTCCCAAAACATAACTTTTTCTAGTGAAACTAAGAGCAGGTCCATAAATGAAACATCCAAGTTTGCCACAAGTTTGGGGTTCTTAGTTGACAAATTTGGCAAAGGGCCCCTTTGGCCCAAAACATGTTGCGATTAGAGATGAGCGAACTTTTGAAAAATTCGATTCGACTGATTCGCCGAATTTTCCGACAAAAATCGTTTCGACCCGAATAAATTCGCGACGAATCGCTATTAAAAACGGCTATTTCTGAGCCTCCTAGAGCCTCAATAGGGTTGTAAACCATTCTGCCTTGCTGTAACACGCACAGGATGCGTGCTGGGTTAGTTAAATAATACTTTGAAGAAATATCACATGGAGATCAGAGGCATCGCTAATAGAATCGCAGAGTGGCACAATTGAATTCAAGAGAGTTGAAGTGGCATCACTATGAGGGGCAGGAGCCCAAACATTGCTTTAAAGAGACACTGGAGTTGGCAGCAGCAGGAGCCCAAAAATTGGATGAATCACACCCTGGAGTTGGCAGCAGCAGCCGCCCAAATATACACTGGAGTTGGCTTCAGGAGCCCAAAAAATTGGATGAATCACACCCTGGAGTTGGCAGCAGCAGCAGCAGGAGCCCAAATATTACTTTAAAGAGACACTGGGGTTGGCTTCAGGAGACCAAAAATTGGATGAATCACACCCTGGAGTTGGCAGCAGCAGGAGCCCAAATATACACTGGAGTTGGCTTCAGGAGCCCAAAAATTGGATGAATCACACCCTGGAGTTGGCAGCAGCAGGAGCCCAAATATACACTGGAGTTGGCTTCAGGAGCCCACAAATTGGATGATTCACACCCTGGAGTTGGCAGCAGCAGCAGCCCAAATATACACTGGAGTTGGCTTCAGGAGCCCAAAAATTGGATGAATCACACCCTGGAGTTGGCAGAAGTTGGCAGCAGCAGCAGCAGGAGCCCAAAAAATGGCCTAAAGACATAAATATGTTTTGCACCATTTGGAAAGTGTAAAACGTGGCACCATGCTGAATCTAGTCGCATGCATCAGGCATTGGTGGGTGGAAATCCTGGCTGATCCATCCCTGATTCATTTTGACAAAGGTGAGTCTCTCCACATTTTTAGTTGACAGACGAGTTCTCCTCGCCGTAACTATGGCCCCCGCCGCACTAAACACCCGCTCAGATGGCACGCTACTTGCCGGGCAGGACAGCTTTTCCAGGGCAAACTCTGCTAGTTGCGGCCACAAATCAAGTTTGGCTGCCCAGAAGTCCAGCGGATCCTCAAGGTGTGTTGGCATGGTCATGTCAAAGTATGACATGACCTGCTGGTTGAGGTCCTGCTCCAGGTCTTCCTGCTGCTCATGAGTAGCCTCACTATGCGGGTGTAGAAAGCTACTCATTAGCGACTGAAGACTGAGGCTGCTGCTGCTGATGGAGCTGCTGCTGCTGCTCCTGCCAACCCCCCCAGCGGCCATGGCAGTGGAAGGTGAGCGCAGAGGTCCCCTCGAGTCAGACCTGCAAGAGTATGGACCATGGCGCAGATAGGCATCGGCCAACTGCCTACGTAGAATGTCTTTGTAGTAGTTGAGTTTGTCCTCCCTCTCGGTGGGTTTAAAAAATGCCCCCATTTTGTGCCGGAAGCGAGGGTCCAATAAGGTGGACAGCCAGAAGTCATCCCGCCGACAGATGGAAACAATTCTGGGGTCACTACGCAAGCACGTGAGCATGCTTCGTGCCATTTGCGCAAGTGACTCGGATGGACTACCTGTCTCCATCTCCACTGCATACTGCCAAGGTGTGCCCGGGTCCTCTGTCTCGCCTTCCTCAAAAACCTCTAGCTCCTCTGGCTGCTCCTGCTCCTCCTCTCCTGTCCGCTGACTAGATAAACCAGCCATTTCGCCAAGCCTAAACTGTGTTTCGCTGGGCAACTCCTCCTCCTCCTCTTCCTCCTCCTCCTCCAGTTCAGCTCCAACGGGGTTCATGTGGCCGTAAGATGTAAACGCCATGTCTCCAGTGCCCTGACCAGCCATGGTTTCCAACATGTGCTGTAGTACATGAAGCAGTGGAATCATGTCGTTCATCCCATAATCCTGCCGACTGACAAATAAAGTGGCATCCTCAAAGGGCCTGAGCAAACGGCAGGTGTCACGTATGAGCTGCCACTGGTTGACATTGAAGTTACACAGGGGAGTCCCCCTATCTGCTTGGATCATCAGGAAATCCGTGATGGCTTTTCTCTGTTCATATAATCGGTCCAACATGTGAAGGGTGGAATTCCAACGGGTGGAAACATCGCAAATCAGACTATGTTGGGGGATACCATTCTGACGCTGTAGCTCAAGAAGGGTGTGTTTGGCGGTGTAGGAGTGGCTGAAGTGCATGCAAAGTTTCCTTGAAGTTGTTAGGATGTCTTGCAGATGGGGGAGGAACACTTCAGAAACCGCTTGACAACCAGATTGAAGACGTGAGCCATGCAGGGGGCATGGGTCAGGCTTCCTTGGCGCAGCGCAGACAAAATGTTCTTCCCATTGTCGGTAACCATGATTCCCATTTTAAGTTTTCTTGGAGTAAGCCATGTTTGGATTTCCTGATGAATACATTTAAGCAGTTCCTCCCCTGTGTGACTCCGTTCGCCAAGACAAACCATGTGAAGCACTGCGTGACACCTCCGTGCCCTGCACACATGGTAGACTGGAGGGGCACTGAGACTTGAGCCTACAGTGGAGGGTGAGGAGATGGCGGAGGATGAGGAGGCCGAGTCGCACGGTGTCACAGGCCCAACGGGCAGGGAGCGTGGAGGCCGAAGCGGTGTGACCTGTCCAAGTTGCTGCTGCTGCTGCAAAGGGACCACATTCACCCAGTGGGCCGTAAACGACATGTACTGTCCCTGACCGTAGTTACAGCTCCAGATGTCGGCGCTGCCATGCACTTTGCTACACACCGACAGGCTCAAGGACTGGCTCACCTTCTGTTCAACAAAAGTGTGCAGCGCTGGTACTGCCTTCTTGGCAAAGAAATGACGGCTTGGGACTCTCCACCTCGGCTCGGCACAAGCCATCAGTTCTCTGAAAGGTGCAGATTCCACCACCTGAAAAGGGAGCGACTGCAGCACCAGCAACTTGGACAGGAGCACATTCAGCTTCTGCGCCGTAGGATGAGTGGGCGCATACTGCTGTCTCTTGGACATGGCTTCGCTGATGGATTGCTGGCGGGATGCATGACTTGGAGGAGGAGGAGCAGGAGCGACAGAGGATGGGTATGACGCACAGCTGCCTTCGGCTGAGGTGCTGGAGCCTTGGCTGGCAGAAATTGGGAGATCACTTGGTGAGGAAGCAGACTGGACCACCCCTTGGGAGCCTCGGTTCTCCCAGGTCGTTTTATGGTGACGCATCATATGTTGACGCAGGGCCGTGGTGCCAACATTTGGACCCTGGCCACGCTTCGCCTTTTGCCTACATATCTTGCATGTGGCCATGTTACCCTCCTGCGGATGCCTCAGGAAAAACTGCCACACTGCCGAGTAGCTACTTTTCCCACCCCCTGGCCTCACTGATTCACTGCTGCTGTTGCCAACTCCAGGAACCCCTACTCCACTACCTCCCGATAAGGTAGACTGCCGCACAGCAGGTGCTCTACCCCGGCCCCGGCCGGCTCCAGCCTTTGGAATTGTGCCCCCATGCTGACTGCTACCACCTTGCTGCCTCAGCTGCTGACTCCGGGGCAACCTGCGCCCCTCTTCTCCTGATGATGACGATGAAGCCCCTTCATCACCCGGCTCCCAAGTGCGATCGGCTTCATCGTCATCATCATCATCACCGAGTTGTGGCTGTACGTCACTGATGTTCGTGGATTCGTCAACAGTGTCTGGCGCAGGAGCTGGAACGCTCGCAGCACCCACGACACTGTCCACATCACTATTTGTCTGCCTAGCTAGAGAAGCCACCTCCATTTCTTGGCTGGGCAGTAGCTGCTGACTGTCCTCTATCTGATGGTCCTCCTCACTAAAGAGTGGAGCTGAACCCAAAGCATAGGATACGTCGCTGGGGGAGGGAACGGCGTAGGACAGAGGCAATGGGAGGACAGGGACTGCTCTCGGGGCATGCCAACTCAGGGTTGTGTCAGAGGAACCTACCGACCCTAGACTGGGGGTCTCAGACGTAAGTTGTGATGATGTTGATGAGCGCGTCAACCATTCAACCACGGCAGATGCGTTACTGGTGGAGACCCGACCGCTAGCAGATACTGGCAGATTAGGTCTCTCAGCGTGACTCCTGCTGCTACTGGCCCCCAGTCTGATGCGAGCTCTGCCTGCGGAATCTTGGCCTCTGCCACTCCTCTTTTCACTTCCAGGCACTTGTCTGCCCGACATAGTCTAACTGGCGTGGTAGTAGGTGATATTTAAAGAACCCCCGGGCAGCGGTGGGTCTATATGAAACAGAATATAATGCACACCAAAAGTGAGCAGTAACACTCAGCCTCCAACAGGCCTGCTTAGTGTAAATAAGAGAGCTGCTTAGTGTAAATAAAGAGGGGTATGCTATGTTACAGAATGGGATGCCCCAACAGAAGTGCACCTGGCAGGCAGCAGTAAGTCTATGCCCAGCAAAATTGTCTTTATCAGGCTAATTTCAATTATAATAAGTGCAAATGGTTATATGGTCTTAAACAGAGGCTGCTGTAGTCACAGAATGGGATGCCCTAAAAAAGAAGTGGACCTGGCAGGGTCCAGAAGTACTATGCCCAGCAAAAGTGTCTTTATCAGGCTAATTTCAATTATAATAAGTGCAAATGGTTATATGGTCTTAAACAGAGGCTGCTGTAGTCACAGAATGGGATGCCCTAAAAAAGAAGTGGACCTGGCAGGGTCCAGAAGTACTATGCCCAGCAAAAGTGTCTTTATCAGGCTAATTTCAATTATAATAAGTGCAAATGGTTATATGGTCTTAAACAGAGGCTGCTGTAGTCACAGAATGGGATGCCCTAAAAAAGAAGTGGACCTGGCAGGGTCCAGAAGTACTATGCCCAGCAAAAGTGTCTTTATCAGGCTAATTTCAATTATAATAAGTGCAAATGGTTATATGGTCTTAAACAGAGGCTGCTGTAGTCACAGAATGGGATGCCCTAAAAAAGAAGTGGACCTGGCAGGGTCCAGAAGTACTATGCCCAGCAAAAGTGTCTTTATCAGGCTAATTTCAATTATAATAAGTGCAAATGGTTATATGGTCTTAAACAGAGGCTGCTGTAGTCACAGAATGGGATGCCCTAAAAAAGAAGTGGACCTGGCAGGCAGCAGTAAGTCTATGCTCAGCAAAAGTGTCTTTATCAGGCTAATTTCAATTATAATAAGTGCAAATGGTTATATGGTCTTAAACAGAGGCTGCTGTAGTCACAGAATGGGATGCCTCACAGCAGACTTAAGATCAGTTCAGTATATATGCAGTTAGTTAGTATAAGCAGCCTGAAAACGCTAACAAAGCCTGTCAGGCTGGATGAAAAAAAAAAAAAAAAAAAAAAACTCCCTGTGACAGCCTCCGATTTTTCTACCTTTCCCTGTTTTTCGCTGACTTTCTGCCTGTCTCCAGCCTGTCTCCAGCCTGTCTCCAGCCTGTCTCCAGCCTGTCTCCAGCCTGTCTCCAGCCTGTCTCCAGCCTGTCTCCAGCCTGTCTCCAGCCTGTCTCCAGCCTGTCTCCAGCCTGTCTCCAGCCTGTCTCCAGCCTGTCTCCAGCCTGTCTCCAGCCTGTCTCCAGCCTGTCTCCAGCCTGTCTCCAGCCTGTCTCCAGCCTGTCTCACTGCCTGTCTCACTGCCTGTCTCACTGCCTGTCTCACTGCCTGTCTCACTGCCTGTCTCACTGCCTGTCTCACTGCCTGTCTCACTGCCTGTCTCACTGCCTCTCTCCCTCAGCTACACAGCGTTCTGTCTCTCACGAATGCAATAGAGAAATGAGGCAGGAAAAGCAAGATGGCCGGCCTTAAATAGCGCTGTGACGTCACCGGGCTTGCTGGCTGCTGATAGGCTGCATGTGACTGTCCCAGCATACACTGCCCCAGCTTACATGTCTGGACATGTCCCGTCCGCCATCTTAGAATGCCTGTAAATGTAAATGAATGGATGTTAAAGGAAAACTTCGAGCGATCGAATCGCGGGGAAATTCGGATTCGATCCGAATTTTTCCTGAAATTCGGATCGAATCCGGGTTCGTCCGGATCGATTCGCTCATCCCTAGTTGCGATCTTGGATGCTTTATTTATGGACCTACTTTTAGTTTCACTAGCAAAGATTTGGCTTTCTTGCAGTAATCCTTTTCAAGCTTCGGAGACTGATTGATACAGGTATAAGGTGGGCAACATGCCTCTTTTTTTATGAGCACTTGGGAAATCTGTGTTGGAGATGCAACAGCCTAACTTTGTCTAAATTTGGTACAGTTTACAGTTATGACACTAGATGTCGCTGTTCCCAAATACTTATCCTTAGTCTCGCTATGCTTTTCAGAATGTGTTGAATAGGAGGCAGTGGCGAGGAGGATGGCCACTAGGAGGCAGTGGCGAGGAGGATGGCCACTAGGAGGCAGTGGCAAGGAGGATGGCCACTAGGAGGCAGTGGCAAGGAGGATGGCCACTAGGAGGCAGTGGCAAGGAGGATGGCCACTAGGAGGCAGTGGCAAGGAGGATGGCCACTAGGAGGCAGTGGCAAGGAGGATGGCCACTAGGAGGCAGTGGCAAGGAGGATGGCCACTAGGAGGCAGTGGCAAGGAGGATGGCCACTAGGAGGCAGTGGCAAGGAGGATGGCCACTAGGAGGCAGTGGCAAGGAGGATGGCCACTAGGAGGCAGTGGCAAGGAGGATGGCCACTAGGAGGCAGTGGCAAGGAGGATGGCCACTAGGAGGCAGTGGCAAGGAGGATGGCCACTAGGAGGCAGTGGCAAGGAGGATGGCCACTAGGAGGCAGTGGCAAGGAGGATGGCCACTAGGAGGCAGTGGCAAGGAGGATGGCCACTAGGAGGCAGTGGCAAGGAGGATGGCCACTAGGAGGCAGTGGCAAGGAGGATGGCCACTAGGAGGCAGTGGCAAGGAGGATGGCCACTAGGAGGCAGTGGCAAGGAGGATGGCCACTAGGAGGCAGTGGCAAGGAGGATGGCCACTAGGAGGCAGTGGCAAGGAGGATGGCCACTAGGAGGCAGTGGCAAGGAGGATGGCCACTAGGAGGCAGTGGCAAGGAGGATGGCCACTAGGAGGCAGTGGCAAGGAGGATGGCCACTAGGAGGCAGTGGCAAGGAGGATGGCCACTAGGAGGCAGTGGCAAGGAGGATGGCCACTAGGAGGCAGTGGCAAGGAGGATGGCCACTAGGAGGCAGTGGCAAGGAGGATGGCCACTAGGAGGCAGTGGCAAGGAGGATGGCCACTAGGAGGCAGTGGCAAGGAGGATGGCCACTAGGAGGCAGTGGCAAGGAGGATGGCCACTAGGAGGCAGTGGCAAGGAGGATGGCCACTAGGAGGCAGTGGCAAGGAGGATGGCCACTAGGAGGCAGTGGCAAGGAGGATGGCCACTAGGAGGCAGTGGCAAGGAGGATGGCCACTAGGAGGCAGTGGCAAGGAGGATGGCCACTAGGAGGCAGTGGCAAGGAGGATGGCCACTAGGAGGCAGTGGCAAGGAGGATGGCCACTAGGAGGCAGTGGCAAGGAGGATGGCCACTAGGAGGCAGTGGCAAGGAGGATGGCCACTAGGAGGCAGTGGCAAGGAGGATGGCCACTAGGAGGCAGTGGCAAGGAGGATGGCCACTAGGAGGCAGTGGCAAGGAGGATGGCCACTAGGAGGCAGTGGCAAGGAGGATGGCCACTAGGAGGCAGTGGCAAGGAGGATGGCCACTAGGAGGCAGTGGCAAGGAGGATGGCCACTAGGAGGCAGTGGCAAGGAGGATGGCCACTAGGAGGCAGTGGCAAGGAGGATGGCCACTAGGAGGCAGTGGCAAGGAGGATGGCCACTAGGAGGCAGTGGCAAGGAGGATGGCCACTAGGAGGCAGTGGCAAGGAGGATGGCCACTAGGAGGCAGTGGCAAGGAGGATGGCCACTAGGAGGCAGTGGCAAGGAGGATGGCCACTAGGAGGCAGTGGCAAGGAGGATGGCCACTAGGAGGCAGTGGCAAGGAGGATGGCCACTAGGAGGCAGTGGCAAGGAGGATGGCCACTAGGAGGCAGTGGCAAGGAGGATGGCCACTAGGAGGCAGTGGCGAGGAGGATGGCCACTAGGAGGCAGTGGCGAGGAGGATGGCCACTAGGAGGCAGTGGCGAGGAGGATGGCCACTAGGAGGCAGTGGCGAGGAGGATGGCCACTAGGAGGCAGTGGCGAGGAGGATGGCCACTAGGAGGCAGTGGCGAGGAGGATGGCCACTAGGAGGCAGTGGCGAGGAGGATGGCCACTAGGAGGCAGTGGCGAGGAGGATGGCCACTAGGAGGCAGTGGCGAGGAGGATGGCCACTAGGAGGCAGTGGCGAGGAGGATGGCCACTAGGAGGCAGTGGCGAGGAGGATGGCCACTAGGAGGCAGTGGCGAGGAGGATGGCCACTAGGAGGCAGTGGCGAGGAGGATGGCCACTAGGAGGCAGTGGCGAGGAGGATGGCCACTAGGAGGCAGTGGCGAGGAGGATGGCCACTAGGAGGCAGTGGCGAGGAGGATGGCCACTAGGAGGCAGTGGCGAGGAGGATGGCCACTAGGAGGCAGTGGCGAGGAGGATGGCCACTAGGAGGCAGTGGCGAGGAGGATGGCCACTAGGAGGCAGTGGCGAGGAGGATGGCCACTAGGAGGCAGTGGCGAGGAGGATGGCCACTAGGAGGCAGTGGAGAGTTGGGAGCGACCTGTGCTGGACGACTGTGAGAGGGGAGTCAGAGTGGTACTGAGTGGGGTGGATCGGTCTGGAGGAGCATGGGCCAGGAACAGGTAGAGGTGGTTTAGGTCACAGACAAGGACCCCCGGAGCAGTTAACCGGGGAGTGAGGCTCTGGCAGCGGATATATCTTCTGAATATATATATATATATATATATATATATATATATATATATATATATATATATATATATATATATATATATATATATATATATATATATATATATATATATATATATATATATAACACACACACACATACTGTCTCATTGTGTTGTATGCCTGATGATGCTGTGACTTCGATGTTTGTGGAATACCCATGTTTCCCTTTATGTGTATTATAAATCACAAAACAGATAAAGAATATATAAAAAGAACCCGTTACCCAACACCCCTGCACTACTGGGAGTGTACCCGAAGTGAAAGGGGACCTCCTGATGAAAAGTTCTAAGGAAAGAGACCCTCAAGGAATGGGGGGGGGGGGGGGGGATGTTCTGGGAAGATGGATCCTCATACAAGGTACTGCCCATGTCTTAGTGTCAAACTTTTATCTCTGTTAAAAAAAAACGCAACTGGTGCCCAAAGACTTTCTTTAGCAGGCACAAACACATGTTGGGGTTTCAGCAGAGTAGTCCCAGCACTTGTCATCGGGAGATGTAGCTACACACAGTGGCCGGGGGTGTGGATGGGTTACATAGGTTATCCACCATGTAGAGGTGACCTTCAGTTACTGCGATCATGCTCCAGTAAAGCCAGATATTGTTACACCACAAATGTTTTATCTGGATTTGATTCCGCTACACCCAGCACTCACACTCTGCAACAGTCTGAACCTGTGGCTTTGACAATATTCATGGCCTCCTTCAGATCTCTGGGCTGGCATCAGTGATATTTAGTACATTACCAAAAAGTCCTACAAACAGGCTTTCTTATGGAATGGGGGGGGGGGGGGGGGGTAAAACCCAGACTGTGCTCAGTGCTCTTAGCTCAGTCTGGTTTGGAATAAGCTGGAGAAGAGCATTTGCAACCTAAGTGAAGACTTGGGGCAGGTCTCGCGTTAGTAAGGGGAGTAAAGCGTTAAAGTTCTTTGAAAGATAGGCAAACATACATGTCATCACAGGAAAGCCTAAGCTGGCCACACAGATAGCAAGAGCTTTTAGATGGTGCCCCTATTGCTGTCAGGGCCTGTCATGAACTGTGGGAAGAAAATAAGGAAATACCAGAGTCAAAGTGATAACGCGTATATCCTCCTTGTTAGGCGCTGTTCACAGAGTGACGCGACGCTTGTGTTGTGGTGAAGCCCGCATGAAAAGCAACGGTTTTTATAGCCCCTTTAACATCTACACAGTGCAGCATTCTGAGCCAAAACTGCTATAAAGTCAGTGGCAGTACACTGCAAAGCATGTGATCCCTTCACCTTTCAGTATGTTTCACTATAAAAACAAAAATCATGGTAAAAACGTGACAACTCAGGGGGTATAAAAGTTTTTTGCTTTTTCACATCAATGCCCCTATATACAGGGTGTGCAGCACAGGCTCAGTGCTCCAGAAACGCACAGCACCAGGCTTGAGGTGGCCCACCAAGGCACCAGGGAATTGTCCGGCAGGGCCCTCAACTGAGGGGGGAGGTTTGGTCCGATGTGGTTAGAGTTTGGCTTTTCAACCCAAAGTAACTACACCTCAATGACCCTATACACAGGGTGTGCAACACAGGCTCAGTGCTCCAGAAATGCACAGCACCAGGCTTGAGGTGGCCCACCAAGGCACCAGGAAATTGCCCGGCAGGCCCCTCAACTAAGGGGGAGGCCTGGTCCGATGTGGTTAGAGTTTGGCTTTTCAACCTAAAGTAACTACACATCAAAGCATTAGATGTATGCACAGCACTAGGTGTGGACTGGTCTCCCAAACAGGGCTGTCCCGTTAATAGGCCATGCGGGACAGTTGCCTAAGGTGGCACTGCAGGGGGGGGGGGGGGCTATTTCTAGACCAATTTTTCTGTTACTTTCACATTAATTGGTTAAGGGAGATTGGGGGTACTGCTGCACACGGTCATGTTTTTACAGTCAATTATTGGGGGATCAGTAGCCCGACCCAACCTCATACTCCACACAGCAAGTCAGTACCACTCTGATATTATGAGGAGGATCCAGGTGAAGCAGCGGAACAATATTTTTTTCTCGGGGCACATCACTGGGGGGGGGGGATCTTGCTATAGTCTGCCTCAGGCAACAGAGATGCTAGGTTCATCCCCTGCTCTAAAAGCACCATGGAAATCCCCTAAACCCCCCTCATCACTAAGAGGCCCCCTTGGCCAATGCTCAAATTATACTGAAGTTAGTTCTACTGGTCCCAAGTCCCCCCCACAGTCCAACACTGTACAGCATCATGTAAAACTGCCCGTCCACCAACGTGTTTTCCTAAACTATCCCTTGGTCATTTTTTAATGGTTTCTCGCATCACCATGGCAACCGTAACCACTGAGGCTTGCTGGGATCCCTCACACTGGAAGCGCTGATGGACAGGGGTGGCCATACGACCACATTTGATGCATGGTTGTGGAAAAATAGAAAGGAAAGTGTAAAACACACCAGGGATGCTCCCAGTAGATGAGGGAAGGCTCATATGCCAAAGCAAACTGCTTCTGGGAGACCTCTGGTATCATGCGGGACAAGGGCATACTAGTTCTCATTCCATTTCCTGCAGGAATTCCAAGCTGGATGGTGGTGCGGCATTAGGTCCTCTTGAGCACAGAAACAAGAAAAATACACCCACTCATGTGAAAAAACTAAACAGGGTGCCCCCTCTTTATCGAGGCTACTTCAGTAAAACGAGTGGGCCTCCAGCCAGTAGTAATTTCCAGAAGGTGCCCAACTTCAATGCTTGGCCTCTACCTGGTCCACCCTCCAGGAGTTCTGTCTAATGGGGTGTTCCTCCCTCCAGTTACTGATACTGCCGCTGTCCCTTAAAGCAAAACACCCCCTATATCCTACTCTAACATTTACCCCCCCAGCGCTATTAAGTATTCAGCAGCTCACCTCATCATGGCTGCCCTCTCCCTATCAGCATACAGCTTCTACTGGGAGTAAAACAAGGCAAAGCCCCTTGAATTCCTTCACCATACATCACCAATCATAGGCTTTGACTGGTGGTCTATAACTCCGCCCCATTAGTCATGACTAATTAGTGTTTCAATCAGTCACACCCAATTAGCATTTGAATCACCTGTGATTCCGATTAGGCGCCACAATCACAGCTTCAGAACAAGACAATAGAGCCTGCACCCCCTCCCTTCACTATTGATCATCAGACTAGAAATTACTGCTGGTGTATATAAACCAATTCTAACCAATTGGTAAGAACACTACAGAACCCATGGCATTTGAAGCACAATATCAGGCTCTTACAGACCTACTATGTTGATTATTATGCAGCATAGCAGCATAACAACTCCAAGAGCCACTATTTAAAGTGTTGTTGTAACCGTTACAACCCCCTATCCACCCAATGAAGAGCATATCTTATGTTTCCCACACCCTGTACATACAGATTACTCACATTAAATCATCCTACCTGCATCTACTGCATGTTATGAGCCTTTAAACATCCAAGATGGCGGCTCATGGAGCATTAGGCAGCCTGCAAACAGGAAGTGTCTTCCGATTGTGTCGCTCTGCATTCTGGGATTGCTGACCTTTTCCTGACCCCAGCTCTGCTCTGTCTGAGCAAAGCACAGCTATAACCCACCCCCCTGTATTTTATCCCGCTCTCCTCTCCTCAGTATGTGTGATGCTTCTGAGTCAAGATGGCAGCGCCCATATCCTAGAGTCCTGAACAGATTTGCAGCCTGCTGGGGGAAAGAATAATAAGTAAGTGACTAAAAATGTAAAATATATTCATTTTAGATGCTGGGGAATCGTTTTAGGGGTTTGGGCTTTTCATTAAATCATGGCGAAGGTCTGGTTTAAAAGAGCCGTTTCACGAAATTGTGTAATATTAAAAATCCATATAAACCAGTCGGCTAATGAGGGGGAGGAGTCACATACACCCAAACTGATTAAAACTACCATCAAGCTTGTAGTTTATTATCTCCTGGTAGGAATAATATCCAGGCGTGACAGGTTACTGAGTGTATCCGGATGACAGAGCCTGTCACCTCTCTTTCTTCCATTAAAGGAAAGAAACAAGCCTGGCTGGATATTTCTTAATGTTGGGTGTATAAGTGACCTCTCCTACCGACATCCAGCATATTTATATGGATTTTTATCATTGGGCCATTTTTTCATAGTGCTCCTTTTTTTAAAGCTACTAAAACACAGAATGAGACTGCACCGGAAACCTAATCACTCACAAAGATACAGTGTGCACATGTGGGTGTCACAAACTCTTTAAACACACTATGGGGAAGGTCCCACTCCTTCCTCAACCCCCACCACAGTATGGCACCACTGCTAATTTAAAAATGTTTATTATTAATAATAAAGTCACATACCGACAAACACTGGACATGAATTAAAAACACTAAAGACACAACAATAATGTTCAAAAAGGAAGAGAACCACACTTCTGGGGGCAGTGAAAATGGCAGTTACAATTAATATATTTACAATGCATGATATATCTCCTGGCTGGATTCAGTAAATCTAAAGTGCTGCAGTGCAAAAGTGCTAATAAACAATCAATATGTAACCAACATTATTCAGTACCAAATATATATGTACACAAACAAACAGTGCATATTAACCCTATTTAAATATAGTGTACAAGACCCTGCCAGGGCCTATGAACAAAATCTAATAAAAATCTACAACCAGTGAGGAACAAGCCAGGGAGGACTCAGAAATACTATCCCCAATTATAGAACACACACATACTGACCGTGAGCAAGAGCCCATAGGGGGCTCGAAACGCGTTGGTCTGCGCCTGAGGGGGGCCTGCCTGTCACCATACTAACAGTAAGCACTTGTTTGTTGTGTGTTGTCTGTGTGCCCTTGCTCTCTGTGAATGGGTTTAAATATTTTGCACAAGGTTCTATTTGTGATGGAAGCACTGGCACTTTATTAGGGTGAGGATATTAATTGTGAATTGTATATTAAGTTTTAGAATAGTTGTATATATATGAATTTATTGATAGATTAGCACAGAATCACTTTGAAATTACTTATATGTATATGAGATTGTATTGTTAATGAGGGAGTGCGTCCCCTGGTGGCTTACCATGCATATGGTTCAGTAAAATTGTTTTTAAATTGGTTTTAAACAATATGCTACAATAAAATGGATTTATAAATTGATTGTTTGAGTGCAATAGTGAGTCTCTGTTGGGCTTTTTGGCAGGGGGTGTAGAGGTCACCCCAAACTAATACAATTATAGAAGAGAGTAATCTTACATAACCATACGACCGCCAGCCCACTGCCCCTCCATCTACGCGTTGCGTGACGTCACTCACGTCACTTCCTCAGGACATACTCCTTTTTAAAAATGTTCCCTCTTTAACACCCCGAAAAGTTGGATGGAATGTTTTACTGTATAACAAGCAAGCCCGTCTCTTACCTCATGGCAGAATGCTAATGAAATACAGAGGGAGGGGGTGCCCAAACCCCCCAAAAACAACGTACTCTGCCTGAGGAAGTGACTGTTAGCCACGAAACGCGTTGTGGGGTTCGGGGGGCCAGTGGAGACATATTTGGTGCACTTTATGGTACAAGTAAGATATACTTTTTTGATTTTTTTGTGATCTGCACCTACCTCATTGCTTGCATTCTTTTGCACTAATTTGAGTTTATTCTTGTGATTTGATGCACTTCGGAAGCACTTGACACTTTAATTTTTACTTCAATAGATTTTTATTGAAAAGATCATATCAAAATTACAGAACGGACAATATTCTCCAACACGGAGAAGCTTATTACAGTAGTTTGTATACAATACAATGCTTCGTCCGATATACGGAGTTGTTGTGATACATGTACTTCAGAAGACCGCGTTCCTAGCCCGGAGGGTCCCACGCCGACAACCGAAGTCGATCCAAGCAACCAATATGAGTAATTTATCTTTATATATTCATTGGTCCCACTTAGCAACATCTTAACACCCCCTTCCCCACCCATGGCTGGCTGTCTAATGGTTATGTGTTTAAGGGTATTTTAATATGTGCTGTAATGTAATTGAGACTTTAATAAACTTTATATGTGTTTTAATTGAGAGAGTGCCATTGTAATTCTCTGGTATAAAACTTTTTGGGGGGGTTTGGGCACCACCTCCCTCTGTATTTCATTAGCTCAAATAGGTATTTACCAGAGCTGGGCACCAGTATTAGGATTTATTGGTTTGTGCCGTCCCCATCTTTGTCATGGCAGAATGCTGGCAATGTTATGTACTGTACACACTTCTAACATGTGTAGGTTTATAAAACACCGACAACATAGCCAGTATCTAGTCACACCTTAGACATGAATGTTGCGTTGCCCATGTTTGGCTTGGCAGTCCCAGAAAGGAACTTGCAGGTGTACAAACACACAAACAAAAACACAAGGAGCAGCGTGACGGGGGGCGGTTGGGGCGGGTTAGTACGAATCTAACGCTAGTGTTCTATTCCCAGGTATAATAAAACACCTATCCAGGCCAAGCTGCACCTTTCGTGGCTTGGAAGAATAGCTGCTGTAAAAAAAAGACATGGCTCCCCAAAATGCTCTACTTCTTTCGGGTTTTGCCAGTTCTGATTGCAGCCGTATGTCTGAAAGGCCTCCATTCCGCTTTAAACTCATCTTCATTCATTTGGAGCAAGCAAAAACCAAGGATTAACCGTACGACCATGTACAGATCCAAACAACAGGGGAGGTCTTGGAGTCCCTAACATAGCCCACTACTACTCCGCATGCCAGATCGCACAAATGGCTGATATCCATGCTGGAGATGATAGACCATTATGGGTAGACATTGAGCAGGCCAGTTGTACCCCGATAGCAATCTCGAATTTACTGTGGCTACCCCCAACAGCTCTTAAGGGCATCGACAACCCGGTCCTCAAACACTCTCTCAGAACCTGGAAAACTAACAAGTTAAAAGGTCATCTCGTCTCCCCCCAGACTCCCCTGCTGTCGGTTCTAGGTAACCCTGAATTTCTCCCAGCCTTTCTGGAACCAGCTGTGTTTAGCTGGTAGAAATCACAAAACTTAACGAGGATTAAGTATTTCGTTGTGCATAGAGGAATTTTTACATTCCCCGAGCTCAAATCCCTTAGGGATATCCCAAGTAGGGAATACCTCTGCTTTTTACAAATAACCCACTACATAGCCACCAAACTCAGGGCGGGAGCTGCTCCAGGACCATCTTCACCATTTGAGTTTGCATGTGGGGCACATCCTCTTGGGAAGGGGATGATAGCCACGGTTTATAGGATGCTCTGCGAAGATGTGGAGGCACCCCTTACACGAACAGATGGGAAAAGGATCTTGGTATAAGCTTGTCGCCAAGCGAATGGAAAATAGCATGGCGGAACTCATTCTCATGGTTCCTGAACACCGGTGCCCAAGAGGTCAATACTAGTCCTACTTCGGTGGTATCTTGTCCCCGATACGATCCACAGATTTTGTCCTTACCCACCGGAGTGCTTTAGAGAATGCCGGCTCCAGGGATCGTACATCCATATCTGGTGGGAATGTAGGGCGGTTCACCACTTCTGGGCTAAGGTCTATTACCTCTTAAGGAAAGCAACAGGGTTACACTTGAACCCCTCGCCCCAACTCACCCTGCTCAATGTGAAACCTCCTGGCTGTACAAGGCACAATTTGAGCTTATTAGACACATCCTGACCACTGCCAAACTCATTATAGCACACTCATGGAAGAAAAGAACGATCCCTAGTGGGAGCCCGGGCCCTCGCATCAACAAAGTAATGCTTTTTGAGAAGATGGCAGCTTCGTTGCAAGGTGACCTCACTCCCTTCCCGACTACATGGGAGGATTGGATGGCTCACTTCCATCCCAAAAACTTTGACCGATCCCTCCTCACTTCTCAATGATGCACCGCACACATCTCAAGTCAAGCGGTCGCTTGACACTCACCCCCCACACCTTTCCCCCCCCTCCCTTTTCCTATCCTCCTGTCATTTTCACTCTAGCCTCCCTCCTCTCGCCTTCCGTTCTCTATCCCCTGGTACATAGCCTTATACTACGTGTACCTCATATCTTGTCTTAAAGGACATTGTTACCCATTTGTGTACAAGTTTACATCTTTTCGAATGCCTTCACATGCTTTACAAAATGTATTGTATGTTGTAAGCCAATGTACCTTTATAACCTCAATAAAAAATATTGATTAAAAAAAAAAAAAAAAAACACCTATCTACACGTAATGCAGTTCTTGTGGTCCACTGCTACAGACTCTTCATTTCTATTAACCATAGCACATGGACAGGACTACATTACCGAAAAGGCCACCAAGATTCAGGAGGTGGAAGTTCACTGGATCAAACGAAGGCCTAGTATTTGGCCCTTCCTTCATGGTCAGAGGGGCCATTGTGTGGCGGCCGCTAGAGGCTCCAAAGCAGCACCTACTCTGGTGATCTGGAGTCCAGCAGCACCTGGACCTATCATCACATTCAGCTTCATGGCGACAGGCTGCCCCCCTCAAGCAACAAAAGCAAGCTGTAAGAAGGTTCCAGACGAATAAAATGTTTATGATCTCAATTATTAATGAATTTTTATTAAATCACTAATATTAATGAAAAATAGGTAACTTGGATGAATGGTATCTGTGGATGTTTATCTGCCATTTATTATGGTTCTGATCCAGGGCTGGCTGATACAGGAATAATGCACATATAATATAAGGTTTATTTTGGTGAATTGCCTCAATGTTCATTATATATTATACCGGTATATTATATATAGATATATGTATATGTGTATACACAGACTCAAGTAATGTTTGGGTTAGTTTCTCTTAGTAATTACTTTAACTTCAACTATTTAAGTGAAACCATATGTAAGGTATAGTGTTACATGCCGCCCCCTTGGGACAAAGGACGGAGTCTTTCGGGCTCTTGGCTTTGGGGTCTCTGAACGGACAACATGTGAGACATGTAGGAGATTGCCACATAGGCAGTATGAATGGGGGTTGGGCGAATGACAAAAGACTTGGCCTGAGAAGTGAAAGATTGCTGCATTTTTCTATGGACACTGCTTACATTTCTGCTTTGCAACTTCATATCATATTTACACCATTCATATTACTATTTTTCTGCAATGTAATCAGCTCTATTTAATATAAAATCCATTTTTATAGATTTTTGGTTTCGACCAATACTTGAAGCACGATAGCTGAGATCATTTTTGGATGGCCCAGTTCTTGTTAAAAAGTCAAACAAGGAAAAAGAAAATGGCACAAATGGTGATATTTTACACAAGCCCACTGCTTTGTCTGCAATAGAGGGGGCATGCCAGCAGCACTGTGTGCGATGGTGGGGGCGACCCACCATTGTGAAGCTAAATGTCACTTACCATTTCCAGGGCGACACAGGACTCAGGTCTATTAGTTGGAGATACAGAGCACGAGCAATCATCTTTCACCATTGCTGATGGCAAAGCAACAAAGATAGGAGTCCCATACGTTCCCCAAACCTATTCCAATTGAGACAGATTGGCACTACCTTATTATATGAAATTTTATTGAAAAGTAATTCACAGAAAACATATACTCTACACCTTTAAAAGCACTTTAAAATACATAAAACATAGACAAACCTAGGGAGGTGGGGGGGGGGGGGGGGGGGGAGAGCATGTACAATTGCTGTTACTAAATAGCCCAATAATCAAAATATTGGAATAGGCAGGTCCTAGCTGTCCCTTAACCTGCTGGTATATATCCAGTGTCCACTATCTAACTAAATAATTAATTTAAACATATGTGCATATCTCAGAAAAGTGATATTGTGCTAAAGTGCTAATACAAACAATGAGGACCAGCCGGGTAGGGAAAAGACACTAAAACAACGATCTCACATGTCCATGATTGTGGAGAAACAGCAATCTACGCCCAGCTCGCCGCCAACGCGTTGCGTGACGTCACGGCGTCACTTCCTCAGGGCGAATAGGCGAATGGGGTAGATTACCATTTCTCCACAATCATGGACATGTGAGATTGTTTGTTATTTTCGCCTTTTCCCTACCCGGCTGGTCCTCATTGTTTGCATTAGCACAATATCACTTTTCTGAGATATGCACATATGTTTAAATGAATTATTATTCAGTTAGATAGTGGGCACTATATATACCCCAGCAGGTTAAGGGACGGCTCGGACCTGCCTATTGTTCCAATATTTTTATTATTGGCCATTTAGTAACAGCAATTGTACATGCTTCCCCCCCCCCAGGCTTGTCTATGTTTTATGTATTTTAAAGTGCTTTTAAATGTGTAGAGTATATGTTTTCTGTGAATTATTTTTCAATAAAATTTCATATATTTTCATATAATAAGGTAGTGCCACTGTTTCAATTGGAATAGGTTTGGGGAACATATGGGACTCCCCTCTTTGTTGCTTTGGTTGGTTACTGTATGTACACCTATTCCTTTGTGAGCACACCTGTTATATATATTTTCTCTGCTGGTGCGGTCCACTATTTGTCTTAATTGCTGATGGCAACACGCTGGTGTGGCAGAGGATGGGCAGTAAAACAGGAGGGTAAGTTATTTCTGATATTTTAGGCATGCTAGTAGATTGGGATATCAGGGGCGTGAGTGATAACAGGTGCTCACAGCAATATTTTTGTAATGCCCCATTTTCATGCACTAACCTAACCAATGGGACTACTTCCCCACAGTTTAGTCCTCTATATGGACACTGCTGTTTGGTGCCACCATGACAGGACCAGCAAAGGGCTGGTGCAGAGAGACTAGACACAGCTTGGACATGGTGGGTATTGCTGCTGACTCCTTTCAGTGGCCACTATTACTCCTAATTGTTATACGGACTGCCTAGTTTAGTCACACGCTTTGATCTCTTGCACAGAATCTTAGCAGCATGGAGTGATTAACCTCAGCCTCTTTGCAATGACCTCATATGTGGGACAATGAAATCAAAGGTAACGGCCAGCCAGATGTAAATCCGTTATGCCATACCTCCCAACTTTCCCAGACTTGGAGGGACGGTCTCTCGAGTCCATGGCCTCGATTCAATAAATGTAGAAAAAAATTCTCATGGTAGTAAAAAATTCAATTCATGAGAAAAAGCCCGAGAATGTCACCGTTACTGAATCACTAGATAAAAAGACAATGAAAGTCAATGGCAGCTTTTACTACAGTGTAGAAAGGAGTAAACAGTTCTCTACTTTTAACCAGTAAAAAAGCTGCCATTGACTTTCATTGTTTTCTTAGCTGGTGATTCAACAACAGTGACATTCTCAGGCTTTTTTCTCTTGAATTGAATCTTTTACTACCACGAGAATTTTATTCTACGTTTATTGAATCGAGGCATGTCTCCGAGTCACTCGTTCTTCTATGTCCTTCTTTGAGGTTTAATGTGTAGATCTGCATAATAAATTATTCATTTGCCTATTCAAAGTGTTTATATTGTTGTAACTGTTACATCCTATCTCCTATCAATCAATCAATGCAGGGACGTGGCTTAATTTAACAACTGTCCCTCTTTCCCACCCTGAAAAGTTGTAAAGTATGGTTATGCTGTAGAATGTCGCACCAATGACACTACTTTATCTTGTAAGAATAATCAGATGTTTTTCTTTTCAGGACATCAGCTTACCGGTACTTTCTTACAGCAAGTGGTTCCAGCAAGAAGTGTTTGTAGATGACCATAAACAGATGTCAAGGGCCACCTATGAAAAAAAAAAGATATATGTTATTTGTCCTGGAGGGACATTGCACGAGCAAGTATGGCACATACCTGCAATTCAGAACAAGGAAAAAGCTATTTTTTCATGCACACTTAAATATGCAGGAACATGCGTTTACCAAAGCTGATCAAATTCCATCAACATATGCACAAACATTCATATATAGGACTCTCATTTATGGCCTGCCATGCCACTAGATGACCAGCTATTGCACCCAAGATGGCTAGATCCAGCCCCATGCCTTTACTTTGTATTGGTATATATTTATTTTACATATACGCCGCCCTTCTCAGGTTAGATTTTCCTGGAAAGATTCTGAGCCATCCAAGGCCCTAGAAAGGGTGCAATGCCAAGGATTAGTTTTAAATTTACACAACCAAATACATCTGACTAGTGGACATGTGTTTTAAGCTTTAGGCTCTCATCAGCACTAGGGCAGATGTTTCTGGCCGTATGGAGAGTGAGACTTGGTGATTACCAAAACAGAGTCGCAAGCCAGTATGTGGAGAGTCCCATGTTAGGCTCAATGTGGGGGGCGGCTAAAGAGACCAAAAAACCCTCTACTCAAGAGTAGAGGCGCTTTCCTAAAACGGAAAGTATTTACACACCAGCCAACCCAAGGACAGTAGTGCTGATGGGAGCCTAAAGCTTGAAACACGTGTCCACTAGTTGGATGTGTATGGCTGTGTAAACTTAGAGATAATCCTTGGCATTGCACCCTTGGTCCTTAAGTTCCGGTCCTGCAGGTTCGAGCTTGGGTTCAGAGTCCCTGAATGCCAGTCTCAGCAGTGGAAGCCGGGCCTCTCTGCCTATAGGGCTAATCACATGGTTCATGTCTAGTCCCCAGGAAGTTAAGCAGAGTGTGTGTGGATCTCCTTCCCTTCATTCCCGAATTCATAGGCAGAATACATGGATCCCGCTATCCCCAAAATTTGAATAAGCAGGGCGCATGTGGATCCCTCCACCCATAACATACTTGCCCAACACAAGGGCATTCTCTAGTCCCAAAGAGGTAAAAATTGCAGAATCAGGTAGCTAGAGAAAAATCATGGAGCTTACTATACTTGGTTTTCCAGTTTCCATCCTCTGTACACCCCAGGAATTTGTCAAAGTCATCATAGGACACCTGTACAAGAAGGCTGAGAAACTAACTGCGCGGAGACAGGTAAGCTGGCATGTCTCTTCCTCTCCCTGACTAACCCGTTACACAGTGTGGGTATACTGCAACAGATATTCACAACTGTGTGCCAGACCTCAACAAGTGCTATAGTCTGGTGATAGCCTTGGAGGTGGTAGAAAGACATGGAGGGTTGCCTTGCAGTGTGAATTCTCAATTCAATTTATTGTTCGCCAAGTACATTGTGGGATGAACAAGGAATTAATTTTGGCATATACACAGTGCAACAGATAACTGCAGTTACATAGAAATTGAAACAAAGATACAAACTATATTGGGTATAGTCGTAGACAAGATATACAGGAGTTCTTACATAGTGCAAGTGATACCATCTAATACAAGCTCTTTGAGCTCAGGATTAGGACACACAAGAAAGGACCATAAAATGTTTTTTGTTCCATTTTTCCCTAAATATCACCTGCATTATTACAGGTGAGGTACATCATTTTTCAGTCCATAAGAATCTGGAAATTCCAGCACACTGCAGTGATTTTTTTCTGCATGCCCCATAGGGCCTAGACTCTAAAAATAGTTACATAAGTGGAAAAACTTTGTATGTCACCTGTAAAACGCCCAATTGCAGGTATAGTAGATAAAATATTAAAAAGCTCAATGCAAAGCAGGTTGCCATACACACCACAAAGCACACCGGAATTTTATCTTGCTTTATCAAATATTTAGCATGACCCCCATAGGGATAGTTTGCTTAACTATAGTGTTTTTCCAGATACCACTCATCTCATCTGTGATGACAAAACTGCCGCCAAAATATTGTACACACTAAGGAAAGTGGAAAACAAATACCATTTCATAAATGAAAAAAAAAAAAAAAGTTGCTTAAAGCGGAACAAAACTCCCGTGCATCCCAATTTAGGATGCCTTGCAGTGAGAATCCTCCCCAAGATGGTCTAGTAAAAACTCACCTTTCCCCGGTCCTTTGGCACATGTGTGGGCTCTTGTCCAATCAAAGCTGTCTCTAGATTCCAGTCCTGCAGGGTCGAGCTTGGGTTCTGAGTCAGTCTCAGCAGTGGAAGCCTGGCCTCTGTGTCCATAGGGCTCATCACCTGGTTCATGTCAGGTCCCCAGAAAGTTAAGGCGGGGGCTTGTGGAACTCCCTCCCTTCATTCCCAAATTCACAGACAGAATACATGGATCCCGCTATCCCCAAAATGTGAATAAGCATGTGCATGTGGATCCCCTCACCCATAACATACTTGCCCAACACAAGGGCATTCTCCAGTCCCAAAGAGGTAAAAATTGTAGAATCAGGTAGCTAGAGAAAAATCATGGTGCTTACTATACTTGGTTTTCCAGTTCCCATCTTCTGTACACCCCAGGAATTTGTCAAAGTCATCATAGGATGGCGTACAAAGAGGCTGGGAAACTAACTGCGCTGAGCCAGGTAAGCTGGCATGCCTCTTCCTCTCCCTGACTAACCTGTTACAAAGTGTGGATACTGCAACATATATCCACAACTGTGTGCCAGACCCAGGGCCGGCGTCAGCACCTGGCAAGCCCGGTCAGCTGCCGAGGGCTCCACCCATCAGGGGGGCCCACTGACAGCTGGCACAATGTGGTTAAAGAACTGCACACACTTCCTTTCTGTCTCTCTGCTCCATCCATCCCTGTCTCTTCAGCTCTGCCCCATTGGTTGTATGCCCGGAGCCTTGACCCATCCATCCCTATGCCCGGAGCCCTGACCCATCCATCCCTATGCCCGGAGCCCTGACCCATCCATCCCTATGCCCGGAGCCCTGACCCATCCATCCCTATGCCCGGAGCCCTGACCCATCCATCCCTATGCCCGGAGCCCTGACCCATTCATCCCTATCCCCGGAGCCCTGATCCATCTTTCCCTATCCACTCAGCCTTACCCCATCCATCCCTATCCCCTGAGCCCTGACCCATCCATCTCTATCCCCCTGAGCCATGACCTATCTATCATTGTTCTCTTAGCTCTGTCCCATTCATATATGTTCCCTCAGCCTCCCTCTTCCGCAATACTTCCCCATTCATGTGGGGCCAAACTAAAAAATAGCCCCAATAGGGGGTCGGAGGGCAAGCAGCCCTGCTTAGTTTTGGCCATACAATATATAGACCCCTGATCCACGACTATCCACTGCAAAGGGGCCCACTGAGACCATGCCGCCCGAGGGCCCAAATAAACCTCGAGCCAGCCCTGGCCAGACCTCAACAAGTGTTGCAGTCTGGAGATGGCCTTGGAGGTGGTAGAAAGACATGGAGGTTTGCCTTGCAGTGTGAATTGCAACCTGCATCTCGGGCGCTTTTTCATTTTAACATACAATAATGGACCATAAAAATACCATTTTGTGAATACTCACCTTGTAAAATGGGTATTATGAGTATGTCACACACCCCGCTTCAAGAATCCATAACATGTGGGTAATATCGTCCTGAAGAGGGCGTTCCTGCAGAGATGATAGCAAAAGAAAGCCCCTCCCTGATCCATAAATACCTGGGACCTCCCACTCACTACCCAGTATACAGAAGCAGTAAGGTAAGGGACCAGGAAGAGGCAAATATAAACAACAACCACGCAAAGTTCGCAATAAAGAGGATCCTGAATACAAAAGGGCGGGTTGAAGCGGGGTGTGTGACATACTCATAATACCCATTTTACAAGGTGAGTATTCACAAAATGGTATTATTCTTAGTATGTCACACACCCCGCTTCAAGAATCCATAACATGTGGGACATCCAACAGCAGTGTCCATAACAAGGGCGGGGATCCAAAACTAGGCAACAATGCACAACCTTAAACCACAACAGCTTGCAAAACTTTGCGGCCAAAAACAGCATCCGCTGATGCCCTAACATCAACCTTGTAAAACTTGGAAAAGGTGTGAACCGAAGACCAGGTAGCAGCCTTACAAACTTGTTCAACAGAAGCCTGGTGCTGAAAGGCCCAGGACGCACCAACTGCACGAGTAGAATGAGCAGTAACACGAAAAGGGGGACTCCTCCCCTTGGCAGAATAGGCCCCAATGATGGCCTGACGAATCCATTTACTAATGGAAGATTTGGCAGGAGCCAAACCTTTCCTAGGCCCGCAGGGCACCACAAGGAAAGCATCAGTCTTACGAAAGGAAGACGTAACCTCCAGATAATGTTCCACAACACGAACTACATCCAAGGAATGCAATGCCCTTTCCTTGTCGTCGCTGGGATTTGGGCATAGAGAGGGCAAAACAATGTCCTGATTCAGATGAAACTCCGAGACCACTTTAGGAAGAAAATCCTGCTTGAAACGAAAGACAACCTTGTCCTGATGTTTCTCGAAGTACGGAGCTGTAATGGATAAAGCTGCCAACTCAGAAACACGCCTAACCGAAGTGATAGCCACCAAAAAGGCCACCTTTTGGGTAAGAGAAGACAAAGCTATCTCCTTCAAGGGCTCAAACGGAGGGCCCTGGAGAGCAGAAAGAACCAGGTTCAAATCCCAAACTGGAACAAAAGGCTTCCTAGGAGGCCGAACATGTGTAACACCTTGGAAAAAGGTCTTGACTAAGGGATGAAGTGCAAAAGACCTTTGGAAGAACACCGCCAGGGCAGAAACCTGCCCTTTCAATGTACTAAGCTGGAGCCCCAGATCTAGACCATGTTGGAGAAACTCTAAAATTCTAGGAATGGAGAACTCTCGACAAGAGAGAGACCTACTTTCACACCAATCAATATAGGCCCTCCAAGTCCTGTAGTAAATAGAAGAGGAAGAGCGCTTCCTGGCACAGATAAGAGTCTGAATCACTGCGTCAGAAAGACCTTCCTCCTTCAAGATGGCGGTTTCAGCAGCCATGCCGTCAAAGCCAGCGATGGTAAATTGGGATAGCGCAGCCGACCCTGGGTGAGCAGGTCCGGCAGCAGAGGCAGGGCGAAGTGATCCTCTGCCAGTCTTACAAGATCTGCGAACCAAACTCGCCTTGGCCACCTTGGGGCCACCAGAATTGCCGACGCACCATCCAAGGCCAGTTTGCGCAGCACTCTGGCTAGCATTGGGAACGGAGGAAACAGGTAAAGGAGCCCCAGATCCCTCCAGTTTAGAGACATGGCATCCACTGTCAGAGCCAGAGGATCCCGCGAGAGAGACACAAAGACTGGAAGCTTGTGATTGTGACGAGAAGCAAAGAGGTCCACCGCTGGGACCCCCCACCTGAGACATATGGAACGAAACACCTTGGGACTGAGAGACCACTCCCCCTGACGAGAGGAGGCCCTGCTCAGCAAGTCCGCCTCCGTGTTCTCCACTCCCGGAATGTAGACTGCTGAGATACATGGGACGTGGGTCTCTGCCCAGTCCAGAATCAAAGACACTTCCCTGAGGGCACTCCTGCTGCGAGTCCCTCCTTGGTGATTGATGTAAGTAACCGCCGTTCTGTTGTCCGACCGGACCTGAACTGGCAGGCCTCTCAACTGATGAGTCAAGCGAAACAGAACCGACCTGATGGCTCTCAACTCCAGAATATTGATGGGCTCGTGAGCCTCCCGCGGGCCCCACAAACCCTGAAACTGGAGGTCCTTCCAAACACCCCCCCAACCTGACAGACTGGCATCCGTGGTGACTGTTTCCCAACACGGAGCCAGAAAAGATCTGCCCTTCAACAGATTGACTGACCCCAGCCACCATTGCAGGGATCGACGAACTCGGGGAGTCATCAGGAAGGACTGATCCAGCGATAGAGGAGACTTGTCCCAAACCTTCAACAGATGAAGCTGAAGCGTCCTTGTGTGAAACTGCGCAAAGGGAACTGCCTCGAATGAGGCCACCATTAACCCCACCAGCCTCATCCCTAACAGGATGGTCGGATGAGGGGTAGACAAGAGAAGCCGAACTAACTCCTGAATCAAAAGAATCTTGGCCTGGGGTAGAAACACCCTGGCCTGTGAAGTGTCCAGAGACATTCCCAGAAAGGTCAGAATTCTGGACGGAGAAAGAGAAGACTTGGGGTGGTTGATCACCCAACCGAACCTTTCCAGAGTGGACACCACCGCTCTGGTGTCCAACTCCGCTTGGTTGAAGGAAGAGGCCATGATCAGTAGATCGTCCAAATAGGGCACGATGCGGATACCCTGGCCTCTGAGCAGAGCCATCACCCCCGCTAGCACCTTGGTGAACACCCGAGGAGCTGAGGTGAGACCGAAAGGAAGTGCCACAAACTGAAAGTGCCGATCCTCCACCACGAACCTGAGAAACCTCTGGTGTGCTGGAAAAACCGGAACGTGTAGATAAGCATCCTTGATGTCTATGGACGTCAGAAAGTCTCCCTGACGAAGAGAGTGAATGGCCGAACGCAGCGTTTCCATGCGGAATTTCCTCGGCCGGATGAACCTGTTGAGAAACTTCAGATCCAAGATGGGTCGGACCAACCCGTCCTTCTTGGGTACCGTGAACAGATTGGAATAAAAGCCCCTGCCCCGATCTGAAGGGGGCACTGGGCAAATGACAGCCATGTCCAGAAGATTCTCCACTGCCACCAGGAGCCCCTGCGCCACTAGAGGCTCCGACGGCATCCGAGACCTGACAAATCTGGAAGGGGGGCGGAGCTCGAACTCCAGCTTGTAGCCGGAAGACACCACTTCCCGGATCCATCTGTCCGAGACCTCTTGATCCCAGATCTGAGAGAAGTGCTGCAGCCGTCCCCCCACCCGCATGGGTGAGGGCCCCCCCTCATTGCTGAGCCGGCTTGGCAGCCGGTTTGGGCTTAGAGCCCCAACTGTATCCAGAACGGGCACGTCCTCTGCCCCTGTTTCCGGAATCTCCTCTGGAAGAGGGAAATGCAGAACCCCTACCAGATCTGGCCCCCCGAAAGGAGGGGGTAAAGGCAGGCGCCCCCCGAAAAGGGCGGCGTTGTTTCTTACATTGAGGTAACCTACCACCCTTGGTGACAGAGTCCAATGTCTCTCCAAAGAGCCGTAGACCAACAAAGGGTAAAGCCGTCAGTGATTTTTTGGACATAAAATCGGCCGCCCACTGGCGCAGCCACACTGACCGCCGAATAGCCACAAGCAGAGCCGACGTCCTACCACACATCATCAAAGTGTCATCCAAGGCAGTCAACACAAAGGATAGAAACAACTCACACCGTTTAAGGCTAAGGAACTCGTTACTACCAGGACGAAGCCCGGAAGAAGTCAACAGGTCCCTGACCACAGACCTGGTAGCCAACACCATTAGCTCCGAAGCGCACACAGGCCGGATGGCCGACCCAATGCTAGTAAAGCCATGAGAAGCCATCTGATCAATACGTTTATCCTCTCCATCTTTGAGAGTGGAACAATCAGGTCTGTTTAAAACCGAGGAGTTAGACAACCCCAAAACCGGTGCATCCACCTCGGGGGGAGATGCCCAGCGCTTGACCGCCTCAGAAGAAAAGGGTTATTTCCTATCCCACCCCTGAGGGATGCCAGGGAGCCGAGCCGGCCTATCCCATTCCTTGTCAATGATTCTATCAAAATGGCGTTGCGTAGGAAACTCCAGGCGCGGCCTGGATTCCTCAAACAATTCACCTTTCTGCTGTGACGCCTCCTCGGGAGGGGAAATATTCAGAACTTCCAGCATGAGAGACAGAGCGTGAGGAGAGTCCAAGGATCTCCTTAAATCAGAAAGCTCGGCATCAGCGCCAGCAGACTGCTCATCATCCGAAAATTCTGAACCCTCATCAACTTCCCCCTCCTCTAGCTGAGGATAATCAGACCAATCCAGATTGTCTCTGTCATCAAGATCATCCACCGGCGGAGCCGGCGACAAATGCTTTCTCTTAGACGGAGCCTTACGGGCGACCGAGCTAGAGAGCATTTTCTCAAGGCTAGCCAATCTGGCACACATCTCGGATTGCAGATCCCTGCCAATGACCACGTCACACGGGGCACGAGTCAAGGCGGGAGGGGGAGTTGAGGTGGCCGGCTGTGCTGACCCCGCCGCTTGGGGTTCGGACTGCCGCGTAATAGTTTGCTGTGCACATGGTATACACAGTAACACATCATCCCCAGTAATGGAAATCCCACACAACATACACTTTTTGGGATGCCCCGAAGGGGTCCCAGTATCCGGGGATGCCTCCATAAGGTGAATTTTGAGTGGTCGCTATGACCCAGGGAATTACGCCAGTTAGACAACCCGGGATGCCCCTTTAATGTCCCGAGTGGGAGGATTTGTGATGCTAAAATGGACCCAGGGACCCAGG
This sequence comes from Gastrophryne carolinensis, assembly GCA_027917425.1. NCBI lineage: Eukaryota > Metazoa > Chordata > Amphibia > Anura > Microhylidae > Gastrophryne > Gastrophryne carolinensis. The sequence goes on from CM051243.1 coordinate 14,260,163, forward strand.
ATCAGGAGAGACCTTCCAATACTACAGAAGATCCTCCTGGATAACCTTCACCTAAAAGACAGAGAGAGACCCATAAGTCCCTACAATAAGACTTAACAGATAAAGAAAAGAAAAAATAAATGAGGCCCACAGGGCCACTCACAAACGCTGCGGTGAACGATCCGCCTCAGAACAGTGGCGATTTCTGAGGTGAAGTGAAGAAGAACTGCCTTGTCAGGGGCGTGGTCTGCGCAGCCCGCGCAAAGCTGATCTGTGCCCCTTAAGCTGCCTAGTAACAGGGAGCTGCCTAGTAACAGGGAGCTCAGCTCCGCAGCGGCGCCAGTACAGAGGAGGGCGGAGCCGCGGCGACGCGCCGAAAGCCCGGCTCCGCCCCCCCTACCAGTGTGAATGAAGCGTGAGGGAAGAAGTCCCTCACGCACCAGCCCAGAGACCGGCGCCGCCGACAACCGTGGCGCCGGCTGCCATGACAGCGGGAGCTCCCGCTATCACTAGCGGAGCACCCGCCCCGCTCGCTGCGGCGAGAAATGAATGAGAGAACGGGGGCTGGCCGCGGCAGAGCGCCGAGTGCCAGCCCCGCCCCCCCAAAGCGTGTGAGGTAAAAATTACCTCACAGACTGAAAAACCCCGGCACCCGGCTGCAATGACAGCCGCGGTGCTGCAACATAGTAACAACAGTGCAACCAATTCATTGAGGGATTACTTCCAGACGCTCCACATCAACAAGAGAAAGTGAGAAAGAGAATAAAGCTAACCCCTATGAGAGGAACCCCCAGCCCCCATGGTTGTTAAAGGGAAGGGCCCCCCCCCAGGGGAAAAGTCAAGGGACGGGGCATCCCAAACCGGGATCACCTACCCGGTATGACCGCCTACCCTCTCTTTTAGGGTCTCACGGTGGAGCTCTGCTCCTCAGCACCAGAGGTGCCAATGTACCCTCGCTCGGGCCAGCAGCCAAGACTGTGGAGGCATGTAATCTGAGGTAAATTTTGGGACAAACAGGGGTCCGAGCGGAAATAGACAAAATAAGAGGCCGGGAGTTACCCCGGCTACCTGAAATCCCCCTGTGCAAGGAGGAGCCATCATCTTCTGACTTGCTCGCCGTCTGCAGAGATGGAAAACTGGGTAGTGAGTGGGAGGTCCCAGGTATTTATGGATCAGGGAGGGGCTTTCTTTTGCTATCATCTCTGCAGGAACGCCCTCTTCAGGACGATATTACCCACATGTTATGGATTCTTGAAGCGGGGTGTGTGACATACTAAGAATATGTTTTTGTTCCATTTTTTTCCCCCAAAATATCACCTGAACCAATGATGGGGCATTGTTACAGGTGAGGTACATCATTTTTCAGTCCATAGGAATTTGGAAATACCAGCATACTGCAGTGATTTTTTTTTTCTGCATACCCCATAGGGCCCGGTTTCTAAAAATAAAGTGGAAAAAACTTGTCACCTGTAAAAGTGCCCCATTGCAGGTATAGGTAATAAAATATTAAAAAGCTCAATGAGATGCAGGTTGCCATACACTGCAAAGCACACAGAGATTGCATCTTGCTTTACCAAATATTTAGCATAGTCTGCAGGGCCAGCTCCAGGTTTATGTGGGCCCCTTTGTGGTGAGGAGTGGAGTCACATCACCGAGGGACGTCCCAAATCTGGATGCCCCCTAAGGATCATGCTATTTGGACCAAAAGTCTAGTTTTGGTTTACTTTGAAGCGCACCAAACCCCTTTAAACCTGACCTCGGAGTCTAAACGAATCTAGCTCCTCCTGATTTTGGATGCTCCTGTGTGTGACCCCCCCCATGTTCATTACTTTCCTGGAACTCGTGAATGCACTGTGGGATCGCCAGTTTGAATTAACAGCCAAACCAGGGGGGTTCTTTCACAAACAGGGGCATCCCAGATTAAGATGCGCCTGTAAAGCGGACCAAAGCTCAGGGGTGGAATTGATTGCATAGTGGGTATGCCAGCGATCCCAGGGGGTATCACACAGTAGGGTATCACAGATTGGGATGCTCCAGGGTTAGGAAATCAATTGGGGTGAGCAACTGAAAAGCAGAACAAACACAGCCCGTTATGCGGTGCCCTCCTAGTCCACCACAGGTCAAGCACCATCGCACACCCTAAAGGCTGGCCCTCCCAGTGGGCCCCCCGGGGGGTGGGGGCCCCCGGCAGCTGCCCTAACTTGCCGGGTGCCAACGCCGGCCCTGATAGTCTGCTTCACCATAGTGCTTTTCCATATCCCACTCAATAGCAATCTGTGATGACAAAACCACTGCCAAAATATGTTGTACATACTAAGGAAAGGGTAAGACAAATACCATTTCATAAATGAAAAAAAAAAAAGTTGATTAAAGCGAAACAAAACTCCAGGGCATCCTAATTTGGGATGCCTTTCAGTGAGAACCCTCCCCAAGATGGCCTAGTAAAAACTCACCTTTCCCCGGTCTTTTGGCACATGCGTGGGCTCTTGTCCAATCAAAGCTGTTTGCCGTGCATATTAATGTATACACTTGGCAATCGGAAGCAAAGTCGGTGCATTCCCAGACACAGCCCAGAGATGCTGGTGATGCTAGTGCTCCTGTGCCCAGGGGGAGCCGCCGGGAAAAGTGAGTTTCCCACAGCAAAGTGTCCAGATTTAGAATTTTCTAGATTCCAGGACCAGCCTGAGTGGGATTTGTTCCAATGTAATACCGTTATTATAATATTTCAATGTTAAGCTCAAACCTGAGACATGCTCTTTAAAGCAGAACAAAACACATCAATCTAAAAGATTCCCAGTGCTGGTCACCGACTTTTCCCCTGAATCAGGATGCCCCACTGTGTGAAACCCCCTAGGGCACGCTTACCTTTCCCTGGTCCAACAGCACATACACGGGCTCACGTCCAATCAGAGCCATCTGCTGTAAGTATGTAATTCGGCAAATGGGTCTTATTGTTTTCAATCCCCTGTATCTCCCCCCCAGGCGCTCCCACCCTAGCTATTCAGATGGGCTGGCAGCATGCGCACCACCGGGAATGCAGAAACGTGCACTCCTCATTTGACACTGTCCCCGATAGACGCTTATTGGGGAAATTGAGATCTTCAGGATTAGAAAACACAGTTTGTAACTGGATTGAAAACTGGCTGAAGGATTGTGTGCAGCGAGTTGTGGTTAATGATCCCTACTCTGAATGGTCCCCGGTTGTAAGCGGTGTACCCCATGGTTCAGTGCTGGTCCCACTATTATTCAACTTGTTTATAAATGACATAGAAGATTCAATTAAAAGCACTGTGTTTTTTTGCAGATGACAGAGAGATATGTAGCACAGTGCAGTCTATGGAAGATTCTCAAGCTTCAGGCTGACTTGGACCCTTTAAGTGTCTGGGCTCCACTTGGCAAATGAAGTTCAATGTGAAAAATATGTAAAGTCCTGCACTTGGGGTCTAACAACCTGAAGGCCACATATGTCCTCGGGGAAGTAAAACTGGGAGAGTCACTTGTTGAGAAGGATCTGGGGGTACAGGTAGATCACAGACTAAATAACAGCATGCAATGCCAAGCAGCTGCTTCCAAAGGCCACCAAGATATTATCATGCATTAATAGAGGCCTGGAATCAGGGATAGGTGAGTAATTTTGCCTTTTTACAAGGCACTGGTGCGCCCTCACCTGGAATATGCCGTCCAGTTCTGGGCACCCATTCATAGAAAGGACGCTCTGACTCTGGAAAGGGTGCAGAGGAGCCACCAAACTATTAAAGGGAATGAAAGATCTTAGTTATGAGGAAAAATTACGAGTATAAAATATGTTTAGTCTTGATAGGAGACAGCTGAGGGGGGGGGGGGGGGCATGATTAACTTGCATAAATATATAAATGGACCATACAAAAAATATGGGGGGAACACTATTTCATGTAAAATCCTCTCTAAAGACAAGGGGGCACTGCCTTCGATTGGAAAAAAAGAAATTTAGTCTCTGGAGGTGACAATCGTTTTTTACCATAAGAACTATAAATCTATGGAATAGCCTCCCACAGAAGCTTGTTACAGCATCAACCGCTGACAGCTTCAAAAAAGGATTAGATGCTTTTTTAGAGGAAAATAACATTGACAGTTACTATTAGCGGTTGTCAGTAAAAAAAATACAAAAAAAAAAAAATTATAATAACTTGCTCTACCCCAACACCCTTGGTTGAACTTGATGGACATATGTCTTTTTTCAACCGTATTAACTATGTATGAAGTCAATGAGAGCCATTTGCCGAAGGATGCAAACATGGAAAACAGCTATGACTGGCTGGAAGGGGGGGGGGGGGGGTTCATCCCAATACAGGGTGCCCCCAGGGAATGGAACAAAACCTGGGAAAGACGAATTCCCACATTTTGTTCTGCTTTAATATCCACAACTAGGCAACATAGCGCTTTTACAGCATATAGCATGTTCAATTTATGCAGATAGTCACTCTCTGGGTAATTCAATAAACCACAGGCTTCCAACCAGAGGTACGCAAGATCCTATCAGGTGGTATTTACCAAGGCTGCAAGCTGACCTGTGCCACAACCTGATCTAAAGCAAATATATATATATATATACAGCCCGCTGCTGCTTCAACGTAGCGAGGGCCACGCCCACCTGATTCACGGAGCCGGACGCTCAGCGAAGCTTTGTCAGCGGGCAGGTGAGTTTTATTTATTTATTTTTTACTTATGCTGCACTGCCAATGGGGGGAGAGGGGATACCAACAGCCTATACTAATGAGGGGAGGGGGGATGCCACACAGCCTATACTAATGGGGGGAGAGGGGGATGCCACACAGCCTATACTAATGGGGGGAGAGGGGGATGCCACACAGCCTATACTAATGGGGGGAGAGGGGGATGCCACACAGCCTATACTAATGGGGGGAGAGGGGGATGCCACACAGCCTATACTAATGGGGGGAGAGGGGGATGCCACACAGCCTATACTAATGAGGGGAGGGGGGATGCCACACAGCCTATACTAATGAGGGGAGGGGGGATGCCACACAGCCTATACTAATGGGGGGAGAGGGGGATGCCACACAGCCTATACTAATGGGGGGAGAGGGGGATGCCACACAGCCTATACTAATGGGGGGAGAGGGGGATGCCACACAGCCTATACTAATGGGGGGAAAGGGGGATGCCACACAGCCTATACTAATGGGGGGAGAGGGGGATGCCACACAGCCTATACTAATGGGGGGAGAGGGGGATGCCACACAGCCTATACTAATGGGGGGAGAGGGGGATGCCACACAGCCTATACTAATGGGGGGAGAGGGGGATGCCACACAGCCTATACTAATGGGGGGAGAGGGGGATGCCACACAGCCTATACTAATGGGGGGAGAGGGGGATGCCACACAGCCTATACTAATGGGGGGAGAGGGGGATGCCACACAGCCTATACTAATGGGGGGAGAGGGGGATGCCACACAGCCTATACTAATGGGGGGAGAGGGGGATGCCACACAGCCTATACTAATGGGGGGAGAGGGGGATGCCACACAGCCTATACTAATGGGGGGAGAGGGGGATGCCACACAGCCTATACTAATGGGGGGAGGGATGCCACACAGCCTATGGGGGGAGAGGGGGGATGCCACACAGCCTATACTAATGGGGGGGAGGGGGGATGCCACACAGCCTATACTAATGGGGGGAGAGGGGGATGCCACACAGCCTATACTAATGGGGGGAGAGGGGGATGCCACACAGCCTATACTAATGGGGGGAGAGGGGGATGCCACACAGCCTATACTAATGGGGGGAGAGGGGGATGCCACACAGCCTATACTAATGGGGGGAGAGGGGGATGCCACACAGCCTATACTAATGGGGGGAGAGGGGGATGCCACACAGCCTATACTAATGGGGGGAGAGGGGGATGCCACACAGCCTATACTAATGAGGGGAGGGGGGATGCCACACAGCCTATACTAATGAGGGGAGGGGGAATGCCACACAGCCTATACTAATGAGGGGAGGGGGGATGCCACACAGCCTATACTAATGGGGGGAGAGGGGGATGCCACACAGCCTATACTAATGGGGGGAGAGGGGGATGCCACACAGCCTATACTAATGGGGGGAGAGGGGGATGCCACACAGCCTATACTAATGGGGGGAGAGGGGGATGCCACACAGCCTATACTAATGGGGGGAGAGGGGGATGCCACACAGCCTATACTAATGGGGGGAGAGGGGGATGCCACACAGCCTATACTAATGGGGGGAGAGGGGGATGCCACACAGCCTATACTAATGGGGGGAGAGGGGGATGCCACACAGCCTATACTAATGGGGGGAGAGGGGGATGCCACACAGCCTATACTAATGGGGGGAGAGGGGGATGCCACACAGCCTATACTAATGGGGGGAGAGGGGGATGCCACACAGCCTATACTAATGGGGGGAGAGGGGGATGCCACACAGCCTATACTAATGGGGGGAGAGGGGGATGCCACACAGCCTATACTAATGGGGGGAGAGGGGGATGCCACACAGCCTATACTAATGGGGGGAGAGGGGGATGCCACACAGCCTATACTAATGGGGGGAGGGATGCCACACAGCCTATGGGGGGAGAGGGGGATGCCACACAGCCTATACTAATGGGGGGGAGGGGGGATGCCACACATCCTATACTAATGGGGGGGAGGGGGGATGCCACACATCCTATACTAATGGGGGGGAGGGGGGATGCCACACATCCTATACTAATGGGGGGGAGGGGGGATGCCACACAGCCTATACTAATGGGGGGAGAGGGGGATGCCACACAGCCTATACTAATGGGGGGAGAGGGGGATGCCACACAGCCTATACTAATGAGGGGAGGGGGGATGCCACACAGCCTATACTAATGGGGGGAGGGATGCCACACAGCCTATACTAATGGGGGGAGGGATGCCACACAGCCTATACTAATGGGGGGAGGGATGCCACACAGCCTATACTAATGGGGGGAGGGATGCCACACAGCCTATACTAATGGGGGGAGGGATGCCACACAGCCTATACTAATGGGGGGAGGGATGCCACACAGCCTATGCCAATAGGGGGAGAGGGATGCCATACAATGGTGTGTTTTTGGTTTAAATTTTTTTTTTTTTTCTTATTTTCCTCCCCCAAATCCTGGGTGCGTCTTATGGCCAGGCGCGTCTTATAGGACGAAAAATACGGTATATATTCCCAAGCCTGTTTGACTGCAAAATTACAATACTGCTCCAAAAAGGTTATGACTACTAATATTTGTGTATTTTTGGGTGCTTAATTAATTAACTTTACATGGCTGTTTTGTGGGTTTACCAAGCTTTTTCATTGACCGCCAGCATAGACACACCACCTAGGTGGTACTTGATATCACTGGAAAATGGAATGGAATGTCACTGTTACTGAATCACTAGATAAAAAGACAATGAAAGCCAATGGCAGCCATTGCCGAGGGATGCAAACATGGCAAACGGCCATGACTGGCTGGAAGGCTGGCTGTAGCAATGAGGAGGAGGGGAGTTGTACTGGGCATTCCGATACAGGGTGCCCCCAGGAAATGGAACAAAACCTGGGAAAGACAAAGGTTTTGTTCTGCTTTATTATCCACAATTAGGCAACTTAGTGCTTTTTCAGCATATACACCATGTTCAATTTATGCAGAAAATCGCTTTCTGGGAAATTCAATAGACCACAGGTTTCCAACCAGAGGTATGCAAGATCCTATCAGGTCGTATTGACCAAGGCTGCAAGCTGACCTGTGCCACAACCTGATCTAAAGCTAATTATATATATATATATATATATATATATATATATATATATATATATATATATATATATTCCCAACCCTGTATGACTGCAAAATTACAATACTGCTCCAAAAAGGTTAGGACTAATATTTATGTGCATTTTTGGGTGCTTAATTAATTGACTTTACATGGCTGTTTTGTGGGTTTACCAGGCTTTTTCATTGACCACCAGCATAGACACACCGCCCAGGTGGTAATTGATATCACTGGAAAATGGAATCCCTGCAGTAATCCATCATACTGTTAAATAGTAGCCTAAAAGATACATATACATATTTTATACAGTATATCAATCTGCCATGCTGAGGGGCAACAAGTGCTTATAGATTGCATTTTCTCACCCACCTCAGTGTTAGTAAGCAGCAGCAACCCTCTGATAGACCAACAGCTAGTGTGGATCAGGATTCCCAAGTTTAGACACCTGAAAATAAAGGGTGGAGCCCTTTAACTCTCAAGAGGCCATTAAAGGGCCACAGGGACCTATGAAGCATGAATGTGTATTTATTCTTTGATTAATTTAAATGGAGAACTACACTCATGTGCCTCAATAAAGGTAGAAAAAAAATCTCATGGTAGTAAAAAATTCAATTCATGAGAAAAAAGCCTGAGAATGTCACTGTTACTGAATCACCAGATAAAAAGACAATGAAAGTCAATGGCAGCTTTTACTACAGTGTAGAAAGGAGGAAACAGTTCTCTACTTTTCTTAGGAGTAAAAAAGTGCCATTGACTTTCATTGTCTTTTTATCTGGTGATTCAGCAACAGGGACATTCTCAGGCTTTTTTCTCATTAATTAAATATTTTACTACCATGAGAATTATTTTCTACCTTTATTGAATTGAGGCCATGGTGTGTGTCAAACAGGGACGCCGGCCTGGAAGATGTGAACATTGCTCAGTGTAGGCAGTGCAAACTGAGATCCCATCAGTGTGATTTTTCTCTGTTCCTGCACTGAGAGTTCTGGGTTTACACTTTACAATGGAAAACTCATACATTTTATAGAGGACCAAACCCCAAATTGGTGTCTAAAAGACTCTAGTCTGGGTTAAAGATTATCCCTATCCAAGATGTGTTCCTCCTCCCCCGATGTGTGAAATCCCCTAGGTAACTGGAGTGTGCGCCACTGTTTGTACTCCTGCGCCAGCCAGTCGGAAACGCATGTTATGGGTACACACCTCAGATAGAGGTGAGCTAGGATGCGACCGTGACCCACACTGTGGGGTCGCTGCCCAGGTGAGCTTACCAGGCGATCTCCAAGAATCCACATACATAAATTGGGATGCCCCACAAAGAGGGAGTCCAAGAGTCACTGTTTAGTGTATCCAGTCTGGGGACCCACAGAGGCATCTTGTACAAAGATCCATTTACTCTAAACTGACACAGCATCCACACTCCCACCACCATGCACACAGAAGGGGCATAGCAGGGAGTAGCACATACACAGAAAGATACTGGAACAAGATAAATGAATGTTGAACTTGGGATGTTAACACTGCTGGGCATTCCAAGGTGGGATGGTTAAGGGACTAACTTGGTGGCAGGGTTGCCTGAAGGGTCCTGGACCACTTTTAGGTGAGCCTTCAGCCAAATAAAACTGGAGGGTCCCTAGGCAGCGGGAAGGTGGGGGGGGGGAGGGTCATATTGAGGGATGTCCCGCACTGCATATCCATGCCGGAAACCCGATTCTGGTGCTTTTGTGCTTAGCTCCTTGTAAGGCCGGCCCATGAGCTTCAGCTGTCAGGGGTCATGAGAGCCTGGGATCCATGAAATGTGGAAAATGGTAAGATTCAGGGCCCGGCGGTATATGGAGCAGGTCATATCTCAGACGTCATTATGTGGTTTGGAATTTTTGTAGGTGTGTTTTTAGGGTTATTCAGATTTGTTATTATTTTTATGAACTTTTTTATGTATTGTTACAAAAGTAAACAAACCGGAAAAAAAGAAAGTAGGTGCATTTTGCCATGCAATGTCATTCATATTTTTATTTTATTTTTAATGCATAGATGGCCATTGTATGGCGCACACATAGGAATTCGTCCTCCGCATTTAACCCATCGGTGCAGTGAGTGTACACATGCCCATAGTTACGGCGCATGGGGATCAGTTGGGGGGTTAGGTGCCTTGCTCAAGGTGCCTACCTCCCAGGACCGAGATTCGAACCTGCCACCCTCCGGTCACAAGTACGCTCCCCTTACCTCTAGGCCAATATACCCTGTACTACTATAAGAGGAAAAAAAATAAAATTTAAAGGTAATTTTCTTTTGTCTTTTACATTTGCAAGTGATAATTTTGGATGTGTGGGAGATCCAGGTGGAGAGACTAACCCAACAATAGCATAGGTGGAGGGTCAGGATGGTGGTCAGATGTGAGCATACATTTGTCACGTGTCAGCTGTGGGTATGTGGTCCTGCCCCATCCCCGCCACCCTTTACCCAATCATTCCACTAGCTTGCCCCTCCTAGTAACTATTTTACAGCAAAATTGTCCCTCATAGTCACTTTCCACCTACCAACAGCCTCCCTTGTCATTATTTATCTTCTAAACTAACTTCCACTGTATCTTCCGACAACCTAATCCCACTAGTCACCCTCTATCTTCCAACAACCTAGGCCCACGAGTCACCCTCTATCATCTAACTACCTTGTCCCCCTAGTCAATGTCTATCTTCCAGCTATCTTGCCCACCCTGTCACCCTCTATCTCCTACCTACCTTGTCCTCGAACCTCCCTCTCTTCCAACAACCTTGCCCACCTAGTTACCCTTTATCTTTCAACAATCTTGTTCCGCTGTCACCCTTTGTATTCCTCCTACCTTGCCCCCAGTCACCACCTATCTTCCAACTACCTTGCCCCAGTCACCTTCTATCTTCAAACAACCTGTCCCTCAATCACCCATTGTCTACCGCCTACCTTGTCCCCCAAGCCACCCTCTAGCTTCCAACAACCTTGTCCCCCTAGCCACCATGTATCTTCCAGCTGCTTTGCCCCCCAGTCACCCTATATCTTCCAAATGCCTTGCCCCCCTATTCACCATTTATCTTCCAACTTACATCCACTCTAACTTCAAACAACACAATTCATGGCGTCAGGTGAACACAGTCAGGGGAGGACCACATACTTCCGGAGTTTCCAACCTTACAAAAAATGTCAGAAAACTATTCAGGCGAAAGGCCAACTCTTACGTCACGATTATGCAAACTTCATGAATAACCCAAATACAAGTAAAGACTGACAATAGTTGTTTGATCTCTGAACTGGAAATATAGGTGAGTGTAGTCTCTTTAAAGACAAGCAATACCTAGAATTTTGACTATCCCGGGTTTTGCTTCATGCCCCGGGGCATCCCAGTATGGTGTGTTTTGTAATCTGACCCTGAGAAAGGGGATCCCCGATCCTACGAAACGTTGGCCAGGCCCTGTTGGTTATATGTTGGTTATTACTGGATGCTCAGTACAATGGAACTTTAATTTGCTGACAGTGTGCTGGTTATTTAACACATTTCCAAAATGGTTTCCCCCCCCCCCCCCCACATCACCCATAATAACCCACTTCTTCCTTGTCCAATGGCACATGTGCGGACAAGCTCTTGCTTCACAGTTCAGCATCACACTTAAGAATTACACAATTTTGCAATGCATTACGGTACCTCCAAATTTTATAAATAGTGTTTGAAAACACAAATAGGGAGGTGAAGGATTATATATAGTTTATGAACTGAAGGGTACCAGGGCCGGATTATGAGAGGGGCCCAAGGGGCGCGAGCCCTGGGGCCTCAACCACTTGCCCTGTAAAGGGGGCCTCCACCAACCTTTGGGTTATAGTCTGGACCAGGAGACCTTTGAGTCTTTAGTCTGATGGGTCACAGGGCCAGCAACAAAGCTATCCATGCCAGTGGGGGCCCCCCGTGCCTAGCCAAGCCTTTTTTTTTGTTTTTGGAAACCTGCAGCCAAGGCCACCACAGGGCAGGATGGAGAATCTAGAACAGCAAAGCCACCGCCAGCAACGCTACTGTGATGGGTGCAGAGCTGTCACTGCACATAAGCCACCAAGCACAGCCGCTGGCAGCTCAATGCAGGGAACCAGCCGGGCGACTACACTACCCCCCACCCAGAATGGCAAAGCAGGAGTTCCCGAGCAGCACGCACCCGCACAAGGGGGGCACAAGGGATTCGATCTGACCTTCCAGTAAGTAGGCGGGAGCCAGACAACCACCAATCAGTTACTTGGCTGGGCTATTATTTTATACTGTATCTGGGGCCTCCACCAGATTTTGTACCCAGGGGCCTCTACCACACTTAATGCGGCCCTGAAAGGTACAATGATTTAGATAGGGGTGCAGTTTCCTTTAAGCGCCAAGCATGTGAAATTCACTCCCACAGTTGCACGCCAGTGTCGCAAATTTCAAGTGGATTTCCCCTGTTTGCAGCCCAAAAAAACCTCCGTGCCCTGCATGGCGGCATCTGCCATCTCACTCGTCACCGGCCTTTTATATATGTAGGGGCCTTTTATATGGTGAGTGAGATTACCCCTACGAGCGCAGGGAGTGAGCACAGAAGCTGGAGTGATCAGCGGGAAGCCCGGTGCTGGGGCAGCGGACCCTGATCTTCTACTTGAGGATGCCTGACCCTGGTTCCAATGATCACAAGTTTGCTATAACCCCCCTGCCCCATTACTTGCACCCACCAAAGCCCAGGGGGGTGCAGAAGAGCCCACTGCCCATATGGACTATGTGGGCTGCTAGCCTTCAGGGCCAGGTGCTTGGCCTCCGCACCCTAGTCTACCAGCCCCCGTATTTGGTGCCCGGGCTGGTTTTGCTGGTGAGGGGGGACCCCACGTCATTTTCTTACATTTTTAAGGGTTCACATCCCCAGAGACATGCAGGCTCCCACCCCAGTCTATCCGAACCGCTGGGGCAGGAGTGAGAGCACAGCCCTAAGATGTCATTATTGTGGTGGAAATGACATAGGTTATATCCAGTACATCCATTCATGAATAAGGGAGGTTACCCCAAAATGCGTAGCAAGAGTCAGATTATGTCCTAATGCTGCATTGTGTTATGGATGGATTTTTTCTGAAATAAATAAAGAAGATGTTTTAAGGGTCGGAGGGTGGCACACACACTTGATATATCCAGTAGCACTATAACAAGAAAAGTAAAATTCTAAAGGTAATTGTCTTTTACATTTGCAAGTGATAATTTTGGATGTGTGGGAGATCCATGTGGTCATTAGAGACTAACCCAACAACAGCATAGGTGGAGGGGTCAGGAGGGTGGTCAGATGTGAGCATAAATTTGTCACATGTGTCAGCTTGAGGGTATGTGCTCCTGCCCCCCTTTACCGCCACCCCATAGTCCTTCTCCACCTTCCAACAACCTTTCCTCCCTAGTCATTATTTATCTTCTAAACTAACTTCCACTGTATCTTCCAACAACCTAATCCCCCTAGTCACCCTCTATTATCCAACTACCTTGTCCCTCTAGTCACTGTCTATCTTCCAGCTACCTTGCCCACCCTGTCACCTTTTTTCTACCTACCTTGTCTCCGACCCACCCTCTCTTCCAACAACCTTACCCACCTAGTTACCCTATATCTTTCAACAACCTTGCCCCCCGTCACCCTTTGTCTTCCACCTACCCTGTCCCCTGAGCCACCCTCTATCTTCCAACTACCTTGTTCCCCTAGTCACTGTCTATCTTCCAACTATCTTGTTCCCCTAGTCACTGTCTATCTTCCAACTATCTTGTTCCCCTAGTCACTGTCTATCTTCCAACTATCTTGTTCCCCTAGTCACTGTCTATCTTCCAACTACCTTGTTCCCCTAGTCACTGTCTATCTTCCAACTATCTTGTTCCCCTAGTCACTGTCTATCTTCCAACTACCTTGTTCCCCTAGTTACTGTCTATCTTCCAACTATCTTGTTCCCCTAGTCACTGTCTATCTTCCAACTATGTTGCCCGCCCTGTCACCCTCTATCTTCTACCTACCTTGTCCCCGACCCACCCTCTCGTCCAGCAACCTTGCCCACCTAGTTGCCCTCTATCTTTCAACAACCTGGCCCCTCTGTCACACTTTGTCTTCCGCCTACCCTGTCCCTCGAGTCACCCTCTATCTTCCAACTACTTTGCCCCCCAGTCACCCGATATCTTCCAACTAACTTATATCTGCCAAATGCCTTGCCCCCCTATTCACCATTTATCTTCCAACTAATTTACACTCAAACAACCTTGCCCCCCCACAGTCTCCCTCTATCCCTCCAACTATTTTTCCCCATGATGACCCTTTATCTTCCAACTATCCTTGTTCCTTTAGCCACCCTCTATCTTCCGACAACCTTGCCCCCATAATTACCATCTATCGTCCAACTCCCCCCCACAGTCCCCCTCTATCTTCCAACTACTTTGCCCCCATAGACACTATTTATCTTCCAACTATCTTGTCCCCCCCAGTTACCCTCTATATTCAAAATATAGCCAAATAGTCCCAAATAGACCCACCCTCTCTTCCAACAACCTTGCCCACCTAGTTACCCTATATCTTTCAACAACCTTGCCCCCCCCTGTCACCCTTTGTCTTCCACTCACCCTGTCCCCTGAGCCACCCTCTATCTTCCAACTATCTTGTTCCCCTAGTCACTGTCTATCTTCCAACTACCTTGTTCCCCTAGTCACTGTCTATCTTCCAACTATCTCGCCCACCCTGTCACCCTCTATCTTCTACCTACCTTGTCCCTGACCCACCTTCTCGTCCAGCAACCTTGCCCACCTAATTACCCTCTATCTTTCAACAACCTGGCCCCTCTGTCACACTTTGTCTTCTGCCTACCCTGTCCCTCGGGTCACCCTCTATCTTCCAACTACTTTGCCCCCCAGTCACCCTCTATCTTCCAACTACCTTGTTTTCCTCTATCGTCCAAATACATTGTTTCCGTCTGTCTTCCAACTACCTTGTTTCTCTCTATTTTTCAGCTACTTTGTCCTTTAGATACCCTTCATCTCCCCACGTCTATGCCCCCTTATTGACTTTTTTTTTACTAGTCCTTCACTTAGTGCTGACGTTTTTGGGCTGGGTTTGCACCTTTAGGTTCTAAAACACCCACAAAAACACCTACATTCTACAAGTGTAATTTTGTGGTACATTTTTAAAAGTGTAATTTTGCTCTTATGTGTTGCAGTATAATGTATCTTCCAAAAGGAAACAAAAAGAAAAATCTAGTTGGTGCATATTTCATTGTGCTCCTATTACATACTTCCTAACTTTCCAAGGTCACAAATGTTGACTTTTTGTCACAAAAATATTCAGGTAAAAAGACAAACTCTTGCTTCACAGTTCAGCATCACACTGAAGAATTATACACACTTTTGCAATGCATTACCTCTAAAATTTTATGAATAGTGTTGGAAAACACAAATATGGAGGTGAATGATTAAATATATGCCATTATTCATCAAGCGATAGCGCCAGGTAGTGTCCGACGAGCGCCATGTAGCGGCAGCTAACGGCGACTACCGACTCAAGTACGCCCGGCGGCGGTCACAATGACGCATTTATCAAGCAAAATGAGGCTAGCGCCGGCGAGAGCGACGGCTAGCGCGGCATTCATCATGAAGCCGCCTGGACCGAACAGCGCCGCTGCAAATTCCCTCACAGCGCCAGGTATGAGCTGTCGCTCCCTGGCGATGTCCAATGCTTTTCAATGGAGCAATCTATATTTATTCATAATTAATTGGTATTATTTTTTTTTTTTTTTTTTAATGTCAAAAAATCGGAGACCACTTCTGCAATGTTAGGATTTATTTTTAAGTCAAAAAAAAAATTAAAAAAAATATGTTCAGAATCTAACAGGTCTGAGATTAATGTATTCATATTACAAAATGATTCTAAAAACATGTATAATGTTACATTCAAAAAATATGGTTGTTTAGGGGTTAAAAACTAGTTAATACACATCGCCGCAAGCGCTCTGGGGTTTAAACAAGGAATGGACAGCGACAGCACATTCGGAGCGTGATTTGTTGATGAATATGAAGCTAGCCGTTCGCTCTGGCCATTCGTTGTCAGGCGCTCACATACAACGCTGGACCTGTGAAACAGCGACCCCCCAGCCCGTATTCAACATTACCGCACACCGACTGAGTCGCTGTCATCAAGCTAATGCCGGCCAAGCACAGCGAATACTGGCTGGCGCTGAAAAAATCACGCTACAGTCGCTCATCTGTCGCTACCTGGCGCTATTAATGAATCGGCCTCCCCGTTTATGAACTGAAGGGTACAATAATTTAGATAGGGGTGCAGTTTCCTTAACCCCTTAAACATCAATCATTTGAAATTCACTCCCACAGTTGCACGCCAGCAACGTAAATTTCACATGACCTTTTCCCTGTTTGCAGCCCCAAAAAAACCCTCCCTGCCCTGCGTGACAGCATCTGTCATCTCACTAGTCGCCGCAGGTAGGGGCCTTTTATACAGTGAGTGAGATTACCCCTCCTAGCGGTGGGGGTGAGCACAGAAGCTGGAGTGATCGTCGGGAATCCAGGTGCTGGAGCAGTGGACCCTGATCCTCTGCCACTACACCCGGTTCTGAACGTGCATGGCTTGCTATAACCCCCCCTTGCCCCATTAACTGCACCCCCAAACCCCAGGGGGTGCAGAAGAGCCCACTGCCCATATGGGCTATGTGGGCTGCTAGCCTTCAGGTGCTTGGCCTCTGCACCCTGGTCTACCAGCCCCCATATTTAGAACCCGCACTGGTTTTGCTAGTAAGGGGGGACCCCACACCATTTTTTTTTACATTTTTAAGGGTTTAACTCTTGAGTGTGGATAGTAGTTTTATTTTATTTAAAAATGGTATAAAATGCTCTTTTCAGTTTGGGGTATCTCCTGGGTTAAGTGTCTACTGATACATATGTGGTACCATTGTAATCAGGAGGAATGGGGCTTTTACACACAATATCATTTTCTTGCAAAGTCTACATTTTTTTATAAAAAAAAAAAAACGTGTCAATCAGGGTGACCCGGGGGCAAGGACCAAAACCCGGGAAAGTTTTGGCTGTGTGAAACTCCCCAGGTTGCCAAGTCAATTCACCTTTTCTCGGTCCTACGGGCTATTTCATTTCACGGGCCAATCAGCGCACTCGGCTGCACTCCTTAAAATTGGCTTAGACTCTGCTAAGGGCAGAGAAGAGCTGAGCAAAGAGGAGCCCCATAATATTTAGTTACACTACTGGGATTTTTAAAAATAAAAATTAGAATGCACCCACAAACAAAATGATGCTGCAAAGCCTGCCAGCTCCCTGCTGAGAGTTACATTGTATTACATTGGTATAGCCAAGGTGCAGCTGATGGTTTCTATTGCAATCAGCTGTGAAACATTGTAAAGCAGCCTGCTATTTAAATAGCTCACAGATAGCTTATAGCTTTCTGTGATTTGTGCATCATGCTGCTGGGATAAAGAGAACAGTGTAGATTGTATCTTGTTCCTTGCCGTCGATCCCACGCTGCATAAGCTATCACCAGTGGCACCCCCTGCACCCCACTACAGCTGTGTGTGGCTTAACTTAATGGCTGGCACGGATGCACCCAACCACAGAGGGGTGCAGAGGATGACACTGGTAAAAGCAAAGTGTGACTATGCTTCCATTCAGCTGTATATACCCAGACAAAAAAGCCGGGAAAGAGCCACTCTTGTGCCCTGGGATCCCCAGCAGGGTTTGACACAGTAGAGCATCCCCAAATGGGGTGCCCCCAGGAGTCCACTTTTTAGCAAACCAAAACCCAGTCCCCACCCTGGATTTTGGTCTGCTTTGGAATGGCCCTGCGTGTGAAAACCCCATAAAACTGCTGGTTACTTACCCCACGGTGCCTCAAGCTCCCACATTTGCAGGCCCATATTAATGCCTGGTTATCAAAGCTGAATGAAAGCAAAATGATTGTTGGGTGATCCCATTATTATTGTTATTATTGTTTATTTATATAGCGCCATCATCTTCCGTAGCGCTTTACAAAGTAGTAATTACAGACACGGTAGAAACATACGATACATATACTATTTCAAATGCAGTTTTACAGAGATGACAATGGATATTCTGAGTACAAGATACAATAGGGGAGAGAGCCCGGCCCTTGCGAGCTTACAGTCTAAAGGAAGAGGGGTGAAGACGAGGGGGAAGGATCACAAACAGTCAGTATTGAGCTTTGTGCTCTTTAGAAGATTGGTTAGGCCAGATTATATGCTTGTCTGAATAAGCGCGTTTTAAGGGCGCCTTTGAAGGTTTTGAGGGTTGTGGAGTGGCGGATTGGGTGCGGGAGGGCATTCCAGAAGATTGAAGTTGCACGTGAGAAGTCCTGGAGGCGGGCGTGAGAGGAGGTGACCAGGGTGGAGGACAGGAGAAGGTCGGCAGAAGAGTGGAGGCTGCGTCTAGGTTGATATTGTTGGATTAGAGATGGGGCCCGGGAGGGGCCTGGTTGGAGAGAGCTTTGTATGCGAGAGTTAGAGTTTTGAACAGGATTCGCTGTGGGACTGGCAGCCAGTGTAGGGATTGGCAGAGAGGCGCAGAACTGGAGGAGCGAGAGGAGAGATGGATGAGGCGAGCAGCAGAGTTCAGGATAGATTGGAGGGGTTCCAGTCTGTTAGTTGGTAGGCCACAAAGAAGAATGTTGCAGTAATCCAGACGTGATATGACCAGGGCATGCACTAGCATTTTAGTGGTGTCAGGTGAGAGGAAAGGACGGATGCGGGAGATGTTTTTAAGTTGGAGGCGACAGGAGGTGGCCAGGGAGTGAATATGTGGTTTGAAAGAGAGGGCAGAGTCCAGAATGACTCCCAGGCACCGAGCTTGGGGAGTTGCTGTTATTGTGTAATTGTTGACAGAAATAGACGTGTTAGAGAGGGGAGGGGAGTTAGATGGTGGGAAAATGACCAGTTCTGTCTTGTCCATGTTTAGCTTGAGGTAGCGAGATGACATGAATGAAGAAATAGCTGAGAGGCAGTTGGGGAGACGAGATAGTAGAGAGGAGAGATTGGGGCCTGAGAGATATATCTGAGTGTCATCCGCATAGAAGTGGTATTGGAAGCCTAATGAAGTAATAAGTTTGCCAAGGCCATGGGTGTAGACTGAGAAAAGTAGGGGGCCTAGGACAGAACCTTGTGGCACACCAACAGAAAGGGAACGTGAGGATGAGACTGTGTTAGAATAGGATACACTGAATGATCTATCAGAGAGGTAAGAGTTGAGCCAAGAGAGCGCAAGCCCTTGAACCCCGAGAGAGGAGAGAATATCAATAAGCAGAGAGTGGTCGACAGTATCAAAGGCTGAGGAGAGGTCAAGAAGGATGAGGATGGAGTAGTGACCTTTGCTTTTGGCAGTGAGCAGATCATTGGTGACTTTGGTGAGGGCAGTTTCTCTCTAACACGTCATTCTGTGGCACCCACACACCCACCATTCATATATGTTCACTGAGGTGCACCCAATGGATTAAGAGATGCCAAAGAAGACATGTGCATGCCCCATGGGCTTGAATGCCGAGGTGAGTATACTGGCAATCCCAAGGATTTCATGCAGCAGGGCATCCCAAATAGGAGGGCTTATACATGGTTATGTAGTTTTTATTTTAATCCAGAACCAAGCTTTGCAGCTTTTGGTCTATTTCAAAGCAAATGAGCCGTCAAACATTGGTGCTGGTGCTCCTGCCCCCCACATTTCCAATTTGTTGCATCTGTATGCAAAGCCTAGAGCTACTTTCACACTTGCATGTGGTGGAAAACCCTATTGTGTATTGTACATCCATTGAAGTGGGCCGGGACAGTTGTTTCCTGTCCCCAACTACCTTGTTACCATCTGTCTTCCAACTACCTTGTTTCTCTCTATTTTTCAGCTACTTTGCCCTTTAGCTACCCTCCGTCTGCCCACTTTGATGCCTCCTTATCGACTTTTTTTTACTAGTCCTTCACTCAGCGCTGACATTTTTAGGCTGGGTTTGCACCTTTAGGTTTTTAAACACCTACATTCTAAAGTGTAATTTTGTGTTACATTTTTTAAAGTGTAATGTTGCCCTTTTGAATTGCAGTATAATGTATCTTCCAAAAGGAAACAAACAGAAAAAGCTAGTTGGTGCATATTTCCTTGCGCTCCCATTGCATACTGCATACTTCCCAACTTTCCAAGGTCACAAATGTTGACATTTTGTCACAAAAATACTTAGGTGAAAAGACAAGCTCTTACTTCATTGTGAAGAATTATACACACTTTTGAAATGAATTACCTCTACATTTTATGTGTTTGAAAACACAAATATGGAGGTACCGGTGCTCCTGACCCCCACATTTCCAATTTGGTGCATCTGTATGCAAAGCCTAGAGCTACTTTCACACTTGCATGTGTATTGTGTTTTGTTCCTCCATTGAAGTGGGCCGGGACAGTTGTTCCCTGTCCCCCAGCAGTGGAGACATCTTGAGTACCTGGTATTTGAGGCAGCGCAACAGTAGGACCCAGCGGACAGAGCTTGAGTAACAGGAGGACCCCGCGGATGGAAGCAGCAGCATAGGTACTGTAAAAGAGGCATCTTCAGTGAATGCCTCAGGCATCAGATAGCATGGAGGACCCATGGGAGAACCCAAGTGCTACTAAAGCTTGGTACATGCACTTTACCTGTGCTGCCCACAGACGTGAGGGAGCCCATTACTTTGAATGGTCATAATTTACTTCACACTCTCATTGTAATGAGGTTTGCAAGTGGGTGGGTGTGAAAGGGTCCAAAAATCTGGTATGAATACTCAACCCATCAGCACACATATATTGCCTAATTGTCAGCAGCCAATAGGGTAAGCTGGGTGCCCGAAAAGTCCTGTTGTTTTCTGGTGATGCAGTGAACACTTGCAAGCAGGACTGTTTCTAGGGGAGGGTGAGCAAGGTGGTCCCCCTGGGTGCCAAAGCCATGGGGTGTGCCTTTATCCCAGTTATCGTGTTTTCTGCAGATAAGTTAGGGCCACTGTTAATGGTACAGGCTATAATACAGGTCCCTCATCCCCTCAGTTATAAGGAGGGGGTACTGCCTGCTTCTAAGGAAGGGTTACAGCAAAATATATGGGTATGGGACAGCAGCTGCATGGGGCGGAAGCAGATTTTTTCCTTCCCGCACTGTGAGTGCTATTTTGCCTAGAAACTGCCCTGGCTGCAATAGCCTCAGAAACACTAAAAGGTGAGGATTCTGCCTGATTTTTAGGCATCCTAAAGGGGTTATAAAAGGACAGCCATCGTATATCAGGAATGGGGCATTTAGCATATTTCTGGTGGCTATAGTGCCAGTTTTGGAGCGCCAGTTTTGGAGGGCGCCTCTATTTTGACTAAAATCGCACTAGACTTCCAGCGCCCGATACTAACTAATTTGCTTTGATTGTTGCATTAGGCATTGGGCAGCCTGTGTCAGTGCCTGTTGGACATGACTGCCGATTATAACAGCACCAGTGTACGCCACTTTATACCACTGTATTTCGGCGCTGCACAAAGTAATAATTTTCATAATCGTTTTGGCACCCTGAAAGTATTGGCGCTGTATTTTTCTAGCGCTGGTCGGCATTCATTCATTACAGTTACAAGATGTCACTGCTGGGGACAAACAATAGGGACAAACATTACAGTGCATTTAGGTTTAGTTTATCAGCGTAATTCATTACTTGTGCCACTTTGACCGCTAATAAGAGGCACAGATAGAGAGCCAGCCGCAGACGGGCAAATGGCGCTGTTAGCCTACTGCATCCTGGATCCTGGTTTACCACCGTGCCTCTGCTTTTGAATGCTGCTTGTTGTTTTAATGCATTCCACTGCAGTGTTGTTTAGTCAAACCAACGACAATACATCACAGACCACTCAATATTTGTTATTTGTTATCAAAGGTCAAAACTGAAAATCAAAATAAAGAAGTGTAATCCACATAAAAACATGTAAAAGCTGTGTTTCCGACATATTTGCTGTGCCTATAAGGGAGAAGAAAACATGTTAACTTGTGTAAACTGTTTCTTTTTCTCTCACTTTCACTGTCTATGGCTCTGCTAACTAAACTCAGCTATTGTTTCCTGCTTGTCTGCATTTTTGGAAGTGTCTTCACCTTTTAGCTATGCTTTACCTGGGTCCTCAGATCTCCCTGCTGTTCCAAGGGTAGGAATCAAATCAAATTTTGTGTCACCCCAAAAAATGAAGTAATCATTTGTGCCCATTGCGCAAAGCCAGTGTGAGTGTCTTCGGCGGTGTCTGCAGGCATGTCTGGAACTTCGGGCACCAATTGCATTTCCTCTGGCTCTTCCATGAAATGTAGTAAACATAAGCAAACAATAACCAGCTCACCCTCAGACCCAAACAGCACGGACCTCAGGATCTCCTGAAAAAACTCCCCAAATGGTTTACAGTTGCAATGTCCAGCTTGAGAATGGTTAAAACGTAGCTTTTACTTCATAGCTTAAAATGAGGATAATTCCAAATGTAAACACACAGCCATCAAACGTCTTGTATGTTAGAAAGTGCTCCCCTCCACCATTGGGACCAGGTAACGCGTTTCAGGCTGTTACCAGCCCTTAGTCATAAGTCTTCCATGAAATGGAATATGCAGAGTTTGTGTAGCACACAGCAAGCCAGGATGACCTTTGACACATTCTCTGGGCTGTAGAGCATCTCCCTTCTTCTGTGCGGGCCCTATCCCTTACCACCTTAATGCAAACACATGGGTTAATGTTGTTTACACAATAAATGCAGACCCCAACCTTGTTGTGTGCATTTTGGGTTCAGCTTTCCCTCCCAGGCAGAAATCCAATTTGGCTTCAGCACAGCGTTTCTTGTATCGCTGCTATGAGGAACTCGGTGCACCAGGGCCACATGTTCGCCATCTTCACCCTCCACGCTATCCGCACAAGACAAAATGCTAATAAGTATGTGTAAAGACATGAGTGCCTGGTGCTCCCCATTAGTGGGTGTTCCTAGGTTGGTAGCCAGCTGCCAACTTCATGCTCTGTGCCAACGAGAAATGCTAATTCATTTTTGAAAATCCATTACATGCTGCTCCGTGCTAGTGGGTGTTTACAGCTGTTTGCACACATCTTCCTCCTCACTGCTCTTTGCTACTGAGAAACACTATTTATTACCAATATTTTTATTGGTAGCATTGGCCCTGCGCCTCATTGGTAATGCACCCCATAAAGGAAGAGGCAAATCTGGCTGAGCTTGCTGCTTGGGATTATTGTTATCTGCTTGTTCTTCTTGAAGAGTAATTCAGCTGGAATGCAACCTGCTAGGCGAGCCAGGCATGCACTCGGGCATTCCCCTGTGCGCCACAGTTCCAGAGGCCCGGTTCTAATTGGACTTATGCTGTGGTTGGATGGCATGGCGGGTCTAGTAGGCAGGGGGCTTCAGGCGATTTTTTTTGGGTGCTGCTGGTGGGAGTGATTTAGCTGCACCTGCTACAGGGCAACCTAGTGTGGTGGGCAGTCAGGGCCAGCACCCCACGCTTGCTAAGCAGGAGCCCAACCTGCCTTGCCCCATTGAAGTTGCTGCAGGAGGTGTGGAGGTTCGTAAAAAACCACTTGCCAAGCCTGAACCTGAGTTAAATATACAGAATAACATCAAGCTGGTGCGGCTCACCCCTTGAGAAATGGTCACTCTTGTATGTCAAAGTTAGAACAGCAGGCTGCACGTGAACATGAACAACATGTGGTCATTGTTTCAGCCATCCAGGAAAAACAAGACATAAACGGGTGAGTTGCTGCAGGTCCTCAACCAGCAGATGCAGCAGCAAAACATATTTTTTCGAGGCCCAGTCTGGAGCTAGACCTGTGGCTTCCAACAACCCTCCTGTTCCCAATGGACAAGCACCAGCACCGTCACATCCACAGGTTGCTCTTGGTGGACAACCCCTGGATGTGGGAATGTAATTTTGTTTGCATTTTTGTTAGTTGATTTGCTTGGATTCAGGATAATGAAGAGAGTTTATGGTCAATGTAAGTCTGACTGATGAGTTTGTTGCTAACTGTCAAACCAATCCAACTACACTTCGAAGAAATACCTTAATAAACAGACACACACAACAAAATAACAACATTTTAACAAAAAAAATATACCTTGGCCAACATGGATAAACACAATAACGTGTGTGCTCAACACACAACCTACTTCTTGCCCCCACCCAGCATCTTTTCCTGCGTGTCTAGCAGCATTGCCCGGGACTCCAAAACATACTGGCAGATCATGTGATTCTCTGTGATGCAGGCTTTGGAGAAAAAATACGAGCCACACCAAAAAGCAATAGGCCACACTTGTTGTGTTCAAGATTGAACGCAACTTTCCTTTGTGTGTTAAAAACATTAGTGAACCACTGTCAAGGGGGACCCCCAAAACAACCTCTAATTTGGGCACAAACATCCATGTGTAGTCTGCTGCCAAACAACTGTAGAATAGCTCAGACCAACCCCCAATATTGTGTCTTTAACTGGGTGAAACCAAAATGGTTGGCCAAACCTTGAACCCTACATCAGCTGGGTGAGCACAAGATGAAACTTATATGGGTCCACACCAAAAACAGAACACATTAATGTGGGTCGTAAAAACCACACACACTATCTTGGTGACTGCAGGCCTGCTGCTGGTGGGTTTTGTTCATCTTTAAATGGAAAGTATTTATCCTCAAGGTGTTGAGCTTATGTACTATTTTGTTGGCAAATGTATTATGGAACTTATGGAATCAGTTTTTAGTATCTGTAATATGTTGCTACTGGCAACCATACACTGAATCCTGTACAAACAGAACACTTGTCCAGCAGCAGTGTTCTGTGTGTACAGGACTCACTTCTCACTTGGTGTACAGTTGCTAATAGCAACAGTGAAAACTGTTTCACTAAAACACACATTCTCTAACATAAGAAAAAACAAACAAAAAAAAAAAAACTAAAGCACCATGGTACTCTGAAGACAAAGTTATGGCGCATAAAAATACACTTTCAAAAATGCCAATAAAATGGACTTTCTCCTTAATTTTTATTAATATTTAACGTGGTTGTACATTCCAAATCTGAATTCTCTGCCTGTGACGGGCAGCTCGGGCCTTCATTTATTTCTGATTACAGGTCCACTTTAATAAAAGAAAAGGGAGGGGGTTTCCCGTGGTGGGGTTTCACTCAGGGTCCTCCTGGGTCCCCGGCCGTTGGTGGAGCCAAGCCGGCGTGCCCTGGGGGGATTCCTGTGTGTCCCCTAGGGAAAAACGTTTAACCTCTACACTTTACTCTGATGGGTTGCTTTTATTTAGTTTGAGCAATTGTTGTTTACATGTAATGTTTACACATCAAATATTCTATATATATAAAAAATATAACAATAAAGGTATATTACAGATATACCTGTAATATACCTTTATTGTTATATTTTTTATATACACAACAATATACATACAAAACAGTATGTAATTGACAATCCTCCCACATCGGTGAGACCCCCGATGCCTGGGATTCTGGCACCCCCTCTACACACACACAAGCCACTTAATAGGATTACCCCGCTAAGCAACCCTAGCTTCAACTTCATGCCACTGCCTCAATGAATTAATATATGTAGCCTCTAATAGGAACCATGAGGTAACTAACCCACAAAATGGCCGCCGCCACTGGCAGCGACAAGTCTAAATTCCATGCTAACCCAAAAGATGGCCGCCGTCGATAGCAGCGACAGCCACACATAATACAAGGAACGCAAGTACAAGCATGCGCAGTAAGGATAGGCAACCAACAAAATGGCCGCAGCCACAAGCGGCGACATACACTAACTATGAGATCCGGGCGGGACCGCCAGGAAGGAAGTGCGATAATTACGCACTTCCGCCCCTGGTCTCTCCACCAATCAGGGGCACAGCAGACGTGTAGGCAGGGGAATAAATCCCTCCCACTCTGCACTGGCGGTCATACCGGCGCTGAAATAGAGACAGACACGGACACGCTCCCCACCCAAACAACGGGCTACCTTCACTAAGCGCAAGAGACACAGCGACAAGCGCACACACTTGCGCATCATACCAAGCAGCGCCACCCTCCATGGACTAACCCCAGTCTGGGGCATGGAGGGCCCAGATCTCCATACATAAGGGGCACACCAGGACAATGAGGTAAGCACTGACCTGCTCAACTAAAATTACAAACCACATAGCCAAACAACCACCATACCACTAAACACACAGGGTTTCCTTATAGGAACAACAACAACACAATTTGGTCAACCTCCCTAATGCCAGTAATCCAAGCACCGGGGCACCCCCATCAGCTGATGAGTACTAAAATCTTATATAAGCCTATGTTTACAAGTAGCCACTGTTTATAATTATTGTACTTAATCTCTATGCATGTACCTGCATATGCTCATTATCAGGAACTATAGGCTCCCGCACTGAAGAAGCCGCAGGCGAAACGCGTCTGTAAGGAGTCTAAAACCACTTGCTACAAACCCAAAAGGGTCAACAACTGGCTACATACTGAGGAGCAACGACCCAACCTTGCTACAAACATGAGGCATACACCCAAGGACATTAAGGATGGGCAAGTAATCTAAGCCCCCCCCTTTTTGCCTCATCATCCACTTAAAGAATTTTTTAACATCGCAGAAAACTAAACACTAGTTTCTGCCAAGGACATTTACAATACTCATCAAAGAGAATATTTGATGTGTAAACATTACATGTAAACAACAATTGCTCAAACTAAATAAAAGCAACCCATCAGAGTAAAGTGTAGAGGTTAAACGTTTTTCCCTAGGGGACACACAGGAACCCCCCCCCCCCCCCCCAGGGCACGCCGGCTTGGCTCCACCAACGGCCGGGGACCCAGGAGGACCCTGAGTGAAACCCCACCACGGGAAAACCCCCCCTTTTCTCTTGTACTATTGTGGCCCACTAAAGGCCCAATAAACCTCACCACTCTGAGCATAGGAAAAGCACAATACCCACAGAAACCTCTATTCCTCCCCCCGAACCCTGGACCACTTTAATAAAAGCTGAAGCATGTTGGGGCCCTATACAAGTAAGGTTGCCACCTTAGTGGTATTTGGCCGGCTTCCCTGGCTCCTCCCATGATGCATTTATCTTAAGGAGTTCTGGTTTATACACCCGTTTTGAGAGTGGCGAGCTAACTGGCGGTTGGCTTGTGGGTAAGTCTATTGCTGGAGTGGATCTGTGTGTTTATTGTTTATGTAACAATGCAATGTGATTTTCTTTTCTGCTATGTGCCCCCTGTTTTGTAATTGGTCCAAGTTTCTTGAGTTAGCCAATTGCTCTCCCTGCCCTCTGTCAATTCAACTGTGCTCATCCCCTCTTTGAATGTTCTCTTCTCCCTGTTGCAGTTACAAATGCTTAGGGCCTTCATGAAGGGATAGCACTAGGTAGTGCCTGTAAAGCGCCAGGTAGCGTCTGGTGAACGGAACCGGATACGGCAGCAATTACACATTTATGAAGCCGAATCTGGTGAGCGACTAGAACAACGCCATGTAGCGTACGATTCATCATTATCCCAGGCTCAGTGTACAGCGCTGGCGTTCAGCCTTGCAGAGCGCCACGTCTTACCTGTCGCTACCTGGCGCTCTCCCATACATTTCTATGGACAATACTTAAATCCCTTTCCTGATCCCAATGTTTTTTATTTTCCTTAAAAAAAATCTTAAAACTTCTGACATGTCTCATGGGCAAGAAAATGACATTTTTGAAATCTTTTTGGATGAATAATATTTTTATGCAGAATTGTCCTTACATGTCTGGTATTAAAGTGTTCATGTTACAATGTGATAACAATGTAATTCCATGTGTTTTCGCTTTGTTACTAGTGGATACATGTTAAAAAACAGCCTCTAAACACGCAGCCTCTGGCGCTATGGGCTACAACTACATGATTTTGAGCGCTGGCTATGTTTGAGGCTGTTTTTTTGATGAATGTGGTGTGAGTCAATCACACTGAGCTGGTGCTATCGTTCGGTCCCATACAGCGTAGTACTGCGACACACACATCATATTCATCAATGCCAAACAGCGACTGAGGCGCTCTAAAACAATGATCCATGGCCGAGCACAGCGACTACTAGCGGTCGCTCCAAAATCCGCACTACAGACGCCCATCTGTCGCTACCTGGCGTTAGTAATGAATCAGCCTGCCCGTCTGAGTATCCTGTCTTACCTTTTGCTTGTTTGCTTCTATTTTTTTGTGATACTTGTCATTTGTCTTTTTAGGTAATTCAAGTTATCTGGCCTGACGCCAGGCCAGGAGGCTTATAACTGGGCCCACCACCGCACACATGCTGTAGTTGAGTGTGCCTTTGGGCAGTTGAAGGCCTAGTTTCACTGTCTGGACCACACAGGGGGCGCCCTTCAATACAAGCCAGAAAAGGTAGTTGAAATTATCATAGAGTGCGCTAGCCTGCATAACGTTACCTTAAAGCAGACCAAAAGGCACTTTTTTAACTAGCATTCCCTCAATTGCTTCCCCCATTAAGAGCCCCTTTTGCCAATTTTCACTGCGCCTACTCCACTCTAATCCCAGATAATGGCGCCTGTTTTAGCTGTAAAGCTCCGCTTCCTCCATTAATTGCAACTGTTGTGTGTGGCAATTATGTCATCGCCACATCTATGCAATGACTAATCTCCTGCCATCTTATGGAGATGAAAAAAACAGTGTTCCAGGATGATTGAAAGATTGACAATATCCATTTCTAGTTCAACACCCTAAGAGGGGAGTATTGGCAGGGGCTATATTTCACAAATTCAGTGGGTTTTGGTCCGCTTTAAGCAAGAGGGGGGCAGCATATTTGGAGGAGACAACCCCTGCTTGTGCTCCAGAGATTCCAGGACACCGGTATGCTGGCACTCAGAGCCGTGCGGGCCAAGCCGGTATTTTCGGCAACCTGTCGGTAAACTTACCTGCGGTCCGGTCCCGCTGTGTCTCTAGGCGCCACGTCCTGTCCGGTGGCCGCTCCCAGCATCTGCTCGAGCGGCACCGTGCTCGGCTGTTGTCCCGGTGCGCCCCCGCAGCTCCGGCCTCTGTGCACGTGCTCGTACGCGTGCGAGAGCGCTTACTTCATAAGCCCTCCAGCGGCGCTGCACACAGCACGGCCGCCGGAGGATGATTTAAAGGGACCAATCCCTTTTCAGTTTTTCTCCAGGCTACGCCCCCCCACAAGTACTATCGGCCATCCTGCCCAAGATCAGTATCTGCACCAGTCACCACATTCTCCCTGATCCTTTCCGCTAGTGCCCAGCCTATAAAGGTTTTACCCCTCCAGTACACCAGTGCCCATGATAGCGTTTTGCTGAGTGCACCTTTGATCATGATGAATCCAACTACACTTCAAAGAAATACCTTAATAAACAGACACACACAACAAAATAACAACATTTTAACAAAAAAAATATACCTTGGCCAACATGGCCAAACACAATAACATGTGTGCCCAGCACACAACCTATTTCTTGCCCCCACCCAGCATCTTTTCCTGCTTGTCTAGCAGCATTGCCCGGGACTCCAAAACACACTGGCAGATCATGTGATGCTCTGTGATGCAGGCTCTGGAGAAAAAAGACGAGCCAAGATTAGTATCTGCACCAATCACCACACTCTCCTTGATCCTTTCCGGTAGTGCCCAGACTATAAAGGTTTTACCCCTCCAGTACTCCGGTGCCCGTGATAGCGTTTAGGTGACTGTACCTTTGATCATGATTACGTCTGTTTTGATCCCATTGCCAGCCTTGCTTAGTTTTGACCATTCTGTGATTGCTGCCTGGACCGACCCTTGCTTGTACCCCGACCGCGCTTCTGTCTTACCCTTTGTGCCGCGAACCCGTGACCTCCCAGGTTGACCTTTGGCTTGACCTCAACGCTTCTATTGTCTCTCCCTTGGTGCCGCGATATTTACAGACTGTCTTCCAGTGCATGACCCCGGCTTACCCGACATTGCCCAGTCTGGTCTCTGGTTCATCCGCCTTCACCCTCTGTAAGCTCACATCCTTTGTGCTATTAAGTTCTGGGGGCAACCGTGTCAGACGAAGCGGATAAAGCGCCCTGGCAAATGGGGGCTTGTCTATAGGTGAAGCTAGCAGTGGAGATTGGAGGTTGTGGGCTTACCTAGAAGGCGGGTGTCCCACGGGGCTTGATAGACAGTATATTTGTTGCCTTTATGCAACAGGGTTATGAATTGAATCCCAGCCGGTCTGTTACTTTAGAGCGCTCTGGAGAAGCATGTTGTGTGTGTTTGTTGGCTGTTGCACTTTAGAAAATGAAAAGTAAGATATTTTAAGTGAAGAAGCATGGTTAAACTTACATTTTACAAGGCCGGGCCCCCAAAAGGCAATGCCCCACCCCCACAAGACCACTCCCCTACAAGACCATGAGGCTGATTCATTACTAAGGTACCGGCAGATGAGCGTCTGTAGCGCATCGCTCAGAGCGACCACTAGTATACGCTGTGATCGGCCGTGGGTCGCTATTACAGAGAGCCTCAGTCGCTGTAGTAACCCGGCATTGATGAATGAGATGTGTGTTGGGCATTCTAACACCATTACAGCGTTGCAGGGAGCGAAAAGTAGCTCCAGCTCAGTGCGACCAACTCTCAGCGACTCACACCATATTCATCAAAAAATCACCCTCGGTGCTCAAAATTGGTTCGCTATAGCATAGAGCGGCAGATGCTGTGTGATTAAAGTCTGTTTTTGAACACGTATCCACCAGTAACAAAGCGAAAACACATGGAATGACATTGTTATTACTTCGTGACATTAATAGTGCCAGACCTGTAATGACAATAAAAATTAAAAAAGAAAAAAAACTTTTCAAAAATGACTTTTTCGAAGGCCAAGAGAGGTGATACAATTATTTGAGAATAAAAAAAAAATGGAACTAGGAAAGGGATTTGAAGGAACGTCCATTGAAATGTATGGGAGAGTGAACGGTAGCGACAGGTATTACCTGGCGCTCTGGAACCTAGAGCTCCGGCACTATACGCTGAGCCGCCTGTAATTTTTTTGTCTGCAATTTTAATTGCCTTTTTGGAAACACCATTCTTTTGCACACTAATCTTGTTGTACCTTTATTTGAAGAGTGGTGCAGGGACAGCTTGATTATTGAGCCGCCTGTAATTATGAATCGGACGCTACATGGCGCTGTTAGAGTCGCTCACCAGATTCGCTTTAATAAATGTGCTATAGCGTACCGTGCCCGGCGTTCACCAGACGCTACCCACTGCTACGAGTCACTAGCTGGCGCTAGACCTTGATGAATAAACCCCCATATCCACGTACTTGTGAAAAGGGCAGTATTTTTGGTTGGTAAAGGTGGCAACCCAGCATACCAGTCTATAACTAATATGTCCTAATGGTAGAAATGTTTAGAACTCAAGGTCCACCTTCACACGCACATTATCACCCATTGTTCTATTGTATCTTCCAATAAATGAAACCAAAAAGGCATTTTTTACTTTTAAATTAAGATGAAAAACCACAGACATCACATTTATTTCACCCATCACCATTATTAATATTTTTATTTATATAGCGCCATCATCTTCCGTAGCCCTTTATAAGGTATCCATGAACATATACACTCATTTTATTAATACCATGGAGAGCCCTACAACGCTAATAGATATTTTACATACCGGTATTAACATCAAATCACACATATAAATCAAGTCAGATTACCAATCAAATGAGGCTTCTTTCTGTGTGACGATTGTGATGCTCTGTGTGACGATTGTGTGACGATTGTGATGCTCTGTGTGACGATTGTGATGCTCTGTGTGACGATTGTGATGCTCTGTGTGACGATTGTGTGACGATTGTGATGCTCTGTGTGACGATTGTGATGCTCTGTGTGACGATTGTGATGCTCTGTGTGACGATTGTGATGCTCTGTGTGATGATTGTGTGACGATTGTGATGCTCTGTGTGACGATTGTGATGCTCTGTGTGACGATTGTGTGATGATTGTGATGCTCTGTGTGACGATTGTGATGCTCTGTGTGACGATTGTGTGATGATTGTGATGCTCTGTGTGACGATTGTGTGACGATTGTGATGCTCTATGTAATGATTGTGTGATGATTGTGATGCTCTGTGTGATGATTGTGATGCTCTGTGTGACGATTGTGTGACGATTGTGTTGCTCTGTGTGACGATTGTGATGCTCTGTGTGATGATTGTGTGACGATTGTGATGCTCTGTGTGATGATTGTGTGATGCTCTGTGTGACGATTGTGATGCTCTGTGTGACGATTGTGATGCTCTGTGTAATGATTGTGTGATGATTGTGATGCTCTGTGTAATGATTGTGTGACGATTGTGATGCTCTGTGTAATGATTGTGTGACAATTGTGATGCTCTGTGTAATGATTGTGTGATGATTGTGATGCTCTGTGTGACGATTGTGATGCTCTGTGTAATGATTGTGTGATGATTGTGATGCTCTGTGTGACGATTGTGATGCTCTGTGTGACGATTGTGATGCTCTGTGTAATGATTGTGTGATGATTGTGATGCTCTGTGTGACGATTGTGTGACGATTGTGATGCTCTGTGTAATGATTGTGTGACAATTGTGATGCTCTGTCGATCACCCCACAAATACCATGAAAATTATTTTCAACTCTTATTGAATTGAGGCCATAGTCTGTAAAAAAAAAAGAAAGCAATTCAATTTAAAGCAGACCTAAAGCGACCATAAGTGAATTGTTGTGGGTGGTTGTTGTGATTTATACATACATTCATTACAAACAACAAATCCAATCGCCTCCAAAATGACATAACGCTTCTCTTAGAGACAAGAGCTTCGAATCTCAGAAGAATAATCAGAAGAAGATATTAGAAACTAGATTTCTATACAGAGCTTTTCCCCAGCACTACAATAATAATAATAATAATAATAATAATAAAGCAGATTACAGTATAATGCTTGATTCCTGAACACTATAAAAAAGCGTAACAAAGGAGCAGGCCGAGAAGCCTTTCGCAACATGCGTGTTGTTTGGATTTTAAAACAGGTCAGTCGTGTTCATTATGGTCAGATGCAGCCGCATTATTTATTATCAGAGGAGATCGCTGTAACCGTATGCAGCTTAACCGCCAAGCAAAGTCATGTGACAACATGGAACAAAATGTCTAGATTCAACTTTCAGGCTGATTCATTATTAGCGGCAGGTAGCGACAGATGAGCGTCTGTAGCAGGCATTTCAGAGCGCCCGCTAGTAGTCGCTGTGCTCGGCCGTGGTTCGCTAGTTCAGAGCGCCTCAGTTACTGTGCAGCATTGATGAATACATTGTGGGGAGTCGCTATATGAGCAGTACAGCGCTGTATGGGAGCACATGTTAGCGACTGGTCAGTGCGACCAACTCACAACATATTCATCAAAAAAACAGCCTCATACACCTCCGGCGCTCAAAAATGCTTCGCTGTAGCCCAGAGCGCCAGAGACTGTGTGATTAAAGGTTGTTTTTAACATGTATCCACCAGTAACAAAGCAAAAACATACGGAATTACATTGTTATAACATTGTGACATGAACACATTACTGCCAGACCTGTAATGTCAATTCTGTATAAATATATAAAAAATGGAAAAAGTTGAACAGAGTTGCAGGTCAGTAGGCAAGAGAAGATTAACTACATTAAATATATTAATTTTAGATGCTGGACAATCATTTTATAAGGGTTTGGGCTTTTCATTAAATGACGCTGAAGGTCCGCTTTAACCGCTATTTGTCAGGGGTTATTTTTATTTTGCAGGGCTGGAGGGGCCCTTTAACCCTAGTCCTCAACTGGGAATCCAGCGCTACGATTGCCTGCCCGGCGCTTACGTGGGTAGCGAGCGTCGCCATTGTTCCAGTCGCAGGAGCGTCCTGTCCAAGTTAGTGCCAGTGGCCAATCGCAGTGCTGGATTCCTGGCGGAGGTCCGAGGTTAAGGTAAGCTTTACCTCCAGCATTCTGGATGCCCCTCTCTAAATAATCTGCATTTGTTCTTCATACCATCAGTGATAGACTGGGGCCACAAATCAGCCTGAGAATTTGCATGCCCTGATCAGGCCACCGCCAACACATAAGCTCTTTAGCCCCGCCCCCAAAAAGCTCCCCGGCCAATCAATGAGTGTGCTTACCACTGATGCTATAACCCTGCAGGAACAAATCAGGGGTAGGGGTGGATATGTGATAATTGAGTAAGACTAAGGGGTCCACAACCCCGAAACGCGTTACTCAACTCAGCCAGGGGCAAGTAGCCATTCACATATATTTTGCACTGGGTATACAATCTTTTTAAATGCATTAGTAAAAATGTTTTAAAGGGCATTGGTGAGCTGGATACATGTTCATAGCATACTTCGGATTTGCAGATATTCCTCCTTGCTCCCAATGGCCCCGTTACGTTATATATTTTTGGAGCACATATGTGATAACTGAAGCTTATTTAATGTAGGGGCAGATTCTGTGGCAGGGGTGGGTATGGCCCCACAGTCATGATGATAAGGCTATAGCATTGTAGGGGAAGGATATGCATGGGGTGTCTTGGCTGATGGCTTAAAAGAGAGCCAGGTATAGGGAGTGGGGCTAGGGAGAACTAGGGGTCTTGGCTGATGGCTTAAAAGAGAGCCAGGTATAGGGAGTGGGGCTAGGGGGAACTAGGGGTCTTGGCTGATGGCTTAAAAGAGAGCCAGGTATATGGAGTGGGGCTAGGGAGAACTAGGGGTCTTGGCTGATGGCTTAAAAGAGAGCCAGGTATATGGAGTGGGGCTAGGGAGAACTAAGGGTCTTGGCTGATGCTTAAAAGAGAGCCAGGTATAGGGAGTGGGGCTAGGGGGAAACTAGGGGTCTTGGCTGATGCTTAAAAGAGAGCCAGGTATAGGGAGTTGGGCTAGGGGGAACTAGGGGTCTTGGCTGATGGCTTAAAAGAGAGCCAGGTATAAGGAATGGGGCTAGGGGGAACTAGGGGTCTTGGCTGATGGCTTAAAAGAGAGCCAGGTATAGGGAGTGGGGCTAGGGAGAACTAAGGGTCTTGGCTGATGCTTAAAAGAGAGCCAGGTATAGGGAGTGGGGCTAGGGGGAACTAGGGGTCTTGGCTGATGCTTAAAAGAGAGCCAGGTATAGGGAGTGGGGCTAGGGGGAACTAGGGGTCTTGGCTGATCGCTTAAAAGAGAGCCAGGTATATGGAGTGGGGCTAGGGGGAACTAGGGTCTTGGCTGATGCTTAAAAGAGAGCCTGGTATAGGGTGTGGGGCTAGGGGGAACTAGGGGTCTTGGCTGATGCTTAAAAGAGAGCCAGGTATATGGAGTGGGGCTAGGGGGAACTAGGGTCTTGGCTGATGCTTAAAAGAGAGCCAGGTATATGGAGTGGGGCTAGGGGGAACTAGGGGTCTTGGCTGATGCTTAAAAGAGAGCCAGGTATAGGGAGTTGGGCTACGGGGAACTAGGGGTCTTGGCTGATGGCTTAAAAGAGAGCCAGGTATAGGGAGTTGGGCTAGGGACAACTAGGGGTCTAGGGGATAGTGTATAGGCTCCTGGTCAGGTGGGCTGCATGTCGGAGGCTACACCTAGTCCAAGAGGCCATAAATCAGTATGGCCCACTAGGAATCTCCCTGCGCTCCATGTGTCCGTTCCACCCCCTGGCCTTAGGGGCAGATAGGCACCACTGCCAAGTGTGAAGCCTGAGATGCGCTGTATACACACAAGTCCTGGCTCCTGCATGCAGCTCCCTGGCATTTGCACGGCTCCTCACCACACAAAGCATCCTCAAAAATACAGAAAAATCATGCTAGGGCTTATTATGGGGGTAGGTCTCATTTATGGGAAACAGGGTATGTGGATAATGGGCTGGCTGATTCATTACTAGTGCCAGGTAACGGCAGATGAGCGTCTGTATAGTGGCGCTGATCGGCTGTGAGTCGCTGACCGGCTGTGAGTGCGCCTCAGTCGCTGTAGTAACATTGCTGGCATTGATGAATTTGATGTGTGAGTGCTATAACACCAGTACAGAGCTTTATGGGAGTGAATGATAGCGACTGGTCAGTGTGGTAGCGACTCAAACCATATTCATAAAAAAAACAGCCTCACACAGCGCTGGCGCTCAAAAGTGTGTCGCTGTAGCCCAGAGCACCAAATGCTGTGTGATTAAAGTTTGTTTTTGCGAAAACAAAACGAAAACATATGGAATTACATTGTTATAACATTGTAACATGAACACTTTAATGGCAGACCTGTAAGGACAATTCTGCCTAAAAAATAAAAAAATCAAAAAAGGTTTCAAAAATAGGTCAGGAGAGGTCACACAATGATTTGATACAAAAAAAAAATATTATTAAAAGAAAACCCTGTTTATAGAGAAGAAAAGTAACGTCCATTGAAATGTATGGGAGAGCGACAGGTAGCGACAGGTAATACCAAGCGCTCTATGATGATGAATCGGATGCTACATGGCGCTGTTAGAGTCGCTCACTGGAATCGCTTTGATAAATGTGGTATTGCGTACAGCACCCGGCATTCATCGTTATCTACCTGTCGTTATGAGGCGCTACCTGGCACTATCCCTTGATGAACAAACCCCTTAAAGTGGACCAACACCCAGGATTTTCACTATCCTGGGTGTTGGTCCACTTCAGCTGATCTTCCTTCATCCTGATCTCGGATGCCCCGCTGTGTGAAACCCCCCAAAAGCCCCAAAAAACGTACCTTTTCGGCGATGGACAAGCAACGGACAAGCCGCCGCCGCCGCCTCCCGCATGTCCCTCTTACATTCACAAACGGCTGGCGACGATAAGGTAAGGTTTTTTGGGGCTTTTGGGAGGGGTTTCACCCCGCGGGACGATCTCGGATGCCCCACGGTGAGGGAGGTGATCGGCCCAGGAATCTTATAGATTCCCGGGCCGATCACCCCTGGGTGTTGGTCCACTTTAATGATATTTATTTTTGCTTTTGTGGAGTGGCCGGATTAAAATAAAGTGTCTTGTGCAAACAAGAAGGTAAGACATTGAAGCCATCACTTTAATGCAAAATGTTAAGTTTGGAAGCTACTGACCTTGGAACAGGCCCGAAACCCTGACTTGCAATCCTGGTCCATAGAGATGAACCTTACAAACTCCCTCACACCATCGGCCTATATTCCAAAAATATTCACCTTTTCATAATGTTGCGCCATCCAAACCCGGACAGGAAGTGACTGAAGCCCCCCTTTTCTTTCAGTAGGAAAACTGCAGCAATGCAGGGTGTGGCAGATACCAGCCCCCCCCCCCTCCATGATACAGAGCTCCACGTGGAAAAGGTGAGTATCTACACAATTCACAAGTAGTGGGAGTAGGTAGATTAGGGTCCTCCCGAAACTAGAATAGAGTTACTGCAGAGAATCTAGGTCCATTTTAAAGGCACAGTCCAGCCTAAATAACTCTTGTGGTTCATGGGAGCATCCATGATGAGATTATTGTGGCATGTGACCTATTGAGAGGAGAAAAGAGGGGGGGGGTCTCATGCATGTCCATAGAAAACAAATAGGGAAACAGGTAATCCCATCATGGCTGTTCCCATGAACCACAAGAGTTATTTCGACTGGACTGTCCCTCTAAGGAAAAGGCTCAATTTTATAAAAGGTTTACTTATTTAAAGAGTGCTGGGCCCTTTCACACATCAAAGTGGAAGTGTATGGAGAATATGTATCACAGACTTCCTTTAATACATTAATAACGTCTGGAAGTTTTACCATTGGATATTATTTGCAAAAGCCTGTGATAGTCAAAATCAGCTTAGTACACAAGTTCCATTTACACTCAGTGGTTGGAAGGCCGTTAGGGTACGATCATGAGATGTGACTTCAGAACCACCGGATCTCTGACAATATCTTGTGGAATGAAATTATGGCCTTTTAATGAATGACGCTTATAAAGGAGACTATATTTCAAAGTTCTTTAGTACGTAGTAATCACTGTCCTCCACACTGTCCTCCACACTGTCCTCCACACTGTCCTCCACACTGTCCTTCACATTGTCCTTCACATTGTCCTTCACACTGTCCTTCACATTGTCCTCCACATTGTCCTCCTCCACTGGCATCTACAGCTTCCAGGTTGTTCTCCTCTATCTTCCCCTTCTTCACCCTCCAGAGCCAGGAGCCACCACGGTCTGGAGCTAAGCAACATTGCAGATCTACTCCGCAGTCCGCGATATCTGTCTTCAGTGGAATCGCATTTCCTTTTGCATTCACTATAGTGAAGGACTTGATTGGAATCTGCAGAAAGCAAGAGAAGTAAACAGTAGTTAAATGATTTGAAAAGTTCTTTAATTATTAAAGTTCTCTTAAAACTATACAAGACCTGGAGTGGACGTGCCAAAGGCACACCTTCCTCCCAAAGGGAAGCACCACAACAACTATCAATCATAAAATGTAATACTACTAAAAACATATATACACCACAAGACATATTAAAAACAACCAGTATGGCCAAGAGACCTTAAAGTGGACCAACACCCAGGGGGGATCGGCCCGGAAATCTATAAGATTCCCGGACCGATCAGATCCCTCCCCGCGGGCCATCCGAAATCGGGATGTCCCGCGGGGAGGAACCCCCCAGGAGGCCCACAATCCTCACCTTACCGGCGATCCAACGGCGCATGCGCGAGACGCGGCCGCGTCTCTCGCTTCCCTCTAGCAGGGCGCGCTCCCGCGCCGGCCGTTTTGTGAATGGCCGGTGCAGGCGCGCTACCTGTTAGAGGGAAGCGAGAGACGCAGCCAATGACAGCGCTCTGGTATGCGCGTCCAAGCGGCTTTGGACGCGCATACCAGAGCTGCTCTGAGCGCTGTCATTGGCCGGACGAGGTCACGTGGGAGCGGGGAGAGGTGAGTTTTTGCGGCGATCGGGGGGGGTTTCAGACAGCGGGGCACCCCCGATCGGGGTGCCCCACCTAAGTGGACCAACACCCAGGATAGTCAAAATCCTGGGTGTTGGTCCACTTTAATCAATAAATTATGCCCCTAGAGGGCTATCCAATTCATACCCCATGGGTGCAAAACTACATGTGTTAGTACCTAAAACCCATCCTTTTGTGCCGGCACAAAAATCTATGTATATATATATATATATATATATATGTGTACATATCCATATATATAAACCACAAAAAATATATATATATATATATATGTGTATATACAAAAGTGCTGCAGTGCAATAAAACAAATTACTAGTGATACTAAACTGACAATCAATAACCCCTATCTACAATATGAACATACATCAACCAAATAACATTATAAGTATATATTCAAAGTGCAAGTGCATATATATCAAACATCACATGAAACTATCAAAACACCTAATATTGCACAAGATAACCATCCCAACCAGACCTCAAATTAGAACAAAGAAACCCCAATAAGTATGCAATTAAATTCAGGTGCCGGCAGACAATGTACACATGAATCTCACGTCATATAGAGTCACCCAGGGCAAACGATCAGGCCAACCTCGATATTAACTACCCGCGCACGCAGACCCCATGCTGCTTCAAGGGTAAGGGTGCTTAAAACTAGAGATTTAAAGTGAAAACCCAATCCCATGTTTTCCTGCACTTTGTTATCTGTGGCCCCCCTCTTGTTTGGTCGCTGAAGGCGTAACACACAAGGTTGGTGCTTGTTTTTATTTACTGCAGTGGAGCAACCAACAGCAAAAGGCGCATTAGCTTTTATTTTTTTTTGGGAAAAAAAATCCTTTGACCAGAATTCAACTTTTGCTTTCAATTCTACAATTTAGAGATGGATATTTAGAGTCCATCTTTTGATTTTTCAAAGGATATCTTAAAGTGGACCAACGCCCAGGGGGGATCGGCCCGGGAATCTATAAGATTCCCGGGCCGATCAGATCCCTCCCCGCGGGCCATCCGAAATCGGGATCTCCCGCGGGGTGAAACCCCCCAGGACGCCCAGAAACCTTACCTTAACCCCGTTCCAACGGCGCATGCGCGGGCCGCGGCTTGCGCTTCCCTCTAGCAGGGCGGCCGTTTGTGAATGGCCGGCGCGGGCGCGCTCCCTGTTAGAGGGAAGCGCAAGACGCGGCCTCCAGCGCTCAGAGCCGCTGTGGTTGGACGCCGCTTGTACGTGCATACCACAGCGGCTCTGAGCGCTCTGATTGGACAAGCGCCCACGTAGGAGCGTGGTGAGGTGAGTGTTTCCGGGTGTTCTGGGGGGTTTCACACAGCGGGTGCCCCACCGAAGTGGACCAAAACCCAGGATAGGGAAAATCCTGGGTGTTGGTCCACTTTAAAGTTAGATGTATTGTATATATTAGGCCTTTCATTTTATTTTACAGACACTGAACAAAGTGCTTGTCTCCCATAATAACCATAGACTGATATGGGGGTTACCGTATTTCTCGCCCCCTATAAGTCGCTCCTGACCATTGGACGCGCTAAGGATTTGGAGGATGAAAATAAGAAGAAAAATATTCTGAACCAAGTGTTGTGCTAAAACACTGCCCCC
Source organism: Gastrophryne carolinensis (assembly GCA_027917425.1). Lineage (NCBI taxonomy): Eukaryota > Metazoa > Chordata > Amphibia > Anura > Microhylidae > Gastrophryne > Gastrophryne carolinensis. The sequence goes on from CM051243.1 coordinate 14,300,461, forward strand.
CGGAACCAAATAGACACGGTCCAGAATGCCCCCCTTACAGGCAGAGTGGCATCCCCCCCCCTCCATTTCCCATGGACAATGTGGCATTTACTCCTCCTTTTCCATAGACAGTGTGGCAGTCTTCTCTCTATTCCCCACATAGGCAGTGTGGCAGTCCCCCCCCATTCCTCATATAGGCAGTGTGGCAGTCCCCCCCCCCATTCCCCATATAGGCAGTGTGGCATCCCCCCCATTCCCCATATAGGCAGTGTGGCACCCCCCCCCCATTCCCCATATAGGTAGTGTGACCTCCCCCCTCCCATTTCCCATATAGGCAGTGTGGCAGTCCCCCCCCATTCCCCATATAGGCAGTGTGGCATCCCCCTCCCATTCCCATATGGGCAGTGTGGCATCCCCCTCACCATCCCATATGGGCAGTGCGGCATCCCCCTCACCATCCCATATGGGCAGTGCGGCATCCCCCCTCCCATTCCTATATGAGCAATGTGGCCTCCCCCCTCCCATTCCCCATATAGGCAGTGTGGCCTCCCCCCCCTCATTCCCCATATAGGCAGCGTGGCCTCCCCCTCCCATTCCCTATAGGCAGTGTGGCATTCTCCCACATCCCATTCCCCATATAGGCAGTGTGCCCCCCCATTCCCCATATAGGCAGTGTGCCCCCCCCCCCTATTCCCCATAGGCAGTGTGGCATTCTCCCCCATCCCATTCCCCATATAGGCAGTGTGGCCTCCCCCCCATTCCCCATATAGGCAGTGTGGCCTCCCCCCCATTCCCCATATAGGCAGTGTGGCCTCCCCCTCCCATTCCCCATAGGCATTGCGGCATTCCCCCCATCACATAAGTTCTTACAAGTCCCTGTCCAGACATATTCACTTTTTGTCCTCTTAAGCTGGTCCCTCTTGCTCTGATTCGTAAACTTACCGGCTACCAAGATCAAGTCAGCCACAAGTTCTTATTAGGAATTGAACCATTTTTTTGGTTTTGGGTTCCTACAAGAAAACGATAAAACGTTTTCGAAAAACACAAAAATTAAGGTCCAAATCCGCATGGGACAGAGCCATTTGTGCTTCAAAACAGCAGTTTTACATTGCAGAAGGGGCAAATTTTGCTTCTCCCGAGCACTTGCAATTTGGTATGCCCGGGGTGGGTTACGCAAATGCGCCTGGGGTGCGCACTCAGCCATGAATCATGCGCCTCGGCACATACAGAATCGTTTGCACACCATCTGAGCATTTTTGCGCACTGACCATGAATCAACCCTTTTGTAACTGCCAGCAGTAAACGATCATGGATGCTACGGAACTAATGTAGGTACGCTTTACCGAACCAGTGCCGGGAGGACCAGCTGAGGGGGACATAAATCTAGTATGACTTTTTTTTCTCTTTACAAATAAAATAGCCTTTAATTTCTGTATATCAGACTATGGGTCTGACATGCCATTTGGATTTGGATTCCCAGCTGACCCCTCCCCCCCCTTCCTTCCACAGGGAAGCTTAATGTCCTGGTAGCCATTAATCACGTCCTCCTTGGCCACCAGTAGCTGGTTCAACCAGAAGTTTTGCACATACCATTGCCCCTTTTGGTCTAGCAAAAATAACTGGCTTGTCATGTGAATGGCAACTGCGTGGGTTCGTGGAAGTGGTAAGTATGGGTTTCCCAGTCTTCAGGATGCCCGCAGGGACTCCAAATGTGAGCATAGGTCTATTCATTTCTGATTTGGTAGATGTGTGTTTGTATACCTGGTACACCCTGGCGAAGTGTCATTCTGACACGCAACGCGTCGGTGGCGGCTGCTACGGGGGATCCCCTAGTGACTAGGTAATGTAAGTTCATTCTTTTATTTTTGCATCAGCTTTTGGCGTTTCTCTATGCATTATACTTGCCTGGGCACTGGTGTCAATTATTGTGTATCGTATTGCACAGCACTTTAATGGTCTATATCAATGCAATTGTTAAATAGCTTGTTACAACTGTTCTCTCTTTCTTTTATAAACAGTCTCTTTTTTTTTTTTTTTTCACATGAAATATTTGTATGTTGCACAATTGTATATATGTATTTAGCACATAGCACTTTATGGATTTAGCTATCCCTACTAAATGAGGGATACTCATGGTTTTCAATTTAACACATTTTATTCACGCCATTTATCAATTATTTCGCCAGTGTCATACCCAGGCATAGCCTATCAGACATTTGTGATATACGCCAATAATAATATTTGTAAAAATGGTTTAACATTTATAGTCACGGATATAAGGTGAATCCCCCGGCCTTGTGTTTATGTTTTTTAATCTGTATATTGTTTTGTGATGTGTTGCTTTTTGTATTTCATTTTCTAGTATTTATTTAATAAAATATTATTGTAATTTTTATTATTTGAGTGCAGCCTTTTTGTATGGGGATGATTCTTTAGGGATTAATCTAGGATCTCTTCATTACACAGTTTGGTTTGGTTGTTTATCCCCACGGCCAGCACCTATTTGGTGATTATATACTTCTTTGGCGGTGCATATCCACGCTTGCTGTGTGTTTTCTGTATACCAGGGATAGACCTTTTGCTTCTTTGTTTAGATATAGTTCTCTTATATGTTGCTATCTATTTTTTTTATTTTTTTATTTTATTTTTTTATTTTATTTTGAAATAGTCTATGTACCGTATGTTTCTACCCTGACTATAATTACTACTTTGTAAAGCTCTACGAAAGATGATGGCGCTATATAAATAATGGAAAGGAGCGCTGTAAAGACCTCTTATGTTCTCACACACGCTACCTTCAATGTTAGTTGTATCAAATGCAGCTGCGTATCTCCTCACCGCCTCCTCGGCCGCCGGACACGGGAGCGCCCGCTGCTTCTCGTCTCAGTAGCTACGTAGTATCGCTTCACAGTGCTAGGTAGCGTGTGTGAGAACATAAGAGGTCTTTACAGCGCTCCTTTCCATTATTTGAAGTTGGAATCTTGAGTCCTAAATGCGTGTTATTTTATGAATGCTGGTAAGCCTAATAAATGTGGGCAGGTGCTCTGAAGTTTTAAGGATATCACGCTATGTGCTTTTATTTTCATTTTTTATGTGATATAATTCCTGGAGTGGTGGATTCATAAAGAGTTTTGGATAATAAGGAGGATCCAATTTCAATAGCATTGCTCCAATATACCCTATATTTGGGTGGAAAACATACAAAAGCCTTGACACTTTAAAGAGGATCTAAATCACATTGCAAGTTTTTATTGTCTATCTGGTACGTGATTTATAATGTGGTGATGGGAGTGTGCACAAAGCTTTGATTTCATCGGAATCACATAGGAGGTGGACATCATTAAAAGTGGTTGAAAGAAATTTTGCATAGAATTTGAAGGAATCATTAACGTCCCGCGGAGTTGTGTGGTGTTTTTGACACTAATACAAAATAACTTTGTGAAATATTTACAGACTGATCCAACACAGTCTGAATTACTCCAGCGTGGATATTTGTTGTATATATATATGTAGATAATATTTTAAGTAATTTTTAGATTTTAAGCGCGGTGTTTGATGAAATTATTTTTATCATATGTGAATAAATGCTATATAAATAAACAATAATAATAATAAACTATTGTAACTGAATAACAAAGGGTTTACCCTAAAATGCACTACAGCATAGCAATGAGGGGAAGGTTTTTCTTAGGTAACACCGTTTAGTGTTTTTTTTTTCAGTTATTACTTTTTCAATAGTCATTGCTTTTGCACTTGATGAAAAAAGTCCTATTGCGTTGTAGGCGCTTTTGATTTCCTTCTTCTTACCTGACTGCTGATGCCCACAGCCAGATCTTCCAGCTTGGTTTTTCCAGACTCCCAGATGTGCAGTGTTTCACCACTGAAAGTCTGCAGTTTCACCTTTACTCCTAGAACATGCACGAAAAATATTAGGAGGAGGTTTACATCTATAAACCTGAACTGATTAGAAGAGGATGCGGCAGCAAACCTACCAGTGAACCAACTCGGAGTTGTTGTGTTTCCTCCATTAAACAAGGGGTCACTTTGTAAGCTCCAGGCTTCCATCTGGCTGTCCCATGAGTGGATTCCAGAACTTCTAGTGTCTGACATATTAATGGAGTCCTGTATGATAAGTGTGAAAGAGTAAGTATGCAAAGCTTCCGGACTACATTTCAAGCATCAGCTAATCCAGAGAAAAGCAATACAGTATGTATCTGTGCCTCTTCAACACACTGCAATGCAATGCTACCTGTCGCTCTCCCATACATTTCAATGGACGTTACTTTTCTTCGCTTTAGTGCAAAATAAGCAAAACTGCTACTGTGAGGGCACCACTATAATGTAAACAAATCTAGTGGGTGCTCCCGGAATTCCTAAATTATCACATGTAAGAACAAACAACCCAAGATCAGAATTCCATCAATGGGGCACTCCACCAGATAAAAATCAAATCAATTTATTAAATAGCGCAATCAGATAAAAGAACATACAACATAAACACATGACACAATGTGACCACTGGACAAATAGTATGTCTATACAATAATTAATATCCCATAATTTCATACATGTACATCAAAGAAAAATATAGGTAGGGAAGCACCTGCTCTCAATAATACTATGTCTGCTATTATAAAGGAAAAAAAAAAAGAGAAGGAGGAGGAGGGGAGGGGGGATAGCCACACACCGAAACTGATAATACAACAAAATGCTCCCCAAAAGGAAAAAATTGTGCTAAGTGCTTGATTTTTAGAAAATACATTTATATATACTAAAAAATTCATATGCAAACCCCAATGTAGTAAGGAAAGTGCTAAGTGCAGCAAAATGTTTATCTGATTGCGCTATTTAATACATTTATTTGATTTTTATCTGGTGGAGTGCCCCATTGATGGAATTCTGATCGTGGGTTGTTTTTTCTTCACTTTAAACAGGGTTTTCTTTTTAATTTTTATTTAATTAATTTTTTTTTTTTTTAATCAAATCATTGTGTGGCCTCTCCTGGCCTATTACGGTAAATGTCATTTTTGAAAACTTTTTCGTTTTTTTATATTTTTGTGCAGAATTGTCATTACAGGTCTGGTATTAAAGTGTTAATGTCACAATGTTACAACAATGTAATTCCATAGGTTTTCACTTTGTTACTGGTGGATATGTGTTCAAAAACGGACTTTAATCACACATCTTCTGGCGCTTTATGCTATAGTGACACAATTTTGAGCGTCGGCGCTGTGTGAGGCTGTTTTTTTTATGAATATGGTTTGAGTCACTCACACTGACCAGTCGCTACCGTAGTGTGTAGTGCTTTACTGGTTTTATAGCGACTCACACATCAGATTCATGATACTACAGCAACTGAGGCGCTCTGTGATAGCGACTCACGGCCGATCAGAGCGACCACTAGTGGTCACTAGAGATGAGCGAGTAGTGAAATATTCGAAATTTCGAATTTCGATTCGAATAGACCGCGTTACTCGACTACTCGACCGAATATCGAATCCCATTATAGTCTATGGGAAAAAAATGCTCGACACTTGGAAATCTCAATTCGACCACTTGGAGGTCACCAAGTCCACCCTGAAACATCAGAAAATGATGCCAACACTGCTGGAATGCAACTGGGACAGCAGGGGAAGCATGTCTGGGTGCATATAACGCGCCCAAGTCGCACTATTACGCCACTATCACAGCCTCTCAACAATACACTCCAAACACAATATAACTTCTACGTAAAGTGAGACAAGACAAGGAAACCTTCTTTCCTCTACATTGCCATGGACCCCAAGCCAAACTGTACAAAAAAGAAGAACAAAATTCTGCACCCCTTAAAATCACGTTGCCTAATGACAACCACAGATGGCATAGGCAAGGGGGAAAATAAATAGACCCCACCCCTAATTGTCATTGTGTGTGTGTGTGTGTGAGATGTGGTCAGACATGTCCTCTTGTGTCATTGTGTCACCCCAGCAGTAAGGGAAGCTTAAAGGAGGAGGTTTGTTACAGTGTGTTACCCCAGCAGTAAGGGAAGCTTACAGGAGGAGGTTTGTTACAGTGTGTCACCCCAGCAGTCAGGGAAGCTTACAGGAGGAGGTTTGTTACAGTGTGTCACCCCAGCAGTAAGGGAAGCTTAAAGGAGGAGGTTTGTTACAGTGTGTCACCCCAGCAGTAAGGGAAGCTTACAGGAGGAGGTTTGTTACAGTGTGTCACCCCAGCAGTAAGGGAAGCTTACAGGAGGAGGTTTGTTACAGTGTGTCACCCCAGCAGTAAGGGAAGCTTAAAGGAGGAGGTTTGTTACAGTGTGTCACCCCAGCAGTAAGGGAAGCTTACAGGAGGAGGTTTGTTACAGTGTGTTACCCCAGCAGTCAGGGAAGCTTAGAGCTGAGACCTCTTAAAAATTGTGTGGAGGCCCAAGATCTGAGACCTCTTAAAAATTGTGTGGAGGCCCAAGAGCTGAGACCTCTCAAATTATCCCCTCGATTCAAAGAGCAAAAGTTAATTGATTTCGTATCGAGAATCGTAAGTTTGGGTGGGTGTTAGTCATTTTTTCCTGTTTTTTTTGGCCATTTCCGACTCGCACGAGCCTACGTACGAATGCGTATATGCTCTTACGATCAGCGGAAGTCCGTTCCTAAATTTTAGGATCAAAACGTAAAACTTAGGATCAAAACGTAAAACTTAGGATCAAATCCTAAAACTTAGGATCAAAACGTAAAACTTAGGTTAATTGGATGTGTTTAGGTGTGATTCAGAGAAACCTCTAAACGCGTTTTAAAAGAAAGCCACAGCCGACACCTTTTAGCAGCCGGATTGCTGTTCGTGAACAGGTTTCTTGGCTATGTGGAGGAGTCTGCGCGTCTTGAGCTCCAATGAACTGCATGTATCAGCATGGCCGAGGCCATAAATTGTATGGCAATGCATACCTGATTCATGTATGCCTTATAAAAGCATTTTAATGTGGACCTTAATTAGTCCTTTGCATGTAAACCTTTATTTTGCAATATATTTGCGTTAATTAAAGAAACTTATGTCCTTTGTTATTTATTTTAAAATTGAGGTACTAGAATAATATTTTGAGATTGCATTTATTGGTGTAGTTGTTTACCTTTGCTTTGTTTAATTATTTAAGCACATCTTTGGTCAGATGCATCACACTTACTGAGGAGAGGAGAGCGGGATAAAGTGCAGGATGTGGGTTACTGCTGTATTTTGCACAGACACAGCAGAGCTGGGGGCATGGAAAGGTCAGAAATCAAAGAATCCAGAGCAACACAGTCACAAGGCCCTTTCTGTTTGCAGGCTGCCCGATAATACCCGAGCCGCCATCTTGGCTGTTTCTAGGCTCATAACATGCAGAAGTTGCTGGGTGTTTTTTTATATTTGAGAGCAATCTGTATGGAGAGGGTGTGGGTAACCACACAAAAAATTTAAAGTTGTACCATTTGAAGCATAAATAAAAGGATTTACGTCCAGACAAAAAAGTAAAAAGGGCAAAACCAATGTTGCAACCTGAGAAATGAAACGGAAAATTCAGGATGGAAACTGACATAGGTCTGATTCCCGAACTGCCATACGAACGGACGTATATTTTAGGATAGAAACGTATTTGCTTATTGAATCACTCGCAAGTTCATACGAACGCACGAGCGGACGTGAAAAATAGGATGATCGTGAGCCAAATCCAAGCTGTTACATGTTTCTTTGAATCAACCCAATTGTGTGGAGTCCCACGAGCTGAGACCTCTTAAAAATTGTGTGGAGGCCCAAGAGCTGAGACCTTTTAAAAATTGTGTGGAGGCCCAAGAGCTGAGACCTTTTAAAAATTGTGTGGAGGCCCAAGAGCTGAGACCTCTCAAACATTGTGTGGAGTCCCATGAGCTGAGACCTTTTAAAAATTGTGTGGAGGCCCAAGAGCTGAGATCTCTCAAACATTGTGTGGAGTCCCAAGAGCTGAGACCTTTTAAAAATTGTGTGGAGGCCCAAGATCTGAGACCTCTTAAAAATTGTGTGGATGCCCAAGAGCTGAGACCTTTTAAAAATTGTGTGGAGGCCCAAGAGCTGAGACCTTTTAAAAATTGTGTGGAGGCCCAAGAGCTGAGACCTCTCAAACATTGTGTGGAGTCCCACGAGCTGAGACCTTTTAAAAATTGTGTGGAGGCCCAAGAGCTGAGACCTCTCAAACATTGTATGGAGTCCCAAGAGCTGAGACCTTTTAAAAATTGTGTGGAGGCCCAAGATCTGAGACCTCTTAAAAATTGTGTGGAGGCCCAAGAGCTGAGACCTTTTAAAAATTGTGTGGAGGCCCAAGAGCTGAGACCTTTTAAAAATTGTGTGGAGGCCCAAGAGCTGAGACCTCTCAAACATTGTGTGGAGTCCCACGAGCTGAGACCTTTTAAAAATTGTGTGGAGGCCCAAGAGCTGAGACCTCTCAAACATTGTGTGGAGTCCCAAGAGCTGAGACCTTTTAAAAATTGTGTGGAGGCCCAAGATCTGAGACCTCTTAAAAATTGTGTGGAGGCCCAAGAGCTGAGACCTTTTAAAAATTGTGTGGAGGCCCAAGAGCTGAGACCTTTTAAAAATTGTGTGGAGGCCCAAGAGCTGAGACCTCTCAAACATTGTGTGGAGTCCCACGAGCTGAGACCTCTTAAAAATTGTGTGGAGTCCCAAGAGCTGAGACCTCTTAAAAATTGTGTGGAGGCCCAAGAGCTGAGACCTTTTAAAAATTGTGTGGAGGCCCAAGAGCTGAGACCTCTTAAAAATTGTGTGGAGGCCCAAGAGCTGAGACCTTTTAAAAATTGTGTGGAGGCCCAAGAGCTGAGACCTTTTAAAAATTGTGTGGAGGCCCAAGAGCTGAGACCTCTCAAACATTGTGTGGAGTCCCACGAGCTGAGACCTTTTAAAAATTGTGTGGAGGCCCAAGAGCTGAGACCTCTCAAACATTGTGTGGAGGCCCACGAGCTGAGACCTCTTAAAAATTGTGTGGAGGCCCAAGAGCTGAGACCTTTTAAAAATTGTGTGGAGGCCCAAGAGCTGAGACCTCTCAAACATTGTGTGGAGGCCCAAGAGCTGAGACCTTTTAAAAATTGTGTGGAGGCCCAAGAGCTGAGACCTTTTAAAAATTGTGTGGAGGCCCAAGAGCTGAGACCTCTCAAACATTGTGTGGAGTCCCACGAGCTGAGACCTCTTAAAAATTGTGTGGAGGTCCAAGAGCTGAGACCTTTTAAAAATTGTGTGGAGGCCCAAGAGCTGAGACCTTTTAAAAATTGTGTGGAGGCCCAAGAGCTGAGACCTCTTAAAAATTGTGTGGAGGCCCAAGAGCTGAGACCTCTCAAACATTGTGTGGAGGCCCAAGAGCTGAGACCTTTTAAAAATTGTGTGGAGGCCCAAGAGCTGAGACCTCTCAAACATTGTGTGGAGGCCCAAGAGCTGAGACCTTTTAAAAATTGTGTGGAGGCCCAAGAGCTGAGACCTTTTAAAAATTGTGTGGAGGCCCAAGAGCTGAGACCTTTTAAAAATTGTGTGGAGGCCCAAGAGCTGAGACCTCTTAAAAATTGTGTGGAGGCCCAAGAGCTGAGGCCTCTTAAAAATTGTGTGGAGGCCCAAGAGCTGAGACCTTTTAAAAATTGTGTGGAGGCCCAAGAGCTGAGACCTCTCAAACATTGTGTGGAGGCCCAAGAGCTGAGACCTCTTAAAAATTGTGTGGAGGCCCAAGAGCTGAGACCTTTTAAAAATTGTGTGGAGGCCCAAGAGCTGAGACCTCTCAAACATTGTGTGGAGGCCCAAGAGCTGAGACCTTTTAAAAATTGTGTGGAGGCCCAAGAGCTGAGACCTCTCAAACATTGTGTGGAGGCCCAAGAGCTGAGCACTTATTAGTGCTGCAGCTACGGCTGCTTTAGTGAGGGGTAGCTGCTGCTGCTGGAATAGGGACAGAAAGACTTCAGTGGTGTATTACCACCTATATACAAAACTATATTTTGCACTACTGTTTTGTGTCCTCTGTGCCAACAAAACACTGTTTTATACACGGTGCGTATAGGCACCATTTCACCTTCTGGCAGTATACGGCTGTATAGTCAGGTGTTTTTCTTAAAAATATTTTTTATATTTGGCACTACTGTTTTGTGTCCTCTTTACCAACAAAACCTTGTTATATACCCGGTGCGTATAGGCACCATTTCACCTTCTGGCAGTATACGGCTGTATAGCCAGGTGTTCTTCTTAAAAATATTTTTATATTTGGCATAACGCGTGGCCAAAAAAGTAAAACATCTGAAATGCGGAGGGCTAGCGCAAAGGGACGTGGACGAGGACGGGGGCGCGGAAATGCTGGTGGGGGCACAAACCGCGTTGAAGCCAGTGGGGATACAATGCGTGCTGGTGAGGGGCAGCCAGCATTACGCTCATCCAGCTTCCCTGCCTTTATGGGACAGTTATGCGGGGGGCGGGGCACACCTCTGTTAAAGCCTGAGCAGCGTGAACAGGTGGTGCAATGGATGGCCGATAACGCTTCCAGTCACTTGTCCACCACCCAATCATCCACACAGTCTCACTCTGACCCTCCTTCCTCCCAACCTGGCCAACAGAGTCAGCCCACCCTTGACCCCTCCCAGGACCTCTTTTCGGGTCCTTTTCCAGATGTGCTGCAAGAATCCCAGGAGCTAGCAGAGGAATTTGTTTGTAGTGATGCCCAAACACTTGAGTATCCGCCATCTGCTAGTGATGTGGACCCGGAACCAGCATCTGCTATCATGAGCGATGATGATGATGAGACGCAGTTGCCATCAAGGGAGGCTGTTGGAATGTCCAGTGGGCAGGAGGAGGAGCAGAGAGAGGAAGTGGAAGAGGAGGTGGTGGACGACGAAATGACCGACCCCACTTGGACAGGGGTGATGTCCAGCGGGGAAAGCAGTGGAGATGCGGTCTGCGCATCACCGAATAAGGCAGCAAGAGGCAGAGGACAGTCCAGAGGCAGAGGACAGTCCAGACAGAGAAGGCAGGCCACAGCCAGCAGGGCCGAAGCTCTTCCCGGCAGCAGGCAGTCGCGCGAAGCTCCCCCATCGAGGCCTCGTACTTCTGTGGTGTGGAGATTTTTTAATGTTTGCGCGGATGACAAACTGAGCGCGGTTTGCGCAATCTGCCACTCAAAACTGAGTAGGGGCTCTGAGAAGAGCAATCTGACCACCTCAGGCATGCGCCGTCACTTGGAATTCAAGCACTGGGCTGAGTGGGAGAGAGCAAACGCAATACAACCTGCGCCCCGTCTTGCTGCCACTGCCTCTTCCCCTTTGTTGTGTGCTGCCACTGCGGTCCAGACCTCCAGCCAGGACACCTCCACATCTGCCTCTGCCTCGGCTACTTTGGGGCCTTCTCCTTCAGCCCCCCCTTCCCCCGCATCTTCGTCTGCACCTTCCATCTCCTCGTGCCATCAACTGTCCATCTCGCAGGCGTTCAACCGCAGGCGGAAGTACGCCTCCAGTCACCCCCAAGCCCAAGCCTTAACCTGCCTCATCTCCAAACTGCTGGCCCTGGAGATGTTGCCGTTTTGGCTTGTGGAGACGCAGGCCTTCCGCGACCTGATGGCGGCTGCCGCACCTCGCTATTCCGTCCCTAGCCGCCACTATTTTTCCCGGTGTGGCACCCCCGCCCTGCACCAGCACGTGTCGCGTAACATCAGGCGGACCCTGAGGTACGCAGTCAGCGCAAAGGTCCACTGGACCACCGACTCGTGGACAAGCGCTTGCGGCCAAGGACGCTACATCTCTTTGACGGCACACTGGGTGAATGTTGTGGAAGCGGGGACGGGGTCGCAAACAGGGACAGCCTACATACCACCCCCGCCCAAGATTGCCAGCACAGGTTCTGATAGACCCCCCTCCTCTTCCTCCTCCTCCTCCTCCTCCTCCTCCTCCTCTGCCTTAACATCGCCCTCAGCCCCTAGCTGGAAGCGTTGCAGCACTGGCACGGGGAGACGTCAGCAGGCGGTGCTTAAGCTCATCAGCTTGGGCGACAGGAAGCACAGCGCCGCAGAGGTGAGGCACGCCATATTGCAGCAGACAGAGATGTGGCTGTCGCCGCTGCAGCTAGGACCAGGCATGGTCGTGTGCGATAACGGCCGTAACCTGGTGGCGGCTCTGGAGCTTGCAGAACTCAATCACGTACCATGCATGGCCCACGTTTTTAATTTGGTAGTACAAAAGTTTCTAAAGACTTACCCCAACCTGGCAGAGCTACTGGTCAAAGTGCGGTGCTTGTGCGCTCACTTTCGGAAGTCAACTGTAGCTGCTGCTAGCTTAAAAAAAAATCCAGCAACGCCTCCATTTGCCTCAACATCGGCTGTTGTGCGACCTGCCCACTCGCTGGAATTCCACCTATTGCATGTTGGCCAGGGTGTGTGAGCAGCAGAAAGCATTGATGGAGTACCAGATGATGCATCCACGCGTGCCTCCAACTCAGCTCTCTCAGTTTGCCAACCACAAGTGGCCATGGATGGCAGACATATGCGATGTATTGCGTATCTTTGAGGAGTCCACTAAGAAGGTCAGCAGCGAGGACGCTATAGTGAGCGGAACCATCCCGCTCCTAGGCGTCCTTAAAGAATCGCTCATCGCAATAAGGGAGAACGCATTGCACACAGAGGAGATGGGGGTAGGAGGAGACGCAACGCAGGTAGACAGTCAGACCACACTTTTGTCTGCTGCTCGGTGGCAGTTGCAGGAGGAGGATGAGGAGGAGGAGGACAACGTGGAGGTGGCTGTGGAAGAGGATGCTGGCGGCGAGGGTAGCAGTCAGGCTGTGTGCGTCCCATTGGTTCAGCGCGGATGGGGCGGAGAGGAGGAGGAAGAGGAGGAAATGGAAAATGATCCTTCTGGTGGGGGCAGTGAGGTCATGCCTACTCAGAGTCTGGCACACATGGCTGACTTCATGCTGGGCTGCTTTTCCCGGGACATACGTGTTGTCCGGATATTGGAGAACAAACTATACTGGGTCTTCGCACTCCTGGACCCCCGGTATAAAGATAACTTCTCCTCTTTTATTCCGGTAGAGGAGAGGACGAATCGATTACTGGAATACCAGAGGGAACTCTTGCAGAACATGATGCAGATTATCCCACCCAGCATCGCTGGCGGCAGAGAGGAGAGTGTCTCCCAGAGTCTTACAACATCGATCAGGCCCACAGCCACCAGGGGAACACTCTCCAAGGTGTGGGACACGTTCATGTCACCCCCTCGTGCAACTTCCATCACTGCGGGGCCCGCTATCAGCAGGAGGGACAAGTATCGGCGGATGTTGCGGGACTACCTGGCAGACCACACCCCTGTCCTCCCCGATCCCTCGGCGACCTACACTTACTGGGTCTCCAAGTTGGACACGTGGCTGGAACTGTCCCTGTACGCCTTGGAGGTGCTTGCCTGCCCTGCCGCCAGCGTGCTATCAGAAAGGGTGTGTTCAGCGCAGCCGGGGGCATTATAACCGATAAGCGCAGCCGCCTGTCAACCGACAGTGCCGACAGGCTGACGCTAATCAAAATGAACAGCAAGTGGATTGACCCGGACTTTGCTTGTACAACAGTGGAAAGCAGCCAAGAGTGAAGTGCCATCTGTATGAAGTGCCATTTCCTCCTCCTCCTCCTCCTCCTCCTCCTCCTCCTCCTCCTCCTTAACCGCCGTAGAATTGCTGTATTAATGAAAAAAATTATGGCTCACCTCTTAGGCTTAATACAATCAATTCTTAAGAGGTCTCAACTCTTGGGCCTCCACACAATTTTTAAAAGGTCTCAGCTCTTGGGCCTCCACACAATTTTTAAGAGGTCTCAGCTCTTGGGCCTCCACACAATTTTTAAAAGGTCTCAGCTCTTGGGCCTCCACACAATTTTTAAGAGGTCTCAGCTCGTGGGCCTCCACACAATTTTTAAAAGGTCTCAGCTCTTGGGCCTCCACACAATTTTTAAAAGGTCTCAGCTCTTGGGCCTCCACACAATTTTTAAAAGGTCTCAGCTCTTGGGCCTCCACACAATGTTTGAGAGGTCTCAGCTCTTGGGCCTCCACACAATTTTTAAAAGGTCTCAGCTCTTGGGCCTCCACACAATTTTTAAAAGGTCTCAGCTCTTGGGCCTCCACACAATGTTTGAGAGGTCTCAGCTCTTGGGCCTCCACACAATTTTTAAGAGGTCTCAGCTCTTGGGCCTCCACACAATTTTTAAGAGGTCTCAGCTCGTGGGCCTCCACACAATTTTTAAAAGGTCTCAGCTCTTGGGCCTCCACACAATTTTTAAAAGGTCTCAGCTCTTGGGCCTCCACACAATTTTTAAGAGGTCTCAGCTCGTGGGCCTCCACACAATTTTTAAAAGGTCTCAGCTCTTGGGCCTCCACACAATTTTTAAAAGGTCTCAGCTCTTGGGCCTCCACACAATTTTTAAAAGGTCTCAGCTCTTGGGCCTCCACACAATTTTTAAAACATAGCAGCCCTAATAAGGGCTCTCAATGACTCTCTTGTCTTCTGGTAGCTGGTATATATGGTGGTAAATGCGATATTCTGAGCTTCTGGGGCCCTGCCTGCCTACATAAGAGGTATATACTGTTCAGCATATTAGCCCTAATAAGGGCTCTTAATAACTCTCTTGTCTTCTGGTAGCTGGTATATATGGTGGTAAAAGGTATATTCTGAGCTTCTGGGGCCCTGCCTGACTACATAGGATATGAGCTATATACTGTTCAACATAGCAGCACTAATAAGGGATTAAGGACTCTCTTGTCTTCTGGTAGCTGGTATATATGGTGGTAAAAGGTATATTCTGAGCTTCTGGGGCCCTGCCTGCCTACATATGAGCTATATACTGTTCAACATAGCAGCACTAATAAGGGCTCTTAAGGACTCTCTTGTCTTCTGGTAGCTGGTATATATGGTGGTAAAAGGTATATTCTGAGCTTCTGGGGCCCTGCCTGACTACATAGAAAATGAGCTATATACTGTTCAACATAGCAGCACTAATAAGGGATTAAGGACTCTCATGTCTTCTGGTAGCTGGTATATATGGTGGTAAAAGGTATATTCTGAGCTTCTGGGGCCCTGCCTGACTACATAGAAAATGAGCTATATACTGTTCAACATAGCAGCACTAATAAGGGATTAAGGACTCTCTTGTCTTCTGGTAGCTGGTATATATGGTGGTAAAAGGTATATTCTGAGCTTCTGGGGCCCTGCCTGACTACATAGGATATGAGCTATATACTGTTCAACATAGTAGCCCTAATAAGGGCTCTTAAGGACTCTCTTGTCTTCTGGTAGCTGGTATATATGGTGGTAAAAGGTATATTCTGAGCTTCTGGGGCCCTGCCTGACTACATAGGATATGAGCTATATACTGTTCAACATAGTAGCCCTAATAAGGGCTCTTAAGGACTCTCTTGTCTTCTGGTAGCTGGTATATATGGTGGTAAAAGGTATATTCTGAGCTTCTGGGGCCCTGCCTGACTACATAGAAAATGAGCTATATACTGTTCAACATAGCAGCACTAATAAGGGATTAAGGACTCTCTTGTCTTCTGGTAGCTGGTATATATGGTGGTAAAAGGTATATTCTGAGCTTCTGGGGCCCTGCCTGCCTACATATGAGCTATATACTGTTCAGCATAGTAGCCCTAATAAGGGCTCTCAATGACTCTCTTGTCTTCTGGTAGCTGGTATATATGGTGGTAAAAGGTATATTCTGAGCTTCTGGGGCCCTGCCTGACTACATAGAAAATGAGCTATATACTGTTCAACATAGTAGCCCTAATAAGGGCTCTTAAGGACTCTCTTGTCTTCTGGTAGCTGGTATATATGGTGGTAAAAGGTATATTCTGAGCTTCTGGGGCCCTGCCTGACTACATAGGATATGAGCTATATACTGTTCAACATAGTAGCCCTAATAAGGGCTCTTAAGGACTCTCTTGTCTTCTGGTAGCTGGTATATATGGTGGTAAAAGGTATATTCTGAGCTTCTGGGGCCCTGCCTGACTACATAGAAAATGAGCTATATACTGTTCAACATAGCAGCACTAATAAGGGATTAAGGACTCTCTTGTCTTCTGGTAGCTGGTATATATGGTGGTAAAAGGTATATTCTGAGCTTCTGGGGCCCTGCCTGACTACATAGAAAATGAGCTTTATACTGTTCAACATAGCAGCACTAATAAGGGATTAAGGACTCTCTTGTCTTCTGGTAGCTGGTATATATGGTGGTAAAAGGTATATTCTGAGCTTCTGGGGCCCTGCCTGACTACATAGAAAATGAGCTATATACTGTTCAACATAGCAGCACTAATAAGGGATTAAGGACTCTCTTGTCTTCTGGTAGCTGGTATATATGGTGGTAAAAGGTATATTCTGAGCTTCTGGGGCCCTGCCTGACTACATAGGATATGAGCTATATACTGTTCAACATAGTAGCCCTAATAAGGGCTCTTAAGGACTCTCTTGTCTTCTGGTAGCTGGTATATATGGTGGTAAAAGGTATATTCTGAGCTTCTGGGGCCCTGCCTGACTACATAGAAAATGAGCTATATACTGTTCAGCATAGTAGCCCTCATAAGGGCTCTTAAGGACTCTCTTGTCTTCTGGTAGCTGGTATATATGGTGGTAAAAGGTATATTCTGAGCTTCTGGGGCCCTGCCTGACTACATAGAAAATGAGCTATATACTGTTCAACATAGCAGCACTAATAAGGGATTAAGGACTCTCTTGTCTTCTGGTAGCTGGTATATATGGTGGTAAAAGGTATATTCTGAGCTTCTGGGGCCCTGCCTGACTACATAGGATATGAGCTATATACTGTTCAACATAGTAGCCCTAATAAGGGCTCTTAAGGACTCTCTTGTCTTCTGGTAGCTGGTATATATGGTGGTAAAAGGTATATTCTGAGCTACTGGGGCCCTGCCTGACTACATCGAAAATGAGCTATATACTGTTCAGCATAGTAGCCCTAATAAGGGCTCTTAAGGACTCTCTTGTCTTCTGGTAGCTGGTATATATGGTGGTAAAAGGTATATTCTGAGCTTCTGGGGCCCTGCCTGACTACATAGAAAATGAGCTATATACTGTTCAACATAGCAGCACTAATAAGGGATTAAGGACTCTCTTGTCTTCTGGTAGCTGGTATATATGGTGGTAAAAGGTATATTCTGAGCTTCTGGGGCCCTGCCTGACTACATAGGATATGAGCTATATACTGTTCAACATAGTAGCCCTAATTAGGGCTCTTAAGGACTCTCTTGTCTTCTGGTAGCTGGTATATATGGTGGTAAAAGGTATATTCTGAGCTTCTGGGGCCCTGCCTGACTACATAGAAAATGAGCTATATACTGTTCAGCATAGTAGCCCTAATAAGGGCTCTTAAGGACTCTCTTGTCTTCTGGTAGCTGGTATATATGGTGGTAAAAGGTATATTCTGAGCTTCTGGGGCCCTGCCTGACTACATATGAGCCATATACCGTTCAGCGTAGTAGCCCTAATAAGGGCTCTTAATGACTCTCTTGTCTTCTGGTAGCTGGTATAGATGGTGGTAAAAGCGATATTCCGAGCTTCTGGGGCCCTGCCAGCGACAGCCTGTCTTTCCCTGCTGTGAGCGTCTGTCCCTCACTAAGTTCAAGCTGCTAATGCTGACGAAGAGGAAGTGCTGAGTTTTGTATATTCGAGGTCACATGGTTTTTCCAGCCAATGCGTGTAGACGCCGTTTTCGCGATGCCAGCGTCCTCCCAGGACCTGTCCCACCCCCCCTGCATGGTGATTGGTGTAAAAAACGTGCCAGGGAAGGTGGGAGGGGAAACGAATTGTGAGTGCGCCATCGCCGCTGTACTCGATCGAAATCGAGTATGACGAACAGCGTAGTATTCGATCGAATACCGGCTCGGTCGAATACTACTCGCTCATCACTAGTGGTCACTCTTAGCGCCGCTGTATAGACGCTCATCTGCCGTTACCTGACGCTAGCAATGAATCAGCCTGATAATTTCTCCAGAGCTGAGATCAGATGCAGCCAGAATTTACTATTCTGGCCTATGAGCTTCAGGGAAGCAAAAGTGTTAAAAGGGCCCTTCCACTGCAGCCTATGACGTGGGTCGCTGGACCATAATAATAATAATAGTAATAATAATGTGGTTATATTTCTATTACATGCTTATGCATACATTTAATTTGTGCTACATTTTTATCCAATCAGTACAGTGAGAATGCACACAAGTGAGTGCACACATGTGCGGAGTGGTGGGTTGCTCAAGCCATGGCATCCGGGGAGCAGTTCGGGATTAGAAGCTTTGCTTAAGAGCAGATATCTTGCCTTGCAAAAGCAGATCAGTTCCCTAATCTCTGGGCTACATGATATGGGAATGTAGGGTTGTCTCTAGATACTGGAATGATATAGTGAGATACATCTTGGACACCCTGGGCACATACCAAGTCACGATTGCTAGTAAACCCCATGTTAGATGGCAGCCCACAGAGAACCTCTCTCTAAACTTATGTTTTATGCCAAATAATTTTGCTTAAAGGAGCAGTATAATTAAATAGCCACACAATAGCTTCTAACATGTGTATAAATAATCTGGCGATAGAAAAAAGAAAAAATATCTGCCTTTCTTTTAAATTGTATAATGACAATGGCTCAGTCCATTTGCTGAATAGGGGGATCTGCTGGGTTGTATTTAGTGAGCTGCTTCATTTAGCCCACTGGTCTCCTAGCAACACTTTACCTCAGAGGCTGACACTGTAATCAGTGGTAACGGCTGTGTGTGTGTGTGAGGTGCTGCTTTTGTTATGAGACCAGGTGACTCAAATGTGTAAAATCTATACAAAATAAACTAAACTGACTGAAAATAACTGAAATTCTTCTTTGATTAACTGTGCAGGAAAATCTAAAGGTATTAAAGTGGAACAAAACCCTGAGTGGCCGACCCTAAAGTCTATAAGACCCGGCCATTGACCTTGGCCCTTGGGCATTCTAAATCAGGATGCCCACTGTGTGAAACAACCCCTGGATAACCACAGATCCCCCCATTTTTCTGGCGCGCTCACGCAGATAGTCATTTAGACAGGCCGGGCGGCCAGGAAGGTTACTGCTCAGCCTCCCCATCTGCGTGCAAACAGCGTTGATTGGATGAGAGCCCGCGCATGCGCTGTGGGACAGGGAAAGGTACGTTTTCACAGGCGAACTTGGGGATTTCACATATCAGGGCATCCCAAGTCGGGATGCCCCTAGGGGCGCAAAACAAAACTCCAGATAGTGAAAATCCTGGGTTGGGCTTTGCTCAAAACACACAAAGCTGAAAGAAAGATCATATGGAAAAATGTGTTGAGAAAAGAGAGAGAAAATGGTAACCTGAACGATTCTGCAGCAGAGCCAACATGGAGGGAAAACTGTCAAAATCAGCTAAATGACTTCTAGAGCTTTTCTCTCTGTTTTAGATATATAAGTTCTGGCCAGGTAATGTTGCAATGTTATCTTATGCTGGACGGCTGCCAGCACTGAACAGCTGATACTTCTGATACATTGTTTCTCCCTCTCCTCAGCATGGAACAGGCCAGAGTGTCGGGCTCCGACACTCAGCAGACATAAACATAAGCTATTAGTCTCCAGCTGCACAACACAGACATCATTTTTTTCTAAATTTGTAATTCTTACTCCAACACCTACCTACATTCAAAGTACCATTTAAATATAAGTCACCAAGAAAAATTTGCAATACTGCTCCTTTAATTGGAAACAACCTAATCAGCCTTTCTTACCTTGCAGGAAAAATCGAATTCATGGGAAACTACATAAACTGACATATCTAGAGGGTCTCCACAAATGTTCTCATAGATCTGGGATGCCCCCCAGTTCAGCTAATGCTCTACTTGTTCCACCGTACCATTGGTCTTGTGTCCCCTAGTCACCTTATCAACACTATAGGTTTGATTCAGCACCAGGTGAGAAACCTCTAACCTCTAACCTTTCACTTTTATCGGACAGGCCCCCCTTTCTTCCAGATTGGGACCCTGCCAGGCTCTGAGCACTTCCGGCTGAAGGGAGGGATTGTACAGCTAGGGGGTGGGAGGAGAGGAAGCTACATCCTGGGGTATAAAAACTCCTCTCTTTCGCTCAGGGCCTAAATGCCAGCCTATAAGGAACAGGGACCCTTGTTCTCCTAAGGTTCAACTCTGCTTTACTGTTTACTGTACCACATTCTCCAAAATGGTAGAATAAAAAAAAGTGTTCAGTAGATAATAACAAAACAAAAAACTCATGCCTATATATAACTGTGCTCATACCTTGCCACTATGCAGTGGATCAAGACTGTCCTCTTTCAAAAACATCTGCTGGTGTTCCTCAAGAGAGAAGGGTTGAGACAGGTTTTCCATGTACAGATCTGCACGAATAAGAACCACGTTTCAGACATTTTTGGAGAGTAAGTTGCAACTTCAGATAGGTACATTGTATATAGTTATATTGTTAGTGTCTAGTACAGGCGAATTCCGCCAAGGATGCCTTTCACTACTGCAGGGATGCACAACCTGCGGCCTTGGTTGTGGCCCCTATTACCCCTGCCTACCTCTGCCCACCTCACCTCCATTTGTTACTGCTCACCTCTTCCTACCTCAACTCTTGACTCTGCTAGCGTTCCATACGCCTTCAGCTGTCACCAACCCACCCACACTTCCAAATAATGGAGCCAACAACCATTTCTTTGGTGAAATTTTAATTGGCCACAGCCTCAACATAAAAAACAGTAACAAATAACAATGCACTCCCGATCTCCCCGATCCAGGTCTGAGATTCCACCATACCATAAGGTGGCCCGAAGGCTCAACTACCTCCCGAATCTGAAACAGAAGCCGATTCGTGAGCCCGGCCGCATCCCTCCTAGGCCTGGTAGCTCAACAGGGCTAACTGCCAAGATCCACCTTACCCCCTTTCTTCTGTCCCTCCCCTTAAAATCAGTCACCTATCCTCCTGGCGCGTTTCATCCGAAACAGCCGCTTCCTTGTAACCCACCCCCACTTTCCTGCCATCTCAGACCCCAACCGAGCAGAGGAGAGCGCCAAAGCTGCGACAAGTAAAATAATACTGCAAACAATGTATGTACAACAATCCCCCCATACATACGCATTGACACATATACCCAATAAATAACCCCACAAATTATACATAACCAAAACCAAATTTAAGTACCCTGGTAACTTAAACAAATATTAATAAATATATATTAATCTTCTTTCTGTATTTCTTATCGTTTATTTATTTTTTTTATTTATCATTATTATTTTTTTTTTATAATTTTTTTTTTTATATAACATAATACAACACCTATCCCAAACAAAACTGCCCCGAAACACCAACCAGCCTTCCGCTGCGACCAATCGACCATTCCATCACCCCCAATAAATGGCGGGCGGGTGGGAAAGCACGTTCCAGCGAAGAGATCGGGGGCCAAAGAGGAAGAGGAGGGGGCAACCAGCCCCTTTATACTCCCCCCCTCCCCCTCCGGCCGTCCGCCAAAACGTGTTTCGCTCCGTTCAGCCTGACGAAGCTCCGGCGGAGCGAAACACGTGTCGGCGGACGGCCGGCCCTCTGATGTCACCGCTCCTCCGTACCTCAGCCTGAGCCGTGCGCTGCGCGGAAAAAAGAGTCTGCAGACTAACAGCCTCCCACATGCCGGGCGGTGATGGGCCGTTTATGGACCTCCCGCTGTCATAGGAGTGCCTAAATGTCCGGCCTGCGCCGTGTGTGACTACCTCGCATGAAGTGAAACAATGACACCTTGTGATTATCATCTCAGCAAGATTGAGCTAAGTACAGGTTTCTGTATATATCACGTGCGGGGCTGATGTGTGGACTCTGAGCAGTGAGGCTGCCAGAAGAGATTTGACACCCAGTGAGGCAGCGAGACATTAACTCCTTTGGCACCTGTGTCAGTTGCTATATGCTGTTAAGAGGCCCTGTGCAATAAGGGAGACTGTGGCATAATTTTACTCCGTGCACAACATAGGATCTTAGGATTCTAATGGAAGCAAGAGGCGACAGCTCCGGGACAGTGCAATACTCTATCCCCTTGTGATGTGAGTGTGGCTGTGGTGGCTGCATGGGGGGGCCCCCGTATTTTTATTGATTTTTGCACATTTGTTTTTTAATGTCTATGAAATTTGTCTGTATATCCGTGTGTGCCATAGTTTGATACCAATAAATTATTTAATATGTTGCAATGGCTATTAGGCTTTGAGCTGTTTGTGCCAGTCCCACAGGTAACCTTGTGGTGTATTGTTAATAAATGTTGATAATTGGTTAGTGGGACGCTAGTGTTGGCTGGCAGTGCACAGGCAAGTATATTGTAGGTCTCCCTATCCTTTTATTGCTTTTGTCACTTTATACTATGTATCAACATTTTTTTATCAGTGTGCCACAACCTTGAATTCATGTTGATACAGCAGTAGGGAACAATGGCTCAGGTTATTTCCAACATAATTGATGACAGGATTATGGTTATACCTATTTCCAATCGCTCAATCTCCATTTCACAGGAGGTTCTTGTTTGTTCTGCGCTCCGCGCATTGCTTGTGAATGACGGGTCCTGGGTTATGTCCCCCACATGCTGACTTAGCGTGGGCCCTGCGTCTTCTTCAGGAAACATCGCTGGTTTTGAATGTCTGCTCTCAGATTTTTCTTGTTTGACAGGAGGGAATTTCCTGGGTTCTCTGAATTTTTCATTATATGGAGATTTCAAGCCTCCAGCTGCAGAAATATTATTTGAGAAATGCTGGTTATTCGCCGTCATCAGGTGACTCTATGTCACTTCACGCATAGACGGATATTGCATAATCCAAATAAAACCGCTTAAACCGGACCATCACCATGATTTATTGAAAAGCCCAAACCCTTAAAAAACGATTCCCCAGCATCTAAAATATTAGATATATAAAGATATTTTAGGTTTTTAGTCACTTGCTTATTATTCTTTCCCCCCACTGGGCTGCAACTATGTTCAGGACTTAGAATACGGGCGCCGCCATCTTGACTCAGAAGCATCACATACTGAGGAGAGGAGAGTGGGATAAATAAAGTACAGGGGGCGTGGTTATAGCTGTGCTTTGCTCAGACAGAGCAGAGCTGGTGTCAGGAAAAGGTCAGCAATCCCAGAATGCAGAGCAGCACAGTCAGAAGGCACTTCCTGT
The DNA here is from genome assembly GCA_027917425.1 of Gastrophryne carolinensis. Lineage (NCBI taxonomy): Eukaryota > Metazoa > Chordata > Amphibia > Anura > Microhylidae > Gastrophryne > Gastrophryne carolinensis. The sequence continues at coordinate 14,323,618 of CM051243.1, forward strand.
TTGCAGGCTGCCTGATGTTCCATAAGCCGCCATCTTGGATGTTTAAAGGCTCATAACATGCAGTAGATGCAGGTAGGATGATTTTTAATGTGAGCAATCTGTATGTACAGGGTGTGGGAAACATATAAGATAGACTCAGGGTGAAGGTCCGGATTAATGTGAGCAATCTGTGTGTACAGGGTGTGGGAACCATATAAGATAGGCTCTTATTCAGGGTGAAGGTCCGGATTAATGTGGGCAATCTGTATGTACAGGGTGTGGGAAACATATAAGATAGACTCTTATTCAGGGTGGAGGTCCGGATTAATGTGGGCAATCTGTATGTACAGGGTGGGGGAAACATATAAAATAGACTCTTATTCAGGGTGAAGGTCCGCTTTAAAGTGACCGCCAAGTCAAAAATGACTTGAGGGTTGATCAGTTAGGTAGTGGGGGACATCTTAATACAATTAATAAAATTCTGCCCCTCCCCATCCATCCTACGGTGCTGTTTCTATTCTGTCCATTATCTATAGTTTCTGCTGTACCTCTTCCGTAGCAGCAGGCAGTGCCCCCTCCCCTTGAGTCCAATATGAGGGTATGAGGGGCCTGTCTTATGGCCAGCAACCCCAAAAATGGCCCTGACTCATGTGCAGAAAACAGGATTACTGGGATAAAAATACCCCCATTGGCCTGTCTTATGGCCAGCACCCCAAAAAATGGTCCTGACTAATGTGCAGAAAACAGGATTACTGGGATAAAGGTACCCCCATTGGCCTGTCTTATGGCCAGCACCCCTAAAAATGGCCCTGACTAATGTGCAGAAAACAGGATTACTGGGATGAAGGTACCCCCATTGGCCTGTCTTATGGCCAGCACCCCTAAAAATGGCCCTGACTCGTGTGCAGAAAACAGGATTACTGGGATAAAGGTACCCCCATTGGCCTGTCTTATGGCCAGCACCCCTAAAAATGGCCCTGACTAATGTGCAGAAAACAGGATTACTGGGATAAAAATACCCCCATTGGCTTGTCTTATGGCCAGCACCCGTAAAAATGGTCCTGACTTATGTGCAGAAAACAGGATTAATGGGATAAAAATACCCCCATTGGCTTGTCTAATGGCCAGCACCCCTAAAAATGGTCCTGACTAATGTGCAGAAAACAGGATTACTGGGATGAAGGTACCCCCATTGGCCTGTCTTATGGCCAGCACCCCTAAAAATGGTCCTGACTTATGTTCAGACAACAGGATTACTGGGATAAAGGTACCCCCATTGGCCTGTCTTATGGCCAGCACCCCTAAAAATGGCCCTGACTAATGTGCAGAAAACAGGATTACTGGGATGAAGGTACCCCCATTGGCTTGTCTTATGGCCAGCACCCCTAAAAATGGCCCTGACTCATGTACAGAAAACAGGATTACTGGGATGAAGGTACCCTCATTGGCTTGTCTTATGGCCAGCACCCCTAAAAATGGCCCTGACTTATGTGCAGAAAACAGGATTACTGGGATGAAGGTACCCCCATTGGCCTTGGCACCCAGAGCTACCGCCCTTCTCACCCTCCCATAGAAACAGCCCTGGTTCCATGGCTGGCCTTAAACTTACTTTTTGTCAGGACTTCATCCACTTTGTGCTTGAGCTCTGCAGCAGTTGCTCTGTTATTTGGATCTTTTTGTAATCCTGCCACTAAAAGGTCACGGGTTAGGGGGTGACAACTGGGAGGAATCTCCTCCAATGGTGGGGGCTCAGTAGCGATCTGTGGGAAATAATAATACAGTTTAGCACGTTGCAAATCTACTATACTTTACATAATATAACCGTACATAAACCATATTGAAAGAAGGCCGGTATCATGTCATTTCAAAAGATGGTTCAGGTAGGTTCTTTTGCTACATAGCTTTGGTTAAACTGGACCAACAGCCTGGTACACACACTCCCCAACCGGCACGGATTGGGCGGGACCGTCCTTGGAACACATTGTGATCCCGCGTCACGCCCGATTAACCGCTTACCGTGGGACGGTTGGGACTTGTGCCGGGCATAGAGCCTACATGCCCACCATGGCGCTGCGTCCTCTACCATCACCCACCGCTCCAGTCCCTTCTCAGTGTGGGCAGAGTGCTTCCTGCAATGAGAGCTCGTTAGCCAATCAGCTGCCGATCTCCAGTGTAAGTGGGTGTGGCCTCTGTCGGGATTGGACGGGGAGCAAGTGGGCGGGGCCACTGCCGGGATTGGTGCGTGTGATCAGCTACAGCCAGGGTCAGGTTAGCCCAAAGCTCAGAGCTGGGGGGAGGGGGGATGTCAAAGATGAGCATCCACCCCATACCTCCCAAGTGTCCCTAATTTGGAGGGACTGTCCCTATTTGGAGGCCGTGTCCCCCTGTCCCTCGTTGTTCTCCTTTGTCTGTCTTTGAGGTGTAACATGCAGATCTGCAGCAATAAATGGTTCATTTGCCTATTCAAAGTGTTTATACTGTTGTAACTGTTACACCCTATCTCCTATCCATCAATCAATGAGGGGGTGGGGCTTAATTTACATATTTTCCCAATTTCCCATTCTGAAAAGTTGGGAGGTATGCTGGTACAGTTGGAAAAGAAAGGTGAAATGCACAGTAACAGGAAGCCCAGGAGCACTTCCTGTTTGCAGATGGCCTGCAAGCCCATGAGCGGCCAAATTGTTTTTTAAATTTATCCCAATAGGTCTTAGAAAAAGCTAATTGGATTTTTATATGCCGCAAATAAACGTTACCTTCAGGCACAATGGTGCAGTATGTGTGCGGCTCCATGGGTGCCAACCATTCAGCATGTGGAGAAGCATGCAGCATGCACTCCACACGTCTAGTTTTGTGCCACAGGGCTCGCCCCTCACTATTTCAGGAGCCATGTGCGTCTCGGTTCCTGGGACATAGTTGTCTGTAACAAAACAAATAATAACGATAGCTTAACATTAAAACGCGGTTATTAGCTGTCAATTTGTCTGTATGAGAGCAGGATGATAACACATAGGAGTCGATTCAGAGCCTGGTGAGAAAACTCACTTAGGCCCTTATTTAACAAGCGATAGCGCCAGGTAGCGCCTGGTGAGCGACCGGTAATGACGGGCACCGCCACGAGAACGCCGGCTCCCCACCACAATCACACATTTATCAAGCCGATCCTGCTTAGCACTGAGATAGCGCCAGATAGCGACTCATTCATCATTATTCCAGCCTCAGCCCACAGCGCCAGCGTCCGACCTTGAACAGCGACAGGTAGGACCTCTCGCTACCTGGCGCTCTCCAATGCATTTCAATGGAACAATCTTAAAATATTCATAATTAATTGTTAAAAATTGTTTTTTCTTTTTTTTAAATGTGAAAAATTCTGTGACCACTTCTGCAATGTTAGATATTTTTTTTAAGGTAAAAAAAAAAAAAAAATTGTGCAGAATTGATATTAAAGGTCTGATATTAATGTATTCATATTACAAAATGTTTTTATAAACTTGTTTTTTTTGGTTTCCAAAAATATGGTTGTTTGGGGGTTAAAAAACTACTTTTAACCCATCGCCGCCAGCGCTCTGGGGTTTAAACATGCAATTCACAGCGCGAGAATTTTTTGATCGTGATTTGTTAATGAATATGGTGGGAGCCAGTCGCTATGGCCATTCGCTATCATGCGCACCCATACAGCGCGGAACCTGTCAAATAGCGACTCCTCACCCAATATTCAACATTACGGCAAACCGACTGAGTCGCTGTCAACAACCGAACAACGGCCAAGCACAGCGACTACTAGCGGGCGCTGTGAAAATACTGCTACAGTCGCTCATCTGTCGCTACCTGGCGCTATTACTGAATCGGCCTCTTATTTTTTAGGAGAGAAAATTGCTATTCATTTACATTGTCTACTTTGGGGCTGATTCAGAGCCAGGCGAAAACTTACACCCGGTAGATATTGAAAGTGATTTATAAGTTTTCTCTCCTAAAAAAGAAGTGAGTTTACCCACCAGGCTCTCTCTGAATCAACCCCATGCCGTAGTTTAGTTGTAATCAGTTTTATATACATTTTGTAGTTTCGCAGTGCAGCTCCCTCTTTAGTGCAGTGAACCTGTGCGTATTATAAGGAAGAGGCGATAATGCATTTTTGCACATTTTCGGATGAGAAAATATGCAAAAGGACTCTCCACTGATCCTAAATACCTTTTCCTTTTTTGCATATTTAATCCACTTATAATGTCGCACAAGCGAATAATATATGTTAAAGCAGAAAAGTAAAAAACTCTAACAGATAAAAAATTCGGGTGATACCGAGATAATCTTTTTGCAGCAGACTTTAAAAAAAAACGTTTCACAATTTTGCATGTTTTTATCAACGAAAAAGAAATGCAGGAGTGTAAATTGTTTTTTTTTTACTAAATAAAGCGTGGCCACCCCCTTCCCTGAGCCAAACAACCTATGGCTTGGAAGCCAACCAGCCCCTATGCCGTTTGGTACAGGTCCGATTCTCTTCCAGGGCTGTTGGTGGCACCCCAGGAAGATCACAGGGCCCATACCTATTCTGACATGTAAGCTTGATTATTGTTATTGTCTGTTTTTCTGTTCCCTGGCTGTCCTCTTATCAGATATATTGGTATATTATATATTGTTGTATTTATAAGACATGAGTGTCTGTTTTTCTGTATTAGCACATAGCACTTTAATTAGCACATTGCACAGTTTTTTGTAATTTTTGCACAGTAGAGAACAGTAGTTTAGTTCATTGTTTGCACGGAGCTTTATATTCAGACAGTCAGGATTTTCAAACAGCCATTACATTTTATTATTATCTTTAATTACGGCCCAAAAGCTATTACCACCTTCAGGGGGTGGTGTGTGGTTTGCCTTCTCCCCCCCCCCCCTGTGTTGTGCCCCCCCCCCCCTGTTTTATCTTCACTGGTGTATATATATGTGTTTTAATTATTTTTTTTTTAAGTTTGTAATTGTGTATATAGGTCTTTGCCCATTAATAAAGAAGCACTTTATTCATACATATATTTGAGTGGTGCCATGCCTTAGGGGAGGACAGTTTGGGGAGTGGTGGGACTCCTCAGGTTTGGTGGATTTAAATTGTGCACTGTGTGTGCCTCTATCCTCCCGTGTGCACACTCCATTGATTACAGCTGGTGCGGTCTGTTTCCATTTCCCCGTTCCCCTCATTGTTTAATTGGAGAAAATGACGTGACACTAAACGCATTTTATGAATCTCAATTTCACCGATCCGCCTATTTATGGTCCGCAGGGTCGGGGGCTTTCTTCAGGTCTGTAAACTTACCTAAATCTGGCAATCCCATGTCGCCTCCTCTGAAAAGTGATGCCCTGTGCCCAGGGGCGGCGTCAGCACCCGGCAAGGTGGGGCAGCTGCCAGGGGCCTCTGACTTCCTTGGGGGCCCACTGACAGGGCCGGCCTTTGTAGTGTGCAACGGAACTTGACCGGCGGTGGATTGGGAGGGCAGCACCGCAGCTGGTGGCCACATCTCCTCGCGGCACGCCAGCAATGACCGAGGTGGAGGTGCAACGGGCAGCGATACCACTATGTAGCAATAACTTTCCGGTGCTGCCTGTGCAGAGAGAGGGAGGGGCCTCCGCATCATGTGACAGGCGCGCCAGCGGGCGATCTAGCAGCAGGTGGCAACAAGGAGAAATCGAGTGCATCTCGGGAGGGAAAGCGCTGGAGAGGTAAGTTTTTTTTTCTTTTAAAGATGGTTTCTTTTTCTTTTCTTTTGATCCGCAGGGGGCATCCAGATTGGGGACGTCCCTCAGTGAAGTGACGCGACTCTCTTCACCACAAAGGGGCCCCATGAGACCATGCCGCCCAAGGGCCCAAATAACCCTGCCTGTGCCTCCCACTGGTCGCTCCCTCCAGCTCCTTAGGACACGCTTTGCAATCAGAGAACAAGGTTTCCCATGATCCCTAGGCATCTGGGATGCCTGGTGGGAAGAGCTTTCACCAGGTGTCTAGGGTTGGGGTCCACTAAAGTATCAGGGTCAATAAGTTGTTACTGGGGACGTCCCTCAGTGAAGTGACGCGACTCTTCACCACAAAGGGGCCTCATGAGACCATGCCGCCCAAGGGCCCAAATAACCCTGCCTGTGCCTCCCACTGGTCGCTCCCTCCAGCTCCTTAGGACACGCTTTGCAATCAGAGAACAAGGTTTCCCATGATCCCTAGGCATCTGGGATGCCCGGTGGGAAGAGCTTTCACCAGGTGTCTAGGGTTGGGGTCCACTAAAGTATCAGGGTCAATAAGTTGTTACCGGGGACTGAATGGAAATAAATGTGCTGTAGCATGTTGGTATTTTGAGTTATTAATAGGGCTTAATAACTAACCTGTCAACAGATTTGTCTCATCACTACCGGGAGGGAGGTGAGCAGCATGCCCAAAGTCACACAGGTACACGGTGTTACCGTCTTCATTCAGGAGAACATTGTCAGCTGTAAATAGAGGGGGTGATTAGAAGGTAGACCTATGGATACAGATGCAGAAGAGCAGGGATCAAAGCTAGTAAAAGAGCTTTCATATCATGGTGGGGAATAGGTTCATTCTAGGTTTAAAAACTATAGGGACAAATATTAGAATAGAATTCTGGGACTTACCTTTAACATCACCATGTATAACTCTGGCAGCATGGAGATGTATAAGCCCTTCCAAGACCTGTGACATGAAGTAGAGAGCTTGGTCCTCTTCTAGGTAGCCACTTCTTTTTATCAACTGGCCGAGACAGCCTCCTAGAATAAAGAATGTATCACGGTTATAGTTTGTTGCCAGTTTAATGATATAACATGAATTGCAGAGTCTCTGTATTAGGAGGAAGATGACCATCATTATGAGACAGGTAAGCAGAGCCTGTGCCAGAATTCTCTAATTTCTCTTCTAAAAACGCTCTTCACTCCTTGCTTCTCAAATCCCCCCCCCCCCCTCCAGCACTCCCTCCATACCCCCATTCAAGACACCCCCCCACAGCACTCCCTCCATACCCCCATTCAAGACACCCCCCCCCACAGCACTCCCTCCATACCCCCATTCAAGACACCCCAGCCCGAAGCATCAAGGCAGTGAGAGCCATAGTGTCAGTACTAAGGCTTCAGTAGCATCACTTTAAGAGTGGCCATATCCCATTCTGTCCACTACCGGCCTCTGCAAAGCCTCAGCTGAAGAACCAACATTTGACCCACACTGGTGGGGGAGCTTGTGGGCTAGTGGGTGGGCCAATAAAATCCTGGGATAATATTTGGCCCCAGTACAACACCATCGTGTTATTGATCTTTTTTAATGCCCCAGGCAGGACAATTAGTTCCCATAACTGCTCTGTTTACTGTCATTTTAACATTTGTCATATTCTACTTAAGCCTTCCCACTGCATGGCTCTGCCCATTGCACTGCCCTACAAAAGTATTACCTTTATACCCTACACCAACTATTGTAAATAAGCCTGAAATCTTTGCAGATAGTCATGACCTGGAATTGGGGATGCCCAGGACCAGCCAGGGATTTTACTGGCTGTGGCCAACCCATGACATCCCTGCAGAGTCTAGCCCCCAAAATGCTTTCCTGCTGGTCAGCTGGGGTAACGAGGCTAAAGCATATATCTCCCAACTGTCCCACATTTAGAGGGACTGTCCCTCTTTTGGGCCCCTTACCCCCTGTCTCTTGCTGTTCTTATTTGTCCTCCGTTTAACATGGAGATCTGCATCAATAGATGATTAATTTGCCAATTTAAAGTGTTTATATTGTTGTAACTAGAGATGAGCGAACTTCTCGAAAGTTCGATTCGGGCGATTCGCCGAATTTCCCCAAGAAATTCGGGTTCGCCCGAATCTAACTTTCACGAATCGCTCATCTGAAAAAAAAAAAATGCCGGCATGGTGGGAGCGGGCAGGCCGGCTACGCTGTCAGCAGGCGGCGGAAACACTTACCTGCATGGTCGGAGCGTGGAGGCCAGCGCCGCTCTCAGGCGCCCTCTGATGACGCGTCCTCTGATGACAGCTGAGAGCGATGCCGGCCTCCACGCTCCCACCATGCCGGCATTTTTTTTTTTTTTATTTCAGGGAAAATTCGATCGGCACGAACCAAAAAAAATTCGGGTTCGTGCCAAATCGAATTTTCCCTGAAATTCGGAGCGAATTCCGGTTCGTCCGAACCGGTTCGCTCATCCCTAGTTGTAACTGTTACAACCTATGTCCTATCCACCCCTTAATGTGGGGGTGTGGCTTAATTTAACAATTGTCCCTCTTGCTCGCCCTGAAAAGTTGGGACGGTATGGCTAAAGCATTGAAAGGACAGATAATGGGCATGGTCAATATGGGCACTGATAAAGCAATGCTACTGAAATGTTAGTATTGAAGGACAGAACATGTGGCAGGGGTACAATGGCCCCAACAGCCAGGATGGCGAGGACTCTTGTGGTTTACTACAGGTTTCCCAAATTCTTGCATACAGTTTAATGTAAGGGCCTTCCTTTTTATACACTTACTGTATTCTCATACAGCCGCCTTGCCCGCTAAAGCTAACATCATTATGCGGGCATTGAAATGTTAGCCAATTGGGGTGGGTACGTTATAAATATAATTTATATATAATTAAATCCTCCCCCCCCCCTCTCACCCCTTCCCTGGGAGAATCCCATCATGGAAGTCCCCAGTAAATTGCAGGCCAGGACCCCCTCTATCCATGAGAGGGTTAAGTCTGGCTTTGGGGAGAAGAGGGGTTTATAACACCACTAACATAGAGATGGTATCATTAGGTAATTAAGGAAAATGCTCCACAAATTTGTAAAGATGTAGATCTGTATACCCCATATAGGCATACATCTGTGTACATGTGAAGTAATGTCCTTCATTTATAATAAACAGATTAGCCAGTTAAAATTTATTATAGAGCTGCAAATAATGGATTGTATTTCTGTTTCATGTAGATAGTATTATGTGTTGTAAATAGCCTAACAGGGGATACTTACCTCCCATTACGCCAGTCCTACATCGAGCGCGCTGTCCTGTCACTGAGTGAGCATCTCGGGTGTGGGAACGGTGGGGAGGTAAATATAAATAATATAATATAAAAGGAGCTCCTTTTATATTATATATTTTATATTATATTATATAATATAAAAGAAGCAGCGGGAAGCCTTGTCAGTGTTTTTGCCTTGAAAAAGAGACCATACGGTCTCAAAATGCGTAGGCGGCCTGGGGTGTCAGCTGTGCCCTCTTGCATGGTTATGTAAGGTGATGTAAGGTGTTGTTCCTATTGAATGTACTGTGAATTGTTGCTCTTTACCTTGATTGAGTCTGGGTTTCTATTTTGCACATGAAATACTGTTATTTGATGCACTTTTCTGCACTAGCACTTTATAGATATATGTATAGATTTATTTGCATTAGAATTTTTATATATTTATTCTGATCATTAGCACATACATAAAATTAGTATAGGACCTTATTGAAATAGAGGGACAGCACCCCCTTGTGGTGTAAATGGCTTACAGCATGGCATATGGATTTTAAACGATTTTAACCTTGTTTGTATCATGTTACAAAAAAAAAATAAAAATATATATTATGATGATAATGCAAGTGCACATGGTTTATTGGAAATGGGGGGAATAGGGGCACCCCCAGAGTGTTTCTCTAATTCTATTTTCAGTAGGAAGTGTGATCTAATTAAATGTTATGCACGCTGTAATATTAACAGCAATGACATAGAGTTGATGCTTCCTTTAAGATATATTTTACCATTTATCTTCTTGGAAAACAAAGTGATCCAGGATCCTTCTCGCACTGCTCCATACAAGGGAAGTATTCTATGAGAAAGGCCAGAAAGGCAGCACGTCACCTCCTGAGATCTGAATCTCTCCACGTGGATCTGGAGGAGAAAGGGGAGAATGATGCACACTGAACAAGGATCTATGACGCCGGCCACCCCGGCCACCCCTTCTTTTCCCCTCTTAGGTCTCGGCGACGCCTCAGGGCTCCCCAGTGCAGAACCACCGGGTTCCAGAATAGTGTCTTCCCATTAGCGACAGGCCTTTTAAACATGGCACAGGCTAAAGGAGATAGGCTCTTCACTTGGCCTCTTAGCTATGCAGTTTGGGTCCATCCGCCGAACAGCATGTGGACATGCTCATGTATATATGGGTGTATGTTTAGTCTAGGGGACTATACATATACATAGGCCCTTATTTATGAAGGAATAGCGACAGGTAGCGACTGGTGAGCGGCCGGTAATGACGCGCCCCGCCATGAGAACGCCGGCTCCCCACCACAATCACACATTTATCAATCCAATCCTGCTTAGCGACTGAGATAGCGCCATATAGCCACTCATTCATCATTATTCCAGCCTCAGCCCACAGCGCCAGCGTCCAACCTTGAACAGCGACAGGTATGACCTCTCGCTAACTGGCGCGCTCCAATGCATTTCAATGGAACAATCTTTAAATATTCATAATTAATTGTTATGATTTTTTTTTTTTTTTTTTTTTTTAAATGTGAAAAATTCTGTGACCACTTCTGCCATTTTAGATAATTTTTTTAAGGTAAAAAAAATATTAAAAAAAATTGTACAGAATTGATATTACAGGTCTGATATTAATGTATTCATATTACTAAATGATTTAAAAAACTTGTTTTTGGTTACCAAAAATATGGTTGTTTGGGGGTTAAAAAACTACTTTTAACCCATCGCCGCCAGCGCTCTGGGGTTTAAACATGCATTTTACAGCGCGAGAAATTTTTGAGCGTGATTTTTTAATGAATATGGTGGGAGCCGGTCGCTAGGGCCAGTCGCTATCATGCGCTCCCATACAGCGCGGAACCGGTCAAATAGCGACTCCTCACCCAATATTCAACATTACGGCAAACCGACTGAGTCGCTATCAACTACCGAACAACGGGCAAGCACAGCGACTACTAGCGGGCGCTCTGAAAATGCCGCTACAGTCGCTCAACTGACGCTACCTGCCGCTATTAATGAATCGGCCTCCGCAAAATCTTATCCAGTCATACCTGTTTGGCTGCAAACTGGAATCCAGATGTCTTGTCCTCTCCAAGGTGAACATCCCCAAAGCTGCCGCTGCCCAGAACTTTTTCCGATTTGTCCCAGTGGATATCTTTGCGATATTCATAATCCTCCGGCATCATTTCCTAAAATATAATTAATACAACTGAGCATTAAACCACGAGGTTCAGCATTTTAACACTAGCCACATCCATCCCTACTGTTCCAGATGTAGGGCTAAATCTTTCCTATAATGGTGCTTCACTTTATTGCTAATTGCTTATGCCAACTGTTAAACAAAAAAACACTTACGGCAACTCCCTGACCCCAAACTTGGTCCCACAAAGTCTTTAGGGCTGCAGCCACCCAGATCATTTCTAGATGATGGACAGCCATTGGGGTGCACGAGCAGTGCCGTTGCATAGGGCGCCGTCCTAATCTCTTTAATTAAAGTTCCCAGCTGGCTCTGCAAGCCTCTCTTTTTCATATGTCCCCCATCTATCTCACCTCTTTTTGCTCTTATTCTCTTTTTCTTTCTGCATCTCTCGCTCTTTAAAAATCTCTCCATTTTTCTCTCTTTCTGCACTCCCCTTTTCGCTCTCTTTTCACATTCTTGCTGTCTTTTCTGCATTCATTCCTCCTCGTGTCACATTCCTTCCATCTCTTTTTTTTACCTTTTGTATGTCTTCCTCTCTTTTTACCTTCCCTTCATGTTTCTTTCTTTGTCTCTGTGCCCATTTTATTTTTCATTATCCTTTTCTTACTCTCTTCTTCTCTCTTTGTCTGTTTCTTTTCCACGTTTCCGCTCTAGCTTTATCCAGCATTCCCTCATTCTCTCTCTCATTATTGTGTGGCCCTTTTTGTCTTTCCCTTTTCACATTCTTCTTGTCACGCTTGGGGGTAACTCCAGACCTCTTGATGAGCTTACAACCCCCAATCTCCACAGCCAGCTTCACCTATAGAAGCCCCCGCTTGCCGGGACGTAAGATATGCCTACCCGGGATCGGTTGCCCCCAGGACTTAATGGCTCAAAGGATGTAAGCTTATGTGTGAGAGGTCTGGAGAACCAATAGCTAGAGCGCGAGTGACGGAAGTCCAGAGACAGGCAAGAGGTCAATAACGGGAGATAATAGCGGCACCAAGGGTCAGGCGAGACGTAGTCGGGGTACAGGCTGAGGTCGGCAACTGAGGTTCTGGATCGAGAATGGTCGGAACAATCAAATCGGCAACAGGTTAACTTGACAGGAATAGGTAACACAGGGTTCTGAGCGCTATCACAGGCAATTCACCACTGAGGAGGAATTGCCTTTATAGGAACAGGACTGAGGGAAACAGTGTACTGATTGGTGCACGTAGGATACAATGGCTGATTGCCTGGACAACTGAGGAGGGCGATGTCCTCATATCCCCTAGGGCTCATTAGCCCTTTAATTGATCCTCCGGCGGGCGCGCACAGAACAGCGCCGCCGGAGAGCATAACAGGCACGTGCTCGCGCCCGCGCGCAAGCACGTCTACTGGAGGAGAGAGCGGGGGGCGTGGCTGAGCTGGGCGCCGCTCGAGCCGACTCTGCCCGAGACAGCTGTGACGGCTGGCCGCCCGGAGACGACGCTGGAACGGGGACCAGGTATGCGGTTTCTGACACTTCTCACTTTTTCCTTCCCTTCTCCTTTACTCTATTTTCTTTTTCCTTATTCCCTCTTTCTCTCTTCTACAAATTTTCTCTTTTTGCCTTTCCCACATTTGCTCTCTTTTTTTCCACATTTCTATTTTCTCTCTTTTCCACATTCCTTTCTTCTCTCGCTTTCCTCATCCCGGGTATATCTCTTTTACACTTTCCCATTTTTTCTGTGTTCCCCTTTTCCCTCTGTTTTCTACATTCTCTTCATCTTTAACTCTTTGATCGCTACCCTGAAACCAGGAACAAGGTGACATTTACCTTAAAGCTGGCCCTTAACTCACTCCCCAGCTGACCTTGGTGTGTGCCCCTGCTGCCAGTCAGGGAGTAAAGCCTACCTCCCTCCTTTTTTGGGGAGACGCATTATATGAACAGCCATTGCTGATATGCTATACAACTCATACGCCGGGGGCCGGATGGAAGAAGCTGATGCAGCCCTACATGGATTGGAATGAGGCCTGGAGCTGAACTTACTGGATAATGTACTTCCATGAATCTTACCTTCTGTAGCAGGACACCCTCATTGTCCACAGGCTCTCCATCCTGATCGTCATTCACCCAAGCTTTAGCCAACAAGTACAGGTTGTCCGGCTCACCAGTGCTCACGCTTCCTCTAAGAGCAAGCAACAACCCTTCTTCCACAGAATGGGTTTTTGAGTTTGTAATGTGACCAAGTTTGGTGCCAGGCCACTGAGTGTAGAGTTTGTCTTCCCAACTATCTAGTCTCAGGGCTCTAATAATTCCCGGTAACCGGTCATTGAAATATGGAGAGCACAGAGAAGTGCTGGGTGGCTGCAGTTTTCCAGCCCCTAAATGGCAGATGAACTGATTTGGGTCAATGAGCTTGTGAAGCGAGTTCTTGTTGCCATCCGTTGGCTGTATTGTCGGAGGTGCAAAGGTCCCATGTTTTCCTTCATGTTGCTGCTTGGAGCAGTGCTTCAGGACATCATTACTGCGCCATGGTTTTGGCTGAGACTCTTCATCCTGCAATGTCACAATAGAAAGACAAGCATTAACCATTGTACTTAAACTATAGACTGTAGTATTAAACTTTTTGGCCGAAAGACTCCATGGATGGTCAATTCCCTATTCCCAGGGCGTGTCTCAGACTGTAGGGACCAGGAGATGCAGCCAGGGCCGTCCCCGCCTCAACGGTCTAATTTGAGATCAGGAAAGTTAAATGTTTAGGTAATTGGCACACCAGAAGATGAGAAAGAAAATAATAAGGGAGGGTGCTTAATTGGATCCGGGGTGTCTCACCACACTGACAAACCCTCGGCGCATACTAGAAGGAGTATTTGGATCAAAAGCACACCACACAATTCAGGTAGATTTGCAAGTAAAAAATTGTTAGGGGGGGAGAGAGAAGGAGGAGAGGGGGGTTATGGAGCACTCTTCTTCTCTAATGGCCTTTGTTGCCCCAACAAAATGCCCCTACTCCCTATTGTATGAGTTAGGCTTAGAGAAAGTATTTGGCAGGGCTATTGAATCACTAAGTCAAATCCTTAGACTATGTGTAGTACAATTTGTTTATTTCAAAGTATTTAATGATGTATTCACATTATCTTCAATCACTTTGAAATAAACTAATTGTACTACACATAGTCTAAGGATTTGACTTAGGCCCTTATTTAACAAGGGATAGCGCCAGGTAGCGACTGGTGAGCGGCCGGTAATGACGGGCACCGCCACGAGAACGCCGGCTCCCCACCACAATCACACATTTATCAAGCCGATCCTGCTTAGCGACTGAGATAGCGCCATATAGCGACTCATTCATCATTATTCCAGCCTCAGCCCACAGCGCCAGCGTCCGACCTTGAACAGCGACAGGTATGACCTCTCGCTACCTGGCGCTCTCCAATGCATTTCAATGGGACAATCTTTAAATATTAATAATTAATTGTTATTGTTTTTTTTTTTTAAATGTGAAAAATTCTGTGACCACTTCTGCCATGTTAGATAATTTTTTTAAGTTTAAAAAAAAAAAAAAAATTGTGCAGAATTGATATTACATGTCTGATATTATTGTATTCATATTACTAAATTCTTAAAAAATTTTTTTTTTTTTTTGGTTTCCAAAAATATGGTGGTTTGGGGGTTAAAAAACTACTTTTAACACATCGCCGCCAGCGCTCTGGGGTTTAAACATGCATTTCACAGCGCTTGAATTTTTTGAGCCTGATTTTTTGATGAATATAGTGGGAGCCGGTCGCTCTGACCAGTCGCTATCATGCGCACCCATACATCGTGGAACCTGTCAAATAGCGACTCGTCACCTTGTATTCAACATTACTGCACACCGACTGAGTTGCTATCAACAACATATACACTGTCTGACCAGACCATTCATTCTATTTAACTCTGCTGTGTTATGCTTCATATGTATTTTTCCTTGACTGTGGGTTCAGCCCTGCTCCATACATTTCTCATCAGGATCGTGTTTCAAACCACCCCATAGACTTTCATGGTAATTTTTTTGTTACCTAGCATTCGTGACAATTTCTCATTTAAGAAGTATATGTTAGCACTTATCCTCTTATCCACTTATCCTTATATTTCTGGATAGAGGTGGACAGACGCTCCTGATGACCCCCTGTTGCACGCATATACGGAAATTTCCATATGTATCCTTTTGCTGTTTGAGCATATGTTCAGAGATGTTTATCTGAATACTGTACCATATGATACTTTAATACAATTTTTTATTTGCAAATCTACCTGAATTGTGTGGTGTGCTTTTGATCCAAATACTCCTTCTAATTTGAGATCAGCAAATTAGCAATGCTGGATGCCTCCAGGTACTCTGCGTGGGGTGTCAGGTGGAGCAGACGCTGGGGGGGGGAAGTTTTGGTCCGCTTAAAAAAAAATCTTGGACTTAAGTTGTACAATTGTTGTCAACTCCAAGCATATAACAAACTTAGCTTGCAATTCAATTAAAATATTTTCACAAATCAATTTCTTCATTCTCCATTGTTTGTATACTAATGCCTATTATGCCTCACTATCTGGTGGTTAAAGTGGACCAACATCCAAGGGTGATCGGGATCACCTCCCTCACCACGGGGCATCCGAGATCGGGATGTCCCGCGGGGTGAAACCCCCCCAAAAGCCCCCCCAAAAACTTACCTTATCAGTGACGGATCAGCCGCCGCCGCCTTCAGCGTACCTCTAGCAGTGCGCGCACCCGCGCCGGCCGTTTGTGAATGGCCGGCGTGGGCGTGCTCCCTGTAAGAGGGACGCACGGGAGGCGGCGGCTTATCCGTCGCTTGTCCGTCGCCGAAAAGGTACGTTTTTTGGGGCTTTTGGGGGGGTTTCACGCAGCGGGGCATCCTGATCTCGGATGCCCCGCTGAAGTGGAACAACACCCAGGATAGTGAAAAACTTTAAGTTGAGAATTTACTCTGTACTGTACTACATCCACCAACAGATGGAGCTCCAATATTAGAGTTATGCCTACCTGAACAGGTATGGGGGCTCGTGTCTCCTGTTGTGGGGTACTGGGGCCTCTTTTTAATGGTATCCGATTGTCTTCTTTATTGCTCTTTTTACGCCGTTTCCTTTTGCTTTTGGTCTGATTCTTTGCCTGTGCCGGCTTTCCCTCTGTTGAATTGACCACATTATTTGGGATGTGCTCATTGGTTTCAGCCAGACTGTTGACGAGAAATGGTGTGTTAGTACAATGTATCATCAGAGTTCAGTTTAAGACAAGATAGATGTCTGTGGCTAAGGCTAGATAGATGTCTGTGGCTAAGGCTACATAGATGTCTGTGGCTAAGGCTAGATAGATGTCTGTGGCTAAGGCTAGATAGATGTCTGTGGCTAAGGCTACATAGATGTCTGTGGCTAAGGCTAGATAGATGTCTGTGGCTAAGGCTAGATAGATGTCTGTGGCTAAGGCTAGATAGATGTCTGTGGCTAAGGCTAGATAGATGTCTGTGGCTAAGGCTAGATAGATGTCTGTGGCTAAGGCTAGGTAGATGTCTTTGGCTAAGGCTAGATAGATGTCTGTGGGGGTCACTATGGTTGCCCAGATATTCTCCTCTGGGGGAACAGTGGAGGTCAGGGGGCAAAGATGGTTATCTGTGGCTAAACATTGCTACACCAAACTGCAAAACTATTCTGGTAACTATTCAGAGTAATTTGCTGCAGCAGGTCGGGGGGTCTGGCAGGTGCTCAGCTTACCCAGACTAAAGGCCAGTATCCAGCTTACAAATCAACTTTACTTTTGTTGTACTGTACTATTAGAGTCAGAATAACTTTATTTGCCAAGTGTATCACCATGTACAGGAATTCTTTCTGGCAGTTTACACCATGCACAAACAGATAGGTACAGTAGGGAATGAACACACTAGACCAGCTGTACTCAACTGGCGGACCGGGGTCCAAATGCGGACCTCGACGGCAGATTTCCGGACCCCTGCCCTGACAGCCCTGCACCGAGATGCTTCTGTGTTGCCATGCTCAGCACTGTCCCCTTTACTTGATCAGAAATGTAGTGCTCAGTCTCCCTGCCAGCGTCATGACTCCCCCCACCAGCTCAGCCCCATCCATCCTTGTCCCACCAGCTCAGCCCCATCCATCCTTGTCCCACCAGCTCAGCCCCATCCATCCTTGTCCCACCAGCTCAGCCCCATCCATCCTTGTACTTGATCAGAAATGTAGTGCTCAGTCTCCCTGCCAGCGTCATGACTCCCCCCCCACCAGCTCAGCCCCATCCATCCTTGTCCCACCAGCTCAGCCCCATCCATCCTTGTCCCACCAGCTCAGCCCCATCCATCCTTGTCCCACCAGCTCAGCCCCATCCATCCTTGTCCCACCAGCTCAGCCCCATCCATCCTTGTCCCACCAGCTCAGCCCCATCCATCCTTGTCCCACCAGCTCAGCCCCATCCATCCTTGTCCCACCAGCTCAGCCCCATCCATCCTTGTCCCACCAGCTCAGCCCCATCCATCCTTGTCCCACCAGCTCAGCCCCATCCATCCTTGTCCCACCAGCTCAGCCCCATCCATCCTTGTCCCACCAGCTCAGCCCCATCCATCCTTGTCCCACCAGCTCAGCCCCATCCATCCTTGTCCCACCAGCTCTGCCTCATCCATCCCTGTCCTCTCAGCTCTGCCCCATTCAGTCCCGTCTCTCTGCCCCATCCATCCCTGTCCTCCCAGTTTTGCCCATCCAATCCCTGCCCCCTCAGGTCTGCCCCACTCAGTCCACCCATGTAACACGGCCTGCACAGAATGCTCAGGGTTTAAACAGGGGTTAAAAGCAGCGTGCCGTGGGCCAGAGCTGTAGGTTCTGTGATTCAAAAAAAGAAGCTGTTTATCCCCAGTGCCCAAAAAGATTAAGATTCTTGTGTTGGGTTGGTCTCAGCAAGCAGCCTTTTTTAGTTTTTCTTGTGGAAACTTTACCCCCCCCCCCCCCCCGTGCAATGATTTATAACTATCCACTCCCCCACAATAGACCCCTGCCGGAACTTCACCTATCATCTGATGTCTGTAAATGGACCTTTACAAGAAGTGTATGTATCAATGCATAAGATGTTCCAGTTAGATGAAACAATGTATCTTTTAAGTGAGAGTGCCTCTCACTCGACATGTATCAATGAATGTAATGTTTTTCATGCAAAACAATGTATCTCCCATTGTAACACTCTGTGGTTTTTAGACTACTTTTTGAATTGGCGGCTTGAATAGCTCACTATCTTGTTACTGGTACTTCTTATATAGCCATTTTTTTTGGCTTTATTATTAATATATATAATATTTTTCCCGGTTTTTGTAACATAATAATTTCTGTCATTTATTGTTATTATATATGGAAGGGGATCTTTTCTTCTTTTTCCCTTTCTTTTTTGTTTATTAACTGTGTTAATCTGATTGTATAGAGGTCTAATTAACTTCAGGTGTGCGGCAATGGGAGAGGCATGCATGATGTTAGTATTTAAATGTGCTTCATGGGAGCAGGAAGTAATGTCATGATTAAGGGCTGAGTCTGTGCCCGAAACGCGTTGGCATCTAAACTGCTCCCTTATGCTTTATCCTGACTTATACTTATGGATGGAATGCTTTTAAGGAATTTTGTATGGAATAAAAACGTGGATATTTTATCCTTTTAAACTGGATTAAGGCTGGCGTTTTGACTGATTTACATATGCATGTGAGCTGAGCACTCACGGCCGGGCCTCATCCTATGATTTTCTGCATCCAAGGACTCGTGATTCCTACAGGTGGGGCTGATCAACTCAGTTATCCATTACAAGAAGTGGTTGAGTACCCCTGCACTAGACAATGCCCCAACATGTAACATAGTACTGAACAGCCATCTAGGAACCCTGGACCGGACTAAATAGTAACTATAGCTATAAATCCACTAGGGGTTCGGTACTAGTACCACTGGGGGTAATTGAGCTCCCCTCTGTTTGTAATCCAGGGTGACTGGAAGTGGGAGCAGGGGGACCAAAAGCACTGTAGAGAAGCTCCTACTTCAATAGGATGTGTAACATGGGCAAGTGTTGGCATCCTATCTTCAGATGAGTGCATTGCTGGTAAAAGAGCTTGCATTTTTGAGCAGTTTACGCCCTCCACCATTCCATAGAATCTGTATTTGTGGTGGTACTTGAGATAATTAATGAAAAAAGGCTGGAAACCCTGCACTAATGCAAGAACAGTCTTCTAGAGCAGGTGTTACCAAAAGGACCACTTTCCAATAATATCACCACAAAAAAATGCACATACATAGGTTTTATCACCTTTTTGAAGTAGTTCCCTATTTATGGAGCAACTTAGACATAAGTGAATTATAGATGGCAGCAGATCAGATTGAGGACAGGTCAGTCTGCAACCATATTGAGTACCACCTGATAGGATTTTGAGTTCCACCAGTGGTACCAGTACCACTGGTTGCAAAGCTCTGCTCTCGAGCACTGTTTATCAACCTGCAATACAAGAACCTTGGGGGATAGGCAGCAAAGTAAGGGGGTGTCTGACTGGCCTGGAATATTATTCAACAGTAAAACCCTTTTCTCTCTTGCTTTAAAAATGCTAACAGGTCTGTTTCTTACTTATTTCAGAAGTCTTTATAATTGACCCCACCCCCCTTTTGAGTACTTTGTTGAAACTTCCTTTCGCTAGGGGTTACTTGGAGTATAAAAGTTGAGAACCACTGCTCTGAAGCATACCACTGGTGGTACACAAGCTGCTCTGTGGTGGTACACGAGTTGCTGGTATGGAGGAGGAAGGGGGCTTAGTACTTGAATGATGGGGAGAAGAAGGCTATTAGTTTAAGCTGATGGGGAATGTGAGGGATAATTATTAACTGAATGTTACAGTAAGCATTAATCACCTGCCCCCCCCCCCCCCCCCCCAGGGTCATTGTAAAAGGAGAGACCAGAAGTCGCAGCATATACTGTAGCAACCAGCATTGAAAAGATGACGGCCACTGCAATGTGTGCGTCAGATGTAGATCCAAACAAGAAGAGATTTTGCTCAATGAGTGGCAGGGAGCGTGCCTCAAGGAGAGCATAGGCCCACTTGTGAGCCAAGACTTCCAATGGAGGGTGTAGGTCCACTATTATTACCCCCAAAGCCATTAGGCTTCTGGATTGCAGCATCTGTGGATGCCAGACTTGCTGATGCGCCTCGCTCAGGCACAGAACAATATAGCGGAACTTTACCCTCCCAGGGAAATCTATTGGGTGGTACTTGAGACAAGAGAAAATTGTATTTACATCCCCTGCCCCAGAGGATCTGTGAGGAGACAAGCTACAGTCCTGGTTGAGTTGATGACTGTAGAGGCCCTGCTTACTAAATATTTCTAACACTACAAATATTTTAAAATCTAATTGGATGGTGTGTAATTAATAAATCCCCTGTCAGATTTTAATTGCTGTCTGACGCTAGTAAACTAAACTTCCATGCTAGTCCTATGTTAGTGTCCACTGTGGGGAAATGGGGGAGGGCAGGAAGTGAACTGCTTAGTTTTATAGATGTTAAAGTGGACCAATACCCAGGGGTGATCGGCCCGGGAATCTATAAGATTCCCGGGCCGATCACCTCCCTCACCGCGGGACATCCGAGATCGGGATGTCCCGCTGGGTGAAACCCCCCAAAACCCCAAAAAAACCTTACCTTATCGGCGGCGGCGGCGCCCGCGCCGGCCGTTTATGAATGGCCGGCACGGGCGCGTGCCCTGTAAGAGTGACGTGCGGGAGGCAGCGGCGGACGCGCTGTCTTGTCCGTCGCTGTCACCCGCTTGTCCGTCGGCAGGGATTGGAAGGCGCGGTCACGTGGGAGCGTGGTGAGGTGAGTTTTTGGGGCTTTCTGGGGGGTTTCACACAGCGGGGCACCCCCAATCGGGGTCCCCCCCGAAGTGGACCAAAACCCAGGATAGTCAAATTCCTAGGTGTTGGTCCATTTTAAAGGAGCACTATTGCGAAAAAATGGGCCAATAATAAAAATCCATTTAACTATGCTGGATGGCAGGAGGAGGGGTCACGTATACACCCAGCATCAAGAAATACCCAGCCAGACTTGTTTTTTATTTTTATTAATGGAAGGAAGAGGAAGTCGGGTGACAGGTTCTGTCACCTCTGATAGACTAAACCTGTCACCCCTGGATTTAATTCCTACCAGGAGAAGAAAACCACAAACTTGGTGGGAGTTTTATTCAGTTTGGGTGTATAAGTGACCCCCTCCTCTCATTAGCCGATGTGTTTATATGGGTTTTTAATATTACACAATTTTGCGATAGTGCTCCTTTAAAGGAAGGTCCAGGTATTTTGTAACACTCCCCCCCCCCACCCCCGTTAAATAACATGAAAGAAAAAAAAAAACTGGGGGCCGGGCACTGTCATTTAAGTCCAACTCTCATTTAAAATAGTATTCATGCAGCTACTTCATTCCCTTAAAGGAGTGGTGTTGATGTGGACAGCTTATGACCCAAGTCCACGGTTGTCACGTAGAGCCCTGTTGGCATCAGGGGATAATTGTGGTGATCGGCTGAGTTGTTTTATTAGTTTAACGCCCAAATCGTGCTTAGCACAGGAGGAGGGACGGGTGTCTGGGGGGGGGGGGGGGGAGTTTGCACTTCCTCTATAACAGAATAAATTCCCAACAGGGTTATATAAATGTGAATTTATGCAGTTGTGTTTATTTGGCTCCAGGCCCAACATGAACAACACGTGCGAAATGAGAAGGGTTAGATCACCTGTCAGAACGGTATTGTTTTTCTGTGACCTCTTTAGGGAGAATAACTTTTGGTTTCTGAAATGAAGGGAGGTTCCTCAAACTAAAATTCCATAAGTATTGCTGGCAACAACATTGTCACCAGCAATAAACAAAGAAACAAACTAAAGTATTCATTTAAACAACCATATATTTTATTTCAAGTTAAAAATGATACAATTCTTTTCTTATAAAGCATATGTGTTTATATCGCTGTGTTCCTCCCTACTTTTATCTTCTCCTTCTAGAAGGACCATGTTTTCTTGCTCCTTAATCGTTAGAACCCCTGTATTAAAAAATAGCACCTTTTTTTTTTGCAGTTCTGATGTTGTGTATGATTTTATCACACCTATCTGATGATTTCTAATTATATTATGCTAGTCTCCTGTTTGATCTACTGTGGTAACATGATATCAATCTTTAATAATAATATTAGCCTTAATTCTTTTTAATTCAAATATATACTAAGGCCCTTATTTATGAAGGAATAGCGACAGGTAGCGACTGGTGAGCGGCCGGTAATGACGGGCACCGCCACGAGAACGCCGGCTCCCCACCACAATCACACATTTATCAAGCCGATCCTGCTTAGTGACTGAGATAGCGCCATATAGCGACTCATTCATCATTATTCCAGCCTCAGCCCACAGCGCCAGTGTCCGACCTTGAACAGCGACAGGTATGACCTCTCGCTACCTGGCGCTCTCCAATGCATTTCAATGGAACAATCTTTAAATATTCATAATTAATTGTTATTATTTTTTTTTTTTTTTTTTTAAATGTGAAAAATTCTGTGACCACTTCTGCCATTTTAGATAATTTTTTTAAGGGAAAAAAAAAATAAAAAAATTGTACGGAATTGATATTACAGGTCTGATATTAATGTATTCATATTGCTAAATTATTTAAAATACTTTTTTTTTTTGGTTTCCAAAAATATGGTTGTTTGGGGGTTAAAAAACTACTTTTAACCCATCGCCTCCAGCGCTCTGGGGTTTAAACATGCATTTCACAGCGCGAGAATTTTTTGAGCGTGATTTTTTAATGAATATGGTGGGAGCCGGTCGCTAGGGCCAGTCGCTATCATGCGCTCCCATACAGCGCGGAACCTGTCAAATAGCGACTCCTCACCCAATATTCAACATTACGGCAAACCGACTGAGTCGCTATCAACTACCGAACAACGGCCAAGCACAGCGACTACTAGCGGGCGCTCTGAAAATGCCGCTACAGTCGCTCAGCTGTCGCTACCTGCCGCTATTAATGAATCGGCCTCCCCGACTTCATAACATGATTTGCAGCAGACAGACCAGCACTTTGTTATAGATTTGCCACAACGCTATGAACCTTTACCTGTATTGCTTGGCATCCGGCATATAAAGAGGACCTTGGTGAGATGTTGGGCATATCTGTGGATTATTTTCACCTGAAAGTTTAGAAAGGGCAGAAAAAGTGTTATAAAAGTGTGAGATAGGCAGACATCTAAATTAGCAAGGTGACTAAGAGACAACAGTCTAATAATGCAATAGGGCATGACTGTACACGAAAAGGAGGATTGTGGTACTCCTGCAGACATGGTGTCTAGGGATGAGCGAACCGGTTCGGACGAACCGGAATTCGCTCCAAATTTCAGGGAAAATTCGATTCGGCACGATCCCGAATTTTTTCTGGTTCGTGCCGATCGAATTTTCCCTGAAATAAAAAAAAGCCGGCCCGCTGACAGCGCAGCCGGCCTGCCCGCTCCCACCGTGCCGGCATTTTTTTAAAAAGCAAACACTTACCTGCATGGTCAGAGCGTGGAGGCCGGCGCCGCTTTCAGGCGTCCTCTGATGACGCGTCCTCTGATGACAGCTGAGAGCGGTGCCGGAGCCGCCGCCCGCTGACAGGCGTAGCCGGCCTGCTCGCTCCCACCATTCCGGCATTTTTTTTCTTCAGATGAGCGATTCGTGAAAGTTCGATTCGGGCGAACCCGAATTTCTTGGGGAAATTCGGCGAATCGCCCGAATCGAACTTTCAAGAAGTTCGCTCATCTCTAATGGTGTCACAATACCATTTTATGAAAAACACGGCGACCATCAGTTTAGTACAGGCATATACCTCTGGTATGGGTAGGGTTTCTACCGGACGTATTTTGTTTCTGCCTTACTGGCCAGTGGCCTGGCTGTACCAGTATATGTTTTTTTTACTGGTAATTGTAACTGAGGGTATACATTTCCCATCCTCAATTACCAGTAAAGAAACAAATACCGACACCACCAGGCCAGTAAAGTAAAAAAGATACCAGCCAGGTGGCAACCCTGGGTATGGGGGCCAGGCTATTTTGTACTGCAAATGGGGAGTGGGCAACCTCATCATTTCTTCCCTTTTTTTTTAGAAACCAGATCTACCTGCTACATTCAGTAAAGTACATTTTTAGGTTGTAGTAAAGCTTCCAAATTGTATAATTTGGCGGAATGGATGGAACTAGGGATGAGCGAACCGGTTCGGACGAACCGGAATTCGCTCCGAATTTCAGGGAAAATTCGATTCGGCACGAACCCGAATTTTTTTTGGTTCGTGCCGATCGAATTTTCCCTGAAATAAAAAAAAAAAAATGCCGGCATGGTGGGAGCTGGCAGGCCGGCTACGCTGTCAGCGGGCGGCAAAACACTTACCTGCATGGTCGGAGCGTGGAGTCCGGCGCCGCTCTCAGGCGCCCTCTGATGACGCGTCCTCTGATGACAGCTGAGAGCGGCGCCGGCGCCGGAGCCGCCGCCCGCTGACAGCGTAGCCGGCCTGCCCGCTCCCACCATGCCGGCATTTTTTTTTTCAGATGAGCGATTCGTGAAGGTTCGATTCGGGCGAACCCGAATTTCTTGGGGAAATTCGGCGAATCGCCCGAATCGAACTTTCAAGAAGTTCGCTCATCTCTAGATGGAACCTAAAGCTGCAAATGTGCAAATGCTCTTACACTTGTTGCGGTGTATTGAGGCTCTCTCTCTAGTCTAACAAAAGATTCAGGTTAAGTTAGCATTGTATTTCCTTTATTCGTATAATTGCTTGCATTTGTGTGTATGTAGTTGTGTTCTGTGACTTTTACATTTCAATATATTTTTGTATTAATTTTTACATTCTATCAGCAAATACAGACATATAATTGCTGTCTGTACTTGTTGAGAAAACATAAACATTATTAAAGCTAATACTCGTGCAATACTCAAGCAATACTCAAGCAAGGTATAGGAAAACCAAATATCATTATATAACATTAAAGAATGAAGGATTGCGTTGTCACTCAAATCATTGTAATCTGCATTTTTTAAAAATAAAGGTATAAAGCAAAGACGAATGAAGTGCAAGGAAACTCTTACAGTAAAGTTGTAGTTGTAAGTGGCCATTGAGGGGTACGAGTGGCCCCCAGTTGCCCCTAGTATTGTGCTTTATACTGTAACTAGAGATGAGCGAACTTCTTGAAAGTTCGATTCGGGCGATTCGCCGAATTTCCCCAAGAAATTCGGGTTCGCCCGAATCGAACTTTCACGAATCGCTCATCTGAAAAAAAAATGTCGGCATGGTCGGAGCGTGGAGGCCGGCGCCGCTCTCAGCTGTCAACAGAGGACGCGTCATCAGAGGGCGCCTGAGAGCGGCGCCGGCCTCCACGCTCCGACCATGCAGGTAAGTGTTTGCTTTTTAAAAAAATGCCGGCATGGTGGGAGCGGGCAGGCCGCTTCCGCCGCCCGCTGACAGCGTAGCCGGTCTGCCCGCTCCCACCATGGTGGAATTTTTTTTTTTTTTATTGCAGGGAAAATTCGATCGGCACGAACCAAAAAAATTTCGAGTTCGTGCCGAATCGAATTTTCCCTGAAATTCGGAGCGAATTCCGGTTCGTCCGAACCCGTTCGCTCATCCCCAACTGTAACACATAAAGCAATTGAGAATCAGTTAGGAAAAGTGTAGATGAGAGGAAAGAGTGGACTTACATTCAGGTTGTGCTATGATGGAAATTCCGCCAGGACCCTCCTTCTCTGTGGCTGTTCCCTTAAGATAAAAACTGGCCCAATGGCTGCCCTTGTTTTCCAGAAACATGCTTTGAATGTCTGGTCCTGTTGTACCAATTGGCGGATACACTGGGGCCTTGTAGACCAATTCTTGACCTTCTAAGCAATCTATTGCCATCTTCTAAATTTGTTTAACCTGAAAAAAAAGAAATGGTTAAATGAATTATAATAGAAATAACAGAATGCAAACCTCCCAAGTTTCCCTCATTTAGATGTAGTGTCCTCCTGCCCCTCGTTGTTCTAATTTCTCCCTCTTTGAGGTGTAACATGCAGATCAGCATCAATAAGTTATTCATTTGCCTATTTTGCCTATTCAAAGAGTTTTTATACTGTTTTAACTGCTTTACCCCATCTCCTATCCATCCCTCAATGAGGGGGTGTGGCCTAATTTAATAAATGCCCCTCGTTCCCATCCTGAAAAGTTGGTAGGTATGCAGAATGTGAAACATTGCACCCTATCATTTTGTTAGGCCCTTATTTATGAAGGGATAGCGACAGGTAGCGACTGGTGAGCGGCCGGTAATGACGGGCCCCACCACAATCACACATTTATCAAGCCGATCCTGCTTAGCGACTGAGATAGCGCCATATAGCGACTCATTCATCATTATTCCAGCCTCAGCCCAAAGCGCCAGTGTCTGACCTTGAACAGCGACAGGTATGACCTCTCGCTACCTGGCGCTCTCCAATGCATTTCAATAGAACAATCTTTAAATATTAATAATTAATTGTTTTTTTTTTTTTAATGTGTAAAATTCTGTGACCACTTCTGCCCTTTTAGATAATTTTTTTAGGGGAAAAAAAAAATTGTGCAGAATTGATATTACAGGTCTGATATTAATGTATTCATATTACTAAATTATTTAAAAAACTTTTTTTTTTGGTTTCCAAAAATATGGTGGTTTGGGGGTTAAAAAACTACTTTTAACACATCGCCGCCAGCGCTCTGGGGTTTAAACATGCATTTCACAGCGCGAGAATTTTTTGAGCGTGATTTTTTGATGAATATGGTGGGAGCCGGTCGCTCTGACCAGTCACTATCATGCGCTCCCATACAGCGCGGAACCTGTCAAATAGCGAGTCGTCACCTTGTATTCAACATTACGCCACACCGACTGAGTCGCTGTCAACAACCGAACAACGGCCAAGCACAGCGACTACTAGCGGGCGCTGTGAAAATACCGCTACAGTCGCTCAACTGTCGCTACATGTCGCTATTAATAAATCAGCCTCTAAGTCAAATTAAGGGCTTGAATATGTTATTATTTGGAGCCCATGTTTGAGATAACATTTAAACATATTTGGCTGGTTTTCTTTCAAAACATTTTTCTGTTTCAATTTGTTTATTGTCATTTTATGCTATAACAGTTTGACAGTATGACATATTGTACTTTTACAAATAAAGAGATCATAGATTACAAGTCGTCATTCTTAATACACCTTCTCATACATGTATGTCATCTTCAACGAGCGTCTGTAGCGGCATTTTCAGAGCGCCCGCTAGTAGTCGCAGTGCTCGGCAGTGAGTCGCTACTTTATAGCGACTCAGTTGCTGTTCAGTAATGTTGAATACATTGTGAGGAGTCGCTATTTGACCAGTACAGCGCTGTATGGGAGCGCATGTTAGCGACTGCTCCTAGTGACCGACTCACACCATATTCAGCAAAAAAACAGCCTCACAAATCTCTGGCGCTGAAAAATACTTGCTTGAAGCCCAGAGCGCAGGAGGCGGTGTGTTTAAAGTCTGTTTTTCAGCATCTATCAACTAGTAACAAAGCGAAAACATATGGAATTACATTGTAGCAACATTGTAACATGAACACTTTAATGCCAGACCTGTAATGTCATTTCTGAGGAAATATTTAAAAAATGTAAAAAATGTGAAAAAACTGCATTTTCAATGCCAGAAAAGGTCACAGAATAATTTGTGATTTATGGGAAAATTAAAAAAAAAAAAAACAGTTTAAAGAGAAGAAAAGGTTCGTCCATTGAAATGTATTGGAGAGCGACAGGTAGCGAGAGGTCATACCTTGGCGCTGTGCAAGGCTGAACGCCGGCGCCGTTCGCAGAGGCTTTGAAAATGATGAATCAGACGCTACATGGCGCTATCCCAGTCGCTAAACAGATTCTGCTTGATAAATGTGGAATTGCGTGCCGTGTCCGGCGTTGACCAGTCGCTGTCTGTCGCTACCTCTCATTAACCAGGCGCTACCTGACGCTATCCCTTCTTAAATAACCCCCGAAGCTTCTAAGGCTTAGAGGCCGATTCATCAATAGCGCCAGGTAGCGACAGATGAGCGACTGTAGCGTGATTTTTTCAGCGCCAGCCAGTATTCGCTGTGCTTGGCCGGCATTAGCTTGATGACAGCGACTCAGTCGGTGTGCGGTAATGTTGAATACGGGCTGAGGGGTCGCTGTTTCACAGGTCCAGCGTTGTATGTGAGCGCCTGACAACGAATGGCCAGAGCGAACGGCTAGCTTCATATTCATCAAAAAATCACGCTCCGAATGTGCTGTCGCTGTCCATTCCTTGTTTAAACCCCAGAGCGCTGGCGGCGATGGGTGTTAACTAGTTTTTAACCCCTAAACAACCATATTTTTTGAATGTAACATTATACATGTTTTTAGAATCATTTTGTAATATGAATACATTAATCTCAGACCTGTTAGATCAATTCTGCACATATTTTTTTTTTTTTTTTTTGACTTAAAAATAAATCCTAACATTGCAGAAGTGTTCTCCGATTTTTTGACATTAAAAAAAAAAAAAAAAAATTATTACCAATTAATCATGAATTATTATAGATTGCTCCATTGAAATGCATTGGACATCGCCAGGGAGCGACAGCTCATACCTGGCGCTGTGAGGGAATTTGCAGCGGCGCTGTTCGGTCCAGGCGGCTTCATGATGAATGCCGCGCTAGCCGTCGCTCTCGCCGGCGCTAGCCTCATTTTGCTTGATAAATGCGTCATTGTGACCGCCGCCGGGCGTACTTGAGTCGGTAGTCGCCGTTAGCTGCCGCTACCTGGCGCTCGTCGGACACTACCTGGCGCTATCGCTTGATGAATAAGGGCCTTAGTTAAGCATAAGTATGGAAGAATTAAAATTAACGCCTATTAACAAATGTTTGTCCATTCTCAGTTCGACGGGCAGGTGGAGTGTCTTTCAAAACATTTTTAAACCAATGCTCTTTCGGGCTCCGCAGATTATAACAACTTGCTAGCACAGCAGAAGATTAAGGGAGGGGGGATAGCAATTTTTTACATTGGTTAAAAGCCAGATTCTGTCCGTTGTCACATGCCATATTTATTCTACCATTGGTGAAAATGTCTGAAATGTGATTTACCTGACGGGAAACCTGGGCAAACAGGTTATTGCAAAAGCAAGATGTTTCCATTTGTCAGACAAAGAGGATAAATGCTGTTTATGGTGTGTGGGTAAATATTGAGATCATACCTATGGCCTTATTTATCAAGGGATAGCGCCAGGTAGTGTCTCACTAGCGCCAGGTAGCGCCAGCTATCGGCGGCTACCGACTCCAGAACGCCAGGCGGCGGACACAATCACGCATTTATCACGCTAAATGAGGCTAGCGCCGGCGAGAGCGTCACCTAGCGCGGGATTCATCATGTAGCGGACTGCAACGAACAGCGCCGCTGCTAATCCCATCACAGCGCCAGGTATGACCTCTCGCTACCTGGCGCTCTCCAATGCATTTCAATGGAGCAATCTTTAATTATTCATATTTAATTGATATTAATGTTTTTTTTTTTGTTTTTTTTAAATGTCAAAAATTCTGTGACCACTACGGCAATGTTAGATTTTTTTTTTAAGGTAAAAAAAAAAAAAATAAAAAATTGTGCAGAATTGATATTACAGGTCTGATATTAATGTATTCATATTACAAAATGTTTAGAAAAACTTGTTTAATTTTTAAATGAAAAAATATGGTTGTTTGGGGGTTAAAAACTACTTTTAAGCCATCGCCGCCAGCGCTCTGGGGTTTAAACAAGCTTTTCACAGCGCGAGAATTTGAGCGTGATTTGTTAATGAATATGCTGGGAGCCGGTCGCTCTGACCAGTCGCTATCATGCGCTCCCATACAGCGCGGACCCAGTCAAACAGCGACTCCTAACCCCGTATTCAACATTTCCGCACACCGCCTGAGTCGCTGTCAACAGCCGAACAACGGCCAAGCACAGCGAATACTAGCGGGCGCTGTGAAAATCACGCTACCTGACGCTATTAATAAATCGGCCTCCCCGATTGTGGCGGGACCTCACAACATGTGACTGTGTCATGTATTCTAGTGAGTTGGTTATTTAAAGTGGTCCTTCACCCTGAATAAGAGTCTATCTTATATGTTTCCCCCATCCTGTACATACAGATTGCTCAAATTAATCCGGACCTTCACCCTGAATAAGAGTCTATCTTATATGTTTCCCCCATCCTGTACATACAGATTGCTCACATTAATCCGGACCTTCACCCTGAATAAGAGCCTATCTTATATGTTTCCCACACCCTGTACATACAGATTGCTCACATTAATCCGGACCTTCACCCTGAATAAGAGTCTATCTTATATGTTTCCCACACCCTGTACATACAGATTGCTCACATTAATCCGGACCTTCACCCTGAATAAGAGTCTATCTTATATGTTTCCCACACCCTGTACATACAGATTGCTCACATAAAATCACCCTTCCTGCATCTACTGCATGTTATGAGCCTTTAAACATCCAAGATGGCGGCTTATGAAACATCAGGCAGACTGCAAACAGGAAGTGCCTTCTGACTGTGCTGCTCTGCATTCTGGGACTGCTGACCTTTCCTGACCCCAGTTCTGCTCTGTCTGAGCAAAGCACAGCTATAACCCGCCCCCTGTACTTTATCCCGCTCTCCTCTCCTCAGTAAGTGTGATGCGGCACCCATATTTGATGGATATGCACCCTCACGATTGGCTTAAAGAGTGATCGGATGAACCCTAAAGAGGACTTAAAACTAACCTAGCTCTGTGCTTTTTTCTGCAAATGTTAAAGTGGACCAACACCCTCCCGTGATCTTATAGATTCCCGGACCGATCAGCCCCCTGACTGTGTGAAACCCCCCAGAAACCCCTAAATCCTTACCTGCTCCTCGATCCAGCGGCACCCGCCGCCGCCTCCCACGCGTCCCTCTAGCAGGACGCGCACCCGCGCCGGCCGTTTGTGAATGGCCGGTGTGGGCGCGCGCCCTGTAAGAGTGACGCACGGGAGGAAGCGGCGGGCTCGCTCGCTTGTCCGTCGCTGCCTCCCGCTTGTCCGTCAGCGGGGATTGGCAGCAGCAGTCACGTGGGAGCGAGCAGAGGTGAGTTTTAGGGGCTTTCTGGGGGGTTTCACACAGCGGGGCACCCCCGATCGGGGTGCCCCGCTGAAGTGGACCAAAACCCAGGATAGTCAAAATCCTGGGTGTTGGTCCACTTTAACAGGGATCGGTGGGAGGACTCGGCCGCCAGCTTGATTTCCCTCCATGGTCAATAGACCCAGCTTCAGGAGCCTGATGCCCGCGGCAGATGATGACAGATGATGGAGGTCCTTCTTATTCCCTCACTATCTAGAGGCCCAATGGGACTTTTGCTACGGCCCCCGGCCACAGGCACTTTGCTGCCCACTGCACAGAGTGAGAGGCCATTTCAGGCATTTTCCTGGGGTTTCTAGCCACCATGCACCCCCTTATCAAAATACCAGGAGGATGAGGGGGGCACTGCAGCCCTCAGGTTGTAGGTTTTCCTTAAAGTGGACCAACACCCAGGGGTGATCGGCCGAGATCGGGATGTCCCACAGGGTGAAACCCCCCCAAAAGCCCCAAAAAACCTTACCTTATCGGCGACGGATCAGCCGCCGCCTGCCTCCCGTGCGCCCCTCTAGCAGTGCGCGCGTCCGCGCCGGCCGTTTGTGAATGGCGCCCTGTAAGAGGGACGCGCGGGAGGCGGCGGCTTATCCGTCGCTTGTCCGTCGGCGAAACGGTACGTTTTTTGGGGCTTTTGGGGGGGTTTCACACAGCGGTGTGAAAATCCTGGGTGTTGGTCCACTTTAAAATGCACATATACTCTATATAATAGACTCCAAGATATTTTACACT
Organism: Gastrophryne carolinensis; assembly: GCA_027917425.1. Classification (NCBI taxonomy): domain Eukaryota; kingdom Metazoa; phylum Chordata; class Amphibia; order Anura; family Microhylidae; genus Gastrophryne; species Gastrophryne carolinensis. The sequence continues at coordinate 14,355,672 of CM051243.1, forward strand.
GAATGGAGAGAAGACAATAGGGTCGGAGCATGTTGAGAAAAAAAACGGGTGTAAACTGATTTTGAATCAGCCACAAGGTAGACAATGAAAGTGAATGGCTTTTTTCTCGCCAGGCTCTGAATCGACTCCAACAATTTACATTCTGCACACTGGCAATTCTTCTGCCCCCAGCAAGGATGGTAAAAGAGTTACCCCAAGGGGAAGAATTCTCCTGCTGTGCGGCCCATAAACACGATGCAAGCCCTGTGTGTAAATACAGATACTTACTCAGACAGCTGACTGCGACCTCCATGTGCTTGAGTGAAACCGAGGAGACGCAATAGTGCGCACACAGCACTTTCAGTTTCTGAATAAAGGTCAGCCAAGCCTGCCAGTAAGAGAACCTCCCTTTTCCATGCTCGCCCCCCCTCTCTCCTGCCTTTCTGTTTCCCGTCACAGGCTTTTCCCGCTCTTCTAGCTTCCATTGTTTTATTTTATTCCTTCACCTTCACTTTGTTTGCTGCTCTATTCTATATTGTTTCTCTGCTTTGTTGTGTTTATTCTCTTGTTAAGAGAGAGTAAATTTACCCTCAACTTGGTTTTGGTGATTCATCTATTAAATGCCACTACAGTAAGTAGATTTGACTCATCACAGCAATTTTCTTTAACCAGGACCCAGCAGGTTCCTTTTTTTCTATTACAAACAGGGAAGAGCTCTTTAACATCAGTTACAGTTCTAGATACTTATTGACACCGTTAAAGGACAAGTATGCTTTCAGAACATCTGGAGGTAAAGGTCATTTATAAACGGCACTAAAGATTCAGTAATATATTCAAGGTTGCGCTATTAGTTAAAGTGGATCAACACTCACCCCTGATCGGCCCGGAAATCTTATAGATTCAGCTCCCTCCCCGCGGGGCATCCGAAATCGGGATGCCCCGCTGTGTGAAACCCCCCAGAAAGCCCCTAAAAACGTACCTTATCGGCGACGGACAAGCGACAGATAAGCCGCCTCCGCCTCCTGCGCGTCCCTCTAGCAGGGCGCGCACCCGCGCCGGCTGTTTGTGAATGCCTCCTTGTTGTATACAATTTTACACGGGGAGGCTGATTCATTAATAGCGGCTGGTAGCGACAGATGAGCGTCTGTAGCAGGCACTTTCAGAGTGCCCGCTAGTAGTCGTTTTGCTCAGCCGTGGGTCGCTACTTCATAGCGACTCAGTCGCTGGTCAGTAATGTTGAATACATTGTGAGGAGTCGCTATTTGACCAGTTCAGCGCTGTATGGGAGGGCATGTTAGCAACTGGTCATAGCGACCGACTCACAACATATTCAGCAAAAAAACAGCCTCACAAATCTCTGGCGCTGAACAATAGTTGTTTGAAGCCCAGAGCGCAGGAGGCGGTGTGTTTAAAGTCTATTTTATCCACTAGTAACAAAGCGAAAACATATGGAATTACATTGTAGCAACATTGTAACATGAACACTTTAATGGCAGACCTGTAATGTCATTTCTGAGGAAATATATAAAAAATAAAAAATATGTGAAAAAACTGCTTTTTCAATGTCAGAAGAGGTCACGGGATTATTTGTGATTTTTTTGTAAAAAAAAAAAAAACAAAAACCTTGTTTAAAGAGAAGAAAAGGATCGTCCATCGAAATGTATGGGAGAGCGACAGGTAGTGAGAGGTCATACCTGGCGCTGTGCAAGGCTGAACGCTGGCGCTGTACGCTGAGGCTGTGAAAATGATGAATCAGACGCTACATGGCGCTATCCCAGTCGCTAAACAGATTCTGCTTGATAAATGTGCAATTGCGTGCCGTGTCCGGCGTTGACCAGTCGCTATCTGTCGCTACCTCTCATTAACCAGCCGCTACCTGACGCTATCCCTTCTTAAATAACGGCCTTAGACGACATTATGTCTGAGCGCACTGATTGGATGAGCGGCCGTGCGTGCACCATAGCACCGGGAACAGGTGAGTTGGCATCGGCGATCTGGTGAGTTTCACACAGCCCCCAATTGGTGTGCCCTGGGGGGAAAAGGACCAAAACCCAGAATAGTCCATATTCTAGGTTTTGTTCTACTATAATGACGGACAAAATGTTGTTCTGCTTGAAGGACAGACTCCAGTTAAAATTGACAGAAGTTTCCGTCACTGATTTTTCTTTCTTGTATTGCAGGCTTTAGCCTTGCATTTGATTACATTGGTTGCTCCCATCTGATAGAAAGCAGTTACCTGAGTGGGGGTGGTCCTGCCTAATTAGCAGCCTATTTATTTCAGCTGAGCCCAGCCTTCTGACTGTTTGCCAGACAGAGACTGCCACTTGGAAGGGAAGTATTGCTTTATATAAATAAGATTGTTTAAAGCGAGTTCAGGAGCTTTTGCGAGTTCCAGTTGTATTATAAGTGAGGGGACTTTTTATTAAGGGACTTTATATTAGGACTTCAAGTGTTCCTATTGCCTATGTGCTAAAATAAGAAGGTAAAAGCCAAAGTTGCTGCATCTGTGAGTACTAAAATTGTTTTTACTGCTGTATTGTAACTAGGATAATGGCTAGCAATATTGGAGGTCTACTTCAGTGCACAGTTTGTCATATGTATACACTTCAGGAGCAGCAGTTCCCGGGTGAATACCTCTGTGGTAAATGTGAGCAAATTGCAAACCTGGAAGCTCGGGTTAGAGATCTGGAGTAGCAAAATGCAAGACTGAGGAGGATTGACAATATGGAAAAGAGTTTTCTGCTCACAGAGCAGGTAGTAAATGGGGTAGATACAGAGGGTGGAGAAATGGGTCAGGAGGAGCAGATAAGTAGCTGGGTAAATGTAGATAGAGGGAGTAGAAAGAGTGCACAGAAAAGGAAGGCCATTCCTGTGTCTGCGCACCCTAGCAAAATTGCCAAGTTGGGTAATGATGCAAGAGTGTCAGTCTCAGAAATGGCAGCCCTAGCAGATACTGTTCTCCCTAACAGCCGGGAGAACAGCCCAGCTAGTGAGTGGGTGGTTGGGACTGCAGGTAGGACTAGACAGTTAGTGGTCATAGGGGATTCTATTATCAGGCGGACTGATAGAATAATTTGTCACCAAGACCGCCTCAACCGAATGGTTTGCTGTCTCCCTGGTGCCAGGGTTCGGCATGTGGTGGAAAGGGTGGACAAATTACTGGGAGGGGCTGGGGATGACCCAGCGGTCGTGGTCCATGTGGGGACCAATGACAGAATTAATGGGAAATGGAGGATCCTTAAGAATACATTTAAGGAATTAGGCACCAAGTTGAAGGGAAGGACCTCCAAGGTTGTATTCTCTGGAATACTGCCAGTGCCATGCGCTACACATGAAAGACAGCGGGAGCTTAGAGAGTTAAACTCATGGCTCAAGTCCTGGTGCAGGGCAGAGGGATTTGGGTTCCTAGAGCACTGGGCTGACTTTTCATTGGGGTACAAACTGTATTCTAAAGATGATTTGCACCTGAATGGAAGGGGGGCTGCTGTGCTGGGTAAGAGGATACTAGAGGGGGTGGAGAGTTATTTAAACTAGTGATGAGGGGGGAGGGCAAGAGTGAAAATAAAAGTGAAGACAGGTTACTTAGGGGACAGCATATGATGGTGAGTGGAGAATTAGAAGGGGGGAGGACTGCTATGATGGATAAGGAGATCCATGAGTTGCAAACCAGCAGTAACAAATTAGACGGATGCATTACTGCAGGAACTAATACTATACCCCAATGTGTCAAACTAGATAGGAACATAAAGTGTATGTTCACAAATGCCAGAAGTCTGGCAAGTAAAGTGGGGGAGCTTGAGGCTCTGGTGCTGGCAGAGAATATTGATGTTGTTGGTGTGGCTGAGACATGGCTGGATTCCACACATGACTGGACTGTCAATCTACAAGGTTTTGCTCTTTTTCGGAAAGACAGAGCAAAAAGGAAAGGGGGTGGCGTGTGTCTTTATGTAAAGCAAGAACTCAAAGCATATATTAATGAGGGGATACTAGCAGAAGATTGTGAGGATGTAGAATCCTTGTGGGTAGAAGTAGGGGGCGATATAAACAATGCTAAAATACAGTTTGGTGTAATCTATAGGCCCCCAAATATAACTGAGGAAATAGAGGGTCAACTGCATAAACAGATAGAGCGGGCATCACAGGCTGGTACAGTGGTGGTGATGAGGGACTTCAACTATCCAGGAATCGACTGGAGACATGGTTCTGCTTCCACTACAAGGGGGAGAGCATTCCTCAGCTTGCTACAAGATAATTATATGAATCAGTTCGTGGAGGCACCAACTAGGGGTGATGCTATTCTAGATCTTGTAATATCAAATAATGATGACCTGATGGGGGCAGTAACAGTCCGTGAAAATCTTGGTAACAGTGACCACAATATAATTGTATTTAACATAAACTGTAAGAAAGATTTTCTTCCTGGGAAGGCAAAAACATTAAATTTTAGAAAGGCCAACTTCCCCAGGCTCAGAGCTGCACTCAAGGACATAGACTGGGAGCATCTGTTCAGGAATAAGGATACAGATGCCAAATGGGAGTGCTTTAAATCAATTGTGAGTAGCAACGTTGCAAAATGTATTCCTACGGGTAACAAATATAAGCGGCTAAAGTTAAACCCCTCATGGCTGACACCTGCGGTTAAAAGGGCAATAAAGAACAAAAAAAGGGCATTTAAACATTACAAGGCTGAACTCTCAGCTGTAACACTTGAACAGTATAAACTAGTAAATAAAGAAAGACTCAATAATTTAAATGTGAATAAGACTGGAGGGCCAGATGGACTTCACCCAAGAGTTCTCAAAGAACTCAGTTCCGTTATCTCGTCACCTCTGTTGTTGATCTTTAAAGACTCACTAGCAACTGCTATAGTGCCAAGGGACTGGCGCAGGGCAAATGTGGTGCCCATTTTTAAAAAGGGCTCTAGGTCTTCTCCGGGCAATTACAGACCTGTTAGCTTAACATCCATTGTGGGGAAATTGCTTGAGGGACTATTAAGGGACAACATACACGAATATGTAACTATCCATAATATTATAAGTGACAACCAACACGGTTTTACTAAGGACAGAAGCTGCCAAACTAACCTGATTGGCTTCTATGAGGAGGTGAGTAGAAGCCTGGACAGAAGGGCGGCTGTGGATATAGTTTTTCTGGATTTTGCAAAAGCATTTGACACTGTCCCCCATAGACGCTTATTGGGGAAATTGAGATCTTCAGGATTAGAAAACGCAGTTTGTAACTGGATTGAAAACTGGCTGAAGGATCGTGTGCAGAGAGTTGTGGGTAATGATCCCTACTCTGAATGGTTACCAGTTGTAAGCGGTGTACCCCAGGGTTCAGTGCTGGGCCTACTATTATTCAACTTGTTTATAAACGACATAGAAGATGGAATTAAAAGCACTGTCTCTATTTTTGCAGATGACACAAAGATATGTAGCACAGTGCAGTCTATTGAAGATGTTCACAAGCTTCAAGCTGACTTGGACACATTGAGTGTCTGGGCATCCACTTGGCAAATGAAGTTCAATGTGGAAAAATGTAAAGTCATGCACTTGGGGTCTAATAACCCGAAGGCAACATATGTCCTCGGGGGAGTAAAACTGGGAGAGTCACTTGTTGAGAAGGATCTGGGGGTACTAGTAGATCACAGACTAAATAACAGCATGCAATGCCAAGCAGCTGCTTCCAAGGCCACCAAGATACTATCGTGCCTGGAATCACGGGATAGAGATGTAATTTTGCCTCTTTACAAGGCACTGGTGCGCCCTCACCTGGAATATGCCGTCCAGTTCTGGGCACCCGTTCATAGAAAGGACACCCTGACTCTGGAAAAGGTGCAGAGGAGAGCCACCAAACTAATAAAGGGAATGAAAGATCTTAGTTATGAGGAAAGATTACGAGAATTAAATCTTTTTAGTCTTGAGAGGAGGCGATTGCGGGGGGACATGATTAACTTGTATAAATATATAAATGGACCATACAAAAAATATGGGGGAACACTATTTCACGTAAAATCCTCTCTAAGGACAAGGGGGCACTGCCTTCGATTGGAAAAAAAGAAATTTAGTCTCCGGAGGCGACAATCGTTTTTTACCATAAGAACTATAAATCTATGGAATAGCCTCCCACAGAAGCTTGTTACAGCATCAACCGCTGACAGCTTCAAAAAAGGATTAGATGCTTATTTTGAAGAAAATAACATTAACAGTTACTACTAGTGGTTATCAATAAAAAAAAAAATAAAGACAAAAAATTAAATAAATGGCTTCCCCTATGAAATAAAAAATAACTTCCCCTACCCCAACACCCTTGGTTGAACTTGATGGACATATGTCTTTTTTCAACCGTATTAACTATGTAACTATGTAACTATGTAACTATGTAACTATGATTTGCATGCCCCACTGAGAACAGGCACGCCATATTAAAGTGGAAGTCCGATTTACCGTATATACTCGAGTATAGGCCGACCCGAATATAAGCCGAGGCACCTAATTTTACCACAAAAAAATGGAACAAGTTATTGACTCGAAAATAAGCCGAGGCGGCTTTTTTCAATTGGAATTGGAGTTGACACACAGAAAGGGACACACACACAGAAAGGGACACACACACACAGAAAGGGACACACACACACAGAAAGGGACACACACACACAGAAAGGGACACACACACACAGAAAGGGACACACACACACAGAAAGAGACACACACACAGAAAGAGACACACACACAGAAAGAGAGACACACACACAGAAAGAGAGACACACACACAGAAAGAGAGACACACACACAGAAAGAGAGACACACACACAGAAAGAGACACACACACACAGAAAGAGACACACACACACAGAAAGAGAGACACACACACAGAAAGAGAGACACACACACAGAAAGAGAGACACACACACAGAAAGAGAGACACACACACAGAAAGAGACACACACACAGACACACACACACACACTGTGGGTACCTGCTGCTGCTGCTGCTGCCGCCGCCGTTCTCATACACACACCAGCACTTCCTGGCTGTTGCGCGCTGGTCGTCGGTGGGTGTGCCCAATATGGCCGGCGTCCAATGAAAACATTGGACGCCGCCCATTGACGACCAGCGTGCAGCAGCCTGGAAGTGCCGGTCAGTGTGTGAATGTGTGTGCGTGTTTGTGTGTATGAGAGCGGCGGCGGCAGCAGCGGTTACAGCAGGGACCCGCAGTGGCCGCCCCTCACCCTCCAGCATCTGTTGGGTTCAGGGTTGCGCCCTTCCCTGGCAGTCCGCCCCTGGACTCGAGTATAAGCCGAGGCGGCTTTTTTCAGCCCAAAAAGTGGGCTGAAAAACTCGGCTTATACTCGAGTATATACGGTAAATTAAAAAACTAAAAAACACCTTACATTTTTTCCACTATACAGCAGACTTTCCTGGCGATTTTAGGCCTGCTCATAACCATGTTGGTGAGGCTGCTCAAGGCCGCATCCCCTGCTCTAATCGTGTACGCACCTGACCATTCAATTGAAAAAAAAGGGAGCAGCGCGCTGCCTACCTGCACTGCCCAATCAAGACTGGGCCACTATAAACCGGACCTTCACCATGATTTACTGAAAAGCCCAAACCCATATAAAATGAATCCCCAGCAAGTTTTTAGTCACTTACTTATTATTCTTTCCCCCACTGGGCTGCAACTCTGTTCAGGACTCTAGGATACGGGCGCCGCCATCTTGACTCAGAAGCATCACATACTGAGGAGAGGAGAGTGGGATAAAGTACAGGGGGGGCGGGTTATAGCTGTGCTGTGCTCAGACAGAGCAGAGCTGGGGTCAGGAAAAGGTCAGCAATCACAGAATGCAGAGCAGCACAGCCAGAAGACACTTCATGTTTGCAGGCTGCCTGATGTTCCATGAGCCGCCATCTTGGATGTTTAAAGGCTTATAACATGCAGTAGATGCAGGTAGGATGGTTTTTAATGTGAGCAATCTGTATGTACAGGGTGTGGGAAACATATAAGATAGGCTCTTATTCAGGGTGAGGGTCCGGATTAATGTGAGCAATCTGTATGTACAGGGTGGGGGAAACATATAAGATAGAATCTTATTCAGGGTGAAGGTCCGGATTAATGTGAGCAATCTGTATGTACAGGGTGTGGGAAACATATAAGATAGACTCTTATTCAGGGTGAAGGTCCGGATTAATGTGAGCAATCTGTATGTACAGCGTGGGGGAAACATATAAGATTGACTCTTATTCAGGGTGAAAGTCCGGATTAATGTGAGCAATCTGTATGTACAGGGTGTGGGAAACATATAAGATAGACTCTTATTCAGGGTGAAGGTCCGGATTAATGTGAGCAATCTGTATGTACAGCGTGGGGGAAACATATAAGATTGACTCTTATTCAGGGTGAAAGTCCGGATTAATGTGATTCATCATGCCTCTCCATATCTAGATGTAAGCTGTGCACACAGAGATTCTTTTTCAATATTGTTCTTCCTAAGTGGCCCCTATGTAACAGCATATAACATAACCCCTGTCACCTCTTACTTTATAATCTGGTGGCCATGTTTGCTGTGTATCACTGGTGAACGTGTTTCTGTGTTTGGGGCCGGGGATGAGATGCGCACATTTTCCATTAAACACATAGGCATCCCTCAGCAGCCTGTACTTTCTGAAATGTGATATTACAGGATTCCATATGTGAGCTGCATCTTCCTCCCCCTCTTTCTCTCACACACTAACTCTGCGTTTGCAGTTCTCGAGAAATGTTTTCTTGCTGTTCTGGAAACTGTATCGCTCTCACAAACAGGAAGTAGGAGGCAGTCATACTACACGCTGGCTTTGTCTGAGGAGCATAAGGTCATGATAAAGCGCATGCAGCTGCCACCCGTGAAAAAAACAGTTTAGGCCTCCATAAATGCGGCAAGTTCTGAGCTTTGGAAAAGGTTAAGTCTTGATAGTGAATCATAGCATTGTTTCTCATTAGGGATGAGTGAAACGGTTCTAACGAACCGGAATTCGCTCCGAATTTCAGGGAAAATTCGATTCGGCACGAACCCGAATTTTTTGTGGTTCGTGCTGACCGAATTTTCCCTGAAATAAAAAAAAAAAATGCCGGCATGGTGGGAGCGGGGAGGCCGGCTGCGCTGTCAGCCGCGGGCGGCGAAAGCCGGCTTCTGCCGCCCGCTGACAGCGCAGCCGGCCTCCCCGCTCCCACCAGAGATGAGCGATTCGCTTAAGTTCGATTCGGGCGAACCCGAATTTCTTTGAGAAATTCGGCGAATCGCCCAAATCGAACTTTTGAGAAGTTCGCTCATCTCTATTTATCATTATGGAGGCTCCGGAAGAATGCTGCGAGAGTGTAGTCAAGAGAAAAGCTGGAGGGTTGTGAAATGAAGATCAAAAGAGTAATGAAGAGAGGAGTAGAACGATTGTGAAGAGAAGAGCGAGATGTTTTAAAGAGAGGGGCACTAGGGTTGTAAAAAGAAGTGCAAAAAGGTTATAAAGAGCAGAGCGAGAGTCTATGAAAAGAAGAGCAGGAGGGATTAGAAGAGAAGAAAGAGAGGTTATGAATAAAAGAGCAGGAGGGATGTGAAGAGAGGAGAGAGGTTATGAAAAGAAGAGCAGGAGGGATTAGAAGAGAAGAGCAAGAGGCTATGAAAAAAGAGCAGTAGGGATTAGAAGAGAAGAGTGAGAGGTTATGAAATATAGAGCCGGAGGGACGTGAAGGGAAGAGCGAGATTATGAAACAAAGAGTTAGAGGGATGGGAAGAGAAGAGCGAGGTTATGAAAAAGCAGATCTAGATGGATGTGAAAGGAGAGTGAGAGGTTATAAAAAGAAGAGCAGAATGGAAGAGAAGAGAGGAATGAGAGGTTAGGAAAAGACAAGCTGGAGGGATGAGAAGGGAAGAGTAAGATTATGAAAAGAAGAGCTAGAGGGATGTAAAGAGGAAAGTGAGAGGCTTTGTAAAAAAGAGCTGGAGGGATGTGAAGAGAAGAGCGAGGTTATAAAAGAAGGAGCAGAAGGGATATGAAGAGAGAAGTTAAGAAAAGAAGAGCAGGAGGTGAAGATGTGAAGAGCAAGATTATGAAAAGAAGGAAAGAAAGATTATGAAGGGAGAAGCAAGAAGGTTATGAAGATAATGGCAAGATCATTATAAAGAGAAAAACAAGAGGACTGTGAAAAGAAGAGTGAGAGAATTATGGGGAAAAGAGCACGAGGTTTGGAAACAGACGAGCAAGACACTTGTTAAAAGAAGAGCAAAAGTCATGAAAAGAGAGAAGAGCACGAGGGCTGTGAAAAGAAGGGTAAGAGAATGGTGATGAGAAGAATGCAATGTTATAAAGAGTAGTGTGAGAGGTTATGAAAATAAGAGCATTAGGGGGGGAAGAAGAGCACAAGAAGTTTTAAAGAGAAGAACATTAGGATTGTGAAGAGAGGAGTGGGAGGTTATGAAAAGAGGAGCAGGAGGGATGTGAACAGTCAAGTGAGATTGTGAAGAGTAGAAGAGTTATGAAGGGAAAAGCGAGAGGTTAGGAAGAGAAGAGCAATAGGACTGTGAGAAAAAGAGTGAGAAAGTTGTAGGGTTGTAAAAAGAAGTGCAAAAGGTTATAAAGAGAAGAGCGAGGGTTTATGAAAAGAAGAGCAGGATGGATGAGAGGAGCAGAGTGAGAGATTATGAAAAAAAGAGCAGGAGGGATGTGAAGAGAAGAGCGAGATTGTGAAGGGAAGAAGAGTTATGAAGGGAGAAGAGAAAGGTTAAGAAGAGAAGAGCAATAGGACTGTGACAAAAAAGAGTGAGAAAGTTAGGAAGAAAAGAGCGTGAGCCTTGGAAAGAGATGAGCAAGAGAGTTGTTAAAAGAAGAGCAAAAGGGCTGAAAAGCGAGCAGAGCAGGAGGGGTGTAAAATGAAGGGTAAGAGGATTGTGAAGAGAAGAACGAAAGGTTATAAAGAGAAGAGCAGGAGGGTTTTGAAACAAACAGCAATGAAGAGAAAAGCAAGAGGGGTTATGAAGAGAAGAGTAGAAGGGTGGAAAATAGAAGAGTGAGATGGGTGAGAAAAGAAGAGTCAGGAGGTTGTGAAGAGAAGAGAGTGTGTTTTTTTTGTGGTGTTTTTTTCTACCCAAAATTAACCTTTTATTTGTTATGTTAAAAGTAAAAGAGCAAAGGCTGAGCAACCAATATTTTTGTGAATGTTTTATTTTGAATAGAACAGGTAATGACTAGAACCAAATAGTTTCTGTTTTTGGCCCTATTGTAGCGTTACTGGAAGTTCACTCTAACAGGTTTCAGGGTTGCTGATAAAGGATCCCTAAATTTCATGTAGGTCACTATTATAACCTATAGAACTTTGTGGCCGATTCACTAATAGCGCCAGGTAGCGACAGATGAGCGACAGTAGCGTTATTTTCACAGCGCCCGCTAGTATTCGCTGTGCTTGGCCGTTGTTCGGCTGTTGACAGCGACTCAGTCGGTGTGCGGTAATGTTGAATACGGGGTTAGGAGTCGCTGTTTGACAGGTTCTGCGCTGTATGGGAGCGCATGACAGCGAACGGCCATAGCGAACGGCTCCCAGCATATTCATTAACAAATCACGCTCCAAAAATTCTCGCGCTGTGAAATGCTTGTTTAAACCCCAGAGCGCTGGCGGCGATGGGTTAAAAGTAGTTTTTTAACCCCCAAACAACCATATTTTTAGAAAGAAAAAAAAAACATGTTTTTCAAAACATTTTGTAATATGAATACATTAATATCAGACCTGTAATATCAATTCTGCACAATTTTTTTTTTTTTTTTACCTTAAAAAAAATATCTAACATTGCAGAAGTGGTCACAGAATTTTTGACATTTAAAAAAAAAAAAAAAAAAAAAAATTAATAACAATTATGAATATTTAAAGATTGTTCCATTGAAATGCATTGGAGAGCGCCAGGTAGCGAGAGGTCATACCTGTCGCTGTTCAAGGTCGGACGCTGGCGCTGTGGGGTGAGGCTGGAATAATGATGAATGATTCGCTATCTGGCGCTCTGTCAGTCGCTAAGCAGGATCGGCTTGATAAATGTGTGATTGCGGAGGGGAGCCGGCGTACTCGTAGCGGTGAGCGTCATTACCGTTCGCTCACCATTCGCTACCTGGCGCTATCCCTTGTTAAATAAGGGCCTTTGTATCTCTGGCGACCACTAGTGACTCTAGTCCAGATCAGCTCCAGCTGGGTCACCAACAGCAAAAAAAGGTTAAGGTTACATTATTCCTACATCAATAGAAATGAAAACATTTTCGCTGGAGTTCCCTTTAAAGTGGACCATCACCCTCGGGTGATCGGCCCGGGAATCTATAAGATTCCCGGGCCGATCACCTCCCTCCCTGCGGGACATCCGAGATCGGGATGTCCCGCGGGGTGAAACCCCCCCAAAACCCCCAAACCCCCTTACCTTAGCTTCCTCCCTTACCTCCCTCGCGCCCCTCTAGGCGTGCGCGCCCCCGCGCCGGCCGTCTGTGAATGGGAGGCGGCGGCGGAGGAGCCACGGACAAGCGGCTGTCAAACCGCTTGTCCGTCTGCGCTGGGAGCGGGGAGAGGTGAGTTTTTAGGGTGATCGGGGGGGTTTCACACAGCGGGGCACCCCGATCGGGGGTGCCCCACCGAAGTGGACCAAGACCCAGGATAGTCAAAATCCTGGGTGTTGGTCCACTTTAAAGATGCTCAGTCCCCTGTTTATTGAATCATAAAATCTGCAGCGAAAGATGTCCCTGTTTAGTCTTGGAACAAAAAACATGTAGGGAGGCAACTCTCAACTCATAAATTGATCAAAAAATACATTTTTATTAATGACATATTTATAATCACTACATACAATACACTCAACATATTAAAATCCTTTAAAAAACACAAAAATCGGACAACAAAAAACATCACCAGAAATAAAGCCAAGGGCAGCCTGATGAAGTGGGTGATGTGCCCACGGAACGCGTGGCTCCTGGTGCGGTAGGCGGTGGGGAGACTTCACACATGTCATTTTCATGATACCTTGGCTTTATTTCTGGTGATGTTTTTTGTGATAGATTTGTGATATTATTTTTTGATTGGTATTGTGATATATATCAGTGGTTCCCCTTCGGGATGCCAAATAATATATACAGGTTGTTATATTTTCATTGGTGAATAGAGTAGATTGATATGTTTATGAGTTGTTATGGTTGGGAATATTAATTCTTAATTGATTGTTTGACTAGTAGTACTTGCACTTTATAAATATATAGATTTTATAGTGATCCGGATCATAGGCGGGATTTGCACATGCTCAGTTGCACTGTTGGAACACTTTGTTGAATGATTTTAGCACATATATATCTAGGCATTTGATATCAATTAGTGTGGTGAGACTCTCCCAATCGCCTACACACCTTCATGTGGGTTTGTCCTGTGTGTTATTGTCTGATTTATGTGTTTTTTAAGGGATTTTAATATGTTGAGTGTATTGTATGTAGTGATTATAAATAGGTCATTAATAAAAATGTATTTTTTGATCAATTTATGAGTTGAGAGTTGCCTCCCTACGTGGCTTTTTTTGTTCCTGGTCTGAGCTCTTTTGCAGCTTTGGGAGCGGCACCTCTACAGATTAAGAGGCCGATTCATCAATAGCGCCAGGTAGCGACAGATGAGCGACTGTAGCGTGATTTTTTCAGCGCCAGCCAGTATTCGCTGTGCTTGGCCGGCATTAGCTTGATGACAGCGACTCAGTCGGTGTGCGGTAATGTTGAATACGGGCTGGGGGGGTCGCTGTTTCACAGGTCCAGCGTTGTATGTGAGCGCCTGACAACGAATGGCCAGAGCGAACGGCTAGCTTCATATTCATCAAAAAATCACGCTCCGAATGTGCTGTCGCTGTCCATTCCTTGTTTAAACCCCAGAGCGCTGGTGGCGATCTGTATTAACTAGTTTTTAACCCCTAAACAACCATATTTTTTGAATGTAACATTATAAATGTTTTTAGAATCATTTTGTTATATGAATACATTAATCTCAGACCTGTTAGATCAATTCTGCACATTTTTTTTTTTTTTTTTTTTTGACTTAAAAATAAATCCTAACATTGCAGAAGTGTTCTCCGATTTTTTGACATTAAAAAAATTAAAAAAAAAATTATTACCAATTAATCATGAATTATTATAGATTGCTCCATTGAAATGCATTGGACATCGCCAGGGAGCGACAGCTCATACCTGGCGCTGTGAGGGAATTTGCAGCGGCGCTGTTCGGTCCAGGCGGCTTCATGATGAATGCCGCGCTAGCCGTCGCTCTCGCCGGCGCTAGCCTCATTTTGCTTGATAAATGCGTCATTGTGACCGCCGCCGGGCGTACTTGAGTCGGTAGTCGCCGTTAGCTGCCGCTACCTGGCGCTCGTCAGACACTACCTGGCGCTATCGCTTGATGAATAAGGGCCTAAATAGGGTCTAGTGCAAGTCCCCATTTTTTCCTTCCTGTTGTTTAGTCTTTGCTCCTGCTTTAAGAAGACACATGGTTTTAATGTGTTAGCATGCCTGCACATCCAGACTGTGGCTTTCTCTTCCCACGCTCTGTTCTGTCCCAGATCTGTCCTCTGCTGTACAGTACTGTATCTGCTTTGGGGGGGGGGGGGGGGGTAATGAACATCACCTGCTCCCTCCTCTGCTTGCAGACACCTCCTCCCTCTACAGTGTATTGGCAGCCAGGCTGAGTTTTTTCAGGATTAATCACTGAGGCCAGCAGGATATCCTAAGAGTGACTCATCCAGCCCCCAGCCTGCAATCCGACACTTATATCACCGTGTTCAGCCTGGATACATTGACTTTAAAGTGGACCAACACCCAGGATTTTCACTATCCTGGGTTTTGGTCCACTTCTGCGGAGCACCCCGATCGGGGGTACCCCGCTGTGTGAAACCCCCCAGAACGCCCCAAAAAACTCACCTCACCCCGCTCCTACGCGAGTGCTCATCCAATCAGAGCGCTCAGAGCCGCTGTGGTATGCACAGAGCCGCTGTATGAAACCCCCCAGAAAGCCCCGAAAACTCACCTCACCCCGCTCCCACGTGACCGCTGCATCCAATCCCCGCCGACGGACAAGCAGAGCGCGTCTGCCGCTGCCTCCCGTGCGTTCCTCTTACAGGGAGCGCACCCGCGCCGGCCATTCACAAACGGCCAGCGCGGGAGCGCGCCCTTCTAGAGGGACGCGCGGGAGTCGACGGCGGCGGAACGGGGAGAAGGTAGGATTGTGGGCTTCCTGGGGGGTTTCACCCCGTGGGACATCCCGATTTCAGATGCCCCGCGGGGAGGGATCTGATCAGTTCCCGGGCCGATCTCCCCTGGGTGTTGGTCCACTTTAAAGTGATCGAACACCCAATAAAAAAAAAACAAATGGGTACTTACTTTTTGTCCCCCTCAGCAGATTGGATCAGCTGATCAGCAACTTAGTAGTCCGTATATAAACAATGTCATATACCACTAAGGGCGCAAAATTCTAACGGTTTGAAACGCGCCAGAGTCGGAATATGTGATTGTTTATTGTCAGGTCCCATGGGACACCCGCCTTCTAAGTAAGTCCGCAACCCCCAATCTCCGCTGCTAGCTTCACCTATAGACAAGCCCCCGTCTGCCGGGACGCTTTATACGCCCCACGGTTGCCCCCAGGACTTGGTAGCACAAAGGATGCGGACTTACGGGGAGGAAGGCGGATGAACCTGGAACGAGACTGGGCGAGGTCGGGCAAGCAGGGGTCATACACGAGAGATCAGTCCAAACAAGCGCGGCACCAAAGGATGAGACGGAAGAGTAGTCAAAGTCGAGCCAGGGGTCAAGTCGGGAGGTCACAGGTACGCAGTACAAGGGAGCAGGAAAATCGTAGTCAGAAACAGGCAATGGTCGGTCCAGGCGGCAATCACGGGATGGTCATACACAGCAAGATCAATAACAGGAAAATTCAGATTCCGATAAGCACACGTAGCAGCACGCTATCACGGGCAGGGAACAACTGTGGGGAACCGAGCTTTATTAGAAGGGAACTGATGGGTTTGGTTGAGAAGAAGCAAGATGATTGGTGCAAAACTGGAACCTTGGGCTGATTGCCCAGTTTAACTCTAAAGGGCGTTTTCCGCCCAGAACCTATTAGCTAATTGGCCCACTAAAAACTCAGGGTTCATTGGCCCTTTAACTCAAGGTCGCAAGACAGCCGTGCTTGCGCGTGCGTGCGAGCAAGGACTGTCTGTGTGTAGAGGTGGTGACGCGGAGAGGGGGCGTGCCCGCTCGCTCCGACGCTGCCTGACGGAGACGCGGCCGCCGGGCGGGGAGGGAGCCAGACAGCCACCGGAGCCTGCGCCGCCTGCAGATGCCGCGGGACCGGTGTGAAGGTGAGTTGTCCATGGCATTTATCAATTGATTATAGCTGTGTTTTATGGATTGAAATCAATAAACAGAAGATTTTAATATACCTGAGTGCTGGGCAGTGTATATATATATGGACTACTGCCTTGCAAGCCTGCCCTAAGCCTCGGTATCAGCAAGCCTAGGATCGGATTGAGCTGGCCATTTAAAGGTTTTCATGATCAGCAACTCACTGAAACTCCATTGACCAGCGCATTCATTTCCGGCCTGCCCCCCCCCCCCCCCCCCCACCATCAGTCACAAGGGTGCAGCCAAACCCTCTTTATTCACTACACACAGGGCTGGATTATGAGAGGGGCGCAAGGGGCGTAAGTCCCGGGGCCTCCACCACTTGCCCTGCAAAGGGGGCCTCCACCAACCTTTGGATTATGGTTTGGTCCAGTAGGCTTTTCAGTCTTTGGTTTGACGGGTCGCGGGTAGAGATGAGCGAACTTTTGAAAAATTCGATTCGACTGATTCGCCGAATTTTCCGACAAAAATCGTTTCGACCCGAATAAATTCGCGACGAATCGCTATTAAAAACGGCTATTTCTGAGCCTCCTACAGCCTCAATAGGGTTGTAAACCATTCAGCCTTGCTGTAACACGCACAGGATGCGTGCTGGGTTAGTTAAATAATACTTTTAAGAAATATCACATGCAGATCAGAGGCATCGCTAATAGAATCGCAGAGCGGCACAATTGCAGAGAGTTGAAGTGGCATCACTATGAGGGGCAGAAGGAGCCCAAATATACACTGGAGTTGGCTTCAGGAGCCCAAAAATTGGATGAATCACACCCTGGAGTTGGCAGAAGTTGGCAGCAGCAGCAGCAGGAGCCCAAATATACACTGGAGTTGGCTTCAGGAGCCCAAAAATTGGATGAATCACACCCTGGAGTTGGCAGGAGTTGACAGCAGCAGCAGCAGGAGCCCAAATATACACTGGAGTTGGCTTCAGGAGCCCAAAAATTGGATGAATCACACCCTGGAGTTGGCAGGAGTTGACAGCAGCAGCAGCAGGAGCCCAAATATACACTGGAGTTGGCTTCAGGAGCCCAAAAATTGGATGAATCACACCCTGGAGTTGGCAGGAGTTGACAGCAGCAGCAGCAGGAGCCCAAATATACACTGGAGTTGGCTTCAGGAGCCCAAAAATTGGATGAATCACACCCTGGAGTTGGCAGAAGTTGGCAGCAGCAGCAGCAGGAGCCCAAATATACACTGGAGTTGGCTTCAGGAGCCCAAAAATTGGATGAATCACACCCTGGAGTTGGCAGAAGTTGGCAGCAGCAGCAGCAGGAGCCCAAATATACACTGGAGTTGGCTTCAGGAGCCCAAAAATTGGATGAATCACACCCTGGAGTTGGCAGGAGTTGACAGCAGCAGCAGCAGGAGCCCAAATATACACTGGAGTTGGCTTCAGGAGCCCAAAAATTGGATGAATCACACCCTGGAGTTGGCAGAAGTTGGCAGCAGCAGCAGCAGGAGCCCAAATATACACTGGAGTTGGCTTCAGGAGCCCAAAAATTGGATGAATCACACCCTGGAGTTGGCAGGAGTTGACAGTAGCAGCAGCAGGAGCCCAAATATACACTGGAGTTGGCTTCAGGAGGCCAAAAATTGGATGAATCACACCCTGGAGTTGGCAGAAGTTGGCAGCAGCAGCAGCAGGAGCCCAAATATACACTGGAGTTGGCTTCAGGAGCCCAAAAATTGGATGAATCACACCCTGGAGTTGGCAGGAGTTGACAGCAGCAGCAGCAGGAGCCCAAATATACACTGGAGTTGGCTTCAGGAGCCCAAAAATTGGATGAATCACACCCTGGAGTTGGCAGGAGTTGACAGCAGCAGCAGCAGGAGCCCAAATATACACTGGAGTTGGCTTCAGGAGCCCAAAAATTGGATGAATCACACCCTGGAGTTGGCAGAAGTTGGCAGCAGCAGCAGCAGGAGCCCAAATATACACTGGAGTTGGCTTCAGGAGCCCAAAAATTGGATGAATCACACCCTGGAGTTGGCAGAAGTTGGCAGCAGCAGCAGCAGGAGCCCAAATATACACTGGAGTTGGCTTCAGGAGCCCAAAAATTGGATGAATCACACCCTGGAGTTGGCAGAAGTTGGCAGCAGCAGCAGCAGGAGCCCAAATATACACTGGAGTTGGCTTCAGGAGCCCAAAAATTGGATGAATCACACCCTGGAGTTGGCAGGAGTTGACAGCAGCAGCAGCAGGAGCCCAAATATACACTGGAGTTGGCTTCAGGAGCCCAAAAATTGGATGAATCACACCCTGGAGTTGGCAGAAGTTGGCAGCAGCAGCAGCAGGAGCCCAAATATACACTGGAGTTGGCTTCAGGAGCCCAAAAATTGGATGAATCACACCCTGGAGTTGGCAGGAGTTGACAGTAGCAGCAGCAGGAGCCCAAATATACACTGGAGTTGGCTTCAGGAGCCCAAAAATTGGATGAATCACACCCTGGAGTTGGCAGAAGTTGGCAGCAGCAGCAGCAGGAGCCCAAATATACACTGGAGTTGGCTTCAGGAGCCCAAAAATTGGATGAATCACACCCTGGAGTTGGCAGGAGTTGACAGCAGCAGCAGCAGGAGCCCAAATATACACTGGAGTTGGCTTCAGGAGCCCAAAAATTGGATGAATCACACCCTGGAGTTGGCAGGAGTTGACAGCAGCAGCAGCAGGAGCCCAAATATACACTGGAGTTGGCTTCAGGAGCCCAAAAATTGGATGAATCACACCCTGGAGTTGGCAGAAGTTGGCAGCAGCAGCAGCAGGAGCCCAAATATACACTGGAGTTGGCTTCAGGAGCCCAAAAATTGGATGAATCACACCCTGGAGTTGGCAGAAGTTGGCAGCAGCAGCAGCAGGAGCCCAAATATACACTGGAGTTGGCTTCAGGAGCCCAAAAATTGGATGAATCACACCCTGGAGTTGGCAGGAGTTGACAGCAGCAGCAGCAGGAGCCCAAATATACACTGGAGTTGGCTTCAGGAGCCCAAAAATTGGATGAATCACACCCTGGAGTTGGCAGAAGTTGGCAGCAGCAGCAGCAGGAGCCCAAATATACACTGGAGTTGGCTTCAGGAGCCCAAAAATTGGATGAATCACACCCTGGAGTTGGCAGGAGTTGACAGTAGCAGCAGCAGGAGCCCAAATATACACTGGAGTTGGCTTCAGGAGCCCAAAAATTGGATGAATCACACCCTGGAGTTGGCAGGAGTTGACAGCAGCAGCAGCAGGAGCCCAAATATACACTGGAGTTGGCTTCAGGAGCCCAAAAATTGGATGAATCACACCCTGGAGTTGGCAGAAGTTGGCAGCAGCAGCAGCAGGAGCCCAAATATACACTGGAGTTGGCTTCAGGAGCCCAAAAATTGGATGAATCACACCCTGGAGTTGGCAGGAGTTGACAGTAGCAGCAGCAGGAGCCCAAATATACACTGGAGTTGGCTTCAGGAGCCCAAAAATTGGATGAATCACACCCTGGAGTTGGCAGAAGTTGGCAGCAGCAGCAGCAGGAGCCCAAATATACACTGGAGTTGGCTTCAGGAGCCCAAAAATTGGATGAATCACACCCTGGAGTTGGCAGGAGTTGACAGCAGCAGCAGCAGGAGCCCAAATATACACTGGAGTTGGCTTCAGGAGCCCAAAAATTGGATGAATCACACCCTGGAGTTGGCAGGAGTTGACAGCAGCAGCAGCAGGAGCCCAAATATACACTGGAGTTGGCTTCAGGAGCCCAAAAATTGGATGAATCACACCCTGGAGTTGGCAGAAGTTGGCAGCAGCAGCAGCAGGAGCCCAAATATACACTGGAGTTGGCTTCAGGAGCCCAAAAATTGGATGAATCACACCCTGGAGTTGGCAGAAGTTGGCAGCAGCAGCAGCAGGAGCCCAAATATACACTGGAGTTGGCTTCAGGAGCCCAAAAATTGGATGAATCACACCCTGGAGTTGGCAGAAGTTGGCAGCAGCAGCAGCAGGAGCCCAAATATACACTGGAGTTGGCTTCAGGAGCCCAAAAATTGGATGAATCACACCCTGGAGTTGGCAGGAGTTGACAGCAGCAGCAGCAGGAGCCCAAATATACACTGGAGTTGGCTTCAGGAGCCCAAAAATTGGATGAATCACACCCTGGAGTTGGCAGAAGTTGGCAGCAGCAGCAGCAGGAGCCCAAATATACACTGGAGTTGGCTTCAGGAGCCCAAAAATTGGATGAATCACACCCTGGAGTTGGCAGGAGTTGACAGTAGCAGCAGCAGGAGCCCAAATATACACTGGAGTTGGCTTCAGGAGCCCAAAAATTGGATGAATCACACCCTGGAGTTGGCAGAAGTTGGCAGCAGCAGCAGCAGGAGCCCAAATATACACTGGAGTTGGCTTCAGGAGCCCAAAAATTGGATGAATCACACCCTGGAGTTGGCAGAAGTTGGCAGCAGCAGCAGCAGGAGCCCAAATATACACTGGAGTTGGCTTCAGGAGCCCAAAAATTGGATGAATCACACCCTGGAGTTGGCAGGAGTTGACAGTAGCAGCAGCAGGAGCCCAAATATACACTGGAGTTGGCTTCAGGAGCCCAAAAATTGGATGAATCACACCCTGGAGTTGGCAGAAGTTGGCAGCAGCAGCAGCAGGAGCCCAAATATACACTGGAGTTGGCTTCAGGAGCCCAAAAATTGGATGAATCACACCCTGGAGTTGGCAGGAGTTGACAGTAGCAGCAGCAGGAGCCCAAAAAATGGCCTAAAGACATAAATATGTTTTGCACCATTTGGAAAGTGTAAAACGTGGCACCATGCTGAATCTAGTCGCATGCATCAGGCATTGGTGGGTGGAAATCCTGGCTGATCCATCCCTGATTCATTTTGACAAAGGTGAGTCTCTCCACATTTTTAGTTGACAGACGAGTTCTCCTCGCCGTAACTATGGCCCCCGCCGCACTAAACACCCGCTCAGATGGCACGCTACTTGCCGGGCAGGACAGCTTTTCCAGGGCAAACTCTGCTAGTTGCGGCCACAAATCAAGTTTGGCTGCCCAGAAGTCCAGCGGATCCTCAAGGTGTGTTGGCATGGTCATGTCAAAGTATGACATGACCTGCTGGTTCAGGTCCTGCTCCAGGTCTTCCTGCTGCTCATGAGTAGCCTCACTATGCGGGTGTAGAAAGCTACTCATTAGCGACTGAAGACTGAGGCTGCTGCTGCTGATGGAGCTTCTGCTGCTGCTGCTGCCAACCCCCCCAGCGGCCATGGCAGTGGAAGGTGAGCGCAGAGGTCCCCTCGAGTCAGACCTGCGAGAGTATGGACCATGGCGCAGATAGGCATCGGCCAACTGCCTACGTAGAATGTCTTTGTAGTAGTTGAGTTTGTCCTCCCTCTCGGTGGGTTTAAAAAATGCCCCCATTTTGTGCCGGAAGCGAGGGTCCAATAAGGTGGACAGCCAGAAGTCATCCCGCCGACAGATGGAAACAATTCTGGGGTCACTACGCAAGCACGTGAGCATGCTTCGTGCCATTTGCGCAAGTGACTCGGATGGACTACCTGTCTCCATCTCCACTGCATACTGCCACGGTGTGCCCGGGTCCTCTGTCTCTCCTTCCTCAAAAACCTCTAGCTCCTCTGGCTGCTCCTGCTCCTCCTCTCCTGTCCGCTGACTAGATAAACCAGCCATTTCGCCAAGCCTAAACTGTGTTTCGCTGGGCAACTCCTCCTCCTCCTCTTCCTCCTCCTCCTCCTCCAGTTCAGCTCCAAGGGGGTTCATGTGGCCGTAAGATGTAAACGCCATGTCTCCAGTGCCCTGACCAGCCATGGTTTCCAACATGTGCTGCAGTACATGAAGCAGTGGAATCACGTCGTTCATCCCGTAATCCTGCCGACTGACAAATAAAGTGGCTTCCTCAAAGGGCCTGAGCAAACGGCAGGTGTCACGTATGAGCTGCCACTGGTTGACATTGAAGTTACACAGGGGAGTCCCCCTATCTGCTTGGATCATCAGGAAATCCGTGATGGCTTTTCTCTGTTCATATAATCGGTCCAACATGTGAAGGGTGGAATTCCAACGGGTGGAAACATCGCAAATCAGACTATGTTGGGGGATACCATTCTGACGCTGTAGCTCAAGAAGGGTGTGTTTGGCAGTGTAGGAGTGGCTGAAGTGCATGCAAAGTTTCCGTGAAGTTGTTAGGATGTCCTGCAGATGGGGGGAACACTTCAGAAACCGCTTGACAACCAGATTGAAGACGTGAGCCATGCAGGGGGCATGGGTCAGGCTTCCTTGGCGCAGCGCAGACAAAATGTTCTTCCCATTGTCGGTAACCATGATTCCCATTTTAAGTTTTCTCGGAGTAAGCCATGTTTGGATTTCCTGATGAATACATTTAAGCAGTTCCTCCCCTGTGTGACTCCGTTCGCCAAGACAAACCATGTGAAGCACTGCGTGACACCTCCGTGCCCTGCACACATGGTAGACTGGAGGGGCACTGAGACTTGAGCCTACAGTGGAGGGTGAGGAGATGGCGGAGGATGAGGAGGCCGAGTCGCACGGTGTCACAGGCCCAATGGGCAGAGAGCGCGGAGGCCGAAGCGGCGTGACCTGTCCAAGTTGCTGCTGCAAAGGGACCACATTCACCCAGTGGGCCGTAAACGACATGTACTGCCCCTGACCGTAGTTACAGCTCCAGATGTCGGCGCTGCCATGTATTTTGCTACACACCGACAGGCTCAAGGACTGGCCCACCTTCTGTTCAACAAAAGTGTGCAGCGCTGGTACTGCCTTCTTGGCAAAGAAATGACGGCTTGGGACTCTCCACCTCGGCTCGGCACAAGCCATCAGTTCTCTGAAAGGTGCAGATTCCACCACCTGAAAAGGGAGCGACTGCAGCACCAGCAACTTGGACAGGAGCACATTCAGCTTCTGCGCCGTAGGATGAGTGGGCGCATACTGCTGTCTCTTGGACATGGCTTCGCTGATGGATTGCTGGCGGGATGCATGACTTGGAGGAGGAGGAGGAGGAGCAGGAGCGACAGAGGATGGGTATGACGCACAGCTGCCTTCGGCTGAGGTGCTGGAGCCTTGGCTGGCAGAAATTGGGAGCTCACTTGGTGAGGAAGCAGACTGGACCACCCCTTGGGAGCCTCGGTTCTCCCAGGTCGTTTTATGGTGACGCATCATATGTTGACGCAGGGCCGTGGTGCCAACATTTGGACCCTGGCCACGCTTCACCTTTTGCCTACATATCTTGCATGTGGCCATGTTACCCTCCTGCGGATGCCTCAGGAAAAACTGCCACACTGCCGAGTAGCTACTTTTCCCACCCCCTGGCCTCACTGATTCACTGCTGCTGTTGCCAACTCCAGGAACCCCTGCTCCACTACCTCCCGATAAGGTAGACTGCCGCACAGCAGGTGCTCTACCCCGGCCCCGGCCGGCTCCAGCCTTTGGAATTGTGCCCCCATGCTGACTGCTACCACTTTGCTGCCTCAGCTGCTGACTCCGGGGCAACCTGCACCCCTCTTCTCCTGATGATGACGATGAAGCCCCTTCATCACCCGGCTCCCAAGTGCGATCGGCTTCATCGTCATCATCATCATCATCACCGGGTTGTGGCTGTACGTCACTGATGTTCGTGGATTCGTCAACAGTGTCTGGCGCAGGAGCTGGAACGCTCGCAGCACCCACGACACTGTCCACATCACTATTTGTCTGCCTAGCTAAAGAAGCCACCTCCATTTCTTGGCTGGGCAGTAGCTGCTGACTGTCCTCTATCTGATGGTCCTCCTCACTAAAGAGTGGAGCTGAACCCAAAGCATAGGATACGTCGCTGGGGGAGGGAACGGCGTAGGCCAGAGGCAATGGGAGGACAGGGACTGCTCTCGGGGCATGCCAACTCAGGGTTGTGTCAGAGGAACCTACCGACCCTAGACTGGGGGTCTCAGACGTAAGTTGTGATGATGTTGTTGATGAGCGCGTCAACCAATCTACCACGGCAGATGCGTTACTGGTGGAGACCCGACCGCTAGCAGATACTGGCAGATTAGGTCTCTCAGCGTGACTCCTGCTGCTACTGGCCCCCAGTCTGATGCGAGCTCTTCCTGCGGAATCTTGGCCTCTGCCACTCCTCTTTTCACTTCCAGGCACTTGTCTGCCCGACATAGTCTAACTGGCGTGGTAGTAGGTGATATTTAAAAAAACCCCGGGCAGCGGTGGGTCTATATGAAACAGAATATAATGCACACCAAAAGTGAGCAGTAACACTCAGCCTCCAACAGGCCTGCTTAGTGTAAATAAGAGAGCTGCTTAGTGTAAATAAAGAGGGGTATGCTATGTTACAGAATGGGATGCCTCAACAGAAGTGCACCTGGCAGGCAGCAGTAAGCCTATGCCCAGCAAAAGTGTCTTATAATATAAATATAATAAGAGCAAATGCTTATATGGTCTTAAACAGAGGCTGCTTTAGTCACAGAATGGGATGCCCCGGGCAGGAATCGAGCTGCCAGGGTACAGTAGTGCTTTGGCCAGCAAAAGTGTCTTTATCAGGCCTAATTTCAAATATGATTAGAGCAAATGCTTATATGGTCTTAAACAGAGGCTGCTTTAGTCACAGAATGGGATGCCCCGGGCAGGAATCGAGCTGCCAGGGTACAGTAGTGCTTTGGCCAGCAAAAGTGTCTTTATCAGGCCTAATTTCAAATATGATTAGAGCAAATGCTTATATGGTCTTAAACAGAGGCTGCTTTAGTCACAGAATGGGATGCCCCGGGCAGGAATCGAGCTGCCAGGGTACAGTAGTGCTTTGGCCAGCAAAAGTGTCTTTATCAGGCCTAATTTCAAATATGATTAGAGCAAATGCTTATATGGTCTTAAACAGAGGCTGCTTTAGTCACAGAATGGGATGCCCCGGGCAGGAATCGAGCTGCCAGGGTACAGTAGTGCTTTGGCCAGCAAAAGTGTCTTTATCAGGCCTAATTTCAAATATGATTAGAGCAAATGCTTATATGGTCTTAAACAGAGGCTGCTTTAGTCACAGAATGGGATGCCCCGGGCAGGAATCGAGCTGCCAGGGTACAGTAGTGCTTTGGCCAGCAAAAGTGTCTTTATCAGGCCTAATTTCAAATATGATTAGAGCAAATGCTTATATGGTCTTAAACAGAGGCTGCTTTAGTCACAGAATGGGATGCCCCGGGCAGGAATCGAGCTGCCAGGGTACAGTAGTGCTTTGGCCAGCAAAAGTGTCTTTATCAGGCCTAATTTCAAATATGATTAGAGCAAATGCTTATATGGTCTTAAACAGAGGCTGCTTTAGTCACAGAATGGGATGCCCCGGGCAGGAATCGAGCTGCCAGGGTACAGTAGTGCTTTGGCCAGCAAAAGTGTCTTTATCAGGCCTAATTTCAAATATGATTAGAGCAAATGCTTATATGGTCTTAAACAGAGGCTGCTTTAGTCACAGAATGGGATGCCCCGGGCAGGAATCGAGCTGCCAGGGTACAGTAGTGCTTTGGCCAGCAAAAGTGTCTTTATCAGGCCTAATTTCAAATATGATTAGAGCAAATGCTTATATGGTCTTAAACAGAGGCTGCTTTAGTCACAGAATGGGATGCCCCGGGCAGGAATCGAGCTGCCAGGGTACAGTAGTGCTTTGGCCAGCAAAAGTGTCTTTATCAGGCCTAATTTCAAATATGATTAGAGCAAATGCTTATATGGTCTTAAACAGAGGCTGCTTTAGTCACAGAATGGGATGCCCCGGGCAGGAATCGAGCTGCCAGGGTACAGTAGTGCTTTGGCCAGCAAAAGTGTCTTTATCAGGCCTAATTTCAAATATGATTAGAGCAAATGCTTATATGGTCTTAAACAGAGGCTGCTTTAGTCACAGAATGGGATGCCCCGGGCAGGAATCGAGCTGCCAGGGTACAGTAGTGCTTTGGCCAGCAAAAGTGTCTTTATCAGGCCTAATTTCAAATATGATTAGAGCAAATGCTTATATGGTCTTAAACAGAGGCTGCTTTAGTCACAGAATGGGATGCCCCGGGCAGGAATCGAGCTGCCAGGGTACAGTAGTGCTTTGGCCAGCAAAAGTGTCTTTATCAGGCCTAATTTCAAATATGATTAGAGCAAATGCTTATATGGTCTTAAACAGAGGCTGCTTTAGTCACAGAATGGGATGCCCCGGGCAGGAATCGAGCTGCCAGGGTACAGTAGTGCTTTGGCCAGCAAAAGTGTCTTTATCAGGCCTAATTTCAAATATGATTAGAGCAAATGCTTATATGGTCTTAAACAGAGGCTGCTTTAGTCACAGAATGGGATGCCCCGGGCAGGAATCGAGCTGCCAGGGTACAGTAGTGCTTTGGCCAGCAAAAGTGTCTTTATCAGGCCTAATTTCAAATATGATTAGAGCAAATGCTTATATGGTCTTAAACAGAGGCTGCTTTAGTCACAGAATGGGATGCCCCGGGCAGGAATCGAGCTGCCAGGGTACAGTAGTGCTTTGGCCAGCAAAAGTGTCTTTATCAGGCCTAATTTCAAATATGATTAGAGCAAATGCTTATATGGTCTTAAACAGAGGCTGCTTTAGTCACAGAATGGGATGCCCCGGGCAGGAATCGAGCTGCCAGGGTACAGTAGTGCTTTGGCCAGCAAAAGTGTCTTTATCAGGCCTAATTTCAAATATGATTAGAGCAAATGCTTATATGGTCTTAAACAGAGGCTGCTTTAGTCACAGAATGGGATGCCCCGGGCAGGAATCGAGCTGCCAGGGTACAGTAGTGCTTTGGCCAGCAAAAGTGTCTTTATCAGGCCTAATTTCAAATATGATTAGAGCAAATGCTTATATGGTCTTAAACAGAGGCTGCTTTAGTCACAGAATGGGATGCCCCGGGCAGGAATCGAGCTGCCAGGGTACAGTAGTGCTTTGGCCAGCAAAAGTGTCTTTATCAGGCCTAATTTCAAATATGATTAGAGCAAATGCTTATATGGTCTTAAACAGAGGCTGCTTTAGTCACAGAATGGGATGCCCCGGGCAGGAATCGAGCTGCCAGGGTACAGTAGTGCTTTGGCCAGCAAAAGTGTCTTTATCAGGCCTAATTTCAAATATGATTAGAGCAAATGCTTATATGGTCTTAAACAGAGGCTGCTTTAGTCACAGAATGGGATGCCCCGGGCAGGAATCGAGCTGCCAGGGTACAGTAGTGCTTTGGCCAGCAAAAGTGTCTTTATCAGGCCTAATTTCAAATATGATTAGAGCAAATGCTTATATGGTCTTAAACAGAGGCTGCTTTAGTCACAGAATGGGATGCCTCACAGCAGACTTAAGATCAGTTCAGTATATATGCACAGTTAGTTACTATAAGCAGCCTGAAAACGCTAACAAAGGCTGGATGAAAAAAAAAAAATCTCCCTGTCAGCCAGCTCCGTTTTTCCTACCTTTCCCTGGCTTTCTGTCTGTCTCCTGTCTGTCTCCTGCCTGTCTCCTGCCTGTCCCTGTCTGTCCCTGTCTCCAGCCTGTCTCCAGCCTGTCTAACTGCCTCAGCTACACAGCGTTCTGTCTGTCTGTCACGAATGCAATAGAGAAATGAGGAAAAGCAAGATGGCCGCCGTTAAATACCGCTGTGTGACGTCACCGGGCTTGCTGGCTGCTGATAGGCTGCATGTGACTGCCCCAGCTTGCACTGGCGCGGGATACATGTCCAGACATGTCCCGCCCGCCATCTTAGAATGCCTGTAATGTAAATGAATGGATGTTAAAGGAAAACTTCGAGTGATCGAATCGCGGGGAAATTCGGATTCGATCCGAATCGAATTTTTCCTGAAATTCGGATCGAATCCGGGTTCGTCCGGATCGATTCGCTCATCCCTAGTCGCGGGGCCAGCAACAAAGCTATCGGCAGTAGTGGGCCCCCTGTGCCTGTGCAAGCCTTTCGGCCTTATTTATCAAGGGCTAGCACCAGGTAGTGTCTGACGAGCGCCAGGTCCCGCCAGCTAACGCCGGCTACCGAATCAAGTACGCCCGGCGGCAGTCACAATGACGCATTTATCACGCTAAATGAGGCTAGCGCCGGCGAGAGCGACAGCTAGCGCGGGATTCATCATGTAGCCGACTGCAACGAACAGCGCCGCTGCTAATCCCATCACAGCGCCAGGTATGACCTCTCGCTACCTGGCGCTCTCCAATGCATTTCAATGGAGCAATCTTTAAATATTCATAATTAATTGATATTAATGTTTTTTTTTTTTTTTCTTTAAATGTCAAAAATTCTGTGACCACTTCTGCAATGTTAGTTATTTTTTTAAAGGTAAAAAAAAAAATAAATACATTTGTGCAGAATTGATATTATAGGTCTGATATTAATGTATTCATATTACAAAATGTTTATAAAAACTTGTTTATTTTTTTTTTCAAAAAATATGGTTGTTTGGGGTTAAAAAACTACTTTTAAGCCATCGCCGCCAGCGCTCTGGGGTTTAAGCATGCATTTCACAGCGCGAGAATTTTTTGAGCGTGATTTGTTAATGAATATGCTGGGAGCCGTTCGCTATGGCCATTCGCTGTCATGCGCTCCCATACAGCGCGGAACCTGTCAAACAGCGACTCCTAACCCCGTATTCAACATTACCGCACACCGACTGAGTCGCTGTCAACAACCGAACAACAGTCAAGCACAGCGAATACTAGCAGGCGCTGTGAAAATACCGCTGCTGCCGTTCATCTGTCGCTACCTGGCGCTATTAATAAATCGGCCTCCCCGTCTCAAAAATCAAAACTGCTCTTAATTGTGATACCAACTAACTAAGGGGGTTATTTAAGAAAGGATGGCGTCAGGTAGCGCCTGGTTAATGAGAGGTAGCGACAGATAGCGACTGGTGAACGCCGGACACGGCACGCAATTACACATTTATCAAGCAGAATCTGTTTAGCAACTGGGATAGCGCCATGTAGCGTCTGATTCATCATTTTCACAGCCTCAGCGAACGGCGCCAGCGTTCAGCCTTGCACAGCGCCAGGTATTACCTCTCACTACCTGACGCTCTCCCATACATTTCAATGGACGATACTTTTCTTCTCTTTAAACTGGGTTTTTAGGGGTTTGTTTCCCCCCAAAAATCACAAATAATTCTGTGACCTCTCCTGGCATTGAAAAAGCAGTTTTTTTTGATTTTTTAAATATTTCTTCAGAAATGACATTACAGGTCTGCCATTAAAGTGTTCATGTTACAATGTTGCTACAATGTAATTCCATATGTTTTCGCTTTGTTACTAGTTGATAGATGCTGAAAAACACACTTCATACAAGCATTTCTCAGCGCCAGAGATTAGTAAGGCTGTTTTTTTGCTGAATATGGTGTGAGTCTGTCGCTATGAGCAGTCGCTAACATGCGCTCCCATACAGCGCTGTACTGGTCAAATAGCGACTCCTCACAATGTATTCAACATTACTGAACAGTGACTATGAAGTAGCGACCCATGGCTGAGCAAAACGACTACTAGCGGGCGCTCTGAAAATGCCTGCTACAGACGCTCATCTGTCGCTACCTGGCGTTAGTGATGAATCAGCCTCGGGGAGCGGCAGATGAGCGACTGTAGCAGTATTTTCACAGCGCCCGCTAGTATTCGCTGTGCTTGCCTGTTGTTCGGTTGTTGACAGCGACTCAGTCGTTGTGCGGTAATGTTGAATATTGGGTGAGGAGTCGCTATTTGACAGGTTCCGCGCTGTATGGGAGCGCATGACAGCGAATGGCCATAGCGAACGGCTCCCAGCATATTCATTAACAAATCACGCTCCAAAAATTCTCGCGCTGTGAAATGCTTGTTTAAACCCCAGAGCGCTGGGGGCGATGGGTTAAAAGTAGTTTTTTAACCCCCAAACAACCATATTTTTGGAAAAAAAAAAAACAAGTTTTTCAAAACATTTTGTAATATGAATACATTAATATCAGACCTGTAATATCAATTCCGTACAAATTTTTTTTTTTTTTTTTTTTTTTACCATAAAAAAAAAAACTAACATTGCAGAAGTGGTCACAGAATTTTTGACATTGAAAAAAAAAAAAAAAAAACATTAATAACAATTTATTATGAATATTTAAATATTGCTCCATTGAAATGCATTGGAGAGCGCCAGGTAGCGAGAGGTCATACCTGTCGCTGTTCAAGGTCGCTTGGTGGCGCTGTGGGGCGAGGCTGGAATAATGATGAATGAGTGGCTATATGGCGCTATCTCAGTCGCTAAGCAGGACCAGCTTGATAAATGTGTGATTGTGGTGGGGAGCCGGCGTTCTTGTGGCGGTGACCGCCATTACCGTTCGCTCACCAGTCGCTACCTGGCGCTATCCCTTGTTAAATAAGGGCCTAAGTTTATTGCTGTGCATTATGTGCCATTTATATCATACATTGATTCCTTTGTGGGTATTAGGTGACTGACAACCCATATGTGTCATCCTGAGGTTACCTAAGATAATTAGAATATGGAAATTGCAATACCCTTTTTCTTAACAAACTTTCTAGTTGGTGTTAAATAAAGACAGCAAAAAAAAAAAAACAAACACCAAATGGTTCTAACTCTTTACTGTATCAAAAATAAAAACATAAATATTAGCCGATTCTACTAATTTTGTCCAGTATTTCCCAAAAAGAACTGTCAGGTCCCTGGTTTCGATCGGTACCTGTTGCTTTTATTTTTGCCCTGCTCCCCAAACAGTATGTTTATGAAAATGTGGGGGCAGTTATTGGCAGATGATTTGCCTCTTGGAATGTAATATGTGTCTCTGGGCGCTGGCGAGTTATCTGTCATTACACCTGGCTTATTTTTTTCAGTGAGCTTCCGCCATGAAGCCATTGTTGTATGGCAGGAGATTACATACTGGCAAAGTACACACTGTAACTGGCACCTTATCTCTTATACAAATAATAAACCAAGGCATAATGGGAGTCCTGGCTCCTGATGCCAGCCACAGATTGCCCAGGGCATTAAGGCAAGTCATCTCCAGCCCAACCCTGCGGATTCGGTTGCCCAGTGGGCACACAGTCAAAATTGCCAGGCGGGCTTTATAGGGTGTCTGAAAAACATATAAGTAAGGGAAGCCTCGCTTCCTGCAGTGGTATATTTAGGGCCTTATTCATGAAGGAATAGCGGCAGGTAGTGCCTTGTAAATGACAGGTAGCGGCAAGTATCGGCATGAGAAATCCGGACATGGCACGCAATTACAGCCAAATCTGGTGAGCGACTAGAACAACGCCATGTAGCGTCCAATTCATCATTATCCCAGGCTCAGCGTACAGCGCCGGCGTTCAGCCTTGCAGAGAGCCAAGTATTACCCCTCGCTACCTGTCGCTCTCCTATACATTTCAATGGATGTTCTTTTACTTCTCTTTAAACAGGTTTTTTTTTTTTTTTTAAATAATCTCAAATAATGTTGTGACCTCTCCTGGCCTAGAAAAAGCCATTTTTTCACACTTTTTTCATTTTTTATATATTTATGCAGAAATGACATTACAGGTCTGGCATTAATGTGTTCATGTCACAATGTTATTACAATGTAATTCCATTCCGTTTTCGCTTTAATCACACAGCCTCCGCCTCTCTGGGCTACAGCGAAGCATTTTTGAGCGCCGGTGGTGTGTGAGGCTGTTTTTTTGATGAATATGCTGTGAGTCGGTTGCACTGACCAGTCGCTAACATACGCTCCCACACGGGGCTGTACTGGTCATATAGCGACTCCCCACAACTTATTCATCAATGCTGCACAGCGTCTGAGGCCCTTATTTAACAAGGGATAGCGGCAGGTAGCGAATGGTGAGCGAATGGTAATGACGGTCACTGCCACGAGAATGCCGGCTCCCCTCCGCAATCACACATTTATCAAGCCGATCCTGCTTAGCGACTGACAGAGCGCCAGATAGCGAATCATTCATCATTATTCCAGCCTCACCCCACAGCGCCAGCGAGCGACCTTGTACAGCGACAGGTATGACCTCTCGCTACCTGGCGCTCTTCAATGCATTTCAATGGAGCAATCTTTAAATATTCATAATTAATTGTTATTAATGTTTTTTTTATTTTTTTTTTTTTTAAATGTCAAAAATTCTGTGACCACTTCTGCAATGTTAGATTTTTTTTAAGGTTAAAAAAAAAAAAAAATACAATTGTGCAGAATTGATATTACAGGTCTGATATTAATGTATTCATATTACAAAATGTTTTGAAAAACTTTTTTTTTTTTGGGGGGGGTTAAAAAACTACTTTTAACCCATCGCCGCCAGCGCTCTGGGGTTTAAACAAGCATTTCACAGAGCGAGAATTTTTTGAGCGTGATTTGTTAATGAATATGCTGGGAGCCGTTCGCTATGGCCATTCGCTGTCATGCGCTCCCATACAGCACGAAACCTGTCAAACAGCGACTCCTAACCCCGTATTCAACATTACCGCACACCGACTGAGTTGCTGTCAACAACCGAACAACGGCTAAGCACAGCGAATACTAGCGGGCGCTGTGAAAATACCGCTACTGTCGCTCATCTGTTGCTACCTGGCGCTATTAAGGAATCCGCCTCTGAGTCTCTTTGAACTAGCGACCCACGGCTGAGCACAGCGACTAATAGCGGGCACTCTGAAATCTGCTCTACAGATGCTCATCTGTCGCTACCTGCCGCTAGTAATGAATCAGCCTGCCCAGTAACAGAGAAAAGCCATGGGTGTTACTGGATTGGGAGGCCTACTTATTGTGGCAGTAGCCACTTTTTGATCCTACAGGGGACCATGTATTTTATGTTAAACAAATATTCTGACCAAACAGGACATGGGGAAAAAATCTCTTCAATGGGCTTACAGATTGTAGGAACATTAAAGTGGACCAAAACCCAGGATTTTATCTATCCTGGATTTTGGCAGTGTCCACAGGGCATCCCAACTGAAGATGTCCTTGCTGTGTGAAACTCCCAATTCAACTTAACTGGCTGGAGATCCCACGGCACATGAGCGATCTATCCTCAATTTCATAATTGAGAAACATTTTTCAATGAAATGAAATAGCAAGTCCAGCTGCCATGATTTATTCCTACAGCTATTATTTTATACACAGGGAGTCGCTGAGGCTGTGGTCACACCTATCTGTTGCACTAAGCTGGCATTGTGTGATGGGTTTTAGCTATTTTTACCAAAATATGTGCCCTGCTATTACTGTGTTTGCATTCGATTTGTGTAGATTATTTAAGTATTTTGGCACAGGAAGAAAATGGTTAAAGTGGAACAAAACCTGGGATTTTGACTATGCCAGGTTTTGTTCTATGCCCATCCAGATTTGGGATGCTCCACTGTGCTATTTCTGCGTTTGCATTTGATTTGTGTACATTATTTAAAGTGGACCAACACCCAGGATTTTCACTATCCTGGGTTTTGGTCCACTTCTGCGGGGCACCCCGATCGGGGGTACCCCGCTGTGTGAAACCCCCCAGAACGCCCCAAAAAACTCACCTCACCCCGCTCCTACGCGAGTGCTCATCCAATCAGAGCGCTCAGAGCTGCTGTGGTATGTACGGACAAGCGACGGACAACCACAGCGGCTCTGAGGGCTGGAGGCCGCCTCTCGTGCTTCCTTCTAACAGGGAGCGCACCCGCGCTGGCCATTCACAAACAGCCGGCGCGGGTGCGCGCCCTGCTAGAGGGAAGCGCGAGAGGTGGCCTCGGCCTGCGCATGCGCCGTTGGAACGGGGAGAAGGTAAGGTTTGTGGACGTCCTGGGGGGTTTCACACAGCGGGGCATCGCGGGGAGGGAGCTGATCGGCCCGGGAATCTTATAGATTCCCAGGCCGATCAGCCATGGGTGTTAGTCCACTTTAAGCATTTTGGCACAGGAAGAAAATAAATGGTTAAAGTGGAACAAAACCTGGGATTTTGACTATGCCAGGTTTTGTTCTGTGCCCTGGGGGGCAGGGACATCCTGATTTAGGATGCCCCACTGTGTGAAACCCCGCCTCCCCCCCCCCAGATCGCACAGAAAAACTTGCCTTTCCCCAGACCTATGAAGCATGTGCGGGCTCCAATCACAGCCGTTTGCTGTGCATATATAATGTTCAGCAAACAGCTCAGTTTAGGACAATCGGGAGCAAAAGCGACCGCATCCACAGCAGGGGGACCGCTCCCGTCCTCAGCCTATATGAATGGCTGGGTGCCGCAGTGTGAACACAACCTAAAGATGCTGGGGAGGTGACCGATATTTACGTTGGCGAGGGAGCAAAGAAGAGGGTGAGTTTTTGCGGCATCCAGGGGGGGGGGGGTCACACAGTGTGGCGCCCTAAATTGGGATGCCCCTGGGGAAGACTAGCAGCGCCTTTGGGTTTTGTTCCACTTTAAAGTGTTTGTAACGGGCAGGCTGATTCATCACTAACACCAGGTAGCGACAGATGAGCGTCTGTAGCAGCATTTTCAGAGCGCCCGCTAGTAGTCACTGTGCTCAGCCGTGGGTCGCTACTTCATAGTGACTCAGTCGCTGTTCAGTAATGTTGAATACATTGTGAGGAGTCGCTATTTGACCAGTACAGCGCTGTATGGGAGCGCATGGTAGCGACTGCTCATAGCGTCCGACTCACACCATATTCAGCAAAAAAAACAGCCTCACAAATCTCTGGCGCTGAAAAATGCTTCTCTGAAGCCCAGAGCGCAGGAGGCGGTGTGTGTAAAGTCTGTTTTCCAGCATCTATCCACTAGTAACAAAGCGAAAACATATGGAATTACATTGTAGCAACATTGTAACATGAACACTTTAATGGCAGAGCTGTAATGTCATTTCTGAAGAAATATATAAAAAATAAAAAAAATTGAAAAAAATCACAGAATTATTTAAGTTTAAAAAAAAAAAAAAAAAAAAACAGTTTAAATAGTTAAAGAGAAGGAAAGGATTGTCCATTGAAATGTATTGGAGAGCGACAGGTAGCGAGAGGTCATACCTGGCGCTGCGCAAGGCTGAACGCCGGCGCTGTTCGCTGAGGCTGTGAAAATGATGAATCAGACGCTACATGGCGCTATCCCAGTCGCTAAACAGATTCTGCTTGATAAATGTGTAATTGCGTGCCGTGTCTGGCGTTGACCAGTCGCTACCTGTCGCTACCTCTCATTAACCAGGTGCTACCTGACGCTATCCCTTCTTAAATAAGGGCCTTAGTAAATTACACCCCCCATGTATGCTGTCAGCTGCCACTATTGCATGCAGTCTACCAAGAATATGGTAAAAATTAATTATAATATAGTTTTAGCACACTAAAGTTTTCTAAAATGTAAAGACTTCTGGGCAATCACGTCACATTTGCTCCAGTTTCCTTTTCTCCATCTTAATAAATCCATTTTAGTGTGGACCAAATTACAAAAAATGGAGAACACAGAACAGGTGATTTATCGAGGTGTCTGATGATTTGGTTATTAACCTTTTGCTCTCACTGCCTCAGTCATGTATGAATTCACTTATCAGGGCTGCAGAACTGGAGCAGCTACTGAAACACCTTATTTCAGAGGCGTAGGTAGCGGGCAGGGGGGCACTTGCCCCAGGTGCAGCGGCTCAGGGGGGCTGAGCACAGGTGGGTGCACCATTTCTCCTCGAATGCCAGAAAGCCTAGCTACTCCTCCGCCTTATTTCCACCATTTTTGCCTTGGTCCTTGGTGCCAGCGTAGATTAGTCAGCTAAGCAGAATTCACTGGGATACATTTGCAAACTTTGTTTCTAATGACTGACTGGAAAACATTTATGTCTTAGAACAACAGTGGTGGGGGGGGTAAGCTTTTCTAATGGCACAGTGCTACCCAGGGCTGGATTATGAAGGGGACACAAGGGGTGCACGCCCCGGGCCTTCCACCACTTGCCTTGCAAAGGGGGCCTCCACCAACCTTTGGGTTATAGTCTGGTCCAGGAGGCTTTTCAGTCTTTGGTCTGACGGGCCGGTGGCAGTGGGGGCGCACCTGGGCAATGCCTTTTTTTGCAGCCAAAGCCACCACAGGGCAGGACGGAGAGTCTAGAGCAGCAAAGCCGCCGCCAGCAATGCTACAGTGATGGGTGCAGAGCTGTCACTGCACATAAGCCACCAAGCACAGCCGCTGGCAGCACAATGCAGGGAACCAGCCGGGCGACTACACTCCCCCCACCCAGAATGGCAAAGCGGGAGTTCCCGAGCAGCACGCACCCGCACAAGGGGGGCACAAGGGACTCCATCTGACGTTCCAGTAAGTAGGTGGGTGCCAGACAACCACCAATCAGTTACTTGGCTGGACTATTATTTTATACTGTATCTGGGGCCTCCATCAGATTTTGTGCCCAGGGGCCACCACCACACTTAATCCGGCCCTGGTGCTACCTGTACTGCTCCAGTGGCAAACAACTCTCTGATACATCTCACACAAAACCTACAGCAGCGGTTAACCTGTCATGTATGTATCATCAGTGTCATTGAGGTTTACTCTGCATATGACAATAAAACCCCTGGACCTCTTGAACAGAACTAAATATGCTTGAAAGCTCATCTAAAAATATATGAGGTTGGCCTACAAGGGTTATCTTCTTATTTCTTCACTTTTCTACTATTCTCTAAGGTTATGCGGTAAAACGCACTACTGCATGCTAAATACACAAAAGGGTTGATTCAGAGCCCCTTTCTCATCATTTTTTTGCGTGAAAAAAAATTCTGTTCTCGTCCATTTTTCCACCTCATCTGATTCAGCAAAGCCTTTTTTTCTGCAATAATTTGTATGTGAAATGTTTTCTTTTTTGTGTGATTTTTTGTTTGGTAGCAATACCTCCCAAAAAATTTTAAGAAAGGGGCTCTGAATCAACCCTAATGGCACAAGACATTAGGGTTGATTCAGAGCCCCTTTCTCACCATTTTTATGGAGGTCTTGCTACCAAACGAAAAATCATGCAAAAATGAAAACATTTCACACTAAAGTTCTCGCAGAAAAAAGGCTCTGCTGAATCAGACGAGGGGGGAAAATGAACGAGAATGGAAATATTCACGCAAAAAAAAAAAAGGTGAGAAAGGGGCTCTGAATCAACCCTAATGGCACAAGACATTAGGGTTGATTCAGAGCCCCTTTCTCATAATTTTTATGGCGGTCTTGCTACCAAACGAAAAATCATGCAAAAATGAAAAATTTCACACTAAAGTTCTAGCAGAAAAAGGCTCTGTTAAATCAGACGAGGGGAAAAAATGAACTAGAATGGAAATATTCACGCAAAAAAAAGGAGAGAAAGGGGCTCTGAATCAACCCTAATGGCACAAGACATTAGGGTTGATTCAGAGCCCCTTTCTCACCATTTTTATGGAGGTCTTGCTACCAAACGAAAAATCATGCAAAAAGGAAAACATTTCACACTAAAGTTCTCGCAGAAAAAGGCTCTGTTAAATCAGACGAGGGGAAAAAATGAACGAGAATGGAAATATTCACGCAAAAAAAAGGAGAGAAAGGGGCTCTGAATCAACCCTATTATCGCAGTCGGCAATGTTTTTTCAATGCCGAGTTATCTTAAAGCAACAAGTTATCGATGAGTGCTACATCTGTAGATCATACGGCCCTATCACACTGCACGCGTTTCACACCGACAGGCCCCATGACACTCCCTCCAACTGTCACAAAGTTCTTCGGAAACTTTTTAGCAAATGTACAAGCCGTCGATGTTTAGACGCACCCCTGAAAACTTTCAGATCTTACCAGGTCGTGCCGTCTTCTTTTGTCTGACTCCAAGACTTTAACGCTTGCTCCTTTCTCTGTCCCTTGACAGAACACACTGCACCCACTCCCGCCCACACTGTACACTTCTCCGCCACCCCCTCCCCGACCACACGACACTGCTCAGTGTAAAGCTTTCTGTTCTCTCCAACTTCTTCCTGCAAGTCTGCAATGGCCCCTCCCACTCTCTCCTCTCCTCCTGACCTCACTCCCCCCCCCCCCCCCCCCCCCCCGGCCATCTTCTGGGCCCTCTCTGATTGGTCTGCAGCCACATGGAATTTCCCGTCAATGGCTTCGCTTACGAGAGAGCATTAGCCTGTTAGTATATGTGAGAGCTGCTGTACTTTATTATTATTGTATATTTGTATAGCGCCATCATCTTCCATAGCGCTTGATTACAGACAAGGTAAAACATATAGCACAGGGAACAATACAAAATTAGATGCCACAGGTTTAAACCAAGTGTTGTGAGCACAGGAGACAATAGGAAGGAGTGCCCTGCCCTTGAGAGCTTACTTACTTTCAAGGGTTAAATGATTTTATTAGGATTGTGACAAGATTTGAGTGTGGCTTATCGGCTAATTTTATGATCCTTTATACACAAAACCTTACCCGGGTACACAGGTCACTGTTGAGCTTTAGGATTTTTTTTCTTTTAAGCATCCCATTAGGCGATAAGCACAAAAAGGTTACCTGTTTATGACTATTTTTAATGGTAGTTTTCGGGCTGCTACACTGCTCATTTACCTGTAGTATATCATGGCTGCTAACCTGCTACAGGATAGGAGAGACAGGTATGACAGCAGAGCCTTGTTGAGCACGCATCTGCGGTGGCAGAATTTTTTAAAGTGGTACCCCGACTTCGTCCAGACCTATTTGTGCGATCTCCTATATGGCTGTCAGGTTCCAGAGGCTCGGATTATACTGAATACTGAATGCTGTTTTTTTTTTATTTGTTTGTGAGTGCACCTTATTATTATTTATTAAAATTTCTGTTCATTGCGGAATTACACTAGATTTGGTCCTGTTTTTGCTGTTTTCTTCTATGTGCTTCTGCCTCAATTCGGACTCATTATTGCTATCATCGTGGGCGAGTTTATGCCTTAAAGTGGACCAACACCCAGGAGTGATCGGCCCGGGAATCTATAAGAAACCCCCCCAAATCCCAAAAAAAACCTTACCTTATCGCCGCCGCCTCCCGCGCCCCCCTCTAGACGTGTGCGCCCGCGCCGGCCGTTTGTGAATGGCCGGTGCGGGAGCGTGCCCTGTAAGAGTGACGTGTGGGAGCCGGCGGCGGACGCGCTGTCTTGTCCGTCGCTGTCACCCGCTTGTCCGTCAGCTGGGATTGGACAGCGCGGTCACGTTGGAGCGTGGTGAGGTGAGTTTTTGGGGCTTTCTAGTCAAAATCCTGGTTGTTGGTCCACTTTAAAGGGAATAATTCTGGAGTTCTTTGTTGCCCATTTGGATGTTTTGAAGCCCTGTTGACTGTTGGTAAGAGCTACCTCACAGTGTGAAGTGCACGCGCTTTAGGATACGGATCTGCCGCTCTGTGTTTTTTTATCTATTTATGTTAGTAGATCAGTTTTCAGCCATCTAATATGCAAGCCACTCTGACATGTAAATCAGTATATATATATATATATATATATATATATATATATATATATATATATAATCACAGGTGCACACCTTAGACATAAAATATGTAAAACATGAATTTAGGCTTTAAACAAATAAATAGACATTCAGCTACTCTACATACTTTAACACAGAGGTGAGCACAGAGGAGAGATTGTAACACTTTTCAAAGAATACAGGCAGCTGTGTGTAACATGTGTAACAAAATCAATGTAACAAAAATAAAGATACATTATTATATGTACAGTACACAATCCACTTGGAAAGTGACACGCTGATTGGAATCTGATACAATGTATCCAAGTTCACACTCTGGATAAGCTAATCCACTGCAGAAACAAAGTAAAAATGACACAAAAAAGAGACTATGAACATTTATTTACAACTGCACCATCTGACCCCATCAGGGTTTTAAAAAGGGGCTATATATAGGGATATTACAAAGAGGCCGATTCATTAATAGCGCCAGGTAGCGACAGATGAGCGACTGTAGCGTGATTTTTTCAGCGCCAGCCAGTATTCGCTGTGCTTGGCCGGCATTAGAGGCCGATTCATTAATAGCGCCAGGTAGCGACAGATGAGCGACTGTAGCGTGATTTTTTCAGCGCCAGCCAGTATTCGCTGTGCTTGGCCGGCATTAGCTTGATGACAGCGGTGTGCGGTAATGTTGAATACGGGCTGGGGGGTCGCTGTTTCACAGGTCCAGCGTTGTATGTGAGCGCCTGACAACGAATGGCCAGAGCGAACGGCTAGCTTCATATTCATCAACAAATCACGCTCCGAATGTGCTGTCGCTGTCCATTCCTTGTTTAAACCCCAGTGCGCTGGCGGCGATGTGTATTAACTAGTTTTTAACCCCTAAACAACCATATTTTTTGAATGTAACATTATACATGTTTTTAGAATCATTTTGTTATATGAATACATTAATCTCAGACCTGTTAGATCAATTCTGCACATATTTTTTTAATTTTTTTTTTTGACTTAAAAATAAATCCTAACATTGCAGAAGTGGTCTCCGATTTTTTGACATTAAAAAAAAAAAAAAAAAAAAAATAATACCAATTAATTATGATTAATTATAGATTGCTCCATTGAAATGCATTGGACATCGCCAGGGAGCGACAGCTCATACCTGGCGCTGTGAGGGAATTTGCAGCGGCGCTGTTCAGTCCAGGCGGCTTCATGATGAATGCCGCGCTAGCCGTCGCTCTCGCCGGCGCTAGCCTCATTTTGCTTGATAAATGCGTCATTGTGACCGCCGCCGGGCGTACTTGAGTCGGTAGTCGCCGTTAGCTGCCGCTACCTGGCGCTCGTCAGACACTACCTGGCGCTATCGCTTGATGAATAAGGGCCAGAGTCTCTATTGCAAGGATAAACTGCCTATCCTCATACATCGCAATCACTATTCCTGATTAGGGGATGATAATTAGAAAAATGGTCTGAGATCTACTTTGTATGGGGTCACATACTCACCTAATTCTGTGATCCTGTGCTGTTCAAATGTGGCCACGAGTAGCCTCATTCCCAATCCTCCACTATAGGGATTATTTCCATTTTATGGTCGGTGCACCGGTGAGTGTGTGCACGTTGTTTGGAGCATCAAGTCACGCTTCAGCCTGATTCATGGTCATCAAAAGGGAATGCACTTTCATTTTATCATCAATTTGGGCACTAGCGTTCGCCATTGCCCCTGTCAAGCCCCTTGGGATATCCAACTTCTGGTGTGTCCACATCCCCCAATCTCCGCTGCTTCCCTTGCCTTTAGACAAACCGTCATTTGCTGGGACACATTACACACCTCGCCGGACATGGTTTGCCCCCAAGTCTTATATAGCACAAAGGAAGAGAACTTATGGACGAAGGCAGATAAACCAGGGACTAGACTGGGCGATACCAAGCAAGCCGGGGTCATACAATGAATGACAGTCCTCACAATACGTGGCACCAAAGGAAGTAGCAAGTGCAGGGTCAAGTCAAGGGTTAAGCCGGGTGGTCAGAGGGTTCGCAGGGCGTGACATAGCCGCGCACGCACACGTGAGCGAGCACGGTCACAGAATCAGGCCATGCGGCTCGGAGGTGGAAGCTCGCAGTGCCACTGCGTGGCAGTGTCAGGCGCTGCTTGAGTGGGCGGTCGATGATGCCATGGGACAGGGGAGAAGGTAAGCGCATCATGACAGCGACAATTTGCACCTGAAATTTTCTGCTAGCACCATTTTTGAGCACCAAACTGTCTTCGGCGCCTGATTTATGATATGTTTAGAGGGCAGCAATGTGTGCTTAAATGAGGCAATTTGAAGAGTGAATTACATCCAGCAACTAGGTGGAGTAAACTGCTGATTCCAATGAGTAACAGCCTTATTTCCTTCCCAAAACACACACCGGCATGTTTATGAACAATGAAAGTGTCAGCCACAAGTTCCTTTTAGGGATTGAATCCTTTTTTTTTGGTTTGGGTTCCTACAAAAAAACACAAAACTTTAGGTTCAAACAACAAAAATGTGGATATTGGGCCTCAAAGTTTAGCAAAAACAATAAAAAAATGTAAATTATTAAAGTGGACCAACACCCACCCCTGATCGGCCCGGGAATCTATAAGATTCCTGGGCCGATCAGCTCCCCCCCCCCCCGTGAAACCCCCCCCAGAAAGCCCCTAAAAACTTACCTTATCGGCGACGGATAAGCCGCCTCTGCCTCCCGCGCGTCCCTCTAGCAGGACGCGCACCCGCACTGGCCGTTTGTGAATGGCCAGCGCGGGCCCTGTAAGAGGGACCCTGATCGGGGTGCCCCGCGGAAGTGGACCAACACTCAGGATAGTGAAAATCCTGGGTGTTGGTCCACTTTAAGCATTAGTATGCAAAGCAAACAAGGAGGGTTAAAGAGAACATCTAGGGCAAAACATTGGGCAAAAAAAATGTTCTCCACAGAATACACTCTGAAATGGTGAATAGAGCTTCACAGACAATGCAGAAGCTGGAGAGCTGGTGCCCCGCAGGCCCGATGCTGATCGGCCCGGGAATCTTATAGATTCCCGGGCCGATCAGCATCGGGTGTTGGTCCACTTTAAAGGAGCACTATCGCAAAATTGAGTCATATTAAAAGCCCATATAAACATGTCAGTTAATGGGAGGAGGGGTCACTTAAACACCTGAATTGAATAAAACTCCCTTCAAGCTTATGGTGTATTCTCTCATAGTAGGAATAAAAGTGACAGGTTTAGTGTATTAGTGGTGACAGAACCTGTCACCCCTGATTTCCTTTGCTTCCCTTAATAAAAAAGTGATCC
Source organism: Gastrophryne carolinensis (assembly GCA_027917425.1). Classification (NCBI taxonomy): domain Eukaryota; kingdom Metazoa; phylum Chordata; class Amphibia; order Anura; family Microhylidae; genus Gastrophryne; species Gastrophryne carolinensis. The sequence goes on from CM051243.1 coordinate 14,398,668, forward strand.
CTCCTCCCACACTCCAGCATATTTATATGGATTTTTATCATTGGGCCATTTTATCTCTTTAAAGTGGACCATCACCCTCCCGTGATCGGCCCGGGAATCTATAAGATTCCCGGACCGATCAGCCCCCTGACTGCAGGGCACCCCAATCGGGGGTGCCCCACTGTGTGAAACCCCCCAGAAACCCCTAAATCCCTACCTGATCCTCGATCCAGCGGCGCCCGCCGCCGCCTCCCGCACGTCCCTCTAGCAGGACGCGCACCCGCGCCGGCCGTTTGTGAATGGCCGACACGGGCGCGCGCCCTATAAGAGTGACTCGTGGGAGGCGGCGGCGGGCGCGCTCCCTTGTCCGTCGCTGCCTCCCGCTTGTCCGTCGGCGGGGATTGGCAGCGGCGGTCACGTGGGAGCGAGGAGAGGTGAGTTTTCGGGGTTTCTGGGGGGTTTCACACAGCGGGGCACACCCGATTGGGGTGCCCTGCCGAAGTGGATCAAAACCCAGGATAGTCAAAATCCTGGGTGTTGGTCCACTTTAAGCACTACCTAAGCACTACCTTCACTGGGGCACATGCCATCAAGCTCATAACTACTTGTGATCCCACTACTTTTTGTCTCCACCCCGATTCTTTAGAAACTTGCAAGAGCAGGGCTCTCCTTCCTATTGTCTTTTGTTATCACAATTGGTTTGAACTTTGTAACATCTAGTTTACAATTATCCCTGTACAGTCTGTTTCACCTGTAGTTGTACATTGTACAGCGCTACGGAAGAAGATGGCGCTATATTAATAAACAATAATAATAATAATTTGCCCTTCAAAACAGAGGATTTACCTTGCAGAATGTGCAAATTGCGCTTCTAGAGGCCGATTCATTAATAGCGGCAGGTAGCGACAGTTGAGCAACTGTAGCAGTATTTTCATAGCGCCCACTAGTAGTCGCTGTGCTTGGCCATTGTTCGGTTGTTGATAGCGACTGAGTCGGTGTGCAGTAATGTTGAATACGGGGTGACGAGTCGCTATTTGACAGGTTCCGCGCTGTATGGGAGCGCATGATAGCGACTGGTCACGCTCAAAAAATTCTCGTGCTGTGAAATGCATGTTTAAACCCCAGAGCGCTGGCGGTGATGTGTTAAAAGTAGTTTATTAACCCCCAAACAACCATATTTTTGGAAACCAAAAAAAAAAATTTTTTAAAGAATTTAGTAATATGAATACAATAATATCAGACCTGTAATATCAATTCTGTACAATTATTTTTTTTTTTACCTTAAAAAAATTATCTAACATGGCAGAAGTGGTCACAGAATTTTTCACATTTAAAAAAAAAAAAAAACATTAATAACAATTAATTATGAATATTTAAAGATTGTTCCATTGAAATGCATTGGAGAGCACCAGGTAGCGAGAGGTCATACCTGTCGCTGTTCAAGGTCGGCCGCTGGCGCTGTGGGCTGAGGCTGGAATAATGATGAATGAGTCGCTATATGGCGCTATCTCAGTCGCTAAGCAGGATTGGCTTGATAAATGTGTGATTGTGGTGGGGAGCCGGCGTTCTCGTGGCGGGGCCCGTCATTACCGGCCGCTCACCAGTCGCTACCTGTCGCTATTCTTTCATAAATAAGGGCCCTAGTGTGCACTTGGCGTTTGGTGCAATTCGCACAGGCACCTGGGGTGCGCACGCAGCCATGAATGAGCATAGACGAATGCGGAATCGTTTACGCTCCGCCCGTTTTTGCACACACCGACCATGATGCCACCCTTATGTGCACCCCCTGGCAGAGATATCGCTGCAGAGGAAAGTTTGATGTTGCATTTGAACAGTGTAGGATCACGAAATTAGATGAGTATGTGATTCTGACTGTGGGGGGTCCATAGGGTTTTGGACTGTGGGGCATCCCAAATCAAGATTCCCCCCTAGGATGCATTCCAATGGACCGAATCCTGCGATTTTGACTATCCCTATCTGATTTAGGATGCCCCACTGTGTGAACCCCCCTGCCACTGTCATCTACCCCCTACTGTGCCTTCTACCCCTGCCACTGTCCTCTACCACTCACCTAACCCCTCCACCCCCTGCCATTATCCTCTACCCCTTGCCGCTGTGCTCTATCACTCACCAGGGACGGCCTTAGGGCCAGTGTCGCCCTGTGCCAGAGTTAAGAATGGCGCCCCACTCCAGACAACAGAGGGAACACAGAAAAGCAGGCGAGATGGGGCAAGAAAAACAGAGGGAATGCAGAAAAGGAAATACTGAGGGGAAAAGAGAGAAATTAAAGGAAATGTGGAAATAAGATCGAAAGAAGGAAAAAGGAATGTAAAAGAATGTGAAAAGAAAGAAAATGAATCGGAAAATAGAAAGACAATGTGAAAATGACATGGGTGGGAATGTGGGAGAATGAAAGAGCGGAGTGAAAAATGAGACGTGGCGAAAGAAGGAAAAAAAGAAAGCTAGGGAGAAAGAAAGAAAAAAAAATAAAGAGAGAGAGGGAAAAAAGAAAGACAGAAAGAAGGAAAGAGAAAGAAACTGGAAAGAAAGAAGGGGGAGGAAAAAGAGAACAGCTGAAAACAGAGGCAGGCGGTAGATAGGTGACAAAAGAAAAATGGAGGGATGTGTGTTTACAAAGAGGAGAATGAAGGGATCATGAATAAAAGACAAAGAAGGAGAAAGGGAAATTCAAGAAGTAGGAGAAAGGTAAAAAAAAAAATTATAAAGAAATATGTATCAAAAAGGAGAGGGATTGGGGGTGTTTTGAACAAAAAAGAGGTCTACTGAGTTCCTGGCACCCTCTCACAGAGAGGTTGGGATGGCACCCCAAACCTGGCAATGCCACTCACCTAATCCCTCCTCCCCACTGTCCTCCATCACACACTAGCCAATACACCCCCTGCTGCTGTCCTCTGCCACTCTCCTAGGCCCTCCTCCCCTGCTGCCATCCTCCACCACTTACCTAATCCCTGCACCCCCTGCTGCCATCCTCAACCACTTACCTAATCAATGCACCCTCTGCCGCTGTCCTCTGCCACTCTCCTAGGCCCTCCTCCACTGCTGCCATCCTCCACCACTTACCTAATCCCTGCACCCCCTGCTGCCATCCTCAACCACTTACCTAATCCCTGCACCCCCTGCCGCTGTCCTCTGCCACTCTCCTAGGCCCTCCTCCACTGCTGCCATCCTCCACCACTTACCTAATCCCTGCACCCTCTGCCGCTGTCCTCTGCCACTCTCCTAGCCCATTATCCACTGCTGCCATCCTCAACCACTTACCTAATCCCTGCACCCCCTGCTGCTGTCCTCTGCCACTCTCCTAGGCCCTCCTCCCCTGCTGCCATCCTCCGCCACTTACCTAATCCCTGCACCCTCTGCCGCTGTCCTCTGCCACTCTCCTAGCCCATTATCCACTGCTGCCATCCTCAACCACTTACCTAATCCCTGCACCCCCTGCTGCTGTCCTCTGCCACTCTCCTAGGCCCTCCTCCCCTGCTGCCATCCTCCACCACTTACCTAATCCCTGCACCCTCTGCCGCTGTCCTCTGCCACTCTCCTAGGCCCTCCTCCCCTGCTGCCATCCTCCACCACTTACCTAATCCCTGCACCCCCTGCTGCTGTCCTCTGCCACTCTTCTAGGCCCTCCTCCACTGCTGCCATCCTCAACCACTTACCTAATCCCTGCACCCCCTGCCGCTGTCCTCTGCCACTCTCCTAGCCCTCCTCCCCTGCTGCCATCCTCAACCACTTACCTAATCTCTGCACCCTCTGCCGCTGTCCTCTGCCACTCTCCTAGGCCCTCCTCCCCTGCTGCCATCCTCAACCACTTACCTAATCCCTGCACCCCCTGCTGCTGTCCTCTGCCACTCTCCTAGGCCCTCCTCCACTGCTGCCATCCTCAACCACTTACCTAATCTCTGCACCCTCTGCCGCTGTCCTCTGCCACTCTCCTAGCCAGGGGCGGACTGGGATTCAAAAATGGCCCTGGACTTTTTTGGTCACACTGGCCCTTCTGTACTGTGGCCGGCCCCATAAAGTATGTTACCTTATATGCAGGCAGCGCCACTTCTATCCGGCCCTGTAACAGCAATGTTGCTATCACTACCGAGTGATGTTGCATTACACTGCTTATGTTGGCACCAGCCGGGGCAACTTTAAAACCGGGAAAAGGCGAGTTAGTTTTGGCGACCTGGGGGGGGGGGGGGGGGGGGCTTCACACAGTGGGGCATCCCCAATCGGGGTGCAAGGACCAAAACCCAGGATAGTCAAAATCCTGATTTTGGTCCAATTTAAAGTAGACCAATTGCCAGGATTTTGCCTATCCTTGTCATTAGCTTTTCCCCGGGGGTATCCCGATTTAGGATGCCTAATTGTGTGAAAAACCCCCAGATCTCCTACTCCACTCACCTTTCAGCCATTCCTGTGCTCACAACGCTTGTCCAATCAGAGCTTTAGGCCGTTGTTTTGGCTGCATCCCCGGGTTTCCTTGTGAATGGCTTGGAGCAGGAGCGGGCTTAGCTGCAAGGATTAAAGTGGACCAACACCCAGGATTTTGATTATCCTGGGTTTTGGTCCACTTCCTCGGGGGACCCCGCTGCGTGAAACCCTCCAAAACGCCCTATTCAACTCACCTGACCCCGCTGCTACGGCGCATGCGCGCCCGCACGTCCAATCAGTGCGCTCGGAGTCGCAGAGGTATGCGCGTCAATGCGACGTCTTACCTCTGTGGCTCCGAGCGCTCTGGCGGCCGCATCTCGCGCTTCCTTCTAACAGGGAGCGTGCCCTTGCCGGCCATTCACAAACGGGCACGCGCCCTGCTAGAGAGAAGCGCGAGATGCGGCCTGCACATGCGCCGTTGGACCAGGAGTCAGGTAAGGTTTGCTCACGTCCTTGGGGGTTTCACACAGCGGGGCATCCCGATCTTGGATGCCCCGCAGGGTGGGATTGGATCGATCGCTCCTCCTGGGTGTTGGTCCGCTTTAAGCAAGGGAAATTGGTAAAGGTAAGGGGTTTCCTGGACGATCTGGAAGGGGCCACACAGTAGGGCATCCCAAATCATCTATTTGGCCAGCCATGGAGGTGATTGGTCCATCAGAGCGCATACCCCCCACCATGCCAGAGCCCAGAGATGCCAGTGCCACAGCTAAAAAACAAAAACAAAAGAAAATGGTACTTACCAGACAGCGATGATCAGTTTTCCAGCAGTGACCCCTTGCCTCCTCCTGAACTCTACTGTGTCCCACGACCCCGCCGGGCCGGAGACTCACTGCTCGTCTGCTGAGCATGTGCAGAGCAGTAGCAGCTTCTTCTCTCCCCGCCTGGTCGGGGACAGCGTGTGGGGGAACTAAGATGATGCAGCTCTGTCCCCGCCCGGCGGGGAAAAGAAGTTGCACACAGGTCACACACCTCGCTGGCCGCGTCAGGCCGGGAAGAAAAGGAGGCGAGTGGGGGTCTGCGCGGACAGGCAGGTGGGCGAGGGGCCGCGGGGACTTCGGTGTGGCGGCCCGACGGCCAGATGGGAAGCAGCGGCCTACCGGGATTTGTCCCGGTATGCCCTATGGCCAGTCCGCCCCTGCTCCTAGCCCCTCCTCCACTGCTGCCATCCTCCACCACTTACCCAATCCCTGCACCCCCTGCCGCTGTCCTTCACTGCTCACCTAAGCCTTGGCGCTATCCTCTATCACTCACCCAACACCGTCACTCACTGTTCTTTTACTGATCACCTAACCCCTCCACCCCCTGCCTTACTTACCAAACCCCTCCACCCCTTGTCACTGTCCTCACCTCAGCAGCAGTAGCAGAGTGGGATGGGTAAAACACTGGAGGACCAGACAGGACAGATAGCACCAGAGGGCAGTCAGCAGCGGAGAGGCCTGGGAGACTGACAACAAGGATCTGGAGGTGGTGGAGAGCACTAAGAAGCCAGTGTGAATGCAGTGCTATGCAAGGTAACTTTAAAGCTGACCCTCACTCTGATTAAGAGCCTATCTTATATGTTTCCCACACCTTGTACATACAGATTGCTCACATTAATCCAGACCTTCACCCTGAATAAGAGCCTATCTTATATGTTTCCCACACCCTGTACATACAGATTGCTCACATTAATCCGGACCTTCACCCTGAATAAGAGCCTATCTTATATGTTTCCCACACCCTGTACATACAGATTGCTCACATTAATTCAGACCTTCACCCTGAATAAGAGCCTATCTTATATGTTTCCCACACCCTGTACATACAGATTGTCCATATTAATCCGGACCTTCACTCTGAATAAGAGTCTATTTTATATGTTTCCCACACCCTGTACATACAGATTGCTCACATTAATCCGGACCTTCACTCTGAATAAGAGCCTATCTTATATGTTTCCCACACCCTGTACATACAGATTGCTCACATTAAAAATCATCCTACCTGCATCTATTGCATGTTATGAGCCTTTAAACATCCAAGATGGCAGCTTATGGAAGCCGCCATCTTATCAGGCAGCCTGCAAACAGGAAGTGCCTTCTGACTGTGCTGCTCTGCATTCTGGGACTGCTGACCGTTACCTGACCCCAGCTCTGCTCTGTCTGAGCAAAGTACAGCTATAACCCGCCCCCTGAACTTTATCCTGCTCTCCTCTCCTCAGTAAGTGTGATGCTTCTGAGTCAAGATGGCGGCGCCCGTATCCTAGAGTCCTTAGCAGCACAGTGGGGGAAAGAATAATAAGTTAGTGACTAAAAACTTAAAATATATTAATTGTTTATGAGGGGGAATAGTTTTTTAAGGGTTTGGGCTTTTCATTAAATCATGGTGAAGGTCCGGTTTAAGCTCCATGTGGACCAGGACCCCTCCCTTACCCAGAGATCTTGGCCCGTAGGAACCTAAAATGCCCCTAACTCGCCCCCCTTCTGCCATTGGTGAGCCTGACATTAGATAGATACTTACCTTTTCAGTTATTGATCGGAAGGGAACTATGAAGTTCCAGGTCCTCTTGGAGTTATGAGTTAGACCAGACCTGGGCATTGTAAGGCCCCAGGGCCACATACGGCCCTTTGATTGGCTCTGACCGGCCTGTGACCAGCGTTCCCTGTAAGGTGCGCTGCCGCCGCCCCCCTCGCTCAGTCCCGCCCACTGTCTGCGCAGTTTTGCCAGAAAAGATAGCGCCTGGTTTGAACAGCACTTTTGACCCTCTGTAGTGAGTGTAGCGGGGGCGTGTGTGGATTAGAGCCTGCTCTCCTATTGGTCAACCTGCTGATTGGCTGTGGGCGGAGTTTCCCTGTACTGTGTGACATGTGTAAGTCGCTGCGGAGCTGACACCGGAGATGGAGGTTCTCCAGCCACTTGTCTGTGCCTCACGTCGCAGGCTGCTGGTACTTGTAGTCCACACCAAATGTGTTACATGCCGTACACAGCGCCTGATGGTGCACTGGCTCTCGTAGTCTATTTCTGGCCAGACCAATGGGAGGGCGGAGGGACCATGCTGCAAGGTGGGAAGGGTTTCACACAGCCTTTTATCTAAGGCCGGCCACTGGTCTCCCTCCCCCAGGCATCCCAAATCGGGATGCTCCACTTTTTGAAACCCATTTTACTCAGTAGCAACGTGAAATAAGGCAGAACAAAACCCAGAGCGGCCACTGGTCTCCCCCCTGGGTATCCCAGATCGGGATGCCCCACTGTGTGAAACCCTTGTTACAGTAATTTGACAAATGGTGGACTCCCCCTAAAAGTGGAAATGAACCCAGAGCGGCCACTGGTCTTCCCCCTGGGTATCCCAGATCAGGATGCCCCACTGTGTGAAACCCTTGTTACTTAGTAGCAACTTGACAAATGGTGGACTCCCCCTAAAAGTGGAAATGAACCCAGAGCGGCCACTGTTCTTCCACCTGGGCATCCCAGATCGGGGCTTTGTTCCACTTTAATGGAGGGAATCTGCCATTTTTCATGTTGCTACTGAGTAAAAAAGGTTTCACACAGTGGGGCATCCCGATCTGGGATTTGTTCTGCTTTATGTGAGGGAATCCGCAATTTTTCACATTGCTACTGAGTAAAAAGTGTGAGCAGTGCTGTGTTACTTTAATAATAATGTAAAGGAGGGGGGTTATTCCGTCCTAACCTGATTGGGTCATGATGTTTTAAAGCAGACCAAACCAGTGGCCACATCCCTGCTATCGCTTTAGCAGGTTGCGTCCCGCGCCAGGCGGGAAAGAAGGTGAGTATACCCTACTTCCCTAGCCAATCTACGTGGGTTTTTGTCCAATTCGGGAAGGTTAAAACCTACCCCAAGCCTCACCGATCTGCTGCACCCTCCTCCGGTTTCCCTTGGATTCCACCGATTTTCCAACGGGCAGCACCATTTTGCATCCCATAAAGCACTGCACAGGGCCACGGCTGAGCGGCACAGGATTTTGAAGAGGCCGGCTAAAGCTGTTCTGTCACTAACAGACTAAAGCGACGAGGGGGGGGCGACAAGCCCTGAAGCAGCCAGATGTCACCACAGCAGGCTGCGCCAACATCCAAAAGTCAGTAGGGGCCGATAGGGGAGGGAATTGGCCCCTTTTGGTCCGATGTTCCACTTTAACAGGATTGTCCCTGTCTTATACTTGCCTTTTGTCCTCTGCAGGTCCGATGTTCCCCTGCAGCTTATGCTTCTTCATCCTTACCAAGGGCAGGATCTAGTGATTCCAACTCCCAGTGCCCACGGTTTTTAATGGCGGCATCTGTGGGGTCTTGTTCGGCACGCCTTGCCTCGGCAGTGCCCTCTATTGAAATGAATGGAGTATGCTGGTTAGAGGGTGTAAAGCCAAATTGATGGACGTCGCCATGTCTGCCTGGAGCTGGACGATGGAATCATTTGTTTCCCCACTTTAGTAAGTTTAAAAACGGTGGGGTTGCACAATGGAGCTGTAGGGCAACTAAAGGTGAGTATAGACTTTTTTCTATTAATGCTTCCACAGGGATTTTGAAACCGATATATATATATATATATATATATAACATATATAATTTACACTATTTTGTGCATTTAGGTAAAGTGTTTTTTAAAAGGGACCAAAAACCATGTGGCCTGACACTGAAGTCTAAAAGATTTGGGATGCCCCACTTTGTGAAACCCCAGGTATCTCCCCAAAACTCACCTTTCCCAGTGCTCCCATATTTTACTGTACCTACCCACCCTGTTTTTGCAGCACATTTTTTATGACTGAGCCTGGCTTGTTGCATTGTTTGCTTGGTTTGTTGTGATACTGTCTGTTACTACTAGATCGACTTCCTGTCTGGATTGTTATAGGTAAGCAACTAGAAGAATGTCCTCAGGTATATAAAAAAGTTTGTTTTTTAAGTACAGAAGTGTTCCTCATATTTGCAAATAACAAAAACCTTTTATTTAGTATTTACTGAATGTCATAGTGTGCTTCTACGCATAAATTACCCCCATAGGGGTTTTAGTAATAATATTCCAGCTCTCTTAACTGGTTCAGTGACAAACCAACCTCATTTTAAATGCATAGCTCCCACCTGCCAGTGCCCCTAGGCATCAAAGGCCCCTCCACTGACAAGTATTGCACCTAAGCAAGAATGGAGACGGAAGGTCTGTAACCAGACTTATCCCTTGCTGTGAGCTGGTGCCCCGCAGGCACGGGAGCTGATCTTATAGATTCTCGGGCCGATCAGCGGTGGGTGTTGGTCCACTTTAAAGGGTAATTCCATTTTCGATGGCATTTTTAAAAGTTTTCACTTTAGTGTACCAATATAATGTGCTCAAGGTGCTGAGTTGATTTATCATTTTTTTACTTGTTAATGTTTTTGCAAATCCATGTTATAAAAGGAAACAGTTCTCCATAGTAAACACAACGTGTTTACCTTAGAAGCGTACATCAAAGTGGAGCTACAAGGCAAACTCCAAAGACCTGACAAAAAGGGAGTTTTCCTTTAAAGTGGACCAACACCCAGGGGTGATCGGCCCGGGAATCTATAAGAATCCCGGACCGATCACCTCCCTCACCGCGGGGCATCCGAGATCGGGATGTCCCGCGGGCTGAAACCCCCCAAAAGCCCCCCAAAAACCTTACCTTATCGGCGACGTATCAGCCGCCGCTGCCTCCCGCGCGCCCCTCTAGCAGTGCGCGCGCCCGCGCCGGCCGTTTGCGAATGGCCGGCGCGGGCGCGCGTCCTGTAAGAGGGACGCGCGGGAGGCAGCGGCTTATCCGTTGCTTGTCCGTCGACGAAAAGGTACGTTTTTTGGGGCTTTTGGGGGGGTTTCACACAGCGGGGCATCCTGATCTCGGATGCCCCGCTGAGTGGACCAACACCCAGGATAGTGAAAATCCTGGGTGTTGGTCCACTTTAAACAAGACAGCCAGATATTTGGAACATCAAGGTTATGTTGAATCCCATCCATATTACACATTAACTGATTACATTTTTGGAATCTAGAGATCTAACGCATGCATACGTGGGTCGCCCAGTGGCTGGAATGCGGAGAGCTCAGTTTAGGAGCCATATATAACATTGGTGTATGGACCGGATCCACTGGCACAAGAATCATCTCTCTATGTTCTCCACTGAGAAGTTACAACACATATGAGTTTTAGCTGGGGGATGTCAGGGGGGTGAGATCAAGGCCCATCTCTGGGGAGAGGGGGGGGGGGTGTCCCACCAATGTATAAAGGTCTGAAGAACCTAGGCTCTCTTGTCTTTCTTCTGAGGGTCACATATAACGTGTGGAGGGGGGACCAGAATCCAGATGGCTCTACCCGCCCCCTGTGGCAGGCGTCTTCTCTGTGTAACATCTGTCTGCAATAAGGTAAATGACATACATTATACCTGTTCTATTCTGATTGTAACTACTCACTTGTACTTGGTCTGAGCGGCTACTCACTTGTGGAGTGGTCTGAGCAGCTGCCACCCCCCCCCCTTTGTTTCTTTTGAATTTGTGCAAGCACATGGTGTGTGGGATCTAGGCTGTATTGCAAGGTCTATGACCCTTCCACCCCATGGCTTGCACTTGAGGTTTAGGGCAACCTCAGGTAAGCCTGCTCCCAATTTATCTATTGCACTGTATGTCCCAAATGGGATCTCAGAGATTAGAGTTAGGACTGCACCCACAGAGGCACTTTGGCGTAGTGGTGCAGCTTAAGCTACTTCTGCAGATGTGTGTGACCGAGTCCTCTGTTTTTAACTAAGTTTAGAGACAGATTATGGGCTGGCCTGCAAGCTGATAGGGTTGAGTGCTGTGGCTCCTTTAAGACTCACTTGTACTTGTCCATCTGACCTGTATATGTATGTATTCATTTATGTATCTAGTTTGTCCAGTGTCCAAGTGATTAAATATATTACTGTGCTGCTTTGTTATCTTGATCCCAAACCCGCTCGTCTGTACTTCTTGGTTATATTACGCACTACCGGTCGGCTTATCTCCCTACATAATCCTGTTAATGAACTGGGGATATAATTCAATTTATTGTTGGGCAAGTACATGGTGAGATGAACAAGGAATTATTTTTGGCATATACGGGGAGGCCGATTCATTAATAGCGCCAGGTAGCGACAGATGAGGGACTGTAGCGTGATTTTTTCAGCGCCAGCCAGTATTCGCTGTGCTTGGCCGGCGTTAGCTTGATGACAGCGACTCAGTCGGTGTGCGGTAATGTTGAATACGGGCTGGGGGGTCGCTGTTTCACAGGTTCAGCGTTGTATGTGAGCGCCTGACAACGAATGGCCAGAGCGAACGGCTAGCTTCATATTCATTAACAAATCACGCTCCGAATGTGCTGTCGCTGTCCATTCCTTGTTTAAACCCCAGAGCGCTGGCGGCGATGGGTATTAACTAGTTTTTAACCCCTAAACAACCATATTTTTTGAATGTAACATTATACATGTTTTTAGAATCATTTTGTAATATGAATACATTAATCTCAGACCTGTTAGATCAATTCTGCACAAATTTTTTTTTTAATTTTTTTTTACTTAAAAATAAATCCTAACATTGCAGAAGTGGTCTCCGAATTTTTGACATTAAAAAAAAAAAAAAAATAATAATACCAATTAATTATGATTAATTATAGATTGCTCCATTGAAATGCATTGGACATCGCCAGGGAGCGACAGCTCATACCTGGCGCTGTGAGGGAATTTTCAGCGGCGCTGTTCGGTCCAGGCGGCTTCATGATGAATGCCGCGCTAGCCGTCGCTCTCGCCGGCGCTAGCCTCATTTTGCTTGATAAATGCGTCATTGTGAGCGCCGCCGGGCGTACTTGAGTCGGTAGTCGCCGTTAGCTGCCGCTACCTGGCGCTCGTCAGACACTACCTGGCGCTAGCCCGTGATAAATAAGGGCCATAGTGTAACATTTAACAGTTAACTACAGTTTACAAAGAAAATGGAACACAGAAATAGAGATACAGATGGTCTTCCATAGTGCAATTGTTACCGGCTTTAAGACTGGGCCTATGACGCCTGGTTATTGTTCAGGATGCGGAAAGCCAAAGGAAAGAAACCACTCCTAGACCTAGAAGTCCTGCAGGCTGGTACCACAAGACGCCGCCCAGATGGTAAATACTGGAATAGGACAAGTCCAGGGTGGGAGGGATCCCGAAGGATCATTTCTGCCCGTGTTTTTGTTCTGCATTTGTGCAGGTCCTGCAGGGATGGTAAGGGGGCTCCAATTATTCTTTCTGTTGTCTTTATTGTTCTTTGGAGTCTACACTTTTCTCTTTTAGTAGATCCCTCAAACCAGACAGAAAACGAAAAACATAGTACAGAACCTATGACAGCATTGAAGAAGAGCACTAGCAACCTTTCTGACAGACCAGCCTTCTTCAGTTGCTTTCCTCAGTAGAGCCGTGGTGTTCCTTTCCCAGCTGAGGTTGTTGGAGATGGTCACACCAAGAAGTTTAGTCTTTAGTCTCACCCCCTTGATGAACAGGGGTGACATGGGTGCCGGATTCTTTCTGAAGTCCACTACCATCTCTACAGTTTTTGAAGGATTTATAACCAGATTGTGTCTGTGCACCAACTGACAAGCTCCTCCACTGCTCCTCGGTAGGTTTCCTCTTTGCTGTTCCTGACCAGACCTGACAGTTGTGTCACCAGCAAACTTCCCAATTCTCACAGAGTTGGCCAAGGAGGTGCAGTCGTTGGTGTAGATGGAGAACAGGAGAGGTGACAGAACGCAGCCTTGAGGGGCACCGGTGTTGGTGTGCCTGACACTGGATCGCAATGGTCCAAGTCTAAATGTTTGGGATCTATCTGTAAGAAAGCTTTCTGTCCACGCACAGATATTTTGGGGAAAGTTGAGCCTAGACATTTTTTCTACCAGCAGCTTCGGACTTATGGTGTTAAATGCCGAACTAAAATCCACAAAGAGAACTCTGACGTAAGTATGTGGGATATCCAGATGCTCGTACATATAGGGGAGGGCCATATTCACAGCATCGTCCGAAGACCTATATATCACACAAAGCTAGTGGCATTCTTACAGGGATTCACTGGTGGTAATAAAAGAGCCCACAGCCTGTCATGGACTTGAAGGCCTGTTTCGAGAAATGTGGTGCATGATGGTGGTGACACTGATGACTGGCAGACTCACAAAGGTTGAATGCCAAACACAGATAAAATGCACCATCGTGGAAAGGGGCAAGTGGCCATCTTTTGTATGTATTAAAGATCAGAAGTAGGATGTAACACACATGAAAAATAGAAGTAAACAGAAGAAAAGCAAGACAGGCGATGGTTGCCTCATCTCTGTGGCTTCTTTGAGTCAAACAAAAGCAATGGATACAATTGTGTATGAAAATAAACTGCAGAAATGGTGAATACAAAAGCCCTGCCCAGGTAGAGGAATGTGCTGCAAGAGGTACATGTGTGAAAGTGACGGGCAGGCTGATTCATTACTAACGCCAGGTAGCGACAGATGAGCGTCTGTAGCAGGCATTTTCAGAGTCGCTGTGCTCAGCCGTGGGTCGCTTCATAGCGACTCAGTCGCTGTTCAGTAATGTTGAATACATTGTGAGGAGTCGCTATTTGACCAGTACAGCTCTGTATGGGAGCGCATGTTAGCGACTGGTAATAGTTACCGACTCACACCATATTCAGCAAAAAAACAGCCTCACAAATCTCAGGCACTGAAAAATGCTTCTCTGAAGCCCAGAGCGCAGGAGGCGGTGTGTTTAAAGTCTGTTTTTCAGCATCTATCCACTAGTAACAAAGCGAAAACATATGGAATTACATTGTAACATGAACACTTTAAAGTGGACCAACACCCTGAGGTGATCGGCCCGGGAATCTATAAGATTCCCGGGCCGATCACCTCACACACCGCGGGACATCCCGATCTCGGATGTAAACCCCCCAAAACCCCCGAAAAACCTTACCTCTCCAGCCGCTGCTTCCGCCGCCGCCGCCTCACTCGCGCTCCTCTAGACGTGCGCGCGCCCGCGCCGGCCGTCTCTGAATGGCTGGCGCGGGCGCGCACACGTCAAGAGTGACGCGCGGGAGGCGCCGACGGGCAAGCTGCTTGTCCGTCGCTGTCAATCAGCTTGTCCGTCGGCGGTGAGGTAAGTTTTTTGGGGCTTTCTGGGGGGTTTCACACAGCGGGGCACCCCCGATCGGGGTGCCCCGGGGAAGTGGACCAATACCCAGGATAGTCAAAATCCTGGGTGTTGGTCCACTTTAATGGCAGACCTGTAATGTCATTTCTGAAGAAATATATAAAAATGAAAAATTTGTGGAAAAACAGCTTTTTCAATGCCAGAAGAGGTCACAGAATTATTTGTGATTTTTTGAAGAAAAAAAATCCAAAAACCCAGTTTAAAGAGAAGGAAAGGATCGTCCATTGAAATGTATGGGAGAGCGACAGGTAGCGAGAGGTCATACCTGGCGCTGTGCAAGACTGAACGCCGGTGCTGTTCACTGAGGCTGTGAAAATGATGAATCAGACGCTACATGGCGTTATCCCAGTCGCTAAACAGATTCTGCTTGATAAATGTGTAATTGCGTGCCGTGTCCGGCGTTCACTAGTCGCTCCCTGTCGCTACCTCTCATTAACCAGCCACTACCTGACGCTATCCCTTCTTAAATAAGGGCCTCAGTCTATAGCGCCCGCCTCTCATACCACTCATCAGGATCATCACAAAAGATCACCTCTTAGACTTCAAGATATGTGGTTGGTTACCCTATTATAGCACTATAGTATTTACTGTTAGTGTTAATGCTAATACAGATGATTTCCTTCTTGGAGGTGACTAAAACGCTCCTGATGACCCTGAACCCAAATTTTCACAGATACTTGCTGATTGTATCCTTTTTTTCCTGTATATTACCTATGTATATATTGATACTTTGCTGTGATACTCTAATACAGATTTTACTTGCAAATGAATATTGGTGTTTTGGTGTGCTTCTGGTCCAACAAACAAACATACTGTGAGCTTGAAAGTGGACCAGCACCCTCCCCTGATCGGCCCGGGAATCTATAAGATTCCCGGACCGATCAGCTCCCTGACTGCGGGGCACCCCAATCGGATTCCCCCCCAGATCCCCGAAAATCCTACCTGATCCTCGTTCCAGCGGCGCATGCGCGGCCGCTGCCGCCTCCCGCTCGTCCCTCTAGCAGCTCAGCTTGTACGTCGCTGACTCTCTTTGTCCTTCGGCGCCGATTGGACGAGCGAGTCACGTGGGAGCGGGGTCAGGTGAGTTTTCAAGGCTTTCTGGGGGGGTTTCACACAGCGGGGGCGGGGCGATCGGGGTGCCCCGCGGAAGTGGACCAATACCCAGGATAGTCAAAATCCTGGGTGTTGGTCCACTTTAAGGAGGTGTGTTGTGGTGAGGCACCTCGGGATCAGTATAAGCACCCTTTCAGTCCCTTTGATATTACCTCGAATTATACTGTTATGGTGTGCCGACTACCAATTGCTAATATTGTTAGGATTGGGCCCCCAGACCTGTGATTTACATATCAACATGCGGTTTCCATGATTCTCATATTCCTGGGGCTCTGTTTTGCTACAGTGGGAGTGGTTTTCATGGCCTTAAAACACATGGACTACAAGTCCCACAATTCTTCCAATGTAACAGGTGAACTCTTTAGCAGCGTTGGCTAATTCTAAGCAACCTAATGACCTATCCAGCTGAGCACCTGCCATTAAAGTGGACCAACACCCAGGATTTTGACTATCCTGGGTATTGGTCCACTTCCGAGGGGCACCCCGATCGTGGGTGCCCCGCTGTGTGAACCCCCCCAGAAAGCCCCGAAAACTCACCTGACCCCGCTCCCACGTGACTCGCTCGTTCAATCGCTGCCGCTTGACAACCAGAGGCAGCGCCGGACAAGCTGAGCGCAGGCTGCCGCCGCCTCCCGCGCGTCCCTCTTTAAGGGGGCATGCCCGCGCCGGCCGTTTGTGGGTGCGCGCCCTGCTAGAGGGATGCTCTAACGGCATGCGCGGGCTGCCGCCGCCTCCCGCGCATGCGCCGCTGGAACGAGGATTAGGTAGGATTTTCGGGGATCTGGGCGGGTTTCACACAGCGGGGCACCCACGATCAGGGTGCCCCGCTGTCAGGGAGCTGATCGGTCCGGGAATCTTATAGATTCCCGGGGCCTATCAGGGGAGGGTGTTGGTCCACTTTAACCCTTTGCTACTAGAACACAAGACCGTGATCCTTCCAAACTGATGAAGTCGCTCATGCCTTAGCCAATCAGATGATTAGTAAGCTAGAGTGAGGAAGTCTATGATATGCACTCGAAAACTGTAACACAGAGTTGCAAAAGTTAAAAAATAACAGATAAGCTCAGCACATTGAAAACATCATTTTGCCACACAATAATGAAAACGTTTACAAATGCCATAGAAATGAAATTACCCTGTAAGGAAGGTGTAGCCCTTTCTTTTCCTATGTGCTTACCTCTATGGTGTCACAAACATGATGCAGTATGCAGAGTGCCAGCATTTTCCTTTTGTTGTTCTTCAAATGCAGACGGTCAAACCAGCCTATTATACATTTGGGTTTAAAGATGTCTCTTTTTTCTTTATTGAGCGAGCTTCATCTAACAGGAGAGAATAAAAAAGCCACGCCTTATTAGATGTTGGCCGTGCACAGGACGGGTTATGGTCCTACTGTATGTTGGGTTATGATGGGAATAGGAAATGCAAGCAAGCGTGTCAGTTTTATGGCGTTTACACCATGGAGGGGATGGGGGTTCTTTAACCTTTCACCCTGAATAAGAGCCTATCTTATATGTTTCCCACACCCTGTACATACAGATTGCCCACATTAATTCGGACCTTCACCCTCAATAAGAGTCTATCTTATATGTTTCCCACACCCTGTACATACAGATTGTCCACATTAATTCGGACCTTCACCCTCAATAAGAGTCTATCTTATATGTTTCCCACACCCTGTACATACAGATTGCCCACATTAATTCGGACCTTCACCCTGAATAAGAGTCTATCTTATATGTTCCCCCCCTTGTACATACAGATTGTCCACATTAATCCGGACCTTCACCCTAAATAAGAGCCTATCTTATATGTCCCCCCCCCCCCCGTACATACAGATTGCCCACATTAATCCGGACCCTCACCCTGAATAAGAGCCTATCTTTTATGTTTCCCACACCCTGTACATACAGATTGCCCACATTAATCCGGACCTTCACCCTGAATAAGAGTCTATCTTATATGTTCCCCCCCCCTGTAGATACAGATTGTCCACATTAATCCGGACCTTCACCCTAAATAAGAGCCTATCTTATATGTCCCCCCCCGTACATACAGATTGCCCACATTAATCCGGACCTTCACCCTCAATAAGAGTCTATCTTATATGTTTCCCACACCCTGTACATACAGATTGTCCACATTAATCCGGACCTTCACCCTGAATAAGAGTCTATCTTATATGTTCCCCCCCTGTACATACAGATTGTCCACATTAATCCGGACCTTCACCCTGAATAAGAGCCTATCTTATATGTTTCCCACACCCTGTACATACAGATTGCCCACATTAATCCGGACCTTCACCCTGAATAAGAGTCTATCTTATATGTTCCCCCCCTGTACATACAGATTGTCCACATTAATCCGGACCTTCACCCTGAATAAGAGTCTATCTTATATGTTTCCCACACCCTGTACATACAGATTGCTCACATTAAAAATCATCCTACCTGCATCTACTGCATTTTATGAGACTTAAAACATCCAAGATGGCGGCCCATGGAGGTGCAGGCTGCCTGCAAACAGGAAGTGTCTTCTGACTGTGCTGCATTCTGGGATTGCTGACCTTTTCCTGACCCCAGCTCTGCTCTGTTTGTGCAAAGCACAAATATAACCCCACTTCCCTGCATTTTTGACCCCTCTCCTCTCCTCGGTACGTGATGCTACTGAGCCAAGGTGGCGGCGCCCGTATCCTAGAGCCCTGAACTATCCTTAGAGGCCGGCCGGCTCCCGTCTGTACAACTCGCGCTGGTCTCTGCACGATGACATAGGCTGTCATGTGACACAGAGGCCAGCCCGACTCAGGGGAGCCGGCCGGCCTCTAAGGCTACAGCGCGCCTTCTGCTCACGCTCTCTGCAGATTTCCCCCCGCTCCCCACAGATACCGCAGCCATGAGAAAAGATTTCTGCGGCGGGTGACAGTGGGCCCTTTTAAGGCGCCAGGGCCCTCGGCACTTGCCCGACCTTGCCAGGTCCTAGCGCCGGCCCTGCTGTAGAGTATAGGGGTAGCAGTAACAAGCTCTTTCTTAAAACAGAAAGTATTTACATGGCACACCTAGACCAAGAATAGTTGGTAATAAATTGCGCGGCCCTGTTGCTGAGCCTAAAAGACTCCAGGGCCAGCTGCTAGCCTGCCTCTGGGGCATCTGAAATCGGAATGCCCCACTGTATTAAACCCCTGGGATTGCCGGCAAACTCGCCTTTACTGGCGGCTCCCATGGCGCTGTCTTTCCCTGTAGCTGTGGCACACTCCCATGTCCTCTCCTCCGGGGCTGGTCCCATCAGCCATTATGCTTGAGATCAGCCAATCTAAAAAATGGCAGGTGGGTGTGGCCAGTATAAAAGACTCCAAGGCTGGCTGCTAGTCTATCCCCTGAACATCCTTAATTTGGGATGCCCGCTATGTAAAACGCCATGGGATACCTGCAAAATTCATGTTTATGGGGGCTCAATTAAGCTGAGGTGTGCTCCAGAACCCAGCCATTCAGATAGGCTGGAGGTGGTAGCTCTACCAAGACCAGAAGGAAGCTGAGGATGTAGTCAGTGGGCAGGGCATGTCATCTGGCCTTTTTTCATCAGCCAATCAACAATCTCAAAAATGCCAGCCACAGCGGTTGAAAACTCCTTTTTTTTTTAAACCGGGCCACCACCATGTGACCTCATCACTTGAGGCACTTCCTCCATCTGTAAAAAGATCTGCAGTGGTGACAATCCTTCTTTATCATGAGAGCTATTCACCTATGGAATAGCCTCCCATAGAAGTATGTTACAGCAACAACAGCTGCAAGCTTCAATAATGAGATGCTTTTTATTATTAAAGGACACAAAAAGGGTTACTAAGCCCAAAACAAAAAAAAAACTGCACTTACCTTCTCTCCCGCACAGCAGCCCGGCCCATTGCTCAGGAAAACTTCTGGATTCTGAAAACAGGGGCAAGGGAGCTGCTCCACAACCAACAACGTGTGGCCATGCTGACTGTTGATCTTAGCTCCTCAGCTCCTGCTGGTCAGTGTGGGCCATGCATTCATTGCAATGGAGGGCTGTGTTTGGCTCGCCCTTCTGTTGCAATGAATGGATGATACTGTGATTGATGTGGGAGGACGACACACAAGGTAACGGGAGCGCCGTCTTCACCAGCGGATCGGCCAAGACCTGCTGTGCGGGAAAGAAGGTGAGAACTGTTCATTTTGTAAGGGGGATTTAATAATAAATAATAAGAAATTTTGATCTGCCCTGTCCCTTTGTTGAACTTGATGGACATATGTCTTTTTTTAACCATATTAACTATGTAACTAAATCTTAAGCCCACCACAGAACGGTTTGTGTGCAAAAACGCTCAGGCAGAGCTCAAACGATTCCGCATGATTCATGGCTGCATACACATCTCAGGTGCACGTGCGAAGTGCACCAAATGGCAAGCGTATAGAAGCACAAATAGCATCTTCTTGCGCCAATTTGCGCCTTTCACAAGGAAAATCTGCTGTTTTGAAGCGCAAATGGCCCTGCCCTATGTGCATTTGGCTGGCTAAGTGTTTAATTGCTCCAATGGTACCCCATGTTTCTCCCCTTTCCCTTACTCTTTCTCCATAGAGAATTGATCCCTCCAGCTTTGAAGCTCTGTTTGCCATTTTGCAGTGTATTCTCTGGAGAATCTGTGTTCTCCATCTTTTGGGTTTTTTTGGGGGGATAGTCTGAATCATAAGGTTTTTTTGACCAGTGTTTTGTCCCAGATATTCTCTTTAACCCTCCCTGTTTGGTTTGCATATTAATGCTTAATAATTTAACTATAATGTTTTTATTGTTTTTGTTTTTGCTAAAGTTTGGGGCCCAATATCCACATTTTTTTTGTGTTGACCTTAATTTTTGTGTTTTTTGACAACTTTTATTTATTTTTTTTTTTCAAACAAAAACCAAAAAAGTTCAGTACCCAAAAAGAACTTGCGGCTGACACTTTTATTGCTTAAAAATATGCCAGACGCCGCCGGCATGTGTTTTCAGAATAAAATAAGCCCGTTACTCATTGGAATAGGCAGTTTCCTCCACCTATTTGTGATGGAAATTCACTTCTCAAATTTGCATTTGCGCATGCTTTTCTGCCCTCTAAATACACCATAAATTAGGTGCCAGAGACAGTTTGGTGAACCAAAATGGCACTAGCCGAAAATTTCAGCTGCAAATTGGCACATTGGTACAAAAACAAATGCGCATCCCATTTGGACAACCATAAATCAGGAGGAAGCCCCATCGCAATTCGGTGCTCCAAATAGCGTGTGCAAAGTCACCAGTGCACAACCATGAAACGACCATATTGTGACGCCTTGAACAATATCAGGTGGCAATGCGGGGGGCTCTGATTGGTTGGATGTAACATTTAAGAATTCTCTGTATACTAACCTGTTGCTGATCATTTGCCTTGAGGAAGGAACCAGAAATGTTGGCCATAGACTAATTGCTTTTTGAGTACATACTCTTGCATTCATAAACTCTTGCACATCTGGACTTGTGGCACCACCGCTAGCCTTTGCTGCGACATCGATTGATGGATTACAATTTATTGGTAAGCAGTGTGACTGCCGGGAGACTCATAAATCTTATGCCTAATGTGGCTCAAGCTTGCCCCCTCTAGCACAAGAGTAGCAAGGCATAAATAAAGCCAGATATGTTGGGTTCAGTCCAAAACGTAAGGACGAGTGCAGAGGAGTATGGACCTATACTGATGCCACCCCCTCTACTTAAGGGCCATGAAGTCCAAAGCAACTACACAAACCTCACAACGGGCCAACAACTGGGAATAAACAAAGAAAGCCAGAAAGCCTAAAAACAGACAACGTGGCTGGATGAAAGCAGGGACAAGGGGACTTAGGAAACTAGAAGCAAAGACAACAGGCAGGATGGAAAGGCAGAATGACAAACAAGTATAAATCTGGAAGGACAAGGTACAGGTTTACAGAAATAGGAAAAGTCAATGATTAATGAGCCACAGTATCATAGCAATGCTGGAAAACCAGACACCTGACAAACCTTCACTAAAAATGTCTATTGTCATTGCCTCACAGGACAGTGCTAATGACCCACACAAGGCACAATCCAGGGATGGAAAGTAAAGCACCTCACAACTGATTCATCCACATGAGAACCCAACTTTCATTTCCTGCTGTTCAAGATTCAGTTTAGGATTATTGTATTTGGCTGACAACATTAGCTTACATTTTGGGGGAAGTGAAATACAGAGATCTGCTTTTAATCTGCCGATTATTCAGTAAAGCTAATGTCCTGAACAAGAGCCTATTACCTCTACTCTCTACATTGCATGTTTGTGAGTCAGCTCCTATCTAAGCTGCCAAACTGTTGTGAATTGCCAGCCCTTGGGAATGACTCCTACTAAACATCTAACTCCCCTAAAAAGCTTAAAGTGGACCAACACCCAGGATTTTGACTATCCTGGGTATTGGTCCACTTCCCCGGGGCACCCCGATTTGGGGTGCCCCGCTGCCTAAAACCCCCCCAAACACCCCGAAAACTCACCTCTCCACGCTCCCACGTGAGTGCACTGTCCAATGCCCGCCGACGGACAAGTGACGTCCGTCGACGGACAAGGGACCGCGCCGCGGCGGAAGCAGCGGCTGGAGAGGTAAGGTTTTTGGGGGGTTTTGGGGGGTTACACCCCGCGGGACATCCCGATCTCGGATGTCCCGCGGTGTGTGAGGTGATCGGCCCGGGAATCTTATAGATTCCCTGGCCGATCACCCCTGGGTGTTGGCCCACTTTAAAGGATAACTGCTGACAAATATTACAATTTGTATCATTTGTATTTACTGGGTAATTTAAAAAAGCTGTAGATGTGAGCCCACCCTCTGCTGTGACAGGTGCCTCTTCTTTATCTCTAGTTCTGGATTTGATCTTCTTCAAACGCAGAACCCTTGATGAATTATCTGTACCTTTTTAATGGAACATTTTGAAATATAGAAACATAGAAGGTTGACGGCAGAAGGAGAGCATACGCTCCATCTAGTCTGCCCTTATGTGTATACTGTATGTTCTCTTTATCGTAGGATAGATGTGTGCTTATCCCAGGCAGGTTTAAATTCAGTGACTGTTGATTTTTCAAGTACCTCTGCTGGAAGTTTGTTCCCAGCATCTACTACTCTTTCTGTAAAATAATATTTTCTAACATTGCTCCTGATCTTCCCCCCGACCAGCTTCAGGTTGTGCCCCCTTGTTCTACCATTAAGTTTCTTTTTAAAAACACTTCCCTCCTGAACCTTATTCAATCCTTTCACATATATCCATCATGTCCCCCCTCTCTCCCTTCTTTCCTCCAGACTGTACAAATTCAGTTCTTTAAGTCTCTCCTGATAAGTTTTAAGTTTAAGTCCTTCCACCATTTTTGTTGCCGGCCTTTGGACACGTTCTATTTGAATAATGTCTTTTTGCAGGTAAGGTCTCCAGAACTGCACACAGTATTCTAGCTGTGGCCTCACCAGGGCGCTATACAGCGGCATCACAACCTCCCTCTTCCTACTGGTGATGCCTCGAGCTATGCAGCCGAGCATCCTGCTTGCTTTTCCCACTGCCTGGCTACACTGTCCAATCATCTTGCAGCTATCAGTAATCAGTATCCCTAAATCTCTCTCCTCCGAGGTCCTGGCTAACACAGTGCTGCCCATATGGTGCTCAGAGCAGGGATTCCTTCTACCCAAGTGCAGGATTTTACATTTAGAGACATTAAACTCTAGTTTCCACAGCTTTGACCATCTATCCAGTAAAGCTAAATCATTTTCCATGTTGCAGACACCTCCAGGAATATCCACCCTATTACTAACCTTTGTATCATCAGCAAACAGACAAACTTTTCCTACCAAGCCTTCTCCTATGTCACTTACAAATATATTAAAAAGAATGGGGCCCAGGACAGAGCCTTGTGGCACACCACTTGTAACTCGCCTTTGTTCAGATTGCACACCATTAACAACAACTCTCTGATACCGATCCCTCAGCCAACTTGAAATCCACTGAACTATCCAGGGATTGAGTCCTACCTTCAATAACTTATCTTGATCCCCAATTAAGACATTTCTGTACATTAAAAACAAATAGCAGTTCCCACTGAGAGTTGAGCCTGGAAGGATCAAGCAAAAACATTATCCAGAGGTGAGCCAAGGTTCTTGAGGTACCCAGAAATAAGATAAAGCCAGCGCATCCCACGCCTGACCGCGGGTCAGGTTTGACAATGGGTCATGTGACGATCAGCCCTATTGATCGTTCATCTGATCAAACCAGCCAATCGTACCCCACGTGTGTCACCGCAATTTTCAACTGGCAACACGCATGGCTATAAACTGCTGCCACCAGAGCACAAACAGTGTTTAACTCTATATAAGCCACACACAACACAATCAGATCGAACAAATTGATCGACCCACAACCACTTCCAGGCGGGGGCGATCGAGCGTCTTAGGCAAGTAAGGTAGCCAGGCTCTTCAGAAATAGCGTGAGCTTTTTAGATCCCTAATTCAGACCCTCTGCTGTATTTTTAGAATTTATTTAAACAAACAGAAAACCACAAAAACAACAAGAAAAACGATGCAAGGTGATAACAACAGAATTAACTATAAAACACAGTACAAATAAGTTAGATAGCAATTACAAAATAAGAAAAGGTGAAAAATATACTTAAGAGTCTGTCTGGGCTGCGGTTTGATAAAATAAATTGTCTCTCAGTCCCCACACGCTTTCTTCTCCTTCGCTGTTAAAAGGGAGCGTGTGTCACTCTTGATGGTAAGATTCGAGCCTCTGGCCATTCTTTCCGCCATGCTTATAGGCCCCAGAACAGGGGGTCTCTTTACCCCTTCTACCCGGGGGCTGGTGTTGGCATCACAGCCTGTCTCAGAGTATTCCAATCTCGATTCTGCTATATGATACCAACGGACCACATTCCAAGGGAGGGAGTGACACAATCAGAAGTGGAACCTTGCTGTCTCAATTGGTGATCTATTTGTGATTTGTTTATTTTGGTTTTATTACTAGGTGGGAGGGGGAAGGAAGTGAGTAGGAGAGGACACATTTGAGGGGTTATCACCATTGACCTGGCATATATATATGTGAGGGTTAGATAAAGGTGAAACCCAAGTAGGGGGGGGCAAGAAATGAGTGGTTTACACCAAGCAGCCAAGGTATATATATATATATATATATATATATATATATATATATATATATACACACACACACAGACACATTAATTACCGGTCAGGATCGCAATTCACTCTCATCACAGACACACTCTCATGCCCTCTCCATTCATTGCAATGGAGGTAGTGGCCCGAGGCCTGACACTCCCCTCCCTCTATTGCAGTGACTAGAGGTGGTGTGGTCACCTTTTTGACTGATGGTGGGGGCTGTGGCCTGGCATCGACGTGCTGGTGAATGGGGTTTGAGGCAAGGGCTGCGGCACAGATCTAGCAAACAGGTGAGTTGCTGATCGCCGGACTGGCACCGATCAGCTGCGTGGGACAAGAGGTAAGTGCACCCCTGGGTCCCACCCTCACTTTTGGACGAACCAACGTGGGAACAGACAGATATCCTTGTAGAACAGCTCACAAGAAACCCTGTCCATCACTGATAGAGATGACATTAGTTAGAATATAAGTGGACAGATCACCATCCTGTTTTACAATGACTGGAAGTGCAGCCATGGAGCAGCCTCCAAACTGGTTGTTCATCTTGGCAGCTGTCTCCAGCAGGCAGGAATATTCATTCGTAGAGCACATCACCAGGGTAAGCCTCACAACCAGGATTCCACAGCAAACACAACACAACCAAACTCCACAGCAAAGAAAACCCAGATTTAATGGAAGGAAAAAAAAGACTGCTCAACTCCAATGACCTTTGTTATGCGTTGATGCTTTTACCCATCATGCAATGCTTTGGCCAGATATTAGTTATTAGAATAATGCTGCTGGGTCCCCACAGGCTTTTTCAGGAGGCATTGCAATATCACAAAAGGGAAGGTGGGATGTGCCTATCCAGTCAATATATGGCAATTGAGGAGGTGCTAGACCCCCCCTGACCCTGTGTGCGCATGCGTGCTATCGCTCGCGCTTCTACTCATGTATGGCAGGCACTTCATGGGCGCCTAAGGCCCTTTAAAAGGGGGCCTGCGGCACTAGGAGGTTCTCTGCATATCTTGGAGTGACGCTTGCCTTGTTTCTGTGTGACTTCCCGGTTTGACTTTTGGCTCTGACTTCTGGCTTTGGATTACCACCGGCTCTGACTCCCCTGGCTCTCTGCACTTCAACATTGGTTTAAGGCTTTCCCTGGCTCTGGATTCTCTGGCTTCCCTGCATCAGCTTCCCCCTAAAACCCTTTCCCCAAAATTGGGCTCACTGGCCATTGGCAACAGTAGTGAGTCCCCGACTTTTCTGCAGTGCAGTCCACCCTCCTTCGCGGAGGGCTCCGGCAAAAGCCAGATCTGTCGGCAGACTCCCCACTGAAACCAGTACTCTACAAGTTACTCCCCGCTGGCCCCCCTCAGTTACAGTCCGCTTCATCTCCCTATTCCCTTCCAGATCTTCAGCAGTTCCTGCCTGGTGTTCCTGACTTTACATCATTCGCCCATGTGATACTCTGGCCCTTCCCTCTGCTGAGTTTCCCCAGTCTCCACTCTCTGGGAAGGCCACAGGCAGTATTGCTGGCAGCTGTCGTGACAGTTATTGCGCTGTCTTTAGACAGGCTGGTTCATGAATTGCATTGCTTGTGCACACACAAGTAAAGAAGTAGCAATGTCTGCACAAACTTTTGTTGGCTTAGCTTTGTTACCTCATTTTTACATTCATTGCAATCTATTGTGGTAAAGTATATAAAAATGTCATAAATGTGTGTATTTCTCCCCTGCTAGGCTGTATCAGGCACGATCCGTGCCGGGTTTTCAGGACTTAGGTCACTTTCCCCAATCCCTTTCAGCTTTGTTCCCTGGTCTCAGGCCGTGCACAGGTGATCAGGCTGATTGCAGGGGAAGCCTGAATAAAAAGGAGCC
Source organism: Gastrophryne carolinensis (assembly GCA_027917425.1). Classification (NCBI taxonomy): domain Eukaryota; kingdom Metazoa; phylum Chordata; class Amphibia; order Anura; family Microhylidae; genus Gastrophryne; species Gastrophryne carolinensis. The sequence goes on from CM051243.1 coordinate 14,425,390, forward strand.
ACACGGCCTGTCAGTTGTCTTTTGACCAGCCTGAAGGAAGGAGCCCAGGCTGTACTGCACATTGGTGAATAACAATACTGGAGTTAAGCCGAAGGACTTGGCTTCTGCGCCCCTAATCTTGGACTTGTGGGGATGAGCAGCGGAGAGCTTGTTTGCCCTGCAAAGTGGACTGGACTTACCAGCTTGCTGGAGTACCCAGCCCTGGACTTACATTTGTTTGGTGAAGTAACCACTTTTGATTTATTGCATTGATGCTGCAATCCCTGAACTGAGTGATAATTTGCGTTGGAACACTTTATTTGCTCAATAAAGCCAATTTTCTGTTGAAAGACTGTTGTCTGTGTCACTGCCGTTCTCCCAACCGCTCACAATTGGTGGAGGATGCGAGGGGCACAGTGACTGTTGCTAGGGGCAACGGAGTGACAAAAACATGCTGCATTTTGGATGTTCTGAGTGAAAATGGCAACCAAGATGTCTCAAATCGAGGAGGTAATTAAACAGCTAATCCAGGCTAACCTCCAGCAGCAGCAAGCCATGGCACAGCCGCACCAAGCGCAGCAGGAGACAAACCGCCTTTTGATAGACAGATTGCTGCGCTCAGAGAGACTGTGGTGGCTCAAGTCTCACATCCGGAGAGAAGCCCGGCTGAGGCTGATGGTGCGAGGAGAGCCTTTCAGCGGGCCCTGCAAAAGATGACTCCGGACGATGATGTCGAGGCATACCTCACCGTATTCCAGCGGGTGGCTGAGAGAGAGCAGCTGCCAGTTGCCGAATGGCCCGACGTGATTGCACCGTTCCTGACGGGTGAGCCGCAAAAAGCTACCTTTGACCTTAGGGAGCAAGATGTACGGGACTATGCCAAACTCAAAATGGAGATTCTTGCTCGCCTGGGTGTCACGCCAGCACAACTGGACTGCACAACTGGACTTTTGCCGTGGATAAGCCTGCTCGGTCACAGATGTTTGATTTAGTTCATCTTGTGCAAAAATGGTTGGAGCCGGAGCAGTCCACACCGGCGCAGATCGTTGAGAAGGTCGTGGTGGACAATTTTTTTCGGACCCTGCCGCCGAAGCTACAGCGGTGGGCTGGACAAGGCGACCCTCAGGCTGCTGATCAGTTGGTCAACCTGGTGGAGAGATACGTTGCCACCGAGGACCATCTTCGGGATGCCTCCGCAGCACCAGCAACCACTAAGACCAGCAGACCGGTGGGTAAGCAAGTTCCCCTTGAAGGTGTGTGGAGGGGTTTAAGAGGGCAAAAGGCTGACCCTGACCCCCAGAGGCCCCCAAATCCAGGGAAGAGGCCCGGGCAAGGAGGTTCCGGGGTCCCCAGTGTTGGAGGTGGCGTGAGTGGGGACATATAGCCATGGATTGCCCCCTCTCCCCTGAGCTCATGGAATGTGACGCTGCCCATAGAAGGTCTCTGTTAGCAGAACCGGGTTGTGCCGCCAGTCAGCGGTCAGAGACTGAGACACAGGTTGTGACTGTGAGAATGAATGGTTGCCCAGTGAAGGCATTATTGGACTCAGGTAGCCGGGTAACTTTGGTCCGGGCCAACCTTGTGCGTAGTGGTTGTAAACCAAAGAATAAGCTTAATGTGCTTTGCATCCACGGGGATATCGTGGCTTACCCTGTAGCCGTGGGTTTGAGACCCCCGCGGGGACAGTGACCCATGAAGTTGGTGTAGTAAAACGCCTGGTGTATGATGCTGTAATTGGGTGCGATTTTCTCTTGTTCTGGCCCTTGTGGAAAAGGCGTAGCGCTTCTGCCGACAGCGAAGTACCTCCAGCAGAACCGGTAACCCTCCCCGTCGTCAAGTCCATTAAACATGTGGCCCCGTGCAGGTTATACAATAGGCCGACCAGGGACCGAGTTCGGGGAATAGTACCCACGGGTGAAAGTAAAGAGAAGTTTAAAGTGGAACCTAAGCCGGGGAATGTAGATGCTGTGTCCTGAACCCACTGTATGGTCGCTGAAGAGTGTCAGACCGTGGGTCTGAAGAAGAGGGGGGGGGGGGGGATATGTGGTAAAGTGTATAAGAATGTCGAAAATGGTGTGTATTTCTCCCCTGCTAGGCTGTATCAGGCACGGTTCATGCCGGGCTTTCAGGACCCAGGTCACTTTCCCCAATCCTTTTCAGGTTTGTTCACTGGTCTCAGGCCGTGCACAGGTGATCAGGCTGATTGCAGGGGAAGCCTGAATAAAAAAGGGCCACACGGCCTGTCAGTTGTCTTTTGACCAGCCTGAAAGAAGGAGCCCAGGCTGAACTGCACATTGGTGAATAACAATACTGGAGTTAAGCTGAAGGACTTAGCTTCTGTGCCCCTAATCTTGGACTTGTGGGGATGAGCAGCGGAGAGCTTGTTTGCCCAAGCAAAGTGGACTGGACTTACCCTGGGATTGCAGCTTGCTGGAGTACCCAACCACTTGATTTATTGCATTGATGCTGCAATCCCTGAACTGAGTGATAATTTGCGTTGGAACACTTTATTTGCTCAATGAAGCCAATTTTCTGTTGAAAGACTGTTGTCCTTGTCACTGCCGTTCGCCCAACCGCTCACACTGTGTTAACTAACAGTCCATGCTTTTACCAAGTGTTAGCTAGCTTTTTCATTAGTGTGAGTGTGCAGAGGGTTACATTTCTTTTTTGTTAATAGAGCAAAATCATCCCTGTAAATGTGGAATGATCAAAAACCACAAGTTTGCAGGAATTGTTTGACAGTTGGGGTGCATACTGTAAGTAACCTTCCTCTCTCTATCTAGCATGTTTATATGTTTTTTTAATATTAGGTAATTTAGCTCCTTTAACAGAAAAAGTGGGCAAGTGTGTAGCCTAATGTGGTAAGCTCCCCACACTTTATCAAATCTCTTATGGTGGTTTTATTTACTGATGTCTGGACATCATTGAAACCCCATTCACCAGATCTGGGGAAATTTTCCACCACAAAAGCTAATTGAATTTTTTATTTTTGCACTTTATTGTATGTATGAGTTGGAGAGATCCGCAAATGCTAGCAAAAGCTGCAAACTGAGCCAGAGAGAAGCTTTGGACTTTACCTTCCAGCTTGACGATATGAAAAAGTTTGGCTTGATCTGGTAATTAGAACCTGTAAACAAAGACTGTCAGTCCATGGCCCTTTGATTTATGGGCAATTTATAAAAAAGCAGCAAAAACTTGTTGTGACAGACTCTATGCCTTTGGATTTTAAAGGCACTGTTTTTGCATAGACCCATTACTTTCATTTTCTTGAGCATGTCCCAGACAGACTGCCATTGTGTTACTGATTGTGTTACAGACTGCTATTGTTCTACTGATTGTGTTACCGGCAGAGTTGAGGGATTGTGTGCCCTGCTCCCATTGGTCCGTGTGGTTGTCATGCAGTTCTCCATCAGGTCCACGGGGGAGGTCCCCTTGCATGGAGCCTTGCATATAAGGCACAGTGTGGCACTAATAAAGTTCAGTTCATCTTCACCCTCAATACTGAGTTCTGTCTCTTATTGGGGGAAACGCTATATTACAATTCACTAGTCCTTGTAAGGGCTGTTCCTGGTTCCTCACGGATGACTCGGGTGGCGGGGGGGGGGTCACACAGCGGGGCTCCTTTAGACTCCAGTGCTCAGCTTTAAAGAGTAACAGGCTGATTCATCACTAACGCCAGGTAGCGACAGATGAGCGTCTGTAGCAGGCATTTTCAGAGCACCCGCTAGTAGTCACTTTGCTCGCCCGTGGGTCGCTAGTTTATAGCGACTCTGTCGCTGTGCAGTAATTATGAATACATTGTGAGGAGTCGCTATTTGACTAGTACAGCGCTGTATGGGAACACATGTTAGCGACTGGTCAGGGCGACCGACTCAACATATTCATTATAAAAACAGCCTCACACAACTCCGGCCCTGAAAAATACTTGTCTGATGCCCAGAGCGCCGGAGGCTTTGTGTTTGAGGTCTGTTTTTCAGTATGTATCCACTAGTAACAAAGCGAAAACATATGGAATTACATTGTAGCAACAATGTAACATGAACACTTTAATGGCAGACCTGTAATGCCATTTTGCAGAAATATATAAAATGAAAAATTTGAGAAAAAAATGCTTTTTCAATACAAGAGGTCACAACATTATTTGTGTTTTTTTTTTACAAAAAACAAAAACAAAAACCCAGTCCATTAAAATGCATGGGAGAGCAACAGGTAGCGAGAGGTAATACCTGGCGCTGTGCAGCGCTGTTCGCTGAGGCTGTGATAATGATGAATAGGACGCTACATGGCGTTATCCCAGTCGCTCAACAGATTTTGCTTGATAAATGTGTAATTGTGTGCCGTGTCCGGCGTTTGCCTGTCGCTACTTGTCGCTACCTCTCATTAACAAGGCACTACCTGACGCTATCCCTTCTTAAATTACCCCCATTGCCATTGTTTACACATCTGTTTCTGTAAATAATTATTGCAATAAACTGGTGTACATATGTGCTAGTCGATGCTGAATTCCAAATACATCTAAAACACAGTAATATAAAGCGGAATTCAGAGTTATGGCTCATCACAACAAGCAGATAAATCAATCATTCATTGAGCGAGAAAACGATCGTACGACTCGTAATCACTGGGCAATTTGTTGGCTTAATTTTTCATTTTTTATAGTGGTCATTCTTGAGATCGCCTGTGCTGTGCGCTCCAGGATCTATGTGGTTGATTCCTGTTTCCCCATGTCTACAGTCATGTGATGAACTAGATCGTTTATGTCAGCCTAAACAATACGACGCTCGACCAATTTCTTGTTCATTTCTTAATTCTATTCTCATTTTATTAAGCATAAATCAATCCATGGAAATATCACTTGAAGTAAAGGCATGAACAAAAACAAACAGATGAGCAACTGCAGCTGAGAAGCTTATCCAAGGTCCTTCCCTGGAAGTCTGCATTTATATAGCTCAATGAGGCAAGCACTAAAACTGTGTTGCCTCGGGCAGGGCTGGCTCCAGGTTTATGTGGGCCCTTGGGCGGCATGATCTCAGTGGGCCCCTTTGTGGGGGTCCGCGTCACATTACAGATATTTGCTATTTGGACCAAAACTCTAGTTTTGGTCTACTTTGAAGCGCACCAAACCCCTTTAAACTTGACCTTGGAATCTAAACTAATCTAGATTCTCCTGATTTTGGATGCCCCTGTGTGTGACCCCCCCCTTTGTGCATTACTTTCCTGGAACTGGTGAATGCACTGTGGGATCGCCAGTTTGAGTTAACAGCCAAACCAGGGGGGTTCTTTCACAAACAGGGGCATCCCAGATTGAGATGCCCCTGTAAAGCAGACCAAAACCCAGGGGTGGAATTGCTTGCATAGTGGGTATGCCAGCGATCCCAGGGGGTTTCACACAGTAGGGTATCACAGATTGGGATGCTCCAGGGATAGGAAATCAGCTGGGGAGGGCAACTTAAAAGCAGAACAAAACCCAGCACTTCCTCCTCTGGAATCTAAATCGAGGGCCGGCTCCAGGTTTATGTGGGCCCTTGGGCAGCATGGTCTCAGTGGGCCCCTTTGCGGTGGAGAGTCACGGGTCAGGGGTCTATAAATTCCATGGCCAAAATTAAGAAGGGCTGCTTGCCCTCCAACCCCCTATTGGAGCTGTTTCTTAGTGAGACCCACGAAGCTGGCACTAGAAGGGTTAACCACATTGTGCCAGCTGTCAGTGGGCCCCCCTGGGGGGTGGGGGCCTTCGGCAGCTGACCGAGCTTGCAGGGTGCTGACGCCGGCCCTGGTGTGGAACCCCACCATTCAAGAAGTTAGACACCAGCTATGGCAGTGCCCTTCCAGTCCACTGCGGGTTAAGCGCCGTCGCACAGCCCAAAATCCGTTCCTGTTAGTCTGGCCCCCAGAGAGTGGGGGTCCCCGGCAGCTGCCCTGCCTTTCCGGGTGCTGACGCTGGCCCTGGCCTCGGGTGTCATAGTACCTTGACCCAGTACTACCAGATATAACAACAGCACAATGAATAACTATGAACTAGTTGTACCCCAGCTCCATGGCATACCTTCTCTCCTCACTGTCTGGAACCACACACCATTTCTTGTGCAGTAGGGTAGAATCCTACTTTAAAGTGGACCAACACCCAGGATTTTCACTACCGATTGGGGGTGCCCCGCTGTGTGAAACCCCCCAGAAAGCCCCAAAAAACGTACCTTACCGCCGATGGACAAGCGACGGACAAGCTGGGGCCGCCGCCACCTCTCGCGCATCCCTCTTACAGGGAGCGCGCCCGCGCCGGACATTCACAAATGCCCGGCGCGGATGTGCGTCCTGCTAGAGGGATGCGCGAGAGGCTGCGGCGAAGGTAAGGTTTGTGGGCGTCCGGGGGGTTTCACACAGCGGGGCATCCCGATTTTGGATCTATAAGATTCCCGGGCCGATCAGCGGTGGGTGTTGGTCCACTTTAAGCCCCGGAGAGTGTCATGTCCCACAACGTGTGTTTTATTTTACCCAGGGTAACTGCTTGATTGGGTGTTTATTTACATAGGCTGAGCAGTGTGCCTTTAATTGTTTTTGTCCCTTCCTGGCTCCCTTAGTTTTGCTGAGATGCATGTAGCTCCTCCCTTCTTCCTCTCTTCCCTCAGCCATTTGCTAGTTTTGCATCCAAGCAGTGCACACCTACTGCAGGTCAAGGTTTTTAAAGAGGAAAAACACACAGGAATTTCAAATTGGAATGCTCCGCTTGTAAACAATTTACTACTCCTGAACGGCTCATCCAATTTATGTAAACACTAAAATATTAATAATATTATAAATATATTTATCCTGCCCGGCTCGACTACAAAAAGAAAACAAATATATAAATATTATTAATATCTGGCCAATGATAACACAATGGATACACGCATAAGACTGTAGGTTCTTTTGGCTTCCGGTATATGCAAAGGACACTGAGACAAGTAGTAAATAAAGAAATATATTGATGATAAAATAACACAGAATACAATCAAATCTTACAACAAAATATAATACAGTTCTGAGACCGGCATACATATATCCAATGATTAAGGCAATTACCTGACCAGCAATCATACATCATACAATTACCATCCTGACCAGGGGACCCACCAGCCGACTGTCAAGCTGGCAGCCTTCTTTCCTCCTTTCCCTCTTCTTCCTCCTGCCTATAGCCAGGCTCTTCTCCTGTGCTAGCAGTCTCTCCTTCTTGCCTTCCTTCCCCCTTCTCCCAGCTGCTTCTCTCCCCCAGATATATATCCAATATCCCCTTTGATCTCTGGTCTTCTTCTTCTTTGATCTTTTATGACCCTAGTCATAAGTTTTATCTTCTCCTAATCTGGCCTCTCTACCTTGTCCCAGCCTGCTTTGTTTGGATTTTATTGCTTTATTGTCTCAGAATGCTGATACTATCTACTTTGAATACAATTCCTGCCCTAGGCAACCTAATGTTCCAAACAGCTTCTATCTATATATGCAACATTATTTACAATATTGATTTTCCATAAAGGCCTATTATCTACACGCTGTGTGTATCCCCCCATGTTACCCCATACACTCACCTTCCTTTTACTCCCATGGCGAGAGCGAGTGTGTTGATTGGCTGAGTGGAGCGCTCAATCAATCAGTGCACTTGCTTTTACTTGGCTCCATCCGGCTCCACTAAGCAGCTGAGCAGCGCCGAAGGGAGCCAAGTGCACCACCAGCTGCATCCCCTGCTTACCTGCTAGCCACGGCGCACCCGTGCAGCCCATACAGAAAGGCTGGGTGTGGGAATGCGCAGGGCCAGAGGTGAGTGGGGATGTGGCCACAGCGCAGAGACGGGGTTAGGGCTCCGGGAGAAGGTGACTGTATCAGGGCTTTTACACAACGGGACATTCTAATTCTGGATGCCCCAGGGAATTGAACTGGGATGGCCCTGGATTCTTTAAATTCGGAAGTCTAAAGGCCAGGAAGCGCACCTTGGAGAGAGGCACTGTACAGAAATGCTGATTGCACTGATATGAAAATTCTGTACACACCTTTGCTCTATACTTGAAATGTAAATAGAATTTCTATTGTTTAATTATCACTATTGCAATTTGCATTTCTCTTCAACACCAGACGAAGAGGCAGCTTTTATCCCTTATTAATTTAAACTTTTACCTGGAATGTCCCTTTAAGTTATTTGCCCAGATATTGTATTCCAATAAATATGCTTTATGTTTTAAATAATTACCTTAATTATACAATGGTGTGAAAAAAGCCAAATGTGACCATTTCACTACAGTAAATGTATTACTTATTACTGACCATTTATGAAGGAATCGGAGTTGGGACCTGAGTCAGGCTTTGGCTTACCAACTCCATAGCCCTGGTGGGAGCACCCCCTGTTCATCCACCTGGCAGAACTGGGCTCTGGACATGGCAACTCAGAAGATCAAGAAGAAGATCAAGGCCAAGCAACTTGGGTTTGCAAACAAAAAGTCAAGGCAAGGTTGGGAGGTAAGCAGCACAGGTGTGGAGGCCTCAAGATACGCCGGGGTCAAATAAAATTAAGACACTGAGACCCACCCAGAGGAGTAGCTAGGCTTTCTGGCACCCATGACAAAGATTCAAAATGGCGCCCCCACCCTTAACCTGCCACAGCCGGGGCACATGTCCCCCTAGCTACGCCCCTGCACCCACCTTACTGCCAAGGTATCAAAGGGTCAATAATATTATGGCAATGGAAGATCCCGCTGCCTATTCTGAGCAAACATAAGAATATTTCTGTGAAACATAGTTCTATTTGTGGACTTCCCTTTTGGATTGGATTATTTTTTATATTTCTCCCTCTTCTGTTCCTTCTTACTTGACTGTTCTTTTACTATCCTGTCTAAGTTTTTTTAAAAATAGACACATTGTTCTTGGTGGCCTGTGGTCCTGCATGAAGTCCTCACTTTATCTTTGTTAGTATAGTCCCTTAGCTGGATGTTTGCATGCAACGGATGTGGAGTGCTGCATATGGACACTCTGCATCCGTATCTTCGATTGAAGTAAATATTAAGCTAATGATGAGATGGTACTTGGTTCCAGAAAGACTGAAGCATTTTGCCACAGACTCACAGGGTGACTGCTCCCGGGGTTGCCTCTCTCCGGGGTCCTATAGACACATGTGGTGGGATTGCCCTGTAGCCAGGGGGTTTTGGGTAAAAGTTTTTAGAGCAGTGAGTAAAGTGTGCGGAAGACACATAGCTCAAGATCCATGGGTAGCTCTACTTAATGCTCCAATCCCCCATATTACAAAGAAAAAGCAACAACTGGTTTATCATATTTTGACTGGAGCGAAATTGGTGATAGCCAAGGCCTGGAAAGAGCCTGCTCTAAGCTACAGAGCATTCAAAAACAGGGTCAACAACATCATGGCCATGGAAAAATTATCGGCAATCCATAACTTTTCTATGGAGCTTTTTCAAGAAGTGTGGAATCCCTGGGTGCAAAATTTTTGGCCCTCAGACTTCGAAAATAGTCTTTTGACGATATAGTTCTATTGACCTTCAAGTTAAGAGGATTATTTCTCTTTTTTTGTATCCACCAGAAATGTAAATCCCCATCTTTTTCACCCATACCCTTCCTTTTTATTAGTCTCCCACCCTTCCCTTTCCCCATCTTCCCCCCCCCCCCCTTTTTTTTTTCTTCCCTTTTTCCCTTTCTTTTTTTTTTTTTCTTGTTTTTATTTTTACATTATATATTTTTTGTATCTATTACTACTTTCTTATCCACAATATATAGTGGTGAAATTAAGTGATAATTTCTTGTAGAAAAGTTGATAAGAGCAATGTTTATGCTGAAACAGAAGAATTTACTGTCTATATTATATTGCACATTGTTATCATATATGTATGTGTTGTTTTGTACATGCTTAATAAAATTATTGGAAAAGGATGTTTGCATGCAAAGAGTATAGTACTCACTTTGCTCCTCAAAGTGGCTCTAATTGAATTCATTTGTACACTGATCCTTACTGGTCTGTTTTCATTGCCATGGCTTTACCTTGACTGTGTTGCCTCTGATTAAAATAAAGATTTACAAAGACAATTACAGTTTTCAAAACTTTTTTGGCCGATATTCATATTTAATTGGAAATTAATTAGCACCTTTACTAATTCACGCAAACTTATGTTGAATATATTCATTCCTAAGAACATGTGACCACAAGCAACTTGGCACTCTATAAATTTTCATGCAACTTTCCCCTTAAGCTGCGAGTGATGACATAGCTCAAGCTGTTGTCGAGCTGAATTGGTGAGAAGGTCACAGTGTGGGCCGAGTTTTGTCCACAAGAAGAAATGGGGAACTAAAACACTTCAGTAAATCATTAGGAACTTCTTTTAAGGGTTTGTCAGAGCATACCATCATGGTTTTAGTCTCATTTCTATGATGGTTCATGTTTTGGGGGTTTGTGAACTTTATTACTTATTTTACCCCAAAAAGTACAAAATGAACCATGCTCCTAAAAACCTTACTGCATTAGCTATTATAGGCCTACTGTTTGGTGGGGCGAGTCATTCAGTGATGTTAAATTGGGCAATGGCAATGGATGTCATACCAAAGGGAAACTACCCCCCCCCCCAACTGGCCACTGATACAGTCCTACTAGAAAAAATTTATAGAATGACAATGATGATGGGAACATGCTCTTCCCTTCTTGTAGCCAACCACAAGCAGGGGTGAACCTGGCCTTTCTGCTGCCTGAGGCAAACTATAGAAAGATGCCCCTGCAATGTGTGGGGTAGGGAGTGGAGGAGCTGGGGGCAAGGCCACCGAGACACCAATAATTGATTTAAAAATATGACAGCATGCAGCAGCAATGCAATCTCTACTGAAATACTGAGAGGCCTCATTACAGCTGCACCTCTGACCATAAGGCTGGTGTGTAAGGTAGCTCGGACCACTGGGCCTGGCTGGTCATGTGGCTAGTTGCTAGAATACAGGTGCTTATAGCCTCATTGATAAATACTACATTTCTTTTTAGAAGACAAGCCTCACAGGCACTGAAGTCAAGTCAGCCAGCACTTTCCACTTCTTTAGTCCTTTGCATGGCTGTCGATCATGTGACCAGCACCCAGGTTTGAGGTGCAAAACCAAATGATTATATATATATATTGATATATATATATATATATATATATATATATATATATATATATATATTGATATATATATTGATATATATATATATATATATATATTCACTGGTAACCTACCAGGAAATGGAGCTGCTCAGTAGAATTTCACCTGATATATATATAATCACTGGTAACCTACCAGCAAATGGGGCTGCTCAGTAGAATTTCACTATATATATATATATATAATCACTGGTAACCTACCAGGCAATGGGGCTGCTCAGTAGAATTTCACCATATATATATATATATAATCACTGGTAACCTACCAGGCAATGGGGCTGCTCAGTAGAATTTCACCTGATATATATATATATATATATATATATATATATATATATATATATATATATTCACTGGTAACCTACCAGGAAATGGAGCTGCTCAGTAGAATTTCACCTGATATATATATAATCACTGGTAACCTACTAGCAAATGGGGCTGCTCAGTAGAATTTGACTATATATATATATATATATATATAATCACTGGTAACCTACCAGCAAATGGGGCTGCTCAGTAGAATTTCACCTGATATATATATAATCACTGGTAACCTACCAGCAAATGGGGCTGCTCAGTAGAATTTCACCTGATATATATATAATCACTGGTAACCTACCAGGAAATGGGGCTGCTCAGTAGAATTTCACTATATATATATATATATATATATATATATTCACTGGTAACCTACCAGGAAATGGAGCTGCTCAGTAGAATTTCACCTGATATATATATAATCACTGGTAACCTACCAGGAAATGGGGCTGCTCAGTAGAATTTCACTATATATATATATATATATATATATATATATATATATATATTCACTGGTAACCTACCAGGAAATGGAGCTGCTCAGTAGAATTTCACCTGATATATATATAATCACTGCTAACCTACCAGCAAATGGGGCTGCTCAGTAGAATTTCACTATATATATATATATATATATATATATATATATATATATATATATAATCACTGGTAACCTACCAGGCAATGGGGCTGCTCAGTAGAATTTCACCTGATATATTTATAATCACTGGTAACCTACCAGCAAATGGGGCTGCTCAGTAGAATTTCACTATATATATATATATAATCACTGGTAACCTACCAGGCAATGGAGCTGCTGAGTAGAATTTCACCTAAATTATAATTATATTGGGCCTGTCTGTGTACTGTCTGCCTGCATTTTGCTTTGCTGCTGGGAATGCCGTGCTGTATTTTACTTGGTTCATAAAGAAGTAATTAGAGAACAAGCAATTAACACTTAGAGGCCGATTCATTAATAGCGCCAGGTAGCGACAGATGAGCGACTGTAGCGTGATTTTTTCAGTGCCAGCCAGTATTCGCTGTGCTTGGCCGGCATTAGCTTGATGACAGCGACTCAGTCGGTGTGCGGTAATGTTGAATACGGGCTGGGGGGTCGCTGTTTCACAGGTCCAGCGTTGTATGTGAGCGCCTGACAACGAATGGCCAGAGCGAACGGCTAGCTTCATATTCATCAACAAATCACGCTCAGAATGTGCTGTCGCTGTCCATTCCTTGTTTAAACCCCAGAGCGCTTGCGGCGATGTGTATTAACTAGTTTTTAACCCCTAAACAACCATATTTTTTGAATGTAACATTATACATGTTTTTAGAATCATTTTGTAATATGAATACATTAATCTCAGACCTGTTAGATCAATTCTGCACACATTTTTTTAATTTTTTTTTTTGAGTTAAAAATAAATCCTAACATTGCAGAAGTGGTCTCCGATTTTTTGACATTAAAAAAATATTAAAAAAAAATAATACCAATTAATTATGATTAATTATAGATTGCTCCATTGAAATGCATTGGACATCGCCAGGGAGCGACAGCTCACACCTGGCGCTGTTAGGGAATTTGCAGCGGCGCTGTTCGGTCCAGGCGGCTTCATGATGAATGCCGCGCTAGCCGTCGCTCTCGCCGGCGCTAGCCTCATTTTGCTTGATAAATGCGTCATTGTGACCGCCGCCGGGCGTACTTGAGTCGGTAGTCGCCGTTAGCTGCCGCTACCTGGCGCTATTGCTTGATGAATAAGGGCCTTACTCCTTTATAATGCCATTTCAACCAATACAGGAATTAAAGTGATACATGTAAATTTGGTGCAATAACATTTTTTGATGCAGACCCACACCTCAGCTCTAAACTGGGGAATAACCAAAGCCGGAGCGATTAGGGCTCTCAGGAGGTACAGTCCCTGCTAATAAGGGAAGTCCTTCTTTCCATAGAACATGCATCTCAGCCATATAAAATTATTTGTCACAGTAGTAAAGCCAAGACGATCAATGTCAGTGACTGTGAGCAGACTGTTATTAATAAACTGAATGCTGAAATGACATGACTAGCCACCCCCTTATAGATACACTAATCCCTTTATGTAGCGCTTGTTGCCTAACTTCCCCATCAAAGTCGCCTTACACACTCTGCTCTGTGTTTCAGGAAGTGGATTCTTTTCACAATAATCTTGATGAAAGCTGATTGTAGAGAGTTCAGGACACTGCAGAGTAGATATTTTGAATCTAAAAATATTTAATTTCCCCCACAATGCATAGCAAGACACTGAATATATGAGGCAGTTTCCCATACCTTGCTGCATGTATGACACGGATCTGTTCCTACTTAAAGTGGAACAAGACATGGGATTTTGACTCCAGGTGTGTCAGTGTAAAAACAATTCTTTGTAGTTGTTGTATGTAGTTTCTGTATAAATGTGTGCCTAAGTTACAGACTTGTATTATGCCTGAAAAATAAGCTTGAACAGCTTCGAAACCTTGCATGTTCAATCTTATTGAGTCAATAAATGGTATTACTTTAACCTTGGACTTCCAGCTTGTTGATATGAAATCTTTGTTGCAGAGTGTGAGTGCTGGGAGTCATAATCCAGATAGACATTAGTGGCATAACAGGAACTGGCTTTACTGGAACATGAATGCAGTAAGAGAATGTCACCTTACATAGAGGCTAATAATAACAGGTAAAAAAACGAAGTACCATAGAGCAACTGGAAGTGCAGGGAATATAACACAGCAGTAAAATCCATAGACTCTACAGTTAAGCACTGTCACAGTGCCATCTAGTGTCATAACTTGTCATAGATGTAAACTGCAATAAATCTAGCAAAAGTCACTCCATCATAGACTAAGCTGGAAGTCTGTTGTATGGTTTCTCCAACATTTTTAGCATTAAAGTGGACCAAAACCTGATTCCCTCCTCACTCACATCCTCTTTCAGCTGTGCGCGGCCATGTCCGTTGCTACTGAATGGCTGTGCTTGGCAGTGCACATCTGAAGGATGCCAATGTGTGCGGCTGAGATTCTATTCAGCCCCATATTAGTATGCACGGCCTGATTGGAGAGAAGCCATACATGTGCCATTGGACCGAGAAGAGGTGAGTTTACTAGACTAATGGTAGGGTTTAACACAGCTGGGAATCCCAAACCCGGGTGCCCCAGGGGAAGAGACCAAAATCTGGGACAGTGAAAATCCCTTTAGACAGTTTTGCAATAATCTGCTTTGACTATGCCTATGCCAAAATTTGCAATGTAAATAAGCAGTGTGTGAGATTTGTAGCTACACTAAGTTGTAATTAACATGTCATTTATATTTGCTTCCAGCCAAGTCACTACCCGCCACCCAGAACTTTGCTAACTAAGAAGATCAACCTCCAGGGTCATTTAATGTCCATGTATCACTGCTTCATCAGGAATGGCTTGCCTGCCTTTTAACCCTTTAAAAGCCAGCCACGTACACATCTCCGACCATTAAAGTGGACCAACACCCAGGATTTTGACTATCGGACGGGCCCCGCTGTGTGTAACCCCCCAGAAAGCCCCAAAAACTTACCTCTCCCCGCTCCCACGTGACTGCTGCCGCCAATCACCGCCGACGGACAAGCGGGAGGCAGCGACGGACAAGAAAGCGCGCCCGCCGCCGCCTCCCGCGCGTCACTCTTAGAGGGCGCGCGCCCGCACCGGCCATTCACAAACGCCCGGCGCAGGGGCGCGTCCTGCTAGAGGGACGCGCGGGAGGCGGCGGCGGGCGCCGCTGGAACGAGGATCAGGTAGGGATTTTGGGGTTTCTGGGGGGTTTCACACAGCTGTCGCTGTCAGGGGACTGATCGGTCCGGGAATCTTATAGATTCACGGGCCGATCAGTGGAGGGTGTTGGTCCACTTTAATTGCCAGCCCTGTAAATTTTACATGGTTGACATTCTCTTCTCGTTAGAGTTGAAAAAGAAAAAAAACTCTCCTCCGTCCAGGATCCAGCACCATGGGGGGGGGGAAGCCCGCAAGACAGAGGACACCAATCCTTCAGCTTCTGCCACTCACTTCTGACCGGAGGCGGCGTGGGACAGCACCCGGTGATGGAAGGAGATAAGTAGTTATAATTAACAATTATTATTATTATTATTATTATTATTATTATTATTATTATTAATAAAAGACTTGCATGTGTGTTTTATAAACTTAACACTTTGTGAACTGGTAAGGGGTCTCTGAGACCCCTATAGCATTTGAAAGGGAAGGAGGGGCAGAAAAGTCACCTGCCCATAAGCGGGTGACTTGCCAAACCACCCCTTCCCCCGCCCCATTACTTGCATCCCCAAATGCCAGGGGGCTGCAGAAGAGACCGATGCCTGTGTGGGATATGTGGGCTGGTAATCTTCAGAGCCGGGGGTCTGGCCGCTTGGGCTCTGCGCCCTAGTCTACCACCCCCATAGCTACATTTTTAAGGGTTTTTTTTATTTTTAAAAAAATGCTACAAAAAATATTTTTAAAAACATTTTTAAAAATATATATTTTTATGTTCTTTCACATATTTCACCCAAATAATATTGATAACGCACTGAAAAAGAAAAAAATTAAACAAGGCATTTCATGTTAAAATCTAAAAAAAATATAATTTTCCTAGAAATCCCTGAAAATTGCAGCCAAAATCACAGTTAACATATATAGCGCAAAATACTTACAATAATTGTCTGGCAACAATTGGTGACAAACTCACTAAGTAAGCTGGAACTGAAAGGGTTAAAATAATATCCATATCGCTGCATACATAGCTCATACCTACACATTGAGACATTCCTGGAATAGACGTCACAACAGATAGAACGTCTTGGTGACAGGTTCACTTAATATGAATAAATAACTGATTTAACTGATTAATGTACTTGTCACCCGGGCCGGCTCTAGGTATGTGAGGGCCCTTGGGCAAGAAAGTCTTAGTGGGCCCCAAAGTAATGAGTCACATGATATCACCTTTCATCTCCGCTGTCACAAATGGGTCATCTCCTGCTGCTGATCGCCCTCCAGTCCTTATTGCCTTCCCTATAGCCACCAATCATCCTCTAGTCCTTATTGCCTTCCCTATAGCCACCAATCACCCTCTAGTCCTTGTTGCCTTCCCTATAGCCACCAATCACCCTCCAGTCCTTATTGCCTTCCCTATAGCCACCAATCACCCTCTAGTCCTTGTTGCCTTCCCTATAGCCACCAATCATCCTCTAGTCCTTGTTGCCTTCCCTATAGCCACCAATCATCCTCTAGTCCTTGTTGCCTTCCCTATAGCCACCAATCATCCTCTAGTCCTTGTTGCCTTCCCTATAGCCACCAATCATCCTCTAGTCCTTGTTGCCTTCCCTATAGCCACCAATCATCCTCTAGTCCTTGTTGCCTTCCCTATAGCCACCAATCATCCTCTAGTCCTTGTTGCCTTCCCTATAGCCACCAATCATCCTCTAGTCCTTGTTGCCTTCCCTATAGCCACTAATCGTCCTCCAGAGCTTGTTGCCTTCCCTATAGCCACCAATTGTTCTCTAGTCCTTGTTGCCTTCCCTATAGCCACTAATCGTCCGCCAGAACTTGTTGCGTTCCCTATAGCACCAATCGTTCTCTAGTCCTTGTTGCCTTCCCTATAGCCACCAATCATCCTCTAGTCCTTATTGCCTTCCCTATAGCCACCAATCACCCTCCAGTCCTTATTGCCTTCCCTATAGCCACCAATCATCCTCCAGTCCTTGTTGCCTTCCCTATAGCCACCAATCGCCCTCCAGTCCTTATTGCCTTCCCTATGGCCACCAATCACCCTCCAGTCCTTGTTGCCTTCCCTATAGCCACCAATCACCCTCCAGTCCTTGTTGCCTTCCCTATAGCCACCAATCGTCCTCCAGTCCTTGTTGCCTTCCCTATAGCCACCAATCGTCCTCTTGACCTTGTTGCCTTCCTTATAGCCACCAATCACCCTCCAGTCCTTATTGCCTTCCCTATGGCCACCAATCACCCTCTAGTCCTTATTGCCTTCCCTATAGCCACCAATCACCCTCCAGTCCTTATTGCCTTCCCTATGGCCACCAATCACCCTCTAGTCCTTATTGCCTTCCCTATAGCCACCAATCACCCTCCAGTCCTTATTGCCTTCCCTATAGCCACCAATCACCCTCCAGTTCTTATTGCCTTCCCTATAGCCACCAATCACCCTCCAGTCCTTATTGCTTTCCCTATGGCCACCAATCCCCCTCCAGTTCTTATTGCCTTCCCTATAACCACCCATCGTCCTCTAGTCCTTGTTGCATTCTTTACTGCCACCCATCATCCTTCAGCCCTTACTGCTTGCTCGGCTGCCACTTCATCATTGCTGTCAGTTGTCACCTGGTTCTCGCCACCTTCTCTAATGTTGCTGATTATCCCCTGTTGCTGAGGCCAGCCATGAGTAGATCTGTGCACACAGCACCCGGCATTCAGTGGTTTGGGACCTCTGTAAAATAATTCCATGGACAGTTGTGAGTCTGAGTGGGCCCCTGAAGATGGCAATTGCCCCAGTATGTCCTGTGATGGCGCCGGCCCTGCTTGTCACAGAACTATAATTTGTACATCTAAAACAGCTGAGCTTCCCTGTAAAACACTGGTCCCCAACCTTTCCTGCCCTAAGAGCCGCATCCATCACTGAGGTTGGGAGCCACATTCAAAACAAAATGTTTGACATCATCATGCGTATAGATTAAGTAACGTTATTATTTCTAATTATAAATGAGTTGGGTAAGCAGAGAGGTATGCTGGCTTACCTGCTTCAGCAGTTCTTGTCCTTCATGTGGTGAGACTGGGAAACAAAGTGCAGGCAAGCTGGCACGCTTCCCAGTTCTTCATTAAAGGGATAGCCCAGGCTACAACAAAAAAATAGCCTTTTGTCCCCCTGCAGCTCCTTTAAAGTGGACCAAAACTCAGGATTTTGACTATCCTGGGTTTTAGTCCTTTCCCTGTGGGCACCCCAATTGGGGGTTCCTCACGCTATGTGAAACCCCCCAGATTGCCCAATCGAACTCACCTCTTCCCGGTTCTATGGCGAGTCCAATTAGCGCGCACGGAGCTGATGTCACGCCATCTAAGACGGCGTCTAAGGCCAGCGGCTCCGAGCTCTAACAGGGAGCATGCCCGCGGCGGGCATTCACAAACGCCTGGAACGGGCAGACGCCCTGCTAGAGGGATAGCGGGATGCGGCCGTGGCACGCACATGCATCGTTGGACCGGGAAGCAAGGTAAGTGAACAGGGCGACTTGGGGGGGGGGGGGTTCACACAGCGGGGCATCCCAATTTTGGATGCCTTGGGGGGGAGGGAATCGATTGGCTTCCCGGGCCGATTTTGGTCCACTTTAAGTGGGCTGGGATCCAGCAATTTCATCTCTGGCCTCTTGTGGTGGCATCCATGGGGCTTTGTTTCTGCCCCGGCCCCCCCTTCTCAATTCATAGCAATAGAGGGGACATGCCAAGGATGGTTTGGCCCATGTCCCCTTGGCTCGCCCCCTTTATTGCAATGAATGGAGTAGGCATGTTAGGAGGGCATGAGGTCAGCATGAAGGACACGTCATGTCCAGGGCTGTATTTACCATTAGGCAACCCTAGGCACGTGCCTAGGGTGGCAACCTGGAAGAGGGGAGGGTGCTGCCTTACTACTACAGTAAAGAAAATAAATTAAAACTCACATAGCCATAACAATAATGCACAAGCACCCCCCTCCCCAGCCACAGAACGACGCAGAGTGTATTTGTGTGAAGGAGGGGTGCAATCGGTTGAAGACAGGCCAGAGCATCTCCCCTCCCCTGGTGGGGTCATGTGACTCCTGTATGTCAGTAGAAGATGGAACATGCTTGCCTGCTTCTCTGCATTTCCCCCTTTGTGTCCTATATCCCATTGCACCCTTTCCCCTTACACACTTTTTTTTATATGGCGGGTGGCCTAACTTAAAAAAAGGGGGCGCAAGTACTTAAAGTGCCTAGGCAGGGATGGATTATGAGGGGGGTGCAAGGGGCGTGAGCCCCGGGGCCTCCACCACTTGCCCTGCAAAGGGGGCCTCCACCAACTTTTAGGTTATGGTCTGGTCCAGGAGGCTTTTCAGTGTTTGGTCTGACAAGGGTGGCACAAGGAACTCGCTCTGATGTTCCAGTAATGGGGCGGGAGCCAGACAACCACCAATCAGTTACTTGGCTGGACTATTATTTTATACTGTATCTGGGGCCTCCTTCAGATTTTGTGCCCCGGGGCCTCCACCACACTTAATCCGGCCCTGTGCCGAGGGCACCATGAACACCAAATACGGCCCTGGTCATGTCTGCCCTGTGCTGGAGGAAGTGATGGACTGGATCTCCCTCATCAGTAAGTGTGAAAATGGCAGCGTTTTGGGGGACAAAAGGTGAGCATAGCCTTTTTATGTCTGTACAAGGACTTAAACCTCAGACAGCCCACGAGCCAAACAACAGGGATCTGTGACATGTGACTCCCTCACTACAGGCAGAGGATGCCTACTGTAAAATCTACACATTGCCTGATCACGTATGCAGGGCCGGATTAAACCGGACCTTCACCATGATTTATTGAAAAGCCCAAACCCTTATAAAACGATTCCCCAGCATCTAAAATTAATGTATTTTAAGTTTTTGGTCACTTACTTATTATTCTTTCCCCCACTGGGCTGCAACTCTGTTTAGGGCTCTAGGATACGGGTGCTGCCATCTTGAATCAGAAGCATTACACTTACTGAGGAGAGTGGGATAAAGTACAGGGGGAGGGGTTATAGCTGTGCTTTGCTCAGACAGAGCAGAGCTGGGGTCAGGAAAAGGTCAGCAATCCCAGAATGCAGAGCAGCACAGTCAGAAGGCGCTTCCTGTTTGCAGGCTGCCTGATGTCCCATGAGCCGCCATCTTGGATGTTTAAAGGCTCATAACATGCAGTAGATGCAGGTAGGATGATTTTTCATGTGAGCAATCTGTATGTACAGTGTGTGGGAAACATATAAGATAGGCTCTTATTCAGGGTGAAGGTCCGGATTAATATGGGCAATCTGTATGTACAGGGTGTGGGAAACATATAAGATAGGCTCTTATTCAGAGTGAAGGTCCGGATTAATGTGAGCAATCTGTATGTACAGGGTGTGGGAAACATATAAGATAGGCTCTTATTCAGGGTGAAGGTCCGGATTAATGTGAGCAATCTGTATGTACAGGGTGTGGGGAACATATAAGATAGACTCTTATTCAGGGTGAAGGTCCGGATTAATGTGAGCAATCTGTATGTACAGGGTGTGGGAAACATATAAGATAGGCTCTTATTCAGGGTGAAGGTCCTGATTAATATGGGCAATCTGTATGTACAGGGAGGGGGAAACATATAAGATAGGCTCTTATTCAGGGTGAAGGTCCTGATTAATGTGGGCAATCTGTATGTACAGGGTGTGGGAAACATATAAGATAGGCTCTTATTCAGGGTGAAGGTCCGGATTAATGTGGGCAATCTGTTTGTACAGGGTGTGGGAAACATATAAGATAGACTCTTATTCAGGGTGAAGGTCCGGATTAATGTGAGCAATCTGTATGTACAGGGAGGGGGAAACATATAAGATAGGCTCTTATTCAGGGTGAAGGTCCGGATTAATGTGGGCAATCTGTATGTACAGGGTGTGGGAAACATATAAGATAGGCTCTTATTCAGGGTGAAGGTCCGGATTAATGTGAGCAATCTGTATGTACAGGGTGTGGGAAACATATAAGATAGGCTCTTATTCAGGGTGAAGGTCCTGATTAATATGGGCAATCTGTATGTACAGGGAGGGGGAAACATATAAGATAGGCTCTTATTCAGAGTGAAGGTCCTGATTAATGTGGGCAATCTGTATGTACAGGGTGTGGGAAACATATAAGATAGGCTCTTATTCAGAGTGAAGGTCCGGATTAATGTGAGCAATCTGTATGTACAGGGAGGGGGAAACATATAAGATAGGCTCTTATTCAGGGTGAAGGTCCGGATTAATGTGGGCAATCTGTTTGTACAGGGTGTGGGAAACATATAAGATAGACTCTTATTCAGGGTGAAGGTCCGGATTAATGTGAGCAATCTGTATGTACAGGGAGGGGGAAACATATAAGATAGGCTCTTATTCAGGGTGAAGGTCCGGATTAATGTGGGCAATCTGTATGTACAGGGAGGGGGAAACATATAAGATAGACTCTTATTCAGGGTGAAGGTCCGGATTAATGTGGGCAATCTGTATGTACAGGGTGTGGGAAACATATAAGATAGACTCTTATTCAGGGTGAAGGTCCGGATTAATGTGGGCAATCTGTATGTACAGGGTGTGGGAAACATATAATATAGGCTCTTATTCAGGGTGAGGGTCCGGATTAATGTGGGCAATCTGTATGTACAGGGTGTGGGGAACATATAAGATAGGCTCTTATTCAGGGTGAAAGTCCGGATTAATGTGGGCAATCTGTATGTACAGGGTGTGGGAAACATATAAGATAGGCTCTTATTCAGAGTGAAGGTCTGGATTAATGTGAGCAATCTGTATGTACAAGGTGTGGGAAACATATAAGATAGGCTCTTATTAAGGGTGAAGGTCCGGATTAATGTGAGCAATCTGTATGTACAGGGTGTGGGAAACATATAAGATAGGCTCTTATTCAGGGTGAAGGTTCGGATTAATGTGAGCAATCTGTATGTACAGGGTGTGGGAAACATATAAGATAGGCTCTTATTCAGGGTGAAGGTCCGGATTAATGTGAGCAATCTGTATGTACAGGGTGTGGGAAACATATAAGATAGGCTCTTATTCAGGGTGAAGGTCCGGATTAATGTGAGCAATCTGTATGTACAGGGTGTGGGAAACATATAAGATAGGCTCTTATTCAGGGTGAAGGTCCGGATTAATGTGGGCAATCTGTTTGTACAGGGTGTAGGAAACATATAAGATAGACTCTTATTCAGGGTGAAGGTCCGGATTAATGTGGGCAATCTGTGTGTACAGGGAGGGGGAAACATATAAGATAGGCTCTTATTCAGGGTGAAGGTCCGGATTAATGTGAGCAATCTGTATGTACAGGGTGTGGGAAACATATAAGATAGACTCTTATTCAGAGTGAAGGTCCTGATTAATGTGGGCAATCTGTATGTACAGGGTGTGGGAAACATATAAGATAGGCTCTTATTCAGGGTGAAGGTCCGGATTAATGTGAGCAATCTGTATGTACAGGGTGTGGGAAACATATAAGATAGGATCTTATTCAGAGTGAAGGTCCGGATTAATGTGAGCAATCTGTATGTACAGGGTGTGGGAAACATATAAGATAGGCTCTTATTCAGGGTGAAGGTCCGGATTAACGTGAGCAATCTGTATGTACAGGGTGTGGGAAACATATAAGATAGGCTCTTATTCAGAGTGAAGGTCCGGATTAATGTGAGCAATCTGTATGTACAGGGTGTGGGAAACATATAAGATAGGCTCTTATTCAGGGTGAAGGTCCGGATTAATATGGGCAATCTGTATGTACAGGGTGTGGGAAACATATAAGATAGGCTCTTATTCAGAGTGAAGGTCCGGATTAATGTGAGCAATCTGTATGTACAGGGTGTGGGAAACATATAAGATAGGCTCTTATTCAGGGTGAAGGTCCGGATTAATGTGGGCAATCTGTATGTACAGGGTGTGGGAAACATATAAAATAGGCTCTTATTCAGGGTGAAGGTCCGGATTAATGTGGGCAATCTGTATGTACAGGGTGTGGGAAACATATAAGATAGGCTCTTATTCAGAGTGAAGGTCCGGATTAATGTGAGCAATCTGTATGTACAGGGTGTGGGAAACATATAAGATAGGCTCTTATTCAGGGTGAAGGTCCGGATTAATGTGAGCAATCTGTATGTACAGGGTGTGGGGAACATATAAGATAGACTCTTATTCAGGGTGAAGGTCCGGATTAATGTGAGCAATCTGTATGTACAGGGTGTGGGAAACATATAAGATAGGCTCTTATTCAGGGTGAAGGTCCGGATTAATGTGGGCAATCTGTTTGTACAGGGTGTGGGAAACATATAAGATAGACTCTTATTCAGGGTGAAGGTCCGGATTAATGTGAGCAATCTGTATGTACAGGGAGGGGGAAACATATAAGATAGGCTCTTATTCAGGGTGAAGGTCCGGATTAATGTGGGCAATCTGTATGTACAGGGTGTGGGAAACATATAAGATAGGCTCTTATTCAGGGTGAAGGTCCGGATTAATGTGAGCAATCTGTATGTACAGGGTGTGGGAAACATATAAGATAGGCTCTTATTCAGGGTGAAGGTCCTGATTAATATGGGCAATCTGTATGTACAGGGAGGGGGAAACATATAAGATAGGCTCTTATTCAGGGTGAAGGTCCTGATTAATGTGGGCAATCTGTATGTACAGGGTGTGGGAAACATATAAGATAGGCTCTTATTCAGAGTGAAGGTCCGGATTAATGTGAGCAATCTGTATGTACAGGGAGGGGGAAACATATAAGATAGGCTCTTATTCAGGGTGAAGGTCCGGATTAATGTGGGCAATCTGTTTGTACAGGGTGTGGGAAACATATAAGATAGACTCTTATTCAGGGTGAAGGTCCGGATTAATGTGAGCAATCTGTATGTACAGGGAGGGGGAAACATATAAGATAGGCTCTTATTCAGGGTGAAGGTCCGGATTAATGTGGGCAATCTGTATGTACAGGGAGGGGGAAACATATAAGATAGGCTCTTATTCAGGGTGAAGGTCCTGATTAATGTGGGCAATCTGTATGTACAGGGTGTGGGAAACATATAAGATAGGCTCTTATTCAGAGTGAAGGTCCGGATTAATGTGAGCAATCTGTATGTACAGGGAGGGGGAAACATATAAGATAGGCTCTTATTCAGGGTGAAGGTCCGGATTAATGTGGGCAATCTGTTTGTACAGGGTGTGGGAAACATATAAGATAGACTCTTATTCAGGGTGAAGGTCCGGATTAATGTGAGCAATCTGTATGTACAGGGAGGGGGAAACATATAAGATAGGCTCTTATTCAGGGTGAAGGTCCGGATTAATGTGGGCAATCTGTATGTACAGGGAGGGGGAAACATATAAGATAGGCTCTTATTCAGGGTGAAGGTCCTGATTAATGTGGGCAATCTGTATGTACAGGGTGTGGGAAACATATAAGATAGGCTCTTATTCAGAGTGAAGGTCCGGATTAATGTGAGCAATCTGTTTGTACAGGGTGTGGGAAACATATAAGATAGACTCTTATTCAGGGTGAAGGTCCGGATTAATGTGGGCAATCTGTTTGTACAGGGTGTGGGAAACATATAAGATAGACTCTTATTCAGGGTGAAGGTCCGGATTAATGTGAGCAATCTGTATGTACAGGGAGGGGGAAACATATAAGATAGGCTCTTATTCAGGGTGAAGGTCCGGATTAATGTGGGCAATCTGTATGTACAGGGAGGGGGAAACATATAAGATAGACTCTTATTCAGGGTGAAGGTCCGGATTAATGTGGGCAATCTGTATGTACAGGGTGTGGGAAACATATAAGATAGACTCTTATTCAGGGTGAAGGTCCGGATTAATGTGGGCAATCTGTATGTACAGGGTGTGGGAAACATATAATATAGGCTCTTATTCAGGGTGAGGGTCCGGATTAATGTGGGCAATCTGTATGTACAGGGTGTGGGAAACATATAAGATAGGCTCTTATTCAGAGTGAAGGTCTGGATTAATGTGAGCAATCTGTATGTACAAGGTGTGGGAAACATATAAGATAGGCTCTTATTCAGGGTGAAGGTCCGGATTAATGTGGGCAATCTGTATGTACAGGGTGTGGGAAACATATAAGATAGGCTCTTATTCAGAGTGAAGGTCTGGATTAATGTGAGCAATCTGTATGTACAAGGTGTGGGAAACATATAAGATAGGCTCTTATTAAGGGTGAAGGTCCGGATTAATGTGAGCAATCTGTATGTACAGGGTGTGGGAAACATATAAGATAGGCTCTTATTCAGGGTGAAGGTTCGGATTAATGTGAGCAATCTGTATGTACAGGGTGTGGGAAACATATAAAATAGGCTCTTATTCAGGGTGAAGGTCCGGATTAATGTGAGCAATCTGTATGTACAGGGTGTGGGAAACATATAAGATAGGCTCTTATTCAGGGTGAAGGTCCGGATTAATGTGAGCAATCTGTATGTACAGGGTGTGGGAAACATATAAGATAGGCTCTTATTCAGGGTGAAGGTCCGGATTAATGTGGGCAATCTGTTTGTACAGGGTGTAGGAAACATATAAGATAGACTCTTATTCAGGGTGAAGGTCCGGATTAATGTGGGCAATCTGTGTGTACAGGGAGGGGGAAACATATAAGATAGGCTCTTATTCAGGGTGAAGGTCCGGATTAATGTGAGCAATCTGTATGTACAGGGTGTGGGAAACATATAAGATAGACTCTTATTCAGAGTGAAGGTCCTGATTAATGTGGGCAATCTGTATGTACAGGGTGTGGGAAACATATAAGATAGGCTCTTATTCAGGGTGAAGGTCCGGATTAATGTGAGCAATCTGTATGTACAGGGTGTGGGAAACATATAAGATAGGCTCTTATTCAGGGTGAAGGTCCGGATTAACGTGAGCAATCTGTATGTACAGGGTGTGGGAAACATATAAGATAGGCTCTTATTCAGAGTGAAGGTCCGGATTAATGTGAGCAATCTGTATGTACAGGGTGTGGGAAACATATAAGATAGGCTCTTATTCAGGGTGAAGGTCCGGATTAATATGGGCAATCTGTATGTACAGGGTGTGGGAAACATATAAGATAGGCTCTTATTCAGAGTGAAGGTCCGGATTAATGTGAGCAATCTGTATGTACAGGGTGTGGGAAACATATAAGATAGGCTCTTATTCAGGGTGAAGGTCCGGATTAATGTGGGCAATCTGTATGTACAGGGTGTGGGAAACATATAAAATAGGCTCTTATTCAGGGTGAAGGTCTGGATTAATGTGAGCAATCTGTATGTACAGGGTGTGGGAAACATATAAGATAGGATCTTTTTCAGAGTGAAGGTCCGGATTAATGTGAGCAATCTGTATGTACAGGGTGTGGGAAACATATAAGATAGGCTCTTATTCAGGGTGAAGGTCCGGATTAACGTGAGCAATCTGTATGTACAGGGTGTGGGAAACATATAAGATAGGCTCTTATTCAGAGTGAAGGTCCGGATTAATGTGAGCAATCTGTATGTACAGGGTGTGGGAAACATATAAGATAGGCTCTTATTCAGGGTGAAGGTCCGGATTAATATGGGCAATCTGTATGTACAGGGTGTGGGAAACATATAAGATAGGCTCTTATTCAGAGTGAAGGTCCGGATTAATGTGAGCAATCTGTATGTACAGGGTGTGGGAAACATATAAGATAGGCTCTTATTCAGGGTGAAGGTCCGGATTAATGTGGGCAATCTGTATGTACAGGGTGTGGGAAACATATAAAATAGGCTCTTATTCAGGGTGAAGGTCTGGATTAATGTGAGCAATCTGTATGTACAGGGTGTGGGAAACATATAAAATAGGCTCTTATTCAGGGTGAAGGTCCGGATTAATGTGAGCAATCTGTATGTACAGGGTGTGGGAAACATATAAGATAGACTCTTATTCAGGGTGAAGGTCCGGATTAATGTGAGCAATCTGTATGTACAGGGTGTGGGAAACATATAAAATAGGCTCTTATTCAAGGTGAGGGTCCGGATTAATGTGAGCAATCTGTATGTACAGGGTGTGGGAAACATATAAAATAGGCTCTTATTCAGGGTGAAGGTCTGGATTAATGTGAGCAATCTGTATGTACAGGGTGTGGGAAACATATAAGATAGGATCTTATTCAGAGTGAAGGTCCGGATTAATGTGAGCAATCTGTATGTACAGGGTGTGGGAAACATATAAGATAGGCTCTTATTCAGGGTGAAGGTCCGGATTAACGTGAGCAATCTGTATGTACAGGGTGTGGGAAACATATAAGATAGGCTCTTATTCAGAGTGAAGGTCCGGATTAATGTGAGCAATCTGTATGTACAGGGTGTGGGAAACATATAAGATAGGCTCTTATTCAGGGTGAAGGTCCGGATTAATATGGGCAATCTGTATGTACAGGGTGTGGGAAACATATAAGATAGGCTCTTATTCAGAGTGAAGGTCCGGATTAATGTGAGCAATCTGTATGTACAGGGTGTGGGAAACATATAAGATAGGCTCTTATTCAGGGTGAAGGTCCGGATTAATGTGGGCAATCTGTATGTACAGGGTGTGGGAAACATATAAAATAGGCTCTTATTCAGGGTGAAGGTCTGGATTAATGTGAGCAATCTGTATGTACAGGGTGTGGGAAACATATAAAATAGGCTCTTATTCAGGGTGAAGGTCCGGATTAATGTGAGCAATCTGTATGTACAGGGTGTGGGAAACATATAAAATAGGCTCTTATTCAGGGTGAAGGTCCGGATTAATGTGGGCAATCTGTATGTACAGGGTGTGGGAAACATATAAGATAGGCTCTTATTCAGGGTGAAGGTTCGCTATAAGTGTGGTGGAGGCCCCAGATACAGTATAAAATAATAGTCCAGCCAAGTAACTGATTGGTGGTTGTCTGGCACCCGCCTACTTCCTGGAAGGTCAGATGGAGTCCCTTGTGCCCCCCTTGTGCGGGTGCGTGCTGCTCGGGAACTCCTGCTTTGCCATTCTGGGTGGGGGGTAGTGTAGTCGCCCGGCTGGTTCCCTGCATTGAGCTGCCAGCGGCTGTGCTTGGTGGCTTATGTGCAGTGACAGCTCTGCACCCATCACTGTGGCGGTTTTGCTGCTCTAGACTCTCCGTCCCGCCCTGTGGTGGCTTTGGCTGCCCAGGCACGCCTCCACTGCCACCAATAGTTTTGTTGCCAGCCCCATGGGCTGTCAGACCAAAAACTGAAAAGCCTCCTGGACCAGACCATAAACCAAAGTTTGATGAAGGCCCCCTTTGCGGGGCAAGTGGTGGAGGCCCCAGGGAGCGAGCCCCTTGCACCCCTCTCATAATCCGGCCCTGCACTTATGGGCACAGCGGTAATAGCTTCACAGAATCTAATGAGGTCCACATAATATGACCTGTTGGGGGAAGACATGTTTTAGGAACCACTGAGCAAAATGACCAGCATGATGGTAGGCGTTCAACAGAACAGCCTTATATTTACGGGGGGAAAAGCTTTGATTACAATGCACTGTCCCCTTACTGGCTGTTACATTTGTTGTACCTTGATAAGGAAGTTTCATTAATACTAGTGAAGTGGGTGGAACCATAAACGTTTCTGCATCACATGACCACATTCCTACACCCACACACACGCTCACCCACCCTCGGTCACGTCTGCGGATGAATCGATCGTTAATGGAATTGCTGAGAATGCTGTTGGACAGGCCGACGTTCAGACAAGCATCTAACCTATCTGAAGCAATAGCGCCACCAGGCTGTGTTAATGTGACCTGAGCAATTCATCATTACAGACATGTCAGATCGTATGTAGAATAATTAACAGAGTATAATAATAATTATAATAATAATAATAATAATAAATTAAATAAATAATAACACCGTCTGGTCTGCTGTATTACAGCATACACCCTAATACTGTACCAGAAGAGATATGCTGAGTATGTAACTGGACATTCACCTTAAAGTGGACCAACACCCAGGGGTGATCTATAAGATTCCCGGGCCGATCACCTCCCTCACCGCGGGACATCCGAGATCGGGATGTCCCGCGGGGTGAAACCCCCCCAAACACCCCAAAAAACCTTACCTTATCGGCGACGGATCAGCCGCCGCCGGCTCCCGCGCGCCCCTCTAGCAGTGTGCGCGCCCGTTTGTGAATGGACGGCGCGGGCGCGCGCCCTGTAAGAGGGACGCGCGGGAGGCGGCGGCTTATCCGTTGCTTGTCCGTCGCCGAAAAGGTACGTTTTTTGGGGGGTTTCACACAGCGGGGCATCCGCTGTGTGAAACCAACACCCAGGATAGTGAAAATCCTGGGTGTTGGTTCACCTTAAACCGGACCTTCACCATGATTTATTGAAAAGCCCAAAGCCTTAAAAAACGATTCCCCAGCATCTAAAGTTAATATATTTTAAGTTTTTAGTCACTTACTTATTATTCTTTCCCCCACTGGGCTGCAACTCTGTTCAGGACTCTAGGATATGGGCGCCGCCATCTTAACTGAAGCATCACATACTGAGGGGAGGAGAGGGGAGCAAAAGAACAGGGGGCGGGGTTATAGCTGTGCTTTGACAGAGCAGAGCTGGGGTCAGGGAAAAGACAGCAATCCCAGAATGCAGAGCGACACAGTCAGAAGACGCTTCCTGCTTGCAGGCTGCCTGTTGCTCTATGAGCCGCCATCTTGGATGTTTCAAGGCTTATAACATGCAGTAGATGCAGGTAGGATGATTTTTAATGTGGGCAATCTGTATGTACAGTGTGTGGGAAACATATAAGATAGGCTCTTATTCAGAGTGAAGGTCCGGATTAATGTGAGCAATCTGTATGTACAGGGTGTGGGAAACATATAAGATACGCTCTTATTCAGAGTGAAGGTCCGGATTAATGTGGGCAATCTGTATGTACAGGGTGTGGGAAGCATATAAGATAGGCTCTTATTCAGGGTGAAGGTCCGGATTAATGTGAGCAATCTGTATGTACAGGGTGTGGGAAGCATATAAGATAGGCTCTTACTCAGGGTGAAGGTCCGGATTAATGTGAGTAATCTGTATGTACAGGGTGTGGGAAACATATAAGATAGGCTCTTATTCAGGGTGAAGGTCCGGATTAATGTCAGCAATCTGTATGAACACGGTGTGGGAAACATATAAGATGGGCTCTTATTCAGGGTGAAGGTCCGGATTAATGTGAGCAATCTGTATGTACAGGGTGTGGGAGACATATAAGATAGGCTCTTACTCAGGGTGAAGGTCCGGATTAATGTGAGCAATCTGTATGTACAGGGTGTGGGAAGCATATAAGATAGGCTCTTACTCAGGGTGAAGGTCCGGATTAATGTGAGTAATCTGTATGTACAGGGTGTGGGAAACATATAAGATAGGCTCTTATTCGGGGTGAAGGTCCGGATTAATGTGAGCAATCTGTATGAACACGGTGTGGGAAACATATACGATGGGCTCTTATTCAGGGTGCAGGTCTGCTTTAAATAAGAGCCTATCTTATATGTTTCCCCCACCGTGTACATAAAGATTAAAAACCATCCTACCTGCATCTACTGCATTTTCTGAGCCTTTAAACATCCAAGATGGCGGCCCATGGAGTCTCAGGCTGCCTGCAAACAGGAAGTGTCTCCTGACTGTGCTGCTCTGCATTCTGGGATTGCTGTCCTTTTCCTGACCCCAGCTCTGCTCTGTCTGAGCAAAGCACAGCTATAACCTTCCCCCTGCACTTTATCCCGCTCTCCTCTCCTCAGTATGTGTGATGCTTCTGAAGCAAAATGGCGGCGCCCGTATCCTAGAATCCTGAGCTGAGTTGCATTCCACTGGGGGAAAGAAAAATAAGTAAGTGACTTATATATTAATTGTAGATGCGGGGGAATAGTTTTTAAGGCTTTGGGCTCTTCATTAAATCACGCTGAAGGTCCAGTTTAAGCTGAGGGGTAATGGAGCCTTATTGCCCCATCGACACTCAGCGTGCGGTTTAAGATACAAAAAATGGCAGCGCCGATGCGGGTGCCACCTAGCGTCTTATTTAACACTAGCGCCCAAAAGGTCGCAGCGCAGGCGCTCTGGTTGAAGCAGCATTGGCTGAAGGTGGCGCTGTAGGTCAAAATCCCATAGAGCACAATGGCCAGAACTGGACCGAAGTGTTAAAGTGGACCAACAGTCAAAAATGAATTAAATCAACGCAACAAACAGCGCTCATATGCATCCCTCCCCAGGGCAACTTAGATGATTGCTGCACATAAAAAATTATTTTCCTTTTTCTAACACCTACTGGGATATATTTTAAAAGCAAGATGGCCGCTCATGGGCTTGCAGGCCTCCTGCAAACAGTAAGGCCCTTATTTATGAAGAAATAGCGACAGGTAGCGACTGGTGAGCGGCCGGTAATGACGGGCCCCGCCACGAGAACGCCGGCTCCCCACCACAATCACACATTTATCAAGCCGATCCTGAGATAGCGCCATATAGCGACTCATTCATCATTATTCCAGCCTCAGCCCACAGCGCCAGCGTCCGACCTTGAACAGCGACAGGTATGACCTCTCGCTACCTGGCGCTCTCCAATGCATTTCAATGGAACAATCTTTAAATATTCATAATTAATTGTTATTAGTTTTTTTTTTTTTTTTTTTTTTTTTTAAATGTGAAAAATTCTGTGACCACTTCTGCCATGTTAGATAATTTTTTAAGGTAAAAAAAAAAAAAAATTGTGCAGAATTGATATTACAGGTCTGATATTATTGTATTCATATTACTAAATTCTTGAAAATTTTTTTTTTTTTTTGCCAAAAATATGGTGGTTTGGGGGTTAAAAAACTACTTTTAACCCATCGCCTCCAGCGCTCTGGGGTTTAAACATGCATTTCACAGGGCTTGAATTTTTTGAGTCTGATTTTTTGATGAATATGGTGGGAGCCGGTCGCTCTGACCAGTCGCTATCATGCGCACCCATACATCGCGGAACCTGTCAAAAAGCAACTCGTCACCTTGTATTCAACATTACTGCACACCGACTGAGTCGCTATGAACAACCGAACAAAAGCCAAGCACAGCGACTACTAGCGGGCGCTGTGAAAATACCGCTACAGGCGCTCAACTGTCGCTACCTGCCACTATTAATGAATCAGCCTCTAAGTTGCGCTGGGCTTCCTGTTACTGTGCATGTCAGTTGGGAGAGGAAGCTCTAAAATGGCCACTATCTTTCTTTTCCAACTGTGCCAGGCTGTTGGTCCGGTTTAAATGGACACAAGGTCAAAATGACCCCCTATGCTTGGGAGAGGGGTATGCCAGCCCGGTGGAGTAGGGGCAGTTGTGGCCTAG
Organism: Gastrophryne carolinensis; assembly: GCA_027917425.1. NCBI lineage: Eukaryota > Metazoa > Chordata > Amphibia > Anura > Microhylidae > Gastrophryne > Gastrophryne carolinensis. The sequence continues at coordinate 14,457,931 of CM051243.1, forward strand.
TGGTCAGGGAATTGATCTCATAACCAGTGGGCATGTTGTGTGCATTCACCGGTGTGTGTCTTTTCTCTTTATCAATCTTTTTATTGTGTATATTGGGCTATAAGTATAATACTGTTCATACACAGAATTTAAAGATTACAGACAAGTTAAGAAACAATCAGAAGATTATTCACTGCATACAAGAAAATCCATGCAAGAGTTACTAAAAAAGTTCAATTAAAATAAATTAAAGAAAAATAACAACCCCTATGAGGGGGGGAGGAGGTAAGTGGGGGGAGTAAAGGAAGGGGTCGAGGAAGGAACAGATGCTCATTAGGTTTACATCAAAATCTGTAGGGAGAAAATTCCAAACCCAAGGATTCCACACCTCCCTGAACAGCTCCAAAGTCCCATTGTGAATGGCGCACATTTTTTCCATGGCCATAATGCAGTTAACCTTGTTTTTAAAGGCGTTGAAGCTCAAGGTGGAGGACCTCCAAGCCCCAGCTATCACCAGCTTTGCCCCTGATAGGATATAATACAAGGTGGGGGAGCTCCAAGCCCCAGCTATCACCAGCTTTGCTCCTGATAGGATATAATACAAGGTGGGGGACCTCCAAGCCCCAGCTATCACCAGCTTTGCTCCTGATAGGATATAATACAAGGTGGGGGACCTCCAAGCCCCAGCTATCACTAGCTTTGCCCCTGATAGGATATAATACAAGATGGGGGACCTCCAAGCCCCAGCTATCACCAGCATTGCCCATGATAGAATATAATACAAGGTGGGGGACCTCCAAGCCCCGGCTATCACCAGCTTTGCCCCTGATAGGATCTAATACAAGGTGGGTGACCTCCAAGCCACAGCTATCACCAGCTTTGCTCCTGATAGGATATAATACAAGGTGGGGGACCTCCAAGCCCCAGCTATCACTAGCTTTGCCCCTGATAGGATATAATACAAGATGGGTGACCTCCAAGCCCCAGCTATCACCAGCTTTGCTCCTGATAGGATATAAAACAAGGTGGGGGACCTCCAAGCCCCAGCTATCACTAGCTTTGCCCCTGATAGGATATAATACAAGATGGGGGACCTCCAAGCCCCAGCTATCACCAGCATTGCCCATGATAGAATATAATACAAGGTGGGGGACCTCCAAGCCCCGGCTATCACCAGCTTTGCCCCTGATAGGATCTAATACAAGGTGGGTGACCTCCAAGCCACAGCTATCACCAGCTTTGCCCCTGATAGGATATAATACAAGGTGGGTGACCTCCAAGCCCCAGCTATCACCAGCTTTGCTCCTGATAGGATATAATACAAGGTGGGGGACCTCCAAGCCCCAGCTATCGCTAGCTTTGCCCCTGATAGGATAAAATACAAGATGGGTGACCTCCAAGCCCCAGCTATCACCAGCTTTGCTCCTGATAGGATATAAAACAAGGTGGGGGACCTCCAAGCCCCAGCTATCACTAGCTTTGCCCCGATAGGATATAATACAAGATGGGTGACCTCCAAGCCCCAGCTATCACCAGCTTTGCTCCTGATAGGATATAAAACAAGGTGGGGGACCTCCAAGCCCCAGCTATCACATGCTTTGCCCCTGATAGGATATAATACAAGGTGGGGGAACTCCAAGCCCCAGCTATCACCAGCTTTGCCCCTGATAGGATATAATACAAGGTGGGGGACCTCCAAGCCCCAGCTATCACATGCTTTGCCCCTGATAGGATATAATACAAGGTGGGGGAACTCCAAGCCCCAGCTATCACCAGCTTTGCCCCTGATAGGATATAATACAAGGTGGGCGACCTCCAAGCCCCAGTTATCACCAGCTTTGCTCCTGATAGGATATAATACAAGGTGGGGGACCTCCAAGCCCCAGCTATCACTAGCTTTGCCCCTGATAGGATATAATACAAGATGGGTGACCTCCAAGCCCCAGCTATCACCAGCTTTGCTCCTGATAGGATATAATACAAGGTGGGGGACCTCCAAGCCCCGGCTATCACCAGCTTTGCCCCTGATAGGATCTAATACAAGGTGGGTGACCTCCAAGCCACAGCTATCACCAGCTTTGCCCCTGATAGGATATAATACAAGATGGGTGACCTCCAAGCCCCAGCTATCACCAGCTTTGCTCCTGATAGGATATAATACAAGGTGGGGGACCTCCAAGCCCCAGCTATCACTAGCTTTGCCCCTGATAGGATATAATACAAGATGGGGGACCTCCAAGCCCCAGCTATCACCAGCTTTGCTCCTGATAGGATATAAAACAAGGTGGGGGACCTCCAAGCCCCAGCTATCACATGCTTTGCCCCTGATAGGATATAATACAAGGTGGGGGAACTCCAAGCCCCAGCTATCACCAGCTTTGCCCCTGATAGGATAAAATACAAGGTGGAGGACCTCCAAGCCCCAGCTATCACCAGCTGTGCCCCTGATAAGATATAATACAAGTGGGAGACCTCCAAGCCCCGGCTATCACCAGCTTTGCCCCTGATAGGATATAATACAAGGTGGGGGACCTACAAGCCCCAGCTATCACCAGCTTTGCCCCTGATAGGATATAATACAAGATGGGCGACCTCCAAGCCCCAGCTATCACCAGCTTTGCTCCTGATAGGATATAATACAAGGTGGGGGACCTCCAAGCCCCAGCTATCACTAGCTTTGCCCCTGATAGGATATAATACAAGATGGGTGACCTCCAAGCCCCAGCTATCACCAACGTTGCTCCTGATAGGATATAAAACAAGGTGGGGGACCTCCAAGCCCCAGCTATCACATGCTTTGCCCCTGATAGGATATAATACAAGGTGGGGGAACTCCAAGCCCCAGCTATCACCAGCATTGCCCCTGATAGGATATAATACAAGGTGGTGGACCTCCAAGCCCCAGCTATCACCAGCTTTGCCCCTGATAGGATATAATACAAGGTGGGGGACCTCCAAGCCCCAGCTATCACCAGCTTTGCCCCTGATATGATATAATACAAGGTGGGGGACCTCCAAGCCCCAGCTATCACCAGCTTTGCTCCTGATAGGATATAATACAAGGTGGGAGACCTTCAAGCCCCAGCTATGACCAGCTTTGCCCCTGATAGGATATAATACAAGGTGGGGGATCTCCAAGCCCCAGCTATCACCAGCTTTGTCCCTGATAGGATATAATACAAGGTGGGGGACCTCCAAGCCCCAGCTATCACCAGCTTTGCCCCTGATAGGATATAATACAAGGTGGGGGACCTCTAAGCCCCAGCTATCACCAGCTGTGCCCCTGATAAGATATAATACAAGGTGGGAGACCTCCAAGCCCCAGCTATCACCAGCTTTGCCCCTGATAGGATATAATACAAGGTGGGGGACCTCCAAGCCCCAGCTATCACCAGCTTTACCCCTGATAGGATATAATACAAGGTGGGGGACCTCCAAGCCCCAGCTATCACCAGCTTTGCCCCTGATAGGATATAATACAAGGTAGGGGACCTCCAAGCCCCAGCTATCACCAGCTTTGCCCCTGATAGGATATAATACAAGGTGGGGGACCTCCAAGCCCCAGCTATCACCAGCTTTGCCCCTGATAGGATATAATACAAGGTGGGGGACCTCCAAGCCCCAGCTATCACCAGCTTTGCCCCTGATAGGATATAATACAAGGTGGGGGACCTCCAAGCCCCAGCTATCACCAGCTTTGCCCCTGATAGGATATAATACAAGGTGGGGGACCTCTAAGCCCCAGCTATCACCAGCTTTGCTCCTGATAGGATATAATACAAGATGGGTGACCTCCAAGCCCCAGCTATCACCAGCTTTGCTCCTGATAGGATATAATACAAGGTGGGGGACCGCCAAGCCCCAGCTATCACTAGCGTGGCCCCTGATAGGATATAATACAAGATGGGGGACCTCCAAGCCCCAGCTATCACCAGCTTTGCCCCTGATAGGATATAATACAAGGTGGGGGACCTCCAAGCCCCAGCTATCACCAGCTTTGCCCCTGATAGGATATAATACAAGGTGGGGGACCTCCAAGGCCCAGCTATCACCAGCTTTGCCCCTGATAGGATATAATACAAGGTGGGGGACCTCTAAGCCCCAGCTATCACCAGCTTTGCTCCTGATAGGATATAATACAAGATGGGTGACCTCCAAGCCCCAGCTATCACCAGCTTTGCTCCTGATAGGATATAATACAAGGTGGTGGACCTCCAAGCCCCAGCTATCACATGCTTTGCCCCTGATAGGATATAATACAAGGTGGGGGAACTCCAAGCCCCAGCTATCACCAGCTTTGCCCCTGATAGGATATAATACAAGGTGGTGGACCTCCAAGCCCCAGCTATCACCAGCTTTGCCCCTGATAGGATATAATACAAGGTGGGGGATCTCCGAGCCCCAGCTATCACCAGCTTTGTCCCTGATAGGATATAATACAAGGTGGGGGACCTCCAAGCCCCAGCTATCACCAGCTTTGCCCCTGATAGGATATAATACAAGGTGGGGGACCTCCAAGCCCCAGCTATCACCAGCTTTGCCCCTGATAGGATATAATACAAGGTGGGGGACCTCCAAGCCCCAGCTATCACCAGCTTTGCCCCTGATAGGATATAATACAAGGTGGTGGACCTCCAAGCCCCAGCTATCACCAGCTTTGCCCCTGATAGGATATAATACAAGGTGGGGGATCTCCGAGCCCCAGCTATCACCAGCTTTGTCCCTGATAGGATATAATACAAGGTGGGGGACCTCCAAGCCCCAGCTATCACCAGCTTTGCCCCTGATAGGATATAATACAAGGTGGGGGACCTCCAAGCCCCAGCTATCACCAGCTTTGCCCCTGATAGGATATAATACAAGGTGGGGGACCTCCAAGCCCCAGCTATCACCAGCTTTGCCCCTGATAGGATATAATACAAGGTGGGGGACCTCCAAGCCCCAGCTATCACCAGCTTTGCCCCTGATAGGATATAATACAAGGTGGGGGACCTCTAAGCCCCAGCTATCACCAGCTTTGCTCCTGATAGGATATAATACAAGATGGGTGACCTCCAAGCCCCAGCTATCACCAGCTTTGCTCCTGATAGGATATAATACAAGGTGGGGGACCGCCAAGCCCCAGCTATCACTAGCGTGGCCCCTGATAGGATATAATACAAGATGGGGGACCTCCAAGCCCCAGCTATCACCAGCTTTGCCCCTGATAGGATATAATACAAGGTGGGGGACCTCCAAGCCCCAGCTATCACCAGCTTTGCCCCTGATAGGATATAATACAAGGTGGGGGACCTCCAAGGCCCAGCTATCACCATCTTTGCCCCTGATAGGAAATAATACAAGGTGGGGGACCTCCAAGTCCCAGCTATCACCAGCTTTGCCCCTGATAGGATATAATACAAGGTGGGGGATCTCCAAGCCCCAGCTATCACCAGCTTTGTCCCTGATAGGATATAATACAAGGTGGGGGACCTCCAAGCCCCAGCTATCACCAGCTTTGCCCCTGATAGGATATAATACAAGGTGGGGGATCTCCAAACCCCAGCTATCACCAGCTTTGTCCCTGATAGGATATAATACAAGGTGGGGGACCTCCAAGCCCCAGCTATCACCAGCTTTGCCCCTGATAGGATATAATACAAGGTGGGGGACCTCCAAGCCCCAGCTATCACCAGCTTTGCCCCTGATAGGATATAATACATGGTGGGGGATCTCCAAGCCCCAGCTATCACCAGCTTTGTCCCTGATAGGATATAATACAAGGTGGGGGACCTCCAAGCCCCAGCTATCACCAGCTTTGCCCCTGATAGGATATAATACAAGGTGGGGGACCTCCAAGCCCCAGCTATCACCAGCTTTGCCCCTGATAGGATATAATACAAGGTGGGGGACCTCCAAGCCCCAGCTATCACCAGCGTAGCCCCTGATAGGATATAATACAAGGTGGGGGACCTCCAAGCCCCAGCTATCACCAGCTTTGCCCCTGATAGGATATAATACAAGGTGGGGGACCTCCAAGCCCCAGCTATCACCAGCTTTACCCCTGATAGGATATAATACAAGGTGGGGGACCTCCAAGCCCCAGCTATCACCAGCTTTGCCCCTGATAGGATATAATACAAGGTAGGGGACCTCCAAGCCCCAGCTATCACCAGCTTTGCCCCTGATAGGATATAATACAAGGTGGGGGACCTCCAAGCCCCAGCTATCACCAGCTTTGCCCCTGATAGGATATAATACAAGGTGGGGGACCTCCAAGCCCCAGCTATCACCAGCTTTGCCCCTGATAGGATATAATACAAGATGGGCGACCTCCAAGCCCCAGCAATCACCAGCTTTGCTCCTGATAGGATATAATACAAGGTGTGGGACCTCCAAGCCCCAGCTATCACTAGCGTTGCCCCTGATAGGATATAATACAAGGTGGGGGACCTCCAAGCCCCAGCTATCACCAGCTTTGCCCCTGATAGGATATAATACAAGGTGGTGGACCTCCAAGCCCCAGCTATCACCAGCTTTGCCCCTGATAGGATATAATACAAGATGGGCGACCTCCAAGCCCCAGCTATCACCAGCTTTGCCCCTGATAGGATATAATACAAGGTGGTGGACCTCCAAGCCCCAGCTATCACCAGCTTTGCCCCTGATAGGATATAATACAAGGTGGGGGACCTCCAAGCCCCAGCTATCACCAGCTTTGCCCCTGATAGGATAAAATACAAGGTGGGGGACCTCCAAGCCCCAGCTATCACCAGCTTTGTCCCTGATAGGATATAATACATGGTGGGAGACCTCCAAGCCCCAGCTATCACCAGATTTGCCCCTGATAGGATATAATAGACAGTGTAGCCAGGCAGTGGGAAAAGCAAGCAGGATGCTCGGCTGCATAGCTCGAGGCATCACCAGTAGGAAGAGGGAGGTTGTGATGCCGCTGTATAGAGCCCTGGTAAGGCCACAGCTAGAATACTGTGTGCAGTTCTGGAGACCTTACCTGCAAAAAGACATTATTCAAATAGAACGTGTCCAAAGGCGGGCAACGAAAATGGTGGAAGGACTTAAACTTAAAACTTATCAGGAGAGACTTAAAGAACTTAATTTGTACAGTCTGGAGGAAAGAAGGGAGAGGGGGGACATGATTGAGACCTTTAAATATGTGAAAGGATTGAATAAGGTTCAGGAGGGAAGTGTTTTTAAGAAGAAACTTAACGATAGAACAAGGGACACAACCTGAAGCTAGTCGGGGGGAAGATCAGGAGCAATGTTAGAAAATATTATTTTACAGAAAGAGTAGTAGGTGCTTGGAACAAACTTCCAGCAGAGGTAGTTGAAACATCAACAGTCACTGAATTTAAACATGCCTGGGATAAGCACACATCTATCCTAAGATAAAGAGTACATACAGTATACACATAAGGGCAGACTAGATGGACCGTATGGTCTCCTTCTGCCGTCAACCTTCTATGTTTCTATGTTTCTATAATACAAGGTGGGGGACCTCCAAGCCCCAGCTATCACCAGCTTTGCCCCTGATAGGATATAATACAAGATGGGCGACCTCCAAGCCCCAGCTATCACTAGCTTTGCCCCTGATAGGATATAATACAAGGTGGGGGACCTCCAAGCCCCAGCTATCACTAGCTTTGCCCCTGATAGGATATAATACAAGATGGGTGACTTCCAAGCCCCAGCTATCACCAGCTTTGCTCCTGATAGGATATAATACAAGATGGGGGACCTCCAAGCCCCAGCTATCACTAGCTTTGCCCCTGATAGGATATAATACAAGATGGGTGACTTCCAAGCCCCAGCTATCACCAGCTTTGCTCCTGATAGGATATAATACAAGGTGGGGGACCTCCAAGCCCCAGCTATTACATGCTTTGCCCCTGATAGGATATAATACAAGGTGGGGGACCTCCAAGCCCCAGCTATCACCAGCTTTGCTCCTGATAGGATATAATACAAGGTGGGAGACCTCCAAGCCCCAGCTATCACCAGCTTTGCCCCTGATAGGATATAATACAAGGTGGGGGATCTCCAAGCCCCAGCTATCACCAGCTTTGCTCCTGATAGGATATAATACAAGGTGGAGGATCTCCAAGCCCCCGCTATCACCAGCTTTGCTCCTGATAGGATATAATACAAGGTGGGGGACCTCCAAGCCCCAGCTATCACCAGCTTTGTCCCTGATAGGATATAATACAAGGTGAGGGACCTCCAAGCCCCAGCTGTCACCAGCTTTGCCCCTGATAGGATATAATACAAGGTGGGGGACCTCCAAGCCCCAGCTGTCACCAGCTTTGCCCCTGATAGGATATAATACAAGGTGAGGGACCTCCAAGCCCCAGCTGTCACCAGCTTTGCCCCTGATAGGATATAATACAAGGTGGGGGACCTCCAAGCCCCAGCTATCACCAGCTTTGCCCCTGATAGGATATAATACAAGGTGGGAAACCTCCAAGCCCCAGCTATAACCAGCTTTGCCCCTGATAGGATATAATACAAGGTGGGGGACCTCCAAGCCCCAGCTGTCACCAGCTTTGCCCCTGATAGGATATAATACAAGGTGAGGGACCTCCAAACCCCGGCTATCACCAGCTTTGCCCCTGATAGGATATAATACAAGGTGAGGGACCCCAAACCCCGGCTATCACCAGCTTTGCCCCTGATAGGATATAATACAAGGTGAGGGACCTCCAAGCCCCAGCTATCACCAGCTTTGCCCCTGATAGGATATATTACTAGGTGGGGGACCTCCAAGCCCCAGCTCTCACCAGCTTTGCCCCTGATAGGATATAATACAAGGTGGGGGACCTCCAAGCCCCAGCTATCACCAGCTTTGCCCCTGATAGGATATAATACAAGGTGGGAGACCTCCAAGCCCCAGCTATCACCAGCTTTGCCCCTGATAGGATATAATAGAAGGTGGGAGAGCTCCAAGCCCCAGCTATCGCCAGCTTTGCCCCTGATAGAATATAATACAAGGTGCGGGACCTCCAAGCCCCAGCTATCACCAGCTTTGCCCCTGATAGGATATAATACAAGGTGGGAGACCTCCAAGCCCGGGCTATCACCAACTTTGCCCCTGATAGGATATAATACAAGGTGGGGGACCTCCAAGCCCCAGCTATCACCAGCTTTGTCCCTGATAGGATATAATACAAGGTGGGGGACATCCAAGCCCCGGCAATCACCAGCTTTGCCCCTGATAGGATATAATACAAGGTGGGGGACCTCCAAGTCCTGGCTATCACCAACTTTGCCCCTGAGAGGATATAATACAAGGTGGGAGACCTCCAAGCCCCGGCTATCACCAACTTTGCCCCTGATAGGATATAATACAAGGTGGGGGACCTCCAAGCCCCAGCTATCACCAGCTTTGCCCCTGATAGGATATAATACAAGGTGGGGGACCTCCAAGCCCCAGCTATCACCAGCTTTGCCCCTGATAGGATATAATACAAGGTGGGGGACCTCCAAGCCCCAGCTATCAACAGCTTTTCCCCTGATAGGATATAATACATCAACCGCTTTTTCAGTCTAGAACTGTGGGAGATTGGCGCGTTGAGAAGAGCTACCCAAGCCACGGCTATCACCAGCTTTGCCCCTGATAGGATATAATACAAGGTGGTGGCCCTCCAAGCCCCAGTTATCACCAGCTTTGCCCCTGATAGGATATAATACAAGGTGGGGGAGCTCCAAGCCCCAGCTATCACCAGCTTTGCCCCTGATAGGATATAATACAAGGTGGGGGAGCTCCAAGCCCCAGCTATCACCAGGTTTGCCCCTGATAGGATATAATACATCAACCGCTTTTTCAGTCTAGAACTGTGGGGTATTGGCGCGTTGAGAAGAGCTACCCAAGGGTCTCTGACCACAGATCTCCCACATACATTGCTGAGAACTCCAAAGATTCCCCTAACTACTGGGCAATCCCACCACACATGCCGGTACGACCCCGGAGAGAGGCACCCCCAGAAGCAGTTCCCCTGGAAAAGTGTTTCATTCTCTCTGGGACCATATACCATCTTGCCATTAGTTTTACGTTAGCCTCCATTAAAGTCACAGATGCCGAGCAACCAAAGGAAGTGTTCCACATCCTCAGCCATTTTTCTTGATCCATCTCCCTACCCAGTTCATGGTGCCATTTTTTGGTATAGGATGGACATGCATCCGGACCCCTTGAGGCCAAGTTATAATATATCTCTGAGATTGCTCCTCTGCCTCTGGGATCTGTATAGCAGCGCGTCTCAAAAAAAGTTAGTTTTTCAATCTCCTGCCAATTCCCCACCATGAATCTCACAAAATGGCGAACTTGCAGAAAATGAAAAAGCTCATTAGATGGCAGGTGAAATGTATCCCTCTTCTGTTGGAATGTACTGGCCTCTGAAGATTGCAGACAATCTGAAACTGGTGTGTGTATTTTCACTGCACAGATGGGATAAATGCGGAGCACAATGTATGCACACGCATACAATGGCCATATAAACATATTATTATTATTATTATTATTATTATTATTGCAGCTTAGGTCTGCTTTAACAGAGGTCAGGTTAGTGATACATTTTGTGGGGACATTTCTCATTCATTTTACAGGTTGAGCTTTAGGAATTAGGCTATAGGTTAGTGTTCCATTCAGGAGTCAGACAAGGGGTCAATGTTATGTGTACTCAGCATTTCCACATCTGGCGATAATGTATAAGGCCATAAAACTTATAGTATATTAAAGCAGAAGAAAACCCACCAGGGGTGGGCCTGGACTCTAAGAGATTCCAGGGCAGGCCACTGGATTCGGGATGCCCCACTGTGTGTAACCCCCCAGGAACCAATAAAATCTCCTTAGAATGCTCCAACTGCACATGCACGAGCTCTCGTCCAATGAGAGCCGCTGCTATGACGTCATTCAGCAGATGAGTCTCGTTGTTTTCAGGTGGCTCTTATTCTAATCAATGGGGAGTGAGTGCTGCCGCATCCCCCACATCCCCAGTGTTGTGTGCCCGCACATGCACCGTTGTAGAGTGACAAAGTGAGTTTCTTTAGGCTTCGGGGGAGTTACACACGGTGAGGCATCCTGCTTCAGGGGGCTCAGAACAAAACACGGGAGTCAAATTCCCAGGTTTCGTTATGCTTAAAAAAAAAAAAAAAAAAAAATATATATATATATATATATATATATATATATATATATATATATGTAGATTACATTGTTTCTGCAATCTATACAGAGCTAACCCAGGAATAGATAGAATAGTGAGGGTTACATGTAATTGCTGTCTCCCATTTGGAGACCCAAACACAAGTGAAAATATAAAACGACGACAGATCAAAGAATTAAGACAATGCGTTCGATTCAGGTCCTAGGTTGCGGTTCATCAGGCAATCAAGTCATATGCCAGGCTGTTATTTGTGGACTTCTCATCTGCATTCAACACTATTGATCCCCAAATACTACATGGGAAACTGCTCTCTATGGGCCTCTCATTAAGTTTATCTGGCTGGATTATTAGTTTTGTGACTGGTAGGTCCCAGAAAGTTAAATTGGGCCCCTTTGTTTCCTCAACTAGGATCACAAACATTGGTGCACCACAGGGACATGTTATGTCTCCCCTTTTTTTCTGACTTTACACCAATGATTTTATCTCCTCAGATCATTCGGTAAAGAACATCATCAAGTACGCAGATGATACCACCTTGGTAGGCCTCATCAACGACAACGATGACTCTACCTCGCACCCAAGTCAAAACCCTGGAGTCTTGGTGCAAAGTTAACAACCTTATCCTGAATACCCACAAAACTGTTGAACTCATTATTGACTTCAGGCGATCCCACCAAAAGCACCATTCCATTCTGATTGATAAGGAGGAAGTCAAAATCGTAGCCAGTGCAAAATGTCTTGGTACTCAGATCGCGCAGGACTTGAAATGGAGCAAGCAAGCCATTGTTATCGTAAAGAAGGCCCAACAAAGACTATATTTCTTAAGACAACTGAAAAGATACGGTATGTCTAAGAGGATCTTAAAAAGCTTCTATAATGCTGCCATTGGATCGATCTTGACCTCCTCATTCACAGTCTGGTACGGTGGGGCTACAACCAAAGACAAGATTAAGCTGAAGAGGATAACCAGGACGGCCGAGCAGATAATTGGATCTCCCCTACCTTCTCTGAATGATCAATTCATGAGCAGAATCAGTTCAAAGGCTAAGAAAATAACTGAGGACTCTACACACCCAGGGCATCCCTTCTTCAGACGCTCTGGGTGCAGATTCATGGCTCACTCAACTAAAACCTTTTAGGCACAAAAACAGTTTTTTTCCCTTTGGCCATTATAGCTCTCAACAAATCTAGTGTGAGAGGTTCTGGAACTCATCTATAACCTTGCATCATGGCTAATTTATGATAGTTTTTAAGGATTAACCTGCACTGTACCTAATACCAGTTACTACTATGTTATTGTGTGTTATTGATTAGTGCTCTCTTGGTGTTATCTCCTGCCAAAAAGCATTTCTTGTATGTATAGTGTACTTACTTGGCAGATTAAATAAAGTATTCAACTATTCAAGTAGTAAAAAATCTGCCATTCACTTTCATTGTCTATCTTGGGGCTGATTTAACACCCGGTGAAAATTTACATCCAGGTGTTGAATCAGCCCCAAGGTGAAAAGTGAATGGCAAAATTAGAGTTTTCTCCCCAGGGTCTGATGCGACCCCATGGTCACAAAATAATAATCAAAAATATAATGCAGTTTTTTTTAACACAGCTCCTGTCTCGTTTTATTAGGAGCAGAGCGCACTCTAGTGGTGAATGTTGGCATAGCCCTTCAGCCATCAATCCGATTTACAAAAAATTATATTATGGAATAGTATATATTTATGTGACGTGCATCAGGATTTAAAGTATATTAGTGTACTTTTGGATAGTTACACAGGGTTATTTAGAGGGAATACAAAATTAAGTTAACATTTATATTATATGAGGGAAAGCAGTAATGGAATAGTTTAACAGAATAACACACAGGAAATTTTCCTCCACATTTAACCACAAGCAGTAAGTGCGCACAAGTGGTCGGCTGCCCTAGGGAGTAGTTGTGTGGTTAGGTGCCTAGAGCACTGCAGTCATGTTCTAGATCGGAATCAAACAAGGTCGCTTCCTTAAATACTGGGTAATGACTGCCCCATATCGGGATGCCCCCACCCATTTTATGTAAAATGTTCAAACAGTAGAGTCAGCCATTATATATAAGTCACTCAGGGCCCGGGCATTGTGGTTGTACAGGGCCCAAATATTAATAATGGCAGCCCTGGCTTTTGCTGTTATGGCAAATGATGGATAGGTACAGGGCAGGTGTCAGCACCGGGCATACTCGGGCAGGAGCTGGGGCCCCTGCACTTTAGGAGGGCCCACCTCATTCCCTCTACCCCGTAGAGCCCCTATGTAGGATGCAGTAACCAGGGCTAAGTACTGTCAGCCAGGGGACAATCCTTTTCTTTCTTTCTTCTTTCTAGGAAAAGAGTGGCTTTCCTAGAACAGAAAGTATTTGCACAGTACCCAGTCCAAGGACAGATAGCATTACCCATCTACCCTTGCAGTAGGCAGAGCTATGCAAATCATCTCTTTACATCTCTGTGCCATCCAAGGGGCTATGCTATAAAGAGATGATTTGCATAGCACCGCCTACTGCAAGGATAGATGGGTAATGCTATCTGTCCTTGGACTGGGTACTGTGCAAATACTTTCTGTTCTAGGAAAGCCACTCTTTTCCTTTACCTAAGTAGAGGGTTTTTGGTCTCTTTAGCCCCCTGTATTAAGCCTAACATGGGTGTCTCCACATACTGGCTTGCGACTATATTTTTCATCTTTCTATTAATTCTGTCTATTCATTCTATTAATTCTATTTCTATTAATTCTGTCTATTCATTCTATTCATTCTATTTCTATTAATTCTGTCAGTCCTTCTTTGTTTCTTTCCTTCAATAATTTTCTTTCCTTCTTTCCTAGTCTCTTTCCTTCATCTGTTAATCTTTCCTTCTATTCTTCTTTTTCCGTCAGTTCTTCTATTCTTTCTTTTCTTTCTTCCATTTTCCCCCATTCCTTTCTCTCTCTTTGCTGCTTTTTTGTCATTACTTTTATTCTTTCTTTGTTTCTGTCATTCAATGTATGCTTGTGTTCTTTCTTTGTTTCTTTCCATTATTTTTATATTTCTGTATTGCTTTCCCTCTCTTCCTTTTTTATTTTCTTTATTTCTTTTTCTTTTCTTTTCATTCTTGGCATTCCTTCTAATCTTTCAATCTACTTCTCTTTCTTTCTGTCATTACTTCTATCACCATTTATGGAGTGTCATAGCACACTGCTAGGGGCCCATTAAGACACCGTCGCCCAAGGGCCTGCAGAAACCTGGAGCCAGCCCTGGATAGATATGAATAGATATAAGGAGCATCATTAATGATAACAAGAGAAAGGATTAGCTAATGGAGAGATCAATTTCAAATGATGCTCAGAGATTTCCCATGGTCACATTGGTTCATATAAAAGCGAGGTGTCACATTGGACAGAGGGCTGCCATTGCCAGAAGAATATTTTGTGCGGGTCACCACCATTTATTCCTGATGACACCCATGAATCTTTAAAGTAAAATCATTTGACTGAGCAGGGGATGAAGCTAAAGCTCCTCAATCCAGTTTTTTATATGAGCCCTTTCCAAGTCCATTTGGCTTCTGTATAATGCCTATCATGTACAGAGGCGTAGCTAGGCTTCCTGCCACCCGGGGCATTCAGAATGGCGACCCAACCCCGCCGACAGCCATTGCTACTTCGCACTCTGCCTTGAAAAAGAGACTACACGTCTCGGAACGCGTGGGCTCGTTGTGGGGGGGCACACATGCTGGCCTGGACATTCATTCCCATTAGTTAAGTAGCACTTTTTTTCTAATGATTTGGGCCTGATATAATACTGTTTGAGCATATGAGGTTATGGATTTATAATGAGTTTCTACTAATTATTGATGCACTGTAATTATAGACATTTTGCACTTTATATCACAATCACGATTGTTGGTTTTGATAGTTTTTATGTATTGTATATAGATATATAGTGAGTTCCTATGGCAGCTAAGTACAACAACGCCCCCTTCTGGCAGAATCTGGTATTCTATGTCCTTTATGTTTTTTAACATTGTCTTTTTGGATGTAGTGTTTTTTGTGTAATGGATTAATAAATATATATTTTTTATTGAAATTTTGGTGTGTGCAATAATAAGTCTCTGGCATAGTCCCAGTGGGGGGTTTGGGCATCCCCAAATTTTCTTGCATAGCCATTGCTACCTAGAAATTCCCTCAGTACTTACCTTCTCGCCACAATCCTCACTATGGACCAGAACCCTGCAGGAGGGCTTAGGTTTACTTTAAAGCTGATCCTCAGCCGCAGTTTTGTGCTAAGAAAGCAGTGATGCGGGGATTATAACCCACCTCCTCCCACCTGTATATGAGCCCCACACTGGAGAGTCAATTAAACCGGACCAACGGCTGTTGGTCCCACTGACTGTTCAACCCACCAAGCTTGGGGGGGGGGGCATCCAGAATGCTGGAGCCCCCCTTGCAGATAACTTCCCAGACCTCCCGTAATACTCACCTTCATTACTAGCCAGCGCCGGGAAAGGAGTTCCGCGATTGGCCGCCGAGTGGCCATGTGGGTAGGTTGCAGGGCAGGGCGGCTGCAGCTCGCAAATGCGCTGTTGGATCGGGGGAGAAGGTAAGTTTACTGGGTGACCTGGGGGGGTTTACACAGCGGGGCATCTCAAATCAGAATGCCCGGGGGGAGGGAATCAGGCCGTCAATCATGGGTTTTGGTCCACAAATTAAATAAAGCTTTTAATACAAAATAATTAAAATCAGACCTCAACTCAGATGGAAACAGGCCCCTTCATATGGAGGATGATGGTGGGATGAAACTCGAGGAGAAGCTGGCAGCAGTAGCGCTCAGCAGGTGGGACTGGCAGCGGTGGGCGGTAGCTGCTCGTGGAAGTGGGTGGCTGGCGGTGCCGGGAGTCCGCCATGTCGGGCGGGCACCACCGGCTTCCAAACGGAAGCATAAAATAACATTCCAGCGCCCCACCGAGCCTCACCGCCCGGGGCACGTGCCCCGCCTGCCCCCCCCCCCCCCCCCCCCGGCTACGCCCCTGTCATGTAGAATAGAGATGAGTGAACTTTTGAAAAATTCGATTCGACTGATTCGCCGAATTTTCCGACAAAAATCGTTTCGACCCGAATAAATTCGCGATGAATCACTATTAAAAACGGCTATTTCTGAGCCTCCTAGAGCCTCAATAGGGTTGTAAACCATTCTGCCTTGCTGTAACACGCATAGGATGCGTGCTGGGTTAGTTAAATAATACTTTGAATAAATATCACATGCAGATCAGAGGCATCGCTAATAGAATCGCAGAGCGGCACAATTGAATTCAAGAGAGTTGAAGTGGCATCACTATGAGGGGCAGGAGCCCAAACATTGCTTTAAAGAGACACTGGAGTTGGCAGCAGCAGGAGCCCAAAAATTGGATGAATCACACCCTGGAGTTGGCAGCAGCAGCAGGAGCCCAAACATTACTTTAAAGAGACCCTGGGGTTGGCTTCAGGAGCCCAAAAATTGGATGAATCACACCCTGGAGTTGGCAGCAGCAGCAGCAGGAGCCCAAATATTACTTTAAAGAGACCCTGGGGTTGGCTTCAGGAGCCCAAAAATTGGATGAATCACACCCTGTAATTGGCAGCAGCAGCAGCAGGAGCCCAAACATTACTTCAAAGAGACCCTGGGGTTGGCTTCAGGAGCCCAAAAATTGGATGAATCACACCCTGGAGTTGGCAGCAGCAGCAGCAGGAGCCCAAATATTACTTTAAAGAGACACTAGGGTTGGCTTCAGGAGCCCAAAAATTGGATGAATCACACCCTGGAGTTGGCAGAAGTTGGCAGCAGCAGCAGCAGCAGGAGCCCAAACATTACTTTAAAGAGACACTGGGGTTGGCTTCAGGAGCCCAAAAATTGGATGAATCACACCCTGGAGTTGGCAGGAGTTGACAGCAGCAGCAGCAGGAGCCCAAATATTACTTTAAAGAGACCCTGGGGTTGGCTTCAGGAGCCCAAAAATTGGATGAATCACACCCTGGAGTTGGCAGCAGCAGCAGCAGGAGCCCAAATATTACTTTAAAGAGACACTGGGGTTGGCTTCAGGAGCCCAACAATTGGATGATTCACACCCTGGAGTTGGCAGCAGCAGCAGCAGGAGCCCAAATATACACTGGAGTTGGCTTCAGGAGCCCAAAAATTGGATGAATCACACCCTGGAGTTGGAAGCAGCAGCAGCAGGAGCCCAAACATTACTTTAAAGAGACACTGGGGTTGGCTTCAGGAGCCCAAAAATTGGATGAATCACACCCTGGAGTTGGCAGCAGCAGGAGCCCAAATATTACTATAAAGAGACCCTGGGGTTGGCTTCAGGAGCCCAAAAATTGGATGATTCACACCCTGGAGTTGGCAGCAGCAGCAGCAGGAGCCCAAATATACACTGGAGTTGGCTTCAGGAGCCCAAAAATTGGATGAATCACACCCTGGAGTTGGCAGCAGCAGCAGCAGGAGCCCAAACATTACTTTAAAGAGACACTGGGTGTCACGCTCGGGGTAACTCCAGCCCTCTTAATAAGCTCACAACCCCCAATCTCCACAGCCAGCTTCACCTGTAGGAGCCCCCGCTTGCCGGGACGCAAGATACGCCTACCCGGGATCGGTTGCCCCCAGGACTTAATGGCTCAAAGGATGTAAGCTTATATGTGGGAGGACTGGAGAACCAATAGCAAGAGCGTGAGTGACGGAAGTCCAGAGACAGGCAATAGGTCGATAACGGGAAGGCAGAGATCGTAGCGGCACCAGGGGTCAGGCAAGACGTAGTCGGGGTTCAGGCAGAGGTCAGCAACTGGGGATCAGGATCTAGAAGCGTCAGTTCAGGCAAAGGTCGGCAACAAGGATTTCAGGATCGAGAATGGTCGTACAATCGAATCGGCAACAGGCTAGACTTCACAGGAGTAGGTAACACAGGGTTCTGAGCGCTATCACAGGCAATTCACAACTGAGAGGGAATTGCCTTTATAGGAACAGGTCTGAGGGAAGCAGTGTACTGATTGGAGCACATAGGATTCCAAGGGTAATTGGCTGCAGAGCAGAAGAGGGCGAAGCCCTCAATCCCCTAGGATTCATTAACCCTTTAATTGATCCTCCGGCGGGTGAGCGCAGCACAGCGCCGCCGGAGGGCATAACAGACACGTGCTCGCGGCCGCGCACGAGCACGTCTCCTGGAGGAGGAAGCGGGGGGCGTGGCTGAGCTGGGCGCCGCTCGAGCCGACGCTGCTCGAGCCGACGCCGCTCGGCGCGGGCGCCGCACAGTGACAGCTGCAGCTGGCCGCCTGGAGACGTCACTGGAACGGGGATCAGGTAAGCGGTTCCTGACACTACCCCCCCCTTCACGAGGGGCCTCCGGACCCTCACCCGGTTTCCCTGGATTGTCACGAAGGAACCTTCTTACAAGAGCCTTGGCATGAACATTCCCCGCTGCCACCCAGCATCTTTCCTCCGGACCATAGCCAACCCAATCCACCAAATACTGTAAAGAATTACGCACTTTACGTGAATCCAAGATCTTATTCACTTCATACTCGGGCTCATTATTAAGAAGAATTGGTGCAGGACCAGCAAGAGGAGCATTCTTCGCCGGTTTTAACAGTGAAACGTGAAAGGAATTAGGTATTTTCATAGTTGGCGGGAGTTGAACTTTAAAAGACACATTATTCAACTTCTTGACGATTGGAAAAGGACCAATAAATTTTGGACCTAATTTGCTAGATGGCTGACGGAGCGCAATATTTTTAGTGGAGACCCAAACTAGATCGCCTACTCGAAGAGTAGGTTCCTGTGATCTGCGGCGGTCGGCAAATTTCTTATACCTCAAACCAGTGGTCTTAAGAATCTCCTGAACATGTGTCCAGATATTCTTCCGTTCTTGAAGCCACTCCTCCAACGCCGGCAGATTGGAAGGTGACCCTGAAAGGGAAGAAGCTCTAGGATTTTTCCCTAAGTTACAATAAAAAGGAGATACCTTGGTACTCTCACTAGGCGCGTTATTGTAAGCAAATTCGGCGAAATCAATAAATTCCGCCCATTGTTCTTGGGCATCAGAAACATAACACCTTAAGTATTGTTCCAAAGTTTGATTAGTTCTTTCCGTCTGCCCATTAGTCTGGGGATGGTAGGCAGAAGAAAGAGAGATCTGTATTCCCAACCGCGAACAGAAGTGTTTCCAAAAACGGGAAGTAAATTGAACACCCCGATCAGAGACTATATTGGACGGAATACCATGAATACGAAAAATATGCGAAGTAAACAGCCGCGAAAGCTCAGGTGCAGAAGGAAGTTTGGCCAAAGGAACGAAATGTGCCATCTTACTGAAACGATCTACGACCACCCAAATGACAGTATTACCGTGTGAGAGAGGCAAATCTACAATAAAATCCATAGAAATATGGGTCCATGGCTCAGCAGGAATTTCAAGAGGAACCAAATTGCCACTAGGAGCCTTGTGAACTCCTTTACTTCGAGCACAAATAGCACAAGCGTCGATAAAGGAAGTGATATCGCGTCTCATGGTAGGCCACCATACATGACGACGGGCAAGCATAAACGTCTTACGGTTACCCAAATGACCAGCAGTTTTGGCATCGTGAAATTCGCGAATTACATCCGAACGCAGGTGCGGCGGAACAAACTGGCACCCCAAGGGTACATCACTAGGAGATTCATCTTGAAACGGCGCCAAGGTATTGGAGAGATCAGGAAGTAACCCCCCACCACACAACCTGTGGGTAAAATTGGTTCACCAGAATCACCCCGATCCTTACATTCACCGAACATGTGAGATAGAGCATCAGCTTTAGTATTTTTTACACCCGGCTTGAAAGTAATAATAAAATTGAAGCGCGAGAAGAATAATGCCCAACGTGCCTGACGAGAGTTCAGCCTCTTGGCAGAACCTACGTATTCGAGATTTTTATGATCGGTATACACAGTTATAGGATGTAATGAACCCTCCAACCAGTGTCGCCATTCATCAAATGCCAGTTTAATAGCTAATAGTTCTCTATTGCCAACATCATAATTTTGTTCCGCGGTACTGAATTTACGCGAAAAATAAGCGCATGGATGGAGACGCTCAGGGTTACCAGAATATTGTGACAAAACTGCACCCACTCCCAGCTCAGAAGCATCCACTTCAATAATAAAAGCTTTATGAATATCTGGATGCACTAAGACAGGTGCCGAAGTAAAGGCCCGTTTCAAGGTTAGAAAGGCCTCACAGGCAGAGGGGGACCAGTTAGCAGTAAAAGCCCCCTTGCGGGTAAGGTTGGTAAGGGGTGCAACAACATGGGAAAAGCCTTTTATGAAACGCCGATAAAAATTTGCAAAACCAAGAAATGTTGCAATTCCTTTAAAGTTTTGGGTTGGACCCAATCCTGAACTGCTGAAACCTTCCCCGCGTCCATCTCTAAACCCTGGTTGGTAATAACATACCCTAGGAAGGGAACTGTAGTGACTTCAAACACACACTTAGACAATTTAGCAAATAAGTTGTTCTCTCTTAATTTTTGTAGCACCAACTTAACATGGTGTCTGTGCTCCGGTAAAGAATTAGAAAAAATGAGAATATCATCCAAGTAGATGACTACAAATCTACCGAGATATTCCCTGAATATATCATTAACAAAATCTTGGAAAACGGCTGGCGCATTACAAAGACCGAAGGGCATGACCAGGTACTCATAGTGCCCATCCTTCACATTAAATGCAGTTTTCCACTCGTCCCCCTGTCGGATGCGAATCAGATTGTAAGCCCCTCTCAAATCCAATTTGGAGAAAATTCGAGCTCCTGTGACTTGATTGAACAGATCCCCAATCAAGGGTAAGGGGTATCGTTTTTTTACAGTGATCTTATTCAAGGCTCGATAATCTATGCACGGTCTCAAGCCACCATCTTTTTTCTCTACAAAAAAGAACCCGGCCCCAGCAGGCGAGGTAGAGGGACGGATAAATCCTTTCCTAAGATTTTCGGTAATATACTCCCTCATTGCTTGCTCCTCGGGCAGGGTAAGGTTATAGATCTTTCCCCTCGGGGGAATTGTGCCAGGCAGCAAGTCAATGGGGCAGTCATAGGACCGATGTGGAGGAAGAGTATCAGCAGAGTGTTCAGAGAATACATCGATCCAATCAGCGTATGGCTGAGGTAATTCCTGTGGTAAGACTTGAACGCTTCTGAGGCCTGTATTAAAACAGTGACCTTTACAGTGGTCACTCCACTTGACCAACTCCCCAGCCCGCCAATCTAACACCGGGTTATGGAGTTGCAACCAGGGGTATCCCAAAACCACCGGAGTTTCCGGACAATCAAAAATAAAGAATTCTAAGAATTCAGAGTGAGAAGAGCCGACAATTAGTCTGAGAGGTGGGGTCTTGGTATTTATAGGACCTCCCTGGATTGCCTTTCCATTGATAGCTAAAACTTGTAGGGATCTTTCAAGAGGAACTACAGGGATCCCTAAGGTGGAGATCATGCTCCTGTCCAAAAAGTTTCCAGCCGCACCACTGTCTATGAAGGCGGAAACTGTCTGCTTAGAGGACCCCCAAAACAAATCAATGGGTACAAGCATCTTATTCTGGCGAGAGTTACAAACTGACTCACCCAGATCAGTACTCTCTACCTGGTCTGGGTGCGGAAGTTTTCCGCAGGTTTCCCCTTGTTGGGACAGGACCCTGCAAAATGACCGGAATTTCCGCAATACAGGCATAACCCCTCGGATCGCCTACGCTGTTTCTCCTCTTGGGATAAGCGGGTTCTCCCTAATTGCATAGGTTCTTCCTGGGAAGATGATGAGGTATTTTCTCCACGGGGAACCGGGGATCTATGACTCTGGACTGGTCTAAAGGACGTGGGAGCCCCGACTCTCTCCCTGGCCCTTTCTCTAAGACGTCGGTCTATTTTAATGGAGACCTGCATTAATTGATCTAGGTCCGCTGGCGGGGGAAAATTGACTAAGGCATCCTTGATGCTATCCGACAGTCCCACCCTGAACTGACTACACAAAGCTGGATCGTTCCACCTAGCTTCGATAGCCCAGCGGCGGAATTCAGCACAGTAGTCTTCAGCCGAATTCCGTCCTTGTTTTAAGGCCCGAAGCCTATTCTCTGCAGTAGACTGTATATCTGGATCGGCGTATAAAACGCCCATAGCATTGAAGAAGGCAGTCACTGATTGTAGAGCAATGTCATGGGACGGTAAACTAAAGGCCCAGGACTGTGGGTCTCCTTGAAGCAAGGAAATGACTAGGCCTACTCGTTGGACCTCTGTGCCAGAGGAGATAGGTCTTAACTTAAAATATAGTTCGCAGGCATTCTTGAAATTGGAAAATTTTGCTCGTTCTCCAAAAAATTTCTCAGGCAGTGGAATCTTAGGTTCGGAGAAATGAGGTGGTACAGAGGAAGTTGGCACTTGACGAGATTCCCGAGTGGCCACTCTTTGAGCGAGTTGGTTGATCGCTGTGGCCATAGCTTGCACCTGCTGTACCAGGTCATCCATTTTTGGGCCTGTGATAATGTCACGCTCGGGGTAACTCCAGCCCTCTTAATAAGCTCACAACCCCCAATCTCCACAGCCAGCTTCACCTGTAGGAGCCCCCGCTTGCCGGGACGCAAGATACGCCTACCCGGGATCGGTTGCCCCCAGGACTTAATGGCTCAAAGGATGTAAGCTTATATGTGGGAGGACTGGAGAACCAATAGCAAGAGCGTGAGTGACGGAAGTCCAGAGACAGGCAATAGGTCGATAACGGGAAGGCAGAGATCGTAGCGGCACCAGGGGTCAGGCAAGACGTAATCGGGGTTCAGGCAGAGGTCAGCAACTGGGGATCAGGATCTAGAAGCGTCAGTTCAGGCAAAGGTCGGCAACAAGGATTTCAGGATCGAGAATGGTCGTACAATCGAATCGGCAACAGGCTAGACTTCACAGGAGTAGGTAACACAGGGTTCTGAGCGCTATCACAGGCAATTCACAACTGAGAGGGAATTGCCTTTATAGGAACAGGTCTGAGGGAAGCAGTGTACTGATTGGAGCACATAGGATTCCAAGGGTAATTGGCTGCAGAGCAGAAGAGGGGGCGAAGCCCTCAATCCCCTAGGATTCATTAACCCTTTAATTGATCCTCCGGCGGGTGCGCGCAGCACAGCGCCGCCGGAGGGCATAACAGACACGTGCTCGCGGCCGCGAGCACGTCTCCTGGAGGAGGAAGCGGGGGGCGTGGCTGAGCTGGGCGCCGCTCGAGCCGACGCTGCTCGAGCCGACGCCGCTCGGCGCGGCCACCGCACAGTGACAGCTGCAGCTGGCCGCCTGGAGACGTCACTGGAACGGGGATCAGGTAAGCGGTTCCTGACACTGGGGTTGGCTTCAGGAGCCCAAAAATTGGATGAATCACACCCTGGAGTTGGCAGCAGCAGGAGCCCAAATATTACTTTAAAGAGACCCTGGGGTTGGCTTCAGGAGCCCAAAAATTGGATGATTCACACCCTGGAGTTGGCAGCAGCAGCAGCAGGTGCCCAAATATACACTGGAGTTGGCTTCAGGAGCCCAAAAATTGGATGAATCACACCCTGGAGTTGGCAGCAGCAGCAGCAGGAGCCCAAACATTACTTTAAAGAGACCCTGGGGTTGGCTTCAGGAGCCCAAAAATTGGATGAATCACACCCTGGAGTTGGCAGCAGCAGGAGCCCAAATATTACTTTAAAGAGACCCTGGGGTTGGCTTCAAGAGCCCAAAAATTGGATGATTCACACCCTGGAGTTGGCAGCAGCAGCAGCAGGAGCCCAAATATACACTGGAGTTGGCTTCAGGAGCCCAAAAATTGGATGAATCACACCCTGGAGTTGGCAGCAGCAGCAGCAGGAGCCCAAATATTACTTTAAAGAGACCCTGGGGTTGGCTTCAGGAGCCCAAAAATTGGATGAATCACACCCTGGAGTTGGCAGAAGTTGGCAGTAGCAGCAGCAGGAGCCCAAATATTACTTTAAAGAGACCCTGGGGTTGGCTTCAGGAGCCCAAAAATTGGATGAATCACACCCTGGAGTTGGCAGCAGCAGCAGCAGCAGCAGCAGCAGGAGCCCAAATATTACTTTAAAGAGACCCTGAGGTTGGCTTCAGGAGCCCAAAAATTGGATGAATCACACCCTAGAGTTGGCAGGAGTTGACAGCAGCAGCAGCAGGAGCCCAAATATTACTTTAAAGAGACCCTGGGGTTGGCTTCAGGAGCCCAAAAATTGGATGAATCACACCCTGGAGTTGGCAGGAGTTGGCAGCAGCAGCAACAGGAGCCCAAACATTACTTTAAAGAGATACTGGGGTTGGCTTCAGGAGCCCAAAAATTGGATGATTCACACCCTGGAGTTGGCAGCAGCAGCAGCAGGAGCCCAAATATTACTTTAAAGAGACACTGGGGTTGGCTTCAGGAGCCCAAAAATTGGATGAATCACACCCTGGAGTTGGCAGCAGCAGGAGCCCAAATATTACTTTAAAGAGACCCTGGGGTTGGCTTCAGGAGCCCAAAAATTGGATGAATCACACCCTGGAGTTGGCAGAAGTTGGCAGTAGCAGCAGCAGGAGCCCAAATATTACTTTAAAGAGACCCTGGGGTTGGCTTCAGGAGCCCAAAAATTGGATGAATCACACCCTGGAGTTGGCAGCAGCAGCAGCAGCAGCAGCAGGAGCCCAAATATTACTTTAAAGAGACCCTGGGGTTGGCTTCAGGAGCCCAAAAATTGGATGAATCACACCCTGGAGTTGGCAGGAGTTGACAGCAGCAGCAGCAGGAGCCCAAAAAATGGCCTCAAGACATAAATATGTTTTGCACCATTTGGAAAGTGTAAAACGTGGCACCATGCTGAATCTAGTCGCATGCATCAGGCATTGGTGAGTGGAAATCCTGGCTGATCCATCCCTGATTCATTTTGACAAAGGTGAGTCTCTCCACATTTTTAGTTGACAGACGAGTTCTCCTCGCCGTAACTATGGCCCCCGCCGCACTAAACACCCGCTCAGATGGCACGCTACTTGCCGGGCAGGACAGCTTTTCCAGGGCAAACTCTGCTAGTTGCGGCCACAAATCAAGTTTGGCTGCCCAGAAGTCCAGCGGATCCTCAAGGTGTGTTGGCATGGTCATGTCAAAGTATGACATGACCTGCTGGTTGAGGTCCTGCTCCAGGTCTTCCTGCTGCTCATGAGTAGCCTCACTATGCGGGTGTAGAAAGCTACTCATTAGCGACTGAAGACTGAGGCTGCTGCTGCTGATGGAGCTGCTGCTGCTGCTCCTGCCAACCCCCCCAGCGGCCATGGCAGTGGAAGGTGAGCGCAGAGGTCCCCTCGAGTCAGACCTGCGAGAATATGGACCATGGCACAGATAGGCATCGGCCAACTGCCTACGTAGAATGTCTATGTAGTAGTTCAGTTTGTCCTCCCTCTCGGTGGGTTTAAAAAATGCCCCCATTTTGTGCCGGAAGCGAGGGTCCAATAAGGTGGACAGCCAGAAGTCATCCCGCCGACAGATGGAAACAATTCTGGGGTCACTACGCAAGCACGTGAGCATGCTTCGTGCCATTTGCGCAAGTGACTCGGATGGACTACCTGTCTCCATCTCCACTGCATACTGCCACGGTGTGCCCGGGTCCTCTGTCTCGCCTTCCTCAAAAACCTCTAGCTCCTCTGGCTGCTCCTGCTCCTCCTCTCCTGTCCGCTGACTAGATAAACCAGCCATTTCGCCAAGCCTAAACTGTGTTTCGCTGGGCAACTCCTCCTCCTCCTCTTCCTCCTCCTCCTCCAGTTCAGCTCCAACGGGGTTCATGTGGCCGTAAGATGTAAACGCCATGTCTCCAGTGCCCTGACCAGCCATGGTTTCCAACATGTGCTGTAGTACATGAAGCAGTGGAATCACGTCGTTCATCCCGTAATCCTGCCGACTGACAAATAAAGTGGCATCCTCAAAGGGCCTGAGCAAACGGCAGGTGTCACGTATGAGCTGCCACTGGTTGACATTGAAGTTACACAGGGGAGTCCCCCTATCTGCTTGGATCATCAGGAAATCCGTGATGGCTTTTCTCTGTTCATATAATCGGTCCAACATGTGAAGGGTGGAATTCCAACGGGTGGAAACATCGCAAATCAGACTATGTTGGGGGATACCATTCTGACGCTGTAGCTCAAGAAGGGTGTGTTTGGCGGTGTAGGAGTGGCTGAAGTGCATGCAAAGTTTCCTTGAAGTTGTTAGGATGTCTTGCAGATGGGGGGAACACTTCAGAAACCGCTTGACAACCAGATTGAAGACGTGAGCCATGCAGGGGGCATGGGTCAGGCTTCCTTGGCGCAGCGCAGACAAAATGTTCTTCCCATTGTCGGTAACCATGATTCCCATTTTAAGTTTTCTTGGAGTAAGCCATGTTTGGATTTCCTGATGAATACATTTAAGCAGTTCCTCCCCTGTGTGACTCCGTTTGCCAAGACAAACCATGTGAAGCACTGCGTGACACCTCCGTGCCCTGCACACATGGTAGACTGGAGGGGCACTGAGACTTGAGCCTACAGTGGAGGGTGAGGAGATGGCGGAGGATGAGGAGGCCGAGTCGCACGGTGTCACAGGCCCAACGGGCAGGGAGCGCGGAGGCCGAAGCGGCGTGACCTGTCCAAGTTGCTGCTGCTGCTGCAAAGGGACCACATTCACCCAGTGGGCCGTAAACGACATGTACTGTCCCTGACCGTAGTTACAGCTCCAGATGTCGGCGCTGCCATGCACTTTGCTACACACCGACAGGCTCAAGGACTGGCCCACCTTCTGTTCAACAAAAGTGTGCAGCGCTGGTACTGCCTTCTTGGCAAAGAAATGACGGCTTGGGACTCTCCACCTCGGCTCGGCACAAGCCATCAGTTCTCTGAAAGGTGCAGATTCCACCACCTGAAAAGGGAGCGACTGCAGCACCAGCAACTTGGACAGGAGCACATTCAGCTTCTGCGCCGTAGGATGAGTGGGCGCATACTGCTGTCTCTTGGACATGGCTTCGCTGATGGATTGCTGGCGGGATGCATGACTTGGAGGAGGAGGAGCAGGAGCGACAGAGGATGGGTATGACGCACAGCTGCCTTCGGCTGAGGTGCTGGAGCCTTGGCTGGCAGAAATTGGGAGCTCACTTGGTGAGGAAGCAGACTGGACCACCCCTTGGGAGCCTCGGTTCTCCCAGGTCGCTTTATGGTGACGCATCATATGTTGACGCAGGGCCGTGGTGCCAACATTTGGACCCTGGCCACGCTTCACCTTTTGCCTACATATCTTGCATGTGGCCATGTTACCCTCCTGCGGATGCTTCAGGAAAAACTGCCACACTGCCGAGTAGCTACTTTTCCCACCCCCTGGCCTCACTGATTCACTGCTGCTGTTGCCAACTCCAGGAACCCCTGCTCCACTACCTCCCGATAAGGTAGACTGCCGCACAGCAGGTGCTCTACCCCGGCCCCGGCCCCGGCCGGCTCCAGCCTTTGGAATTGTGCCCCCATGCTGACTGCTACCACCTTGCTGCCTCAGCTGCTGACTCCGGGGCAACCTGCGCCCCTCTTCTCCTGATGATGACGATGAAGCCCCTTCATCACCCGGCTCCCAAGTGCGATCGGCTTCATCGTCATCATCATCATCACCGAGTTGTGGCTGTACGTCACTGATGTTCGTGGATTCGTCAACAGTGTCTGGCGCAGGAGCTGGAACGCTCGCAGCACCCACGACACTGTCCACATCACTATTTGTCTGCCTAGCTAAAGAAGCCACCTCCATTTCTTGGCTGGGCAGTAGCTGCTGACTGTCCTCTGTCTGATGGTCCTCCTCACTAAAGAGTGGAGCTGAACCCAAAGCATAGGATACGTCGCTGGGGGAGGGAACGGCGTAGGACAGAGGCAATGGGAGGACAGGGACTGCTCTCGGGGCATGCCAACTCAGGGTTGTGTCAGAGGAACCTACCGACCCTAGACTGGGGGTCTCAGACGTAAGTTGTGATGATGTTGTTGATGAGCGCGTCAACCAATCTACCACGGCAGATGCGTTACTGGTGGAGACCCGACCACTAGCAGATACTGGCAGATTAGGTCTCTCAGCGTGACTCCTGCTGCTACTGGCCCCCAGTCTGATGCGAGCTCTGCCTGCGGAATCTTGGCCTCTGCCACTCCTCTTTTCACTTCCAGGCAGTTGTCTGCCCGACATAGTCTAACTGGCGTGGTAGTAGGTGATATTTTAAGATCCCCCGGGCAGCGGTGGGTATATATGAAACAGAATATAATGCACACCAAAAGTGAGCAGTAACACTCAGCCTCCAACAGGCCTGCTTAGTGTAAATAAGAGAGCTGCTTAGTGTAAATAAAGAGGGGTATGCTATGTTACAGAATGGGATGCCCCAACAGAAGTGCACCTGGCAGGCAGCAGTAAGTCTATGCCCAGCAAAAGTGTCTTTATCAGGGCTAATTTCAATTATAATAAGTGCAAATGGTTATATGGTCTTAAACAGAGGCTGCTGTAGTCACAGAATGGGATGCCCCAAAAAAGATCCAGTAGTGCTATGCCCAGCAAAAGTGTCTTTATCAGGCCTAATTTCAATTATAATAAGTGCAAATGGTTATATGGTCTTAAACAGAGGCTGCTGTAGTCACAGAATGGGATGCCCCAAAAAAAGATCCAGTAGTGCTATGCCCAGCAAAAGTGTCTTTATCAGGGCTAATTTCAATTATAATAAGTGCAAATGGTTATATGGTCTTAAACAGAGGCTTCTGTAGTCACAGAATGGGATGCCCCAAAAAAGATCCAGTAGTGCTATGCCCAGCAAAAGTGTCTTTATCAGGGCTAATTTCAATTATAATAAGTGCAAATGGTTATATGGTCTTAAACAGAGGCTGCTGTAGTCACAGAATGGGATGCCCCAAAAAAAGATCCAGTAGTGCTATGCCCAGCAAAAGTGTCTTTATCAGGGCTAATTTCAATTATAATAAGTGCAAATGGTTATATGGTCTTAAACAGAGGCTGCTGTAGTCACAGAATGGGATGCCCCAAAAAAAGATCCAGTAGTGCTATGCCCAGCAAAAGTGTCTTTATCAGGGCTAATTTCAATTATAATAAGTGCAAATGGTTATATGGTCTTAAACAGAGGCTGCTGTAGTCACAGAATGGGATGCCCCAAAAAAGATCCAGTAGTGCTATGCCCAGCAAAAGTGTCTTTATCAGGGCTAATTTCAATTATAATAAGTGCAAATGGTTATATGGTCTTAAACAGAGGCTGCTGTAGTCACAGAATGGGATGCCCCAAAAAAGATCCAGTAGTGCTATGCCCAGCAAAAGTGTCTTTATCAGGCCTAATTTCAATTATAATAAGTGCAAATGGTTATATGGTCTTAAACAGAGGCTGCTGTAGTCACAGAATGGGATGCCCCAAAAAAGATCCAGTAGTGCTATGCCCAGCAAAAGTGTCTTTATCAGGGCTAATTTCAATTATAATAAGTGCAAATGGTTATATGGTCTTAAACAGAGGCTGCTGTAGTCACAGAATGGGATGCCCCAAAAAAAGATCCTGTAGTGCTATGCCCAGAAAAAGTGTCTTTATCAGGGCTAATTTCAATTATAATAAGTGCAAATGGTTATATGGTCTTAAACAGAGGCTGCTGTAGTCACAGAATGGGATGCCCCAAAAAAAGATCCAGTAGTGCTATGCCCAGCAAAAGTGTCTTTATCAGGGCTAATTTCAATTATAATAAGTGCAAATGGTTATATGGTCTTAAACAGAGGCTGCTGTAGTCACAGAATGGGATGCCCCAAAAAAAGATCCAGTAGTGCTATGCCCAGCAAAAGTGTCTTTATCAGGGCTAATTTCAATTATAATAAGTGCAAATGGTTATATGGTCTTAAACAGAGGCTGCTGTAGTCACAGAATGGGATGCCCCAAAAAAGATCCAGTAGTGCTATGCCCAGCAAAAGTGTCTTTATCAGGGCTAATTTCAATTATAATAAGTGCAAATGGTTATATGGTCTTAAACAGAGGCTGCTGTAGTCACAGAATGGGATGCCCCAAAAAAAGATCCAGTAGTGCTATGCCCAGCAAAAGTGTCTTTATCAGGGCTAATTTCAATTATAATAAGTGCAAATGGTTATATGGTCTTAAACAGAGGCTGCTGTAGTCACAGAATGGGATGCCCCAAAAAAAGATCCAGTAGTGCTATGCCCAGCAAAAGTGTCTTTATCAGGGCTAATTTCAATTATAATAAGTGCAAATGGTTATATGGTCTTAAACAGAGGCTGCTGTAGTCACAGAATGGGATGCCCCAAAAAAAGATCCAGTAGTGCTATGCCCAGCAAAAGTGTCTTTATCAGGGCTAATTTCAATTATAATAAGTGCAAATGGTTATATGGTCTTAAACAGAGGCTGCTGTAGTCACAGAATGGGATGCCCCAAAAAAGATCCAGTAGTGCTATGCCCAGCAAAAGTGTCTTTATCAGGGCTAATTTCAATTATAATAAGTGCAAATGGTTATATGGTCTTAAACAGAGGCTGCTGTAGTCACAGAATGGGATGCCCCAAAAAAAGATCCAGTAGTGCTATGCCCAGCAAAAGTGTCTTTATCAGGGCTAATTTCAATTATAATAAGTGCAAATGGTTATATGGTCTTAAACAGAGGCTGCTGTAGTCACAGAATGGGATGCCCCCAAAAAAGATCCAGTAGTGCTATGCCCAGCAAAAGTGTCTTTATCAGGGCTAATTTCAATTATAATAAGTGCAAATGGTTATATGGTCTTAAACAGAGGCTGCTGTAGTCACAGAATGGGATGCCCCAAAAATGATCCAGTAGTGCTATGCCCAGCAAAAGTGTCTTTATCAGGGCTAATTTCAATTATAATAAGTGCAAATGGTTATATGGTCTTAAACAGAGGCTGCTGTAGTCACAGAATGGGATGCCCCAAAAAAGATCCAGTAGTGCTATGCCCAGCAAAAGTGTCTTTATCAGGCCTAATTTCAATTATAATAAGTGCAAATGGTTATATGGTCTTAAACAGAGGCTGCTGTAGTCACAGAATGGGATGCCCCAAAAATGATCCAGTAGTGCTATGCCCAGCAAAAGTGTCTTTATCAGGGCTAATTTCAATTATAATAAGTGCAAATGGTTATATGGTCTTAAACAGAGGCTGCTGTAGTCACAGAATGGGATGCCCCAAAAAAGATCCAGTAGTGCTATGCCCAGCAAAAGTGTCTTTATCAGGCCTAATTTCAATTATAATAAGTGCAAATGGTTATATGGTCTTAAACAGAGGCTGCTGTAGTCACAGAATGGGATGCCCCAAAAAAAGATCCAGTAGTGCTATGCCCAGCAAAAGTGTCTTTATCAGGGCTAATTTCAATTATAATAAGTGCAAATGGTTATATGGTCTTAAACAGAGGCTGCTGTAGTCACAGAATGGGATGCCCCAAAAAAGATCCAGTAGTGCTATGCCCAGCAAAAGTGTCTTTATCAGGGCTAATTTCAATTATAATAAGTGCAAATGGTTATATGGTCTTAAACAGAGGCTGCTGTAGTCACAGAATGGGATGCCCCAAAAAAAGATCCAGTAGTGCTATGCCCAGCAAAAGTGTCTTTATCAGGGCTAATTTCAATTATAATAAGTGCAAATGGTTATATGGTCTTAAACAGAGGCTGCTGTAGTCACAGAATGGGATGCCCCAAAAAAGATCCAGTAGTGCTATGCCCAGCAAAAGTGTCTTTATCAGGGCTAATTTCAATTATAATAAGTGCAAATGGTTATATGGTCTTAAACAGAGGCTGCTGTAGTCACAGAATGGGATGCCCCAAAAAAGATCCAGTAGTGCTATGCCTAGCAAAAGTGTCTTTATCAGGGCTAATTTCAATTATAATAAGTGCAAATGGTTATATGGTCTTAAACAGAGGCTGCTGTAGTCACAGAATGGGATGCCCCAAAAAAAGATCCAGTAGTGCTATGCCCAGCAAAAGTGTCTTTATCAGGGCTAATTTCAATTATAATAAGTGCAAATGGTTATATGGTCTTAAACAGAGGCTGCTGTAGTCACAGAATGGGATGCCCCAAAAAAGATCCAGTAGTGCTATGCCCAGCAAAAGTGTCTTTATCAGGGCTAATTTCAATTATAATAAGTGCAAATGGTTATATGGTCTTAAACAGAGGCTGCTGTAGTCACAGAATGGGATGCCCCAAAAAAAGATCCAGTAGTGCTATGCCCAGCAAAAGTGTCTTTATCAGGGCTAATTTCAATTATAATAAGTGCAAATGGTTATATGGTCTTAAACAGAGGCTG
The DNA here is from genome assembly GCA_027917425.1 of Gastrophryne carolinensis. Classification (NCBI taxonomy): domain Eukaryota; kingdom Metazoa; phylum Chordata; class Amphibia; order Anura; family Microhylidae; genus Gastrophryne; species Gastrophryne carolinensis. Next base: position 14,490,380 of record CM051243.1, read on the forward strand.
CTGTAGTCACAGAATGGGATGCCCCAAAAAAGATCCAGTAGTGCTATGCCCAGCAAAAGTGTCTTTATCAGGGCTAATTTCAATTATAATAAGTGCAAATGGTTATATGGTCTTAAACAGAGGCTGCTGTAGTCACAGAATGGGATGCCCCAAAAAAGATCCAGTAGTGCTATGCCCAGCAAAAGTGTCTTTATCAGGGCTAATTTCAATTATAATAAGTGCAAATGGTTATATGGTCTTAAACAGAGGCTGCTGTAGTCACAAAATGGGATGCCCCAAAAAAGATCCAGTAGTGCTATGCCCAGCAAAAGTGTCTTTATCAGGGCTAATTTCAATTATAATAAGTGCAAATGGTTATATGGTCTTAAACAGAGGCTGCTGTAGTCACAGAATGGGATGCCCCAAAAAAAGATCCAGTAGTGCTATGCCCAGCAAAAGAGTCTTTATCAGGGCTAATTTCAATTATAATAAGTACAAATGGTTATATGGTCTTAAACAGAGGCTGCTGTAGTCACAGAATGGGATGCCCCAAAAAAGATCCAGTAGTGCTATGCCCAGCAAAAGTGTCTTTATCAGGGCTAATTTCAATTATAATAAGTGCAAATGGTTATATGGTCTTAAACAGAGGCTGCTGTAGTCACAGAATGGGATGCCCCAAAAAAGATCCAGTAGTGCTATGCCCAGCAAAAGTGTCTTTATCAGGGCTAATTTCAATTATAATAAGTGCAAATGGTTATATGGTCTTAAACAGAGGCTGCTGTAGTCACAGAATGGGATGCCCCAAAAAAGATCCAGTAGTGCTATGCCCAGCAAAAGTGTCTTTATCAGGGCTAATTTCAATTATAATAAGTGCAAATGGTTATATGGTCTTAAACAGAGGCTGCTGTAGTCACAGAATGGGATGCCCCAAAAAAGATCCAGTAGTGCTATGCCCAGCAAAAGTGTCTTTATCAGGGCTAATTTCAATTATAATAAGTGCAAATGGTTATATGGTCTTAAACAGAGGCTGCTGTAGTCACAAAATGGGATGCCCCAAAAAAGATCCAGTAGTGCTATGCCCAGCAAAAGTGTCTTTATCAGGGCTAATTTCAATTATAATAAGTGCAAATGGTTATATGGTCTTAAACAGAGGCTGCTGTAGTCACAGAATGGGATGCCCCAAAAAAGATCCAGTAGTGCTATGCCCAGCAAAAGTGTCTTTATCAGGGCTAATTTCAATTATAATAAGTGCAAATGGTTATATGGTCTTAAACAGAGGCTGCTGTAGTCACAGAATGGGATGCCCCAAAAAAAGATCCAGTAGTGCTATGCCCAGCAAAAGTGTCTTTATCAGGGCTAATTTCAATTATAATAAGTGCAAATGGTTATATGGTCTTAAACAGAGGCTGCTGTAGTCACAGAATGGGATGCCCCAAAAAAAGATCCAGTAGTGCTATGCCCAGCAAAAGTGTCTTTATCAGGGCTAATTTCAATTATAATAAGTGCAAATGGTTATATGGTCTTAAACAGAGGCTGCTGTAGTCACAGAATGGGATGCCCCAAAAAAAGATCCAGTAGTGCTATGCCCCGCAAAAGTGTCTTTATCAGGGCTAATTTCAATTATAATAAGTGCAAATGGTTATATGGTCTTAAACAGAGGCTGCTGTAGTCACAGAATGGGATGCCCCAAAAAAGATCCAGTAGTGCTATGCCCAGCAAAAGTGTCTTTATCAGGGCTAATTTCAATTATAATAAGTGCAAATGGTTATATGGTCTTAAACAGAGGCTGCTGTAGTCACAGAATGGGATGCCCCAAAAAAGATCCAGTAGTGCTATGCCCAGCAAAAGTGTCTTTATCAGGGCTAATTTCAATTATAATAAGTGCAAATGGTTATATGGTCTTAAACAGAGGCTGCTGTAGTCACAGAATTGGATGCCCCAAAAAAGATCCAGTAGTGCTATGCCCAGCAAAAGTGTCTTTATCAGGGCTAATTTCAATTATAATAAGTGCAAATGGTTATATGGTCTTAAACAGAGGCTGCTGTAGTCACAGAATGGGATGCCCCAAATAAAGATCCAGTAGTGCTATGCCCAGCAAAAGTGTCTTTATCAGGGCTAATTTCAATTATAATAAGTGCAAATGGTTATATGGTCTTAAACAGAGGCTGCTGTAGTCACAGAATGGGATGCCCCAAAAAAGATCCAGTAGTGCTATGCCCAGCAAAAGTGTCTTTATCAGGGCTAATTTCAATTATAATAAGTGCAAATGGTTATATGGTCTTAAACAGAGGCTGCTGTAGTCACAGAATGGGATGCCCCAAAAAAGATCCAGTAGTGCTATGCCCAGCAAAAGTGTCTTTATCAGGGCTAATTTCAATTATAATAAGTGCAAATGGTTATATGGTCTTAAACAGAGGCTGCTGTAGTCACAGAATGGGATGCCCCAAAAAAGATCCAGTAGTGCTATGCCCAGCAAAAGTGTCTTTATCAGGGCTAATTTCAATTATAATAAGTGCAAATGGTTATATGGTCTTAAACAGAGGCTGCTGTAGTCACAGAATGGGATGCCCCAAAAAAAGATCCAGTAGTGCTATGCCCAGCAAAAGTGTCTTTATCAGGGCTAATTTCAATTATAATAAGTGCAAATGGTTATATGGTCTTAAACAGAGGCTGCTGTAGTCACAGAATGGGATGCCCCAAAAAAGATCCAGTAGTGCTATGCCCAGCAAAAGTGTCTTTATCAGGGCTAATTTCAATTATAATAAGTGCAAATGGTTATATGGTCTTAAACAGAGGCTGCTGTAGTCACAGAATGGGATGCCCCAAAAAAAGATCCAGTAGTGCTATGCCCAGCAAAAGTGTCTTTATCAGGGCTAATTTCAATTATAATAAGTGCAAATGGTTATATGGTCTTAAACAGAGGCTGCTGTAGTCACAGAATGGGATGCCCCAAAAAAGATCCAGTAGTGCTATGCCCAGCAAAAGTGTCTTTATCAGGGCTAATTTCAATTATAATAAGTGCAAATGGTTATATGGTCTTAAACAGAGGCTGCTGTAGTCACAGAATGGGATGCCCCAAAAAAGATCCAGTAGTGCTATGCCCTAGCAAAAGTGTCTTTATCAGGGCTAATTTCAATTATAATAAGTGCAAATGGTTATATGGTCTTAAACAGAGGCTGCTGTAGTCACAGAATGGGATGCCCCAAAAAAAGATCCAGTAGTGCTATGCCCAGCAAAAGTGTCTTTATCAGGGCTAATTTCAATTATAATAAGTGCAAATGGTTATATGGTCTTAAACAGAGGCTGCTGTAGTCACAGAATGGGATGCCCCAAAAAAGATCCAGTAGTGCTATGCCCAGCAAAAGTGTCTTTATCAGGGCTAATTTCAATTATAATAAGTGCAAATGGTTATATGGTCTTAAACAGAGGCTGCTGTAGTCACAGAATGGGATGCCCCAAAAAAAGATCCAGTAGTGCTATGCCCAGCAAAAGTGTCTTTATCAGGGCTAATTTCAATTATAATAAGTGCAAATGGTTATATGGTCTTAAACAGAGGCTGCTGTAGTCACAGAATGGGATGCCCCAAAAAAGATCCAGTAGTGCTATGCCCAGCAAAAGTGTCTTTATCAGGGCTAATTTCAATTATAATAAGTGCAAATGGTTATATGGTCTTAAACAGAGGCTGCTGTAGTCACAGAATGGGATGCCCCAAAAAAGATCCAGTAGTGCTATGCCCAGCAAAAGTGTCTTTATCAGGGCTAATTTCAATTATAATAAGTGCAAATGGTTATATGGTCTTAAACAGAGGCTGCTGTAGTCACAGAATGGGATGCCCCAAAAAAGATCCAGTAGTGCTATGCCCAGCAAAAGTGTCTTTATCAGGGCTAATTTCAATTATAATAAGTGCAAATGGTTATATGGTCTTAAACAGAGGCTGCTGTAGTCACAGAATGGGATGCCCCAAAAAAAGATCCAGTAGTGCTATGCCCAGCAAAAGTGTCTTTATCAGGGCTAATTTCAATTATAATAAGTGCAAATGGTTATATGGTCTTAAACAGAGGCTGCTGTAGTCACAGAATGGGATGCCCCAAAAAAGATCCAGTAGTGCTATGCCCAGCAAAAGTGTCTTTATCAGGGCTAATTTCAATTATAATAAGTGCAAATGGTTATATGGTCTTAAACAGAGGCTGCTGTAGTCACAGAATGGGATGCCCCAAAAAAGATCCAGTAGTGCTATGCCCAGCAAAAGTGTCTTTATCAGGGCTAATTTCAATTATAATAAGTGCAAATGGTTATATGGTCTTAAACAGAGGCTGCTGTAGTCACAGAATGGGATGCCCCAAAAAAGATCCAGTAGTGCTATGCCCAGCAAAAGTGTCTTTATCAGGGCTAATTTCAATTATAATAAGTGCAAATGGTTATATGGTCTTAAACAGAGGCTGCTGTAGTCACAGAATGGGATGCCCCAAAAAAAGATCCAGTAGTGCTATGCCCAGCAAAAGTGTCTTTATCAGGGCTAATTTCAATTATAATAAGTGCAAATGGTTATATGGTCTTAAACAGAGGCTGCTGTAGTCACAGAATGGGATGCCCCAAAAAAAGATCCAGTAGTGCTATGCCCAGCAAAAGTGTCTTTATCAGGGCTAATTTCAATTATAATAAGTGCAAATGGTTATATGGTCTTAAACAGAGGCTGCTGTAGTCACAGAATGGGATGCCCCAAAAAAAGATCCAGTAGTGCTATGCCCAGCAAAAGTGTCTTTATCAGGGCTAATTTCAATTATAATAAGTGCAAATGGTTATATGGTCTTAAACAGAGGCTGCTGTAGTCACAGAATGGGATGCCCCAAAAAAGATCCAGTAGTGCTATGCCCAGCAAAAGTGTCTTTATCAGGGCTAATTTCAATTATAATAAGTGCAAATGGTTATATGGTCTTAAACAGAGGCTGCTGTAGTCACAGAATGGGATGCCCCAAAAAAAGATCCAGTAGTGCTATGCCCAGCAAAAGTGTCTTTATCAGGGCTAATTTCAATTATAATAAGTGCAAATGGTTATATGGTCTTAAACAGAGGCTGCTGTAGTCACAGAATGGGATGCCCCAAAAAAAGATCCAGTAGTGCTATGCCCAGCAAAAGTGTCTTTATCAGGGCTAATTTCAATTATAATAAGTGCAAATGGTTATATGGTCTTAAACAGAGGCTGCTGTAGTCACAGAATGGGATGCCCCAAAAAAGATCCAGTAGTGCTATGCCCAGCAAAAGTGTCTTTATCAGGGCTAATTTCAATTATAATAAGTGCAAATGGTTATATGGTCTTAAACAGAGGCTGCTGTAGTCACAGAATGGGATGCCCCAAAAAAGATCCAGTAGTGCTATGCCCAGCAAAAGTGTCTTTATCAGGGCTAATTTCAATTATAATAAGTGCAAATGGTTTATGGTCTTAAACAGAGGCTGCTGTAGTCACAGAATGGGATGCCCCAAAAAAGATCCAGTAGTGCTATGCCCAGCAAAAGTGTCTTTATCAGGCCTAATTTCAATTATAATAAGTGCAAATGGTTATATGGTCTTAAACAGAGGCTGCTGTAGTCACAGAATGGGATGCCCCAAAAAAGATCCAGTAGTGCTATGCCCAGCAAAAGTGTCTTTATCAGGGCTAATTTCAATTATAATAAGTGCAAATGGTTATATGGTCTTAAACAGAGGCTGCTGTAGTCACAGAATGGGATGCCCCAAAAAAGATCCAGTAGTGCTATGCCCAGCAAAAGTGTCTTTATCAGGGCTAATTTCAATTATAATAAGTGCAAATGGTTATATGGTCTTAAACAGAGGCTGCTGTAGTCACAGAATGGGATGCCCCAAAAAAAGATCCAGTAGTGCTATGCCCAGCAAAAGTGTCTTTATCAGGGCTAATTTCAATTATAATAAGTGCAAATGGTTATATGGTCTTAAACAGAGGCTGCTGTAGTCACAGAATGGGATGCCCCAAAAAAGATCCAGTAGTGCTATGCCCAGCAAAAGTGTCTTTATCAGGGCTAATTTCAATTATAATAAGTGCAAATGGTTATATGGTCTTAAACAGAGGCTGCTGTAGTCACAGAATGGGATGCCCCAAAAAAGATCCAGTAGTGCTATGCCTAGCAAAAGTGTCTTTATCAGGGCTAATTTCAATTATAATAAGTGCAAATGGTTATATGGTCTTAAACAGAGGCTGCTGTAGTCACAGAATGGGATGCCCCAAAAAAAGATCCAGTAGTGCTATGCCCAGCAAAAGTGTCTTTATCAGGGCTAATTTCAATTATAATAAGTGCAAATGGTTATATGGTCTTAAACAGAGGCTGCTGTAGTCACAGAATGGGATGCCCCAAAAAAGATCCAGTAGTGCTATGCCCAGCAAAAGTGTCTTTATCAGGGCTAATTTCAATTATAATAAGTGCAAATGGTTATATGGTCTTAAACAGAGGCTGCTGTAGTCACAGAATGGGATGCCCCAAAAAAAGATCCAGTAGTGCTATGCCCAGCAAAAGTGTCTTTATCAGGGCTAATTTCAATTATAATAAGTGCAAATGGTTATATGGTCTTAAACAGAGGCTGCTGTAGTCACAGAATGGGATGCCCCAAAAAAGATCCAGTAGTGCTATGCCCAGCAAAAGTGTCTTTATCAGGGCTAATTTCAATTATAATAAGTGCAAATGGTTATATGGTCTTAAACAGAGGCTGCTGTAGTCACAAAATGGGATGCCCCAAAAAAGATCCAGTAGTGCTATGCCCAGCAAAAGTGTCTTTATCAGGGCTAATTTCAATTATAATAAGTGCAAATGGTTATATGGTCTTAAACAGAGGCTGCTGTAGTCACAAAATGGGATGCCCCAAAAAAGATCCAGTAGTGCTATGCCCAGCAAAAGTGTCTTTATCAGGGCTAATTTCAATTATAATAAGTGCAAATGGTTATATGGTCTTAAACAGAGGCTGCTGTAGTCACAGAATGGGATGCCCCAAAAAAAGATCCAGTAGTGCTATGCCCAGCAAAAGAGTCTTTATCAGGGCTAATTTCAATTATAATAAGTGCAAATGGTTATATGGTCTTAAACAGAGGCTGCTGTAGTCACAGAATGGGATGCCCCAAAAAAATATCCAGTAGTGCTATGCCCAGCAAAAGTGTCTTTATCAGGGCTAATTTCAATTATAATAAGTGCAAATGGTTATATGGTCTTAAACAGAGGCTGCTGTAGTCACAGAATGGGATGCCCCAAAAAAGATCCAGTAGTGCTATGCCCAGCAAAAGTGTCTTTATCAGGGCTAATTTCAATTATAATAAGTGCAAATGGTTATATGGTCTTAAACAGAGGCTGCTGTAGTCACAAAATGGGATGCCCCAAAAAAGATCCAGTAGTGCTATGCCCAGCAAAAGTGTCTTTATCAGGGCTAATTTCAATTATAATAAGTGCAAATGGTTATATGGTCTTAAACAGAGGCTGCTGTAGTCACAGAATGGGATGCCCCAAAAAAAGATCCAGTAGTGCTATGCCCAGCAAAAGTGTCTTTATCAGGGCTAATTTCAATTATAATAAGTGCAAATGGTTATATGGTCTTAAACAGAGGCTGCTGTAGTCACAGAATGGGATGCCCCAAAAAAAGATCCAGTAGTGCTATGCCCAGCAAAGTGTCTTTATCAGGGCTAATTTCAATTATAATAAGTGCAAATGGTTATATGGTCTTAAACAGAGGCTGCTGTAGTCACAGAATGGGATGCCCCAAAAAAGATCCAGTAGTGCTATGCCCAGCAAAAGTGTCTTTATCAGGGCTAATTTCAATTATAATAAGTGCAAATGGTTATATGGTCTTAAACAGAGGCTGCTGTAGTCACAGAATTGGATGCCCCAAAAAGAGATCCAGTAGTGCTATGCCCAGCAAAAGTGTCTTTATCAGGGCTAATTTCAATTATAATAAGTGCAAATGGTTATATGGTCTTAAACAGAGGCTGCTGTAGTCACAGAATGGGATGCCCCAAAAAAAGATCCAGTAGTGCTATGCCCAGCAAAAGTGTCTTTATCAGGGCTAATTTCAATTATAATAAGTGCAAATGGTTATATGGTCTTAAACAGAGGCTGCTGTAGTCACAGAATGGGATGCCCCAAAAAAAGATCCAGTAGTGCTATGCCCAGCAAAAGTGTCTTTATCAGGGCTAATTTCAATTATAATAAGTGCAAATGGTTATATGGTCTTAAACAGAGGCTGCTGTAGTCACAGAATGGGATGCCCCAAAAAAAGATCCAGTAGTGCTATGCCCAGCAAAAGTGTCTTTATCAGGGCTAATTTCAATTATAATAAGTGCAAATGGTTATATGGTCTTAAACAGAGGCTGCTGTAGTCACAGAATGGGATGCCCCAAAAAAGATCCAGTAGTGCTATGCCCAGCAAAAGTGTCTTTATCAGGGCTAATTTCAATTATAATAAGTGCAAATGGTTATATGGTCTTAAACAGAGGCTGCTGTAGTCACAGAATGGGATGCCCCAAAAAAAGATCCAGTAGTGCTATGCCCAGCAAAAGTGTCTTTATCAGGGCTAATTTCAATTATAATAAGTGCAAATGGTTATATGGTCTTAAACAGAGGCTGCTGTAGTCACAGAATGGGATGCCCCAAAAAAAGATCCAGTAGTGCTATGCCCAGCAAAAGTGTCTTTATCAGGGCTAATTTCAATTATAATAAGTGCAAATGGTTATATGGTCTTAAACAGAGGCTGCTGTAGTCACAGAATGGGATGCCCCAAAAAAGATCCAGTAGTGCTATGCCCAGCAAAAGTGTCTTTATCAGGGCTAATTTCAATTATAATAAGTGCAAATGGTTATATGGTCTTAAACAGAGGCTGCTGTAGTCACAGAATGGGATGCCCCAAAAAAGATCCAGTAGTGCTATGCCCAGCAAAAGTGTCTTTATCAGGCCTAATTTCAATTATAATAAGTGCAAATGGTTATATGGTCTTAAACAGAGGCTGCTGTAGTCACAGAATGGGATGCCCCAAAAAAAGATCCAGTAGTGCTATGCCCAGCAAAAGTGTCTTTATCAGGGCTAATTTCAATTATAATAAGTGCAAATGGTTATATGGTCTTAAACAGAGGCTGCTGTAGTCACAGAATGGGATGCCCCAAAAAAAGATCCAGTAGTGCTATGCCCAGCAAAAGTGTCTTTATCAGGGCTAATTTCAATTATAATAAGTGCAAATGGTTATATGGTCTTAAACAAAGGCTGCTGTAGTCACAGAATGGGATGCCCCAAAAAAGATCCAGTAGTGCTATGCCCAGCAAAAGTGTCTTTATCAGGGCTAATTTCAATTATAATAAGTGCAAATGGTTATATGGTCTTAAACAGAGGCTGCTGTAGTCACAGAATGGGATGCCCCAAAAAAAGATCCAGTAGTGCTATGCCCAGCAAAAGTGTCTTTATCAGGGCTAATTTCAATTATAATAAGTGCAAATGGTTATATGGTCTTAAACAGAGGCTGCTGTAGTCACAGAATGGGATGCCCCAAAAAAGATCCAGTAGTGCTATGCCCAGCAAAAGTGTCTTTATCAGGGCTAATTTCAATTATAATAAGTGCAAATGGTTATATGGTCTTAAACAGAGGCTGCTGTAGTCACAGAATGGGATGCCCCAAAAAAGATCCAGTAGTGCTATGCCCAGCAAAAGTGTCTTTATCAGGGCTAATTTCAATTATAATAAGTGCAAATGGTTATATGGTCTTAAACAGAGGCTGCTGTAGTCACAGAATGGGATGCCCCAAAAAAGATCCAGTAGTGCTATGCCCAGCAAAAGTGTCTTTATCAGGGCTAATTTCAATTATAATAAGTGCAAATGGTTATATGGTCTTAAACAGAGGCTGCTGTAGTCACAGAATGGGATGCCTCACAGCAGACTTAAGATCAGTTCAGTATATATGCACAGTTAGTTAGTATAAGCAGCCTGAAAACGCTAACAAAGCCTGTCAGCCAGCTAGTAACACTCAGGCTGGATGAAAAAAAAAAAAAAATCTCCCTGTGACAGCCTCCGATTTTTGCTACCTTTCCCTGTTTTTCGCTGACTTTCTGTCTGTCTCCTGTCTGTCTCCTGCCTGTCTCCAGCCTGTCCCTGTCTGTCCCTGCCTGTCTAACTGCCTCTCTCCCTCAGCTACACAGCGTTCTGTCTCTCATGAATGAAATAGAGAAATGAGGAAGGAAAAGCAAGATGGCCGACTTAAATAGCGCTGTGACGTCACCGGGCTTGCTGGCTGCTGATAGGCTGCATGTGACTGCCCCAGCTTGCACTGGCGCGGGATAGATGTCCAGACATGTCCCGTCCGCCATCTTAGAATGCCTGTAAATGTAAATGAATGGATGTTAAAGGAAAACTTCGAGCGATCGAATAGCGGGGAAATTCGGATTCGATCCGAATCGAATTTTTCCTGAAATTCGGATCGAATCCGGGTTCGTCCGGATCGATTCGCTCATCCCTAATGTAGAATATTGATGACATTCACAAAAGACAATAAAAGAGAAAGACATATTGAAAACATGTCTCGGATTCTTATGTTGTTAGTAACAAAAAGGGCTGATGAAAACGTCCCGAAAAATACAATTTACTCATATTTGGTATTGCTTCACAACCGCCGAGAGAATCCCCTGAGCGGTTGACAATTCTTCTTTATCAATCTTTTTATTGTGTATATTCTGAACATTATTCTATCAGCATAATACTGTTCATACACAGAATTTAAAGACTACAGACAACTTAAGTCTCAATCAGAAGCTTATTCACTGCATACAAGAAAATCCATTCAAGAGTTACTAAAAAAAGTTAAATTCAAATAAATTAAAGAAAAATAACAACCCCTATGAGGGGGGGAAGGAGGTAAGTGGGGGGAGTAAAGGAAGGGGTCGAGGAAGGAACAGATGCTCATTAGGTTTACATCAAATCTGTAGGCACAAAATTCCGAACCCAAGGATTCCACACCTCCCTGAAGAGCTCCAAAGTCCCATTGTAAATGGCGGACATTTTTTCCATGGCCATAATGCAGTTAACCTTGTTTTTAAAGGCGTTGAAGCTCAAGGTGGGGGCCCTCCAAGCCCCAGCTATCACCAGCTTTGCCCCTGATAGGATATAATACAAGGTGGGGGACCTCCAAGCCCCAGCTATCACCAGCTTTGCCCCTGATAGGATATAATACATGGTGGGAGACCTCCAAGCCCCAGCTATCACCAGCTTTGCCCCTGATAGGATATAATACAAGGTGGGGGACCTCCAAGCCCCAGCTATCACCAGATTTGCCCCTGATAGGATATAATACAAGGTGGGGGAGCTCCAAGCCCCAGCTATCACCAGCTTTGCCCCTGATAGGATATAATACAAGATGGGAGACCTCCAAGCCCCAGCTATCACCAGCTTTTCCCCTGATAGGATATAATACAAGGTGGGGGACCTCCAAGCCCCAGCTATCACCAGCTTTGCCCCTGATAGGATATAATACAAGGTGGGGGACCTCCAAGCCCCAGCTATCACCAGCTTTGTCCCTGATAGAATATAATACAAGGTGGGGGACCTCCAAGCCCCAGCTATCACCAGCTTTGCCCCCGATAGGATATAATACAAGGTGGGAGACCTCCAAGCCCCAGCTATCACCAGCTTTGCCCCTGATAGGATATAATACAAGGTGGGAGACCTCCAAGCCCCAGCTATCACCAGCTTTGCCCCTGATAGGATATAATACAAGGTGGGGGACCTCCAAGCCCCAGCTATCACCAGCTTTGCCCCTGATAGGATGTAATACAAGGTGGGGGACCTCCAAGCCCCAGCTATCACCAGCTTTGCCCCTGATAGGATATAATACATCAACCGCTTTTTCAGTCTAGAACTGTGGGGGATTGGGACGTTGAGGAGAGCCACCCAAGGGTCTCTGACCACAGATCTACCACTTACCTTGCTGAGAACTCTAAAGATTCTTGACCAAAATCCCCTAACTACTGGGCAATCCCACCACACATGCCGTTACGACCCTGGAGAGAGGCACCCCCAGAAGCAGTTACACTGGAAGTGTTTCATTATCTCTGGGACCATATACCATCTTGCCATTAGTTTTACATTGGCCTTGATGAAAGTCACAGACACCGAGCAACCAAAGGAAGCGTTCCACATCCTCCGCCATTTTTCTTCACCCATCTCCCTACCCAGTTCATGGTGCCAATTTTTGGTATAGGATGGGCATGTATCCGGACCCCTTGAGGCCAAGTTATGATATATCTCTGAGATTGCTCCTCTGCCTCTGGGATCCCTACGCGGTAGACAATTCTTAAAGGAGCCATAGCACTCAACCCTGTTATCCAGCAAGCAATCATATAGTCTCTAAATTCTGGTTAAAATGCGAGATCTTGGTTGGCATACATCTGGCATACAAAGGTCTGTAAAAGATACACCGCCACCACCATGGCGCCTCGATGTAGCGCTGTCCTAGTTTATGAGGGCCCCATCAGGACATACACAGCAGTGGGTAAATTGGGAGCAGCTTACCAGTTGGAATACCATCCCCAACTATCAATTAGTAGCTCACCTCCTCATGGCTGCTCCCTCTCTTCCTGTGCTCCTGGAAGTAGAAACAAGGCAAATAGTAGTGGCACACTCCTTAAATTCCTTTGTCATAGACCACCAATCATAGGGTCTGACTGGTGACTATAGCTCTTCCCCCATTTTTCAGCTCAGCAAAACCAGCATGCTACTATTCTACAGTATACGGCAGTGGTACTCAACTGGCGGACTGGGGTCCGAATGCTGACCTTTACGACAGATTTCTGTCCGCTTTTAAGATTCCAAGGCCATTTGATTCCCTCCCCCCAGTAAATCCAGAATCAGGATGCCCCGCAGTGTGAAACCCCCCAGGTCGCCCGGAAACTTACCTTCTTTTCCAGTCCAACGGCACATGCGCGAGCGCTCGCCAGCACGCTCAGATTCACACGTTTAGACAGACTCTTATACAAAGGAGTGGATCCGAGTGAGTTGATTGGACAAGAGGCTACACAGGCGCCATAGGACCGGGGAAGGTTATGTCAGATCGGGCGACCAGGGGGGTTTCACACAGTGGGGCAATCACTTACCTGGAGGGTAAGGATCAAAACCCAGGATAGTAAAAAAATAAAAAGTTAAAGCGTAACAAAACCTGGGATTTTCACTATCCCGGGTTTGGATCCTTGACCCCGGGGCATCCAGATATGTCATCGGTCAGGGCATCCCAAATAGAGATGCCCCAGGGGTAAGCTCCAGAAAAATATTGTGAATAGCGAAAAAAGGGGTCAGACACCCCAAATGCAAATAAAGCCCCTAAGCTTTTGGATTTCATCTAGTGAAGGACCAATCGACTTTTACATGGGAGAACTGCCCTCCTCTAATTGCTTGTCTCCTGAGCCAGCGGCACCAATTTAAAGCAGACCAAAAGTGAAAAATGTTTATTGACCCAATTTTCATGCCTCCTTGAAGGCATTCTCAATTTGAGATGCTCTGCAGGGTTGGGCATTACCTACACCACCAAAGCCCACACAAACTCACCTTCTTTTCTGGCCCAACGGCACATGTGCGAGCGCCCGCCAGCGCGCTCAGATTTACACGTTTAGACAAACTCTTACACGAAGGAATGGATCCGAGTGAGCTGATTGGACAAGAGGCTACACAGGGGAAGGTTATGTCAGATCGGGCGACCAGGGGGGTTTCACACAGTGGGGAACCCACTTACCTGGAGGGTAAGGACCAAGACCCAGGATAGTCAAAATTAAAAATTTAAAGCGTAACAAAACCTGGGATTTTCACTATCCTTGACCCCGGGGCATCCAGATATGTCATCGGTCACATGACGCATGTGCAGGTCCTCATCCAATGAGCTCTGTATGCTGTGCATATTAATGTCTGGCATACGACTCTGTTTAGACACAGAGCGCAGCAATAGGAAGAGAGAACAGTTGCATATCCAGTTCCCTTTAGACTGGGAAGCGCTTCCTCCTCCAGCCTATCTGAATAGCTGTGCATGGGAGCGCGCCTCAGCTCAGAGATGCTGGGGATGCTGGGGATGCTGGGGATGGATGCTGGGGATGGATGTTGGGGATGGATGCTGGGGACGGATGCTGGGGACGGATGCTGGGGATGGATTCTGGGGATGCTGGGGATAGATGCTGGGGATGCTGGGGATGGATGCTGGGGATGGATGCTGGGGATGCTGGGGATGGATGCTGGGGATGCTGGGGATGGATGCTGGGGATGCTGGGGATGGATGCTGGGGACGGATGCTGGGGATGGATTCTGGGGATGCTGGGGATAGATGCTGGGGATGCATGCTGGGGATGGATGCTGGGGATGGATGCTGGGGATGCTAGGGATGGATGATGGGGATGGATGCTGGGGATGCTGGGGATGGATGCTGGGGATGCTGGGGATGGATGCTGGGGATGCTGGGGATGGATGTTGGGGATGGATGCTGGGGATGGATGCTGGGGATGGATGCTGGGGATGCTGGGGATGGATGCTGGGGATGCTGGGGATGCAGCCCACATTGTTTACCTCACTGTGAGAGCCACGGTAAAGGTGAGTTTTGCAGTGACCAGGGGGGTGTCACAAAGAGGGGTATCCTGATTTGGGATGCCCCAGGGGTGTGAGTCGGTTGCACTGACCAGTCGCTACCATTCGCTCCCATACAGCTCTGTACTGGTCACCCACGGCTGAGCACAGTGACTACTAGCGGACGCTCTGAAATGCCTGCTACAGACGCCCATCTGTCGCTACCTGCCGCTAGTAATGAATCAGCCTGTTAATCTTTCTGTGTGGCAGTGCATCCCAAATAGGGGTAAGCTCCAGAAAAATATTGTAAATAGTGAAAGAAAGGGTCAGACACCCCAAATAGAAAATAAAGCCCCCAAGCTTTTGGATTTCTTTTTTTTTTCATCAATATTTTCATTGAAAATATATGAGAAATACATTACATTGCAACACACTTTACAGTTTGTGAAGCATATAATAACACCCAATGGGGTGTCAACACAACACAAATTGAGAACAGTATCTCCCAAAGCCAGGTATAAGATGTGTGTGGCCCGAGACCACGTACCTGGGGAGGGAGAACGGAAGGTTAGGACAGGGGGACTAGATTGAAGAAGCTAGGGAGGCAAAAAGAGGAAAAGGGGAAGGTATGGGAGAGGGTGTCCAGCCGCCGTCTGGCGCGAGATGTGTACAACACATCATTGAGAAGTGAGGAGGGAGCGGTCGAAGTTTTTTGTTTGGAAGTGAGTAATCCAACCTTCCCAGGTGGTCAGGAAGGGGCAAGGTCGCCTTGCATCGAGGCTGCCATCTTCTCGAAGAACATGACTTCATTGATGCAAGGGACCAGGCTTCCATCATTAGGGATCGTCTTCTTCTTCCATGAGTCCAGGAGGTTTCAAATTAAGCAGGGCAAGTTGAGGGGAAGGGGTCAGGTGTAACCCTGTAGCTTTCCTTAAAAGGTAATAGACCTTAGCCCAGGAATGACGGACCACCCTACATTCCCACCATATATGAATATATGATCCCTGTAGGCGGCACTCTCTAAAACACTCCGGTGAGTAGGAGGGGCAAAATCTGTGGATCTTAGCCGGAACTAGATACCATCGGAGTAAGACTTTAATATTGACCTCCTGGGCGCCCGTGTTTAGGAACCTGGAAAATGAGTTCCGCCATGCTATTTTCCATTCACTGGGTGATATGCTGACACCAAGATCAGCTTCCCACCCATACGTGTAGGCTGAAAGGGGTGTCTCCTCGAAATCGTTCAACTTCCTGTATACCGTGGCAATCATCCCCTTCCTCAGAGGATGTGAACCACAAGCCAACTCAAATGATGAAGATGGTCTTGGAGTAACCCCCGTCCTGGACTTAGTAGCTATATAGTGGGATATTTGTAGGTATCGGAGGTATTCCCTGTTCGGGATGCCTCTGAGGGATTGAAGCTCGGGGGAACGTTAAAATTCCCCTATGATAGACGAGATCTTTAATCCTTGTTAAGTTATGTGATTTCCACCAAGTAAACGTGACAGGTTCCTGAAAAGCCGGAAGGAATTCAGGATTACCCAAGACCGATAGCAGGGGGGGCAGGGGGGAGATGAGGTGGTTTTTTGAACTGTTAATTTTCCAGATTCTGAGAGAGTGCTTCAGGACCGGGTTGTCATGAATGACTTGCCTTCTACCCGTGCCCGTGGTGTCCCTAGGCAACGGGCTCGGGTTCCTCCTGCCCAGCAGCCGCTTCTGCCTCCGGTGCCATCCCCAGCGGCGCGTGTGTCGCCGAGTAAGTCCTCCCCCCTTGCCCATTGTCACTCAGCTTGTGCTTGCTGGCCTATACAGTCAGCTCATGTCCTCTGGTGGTGTAATACTCAGAATGGCCACCGGAGGCTGTTTAAAAGAACGAAGTCTAGAAGGTGCAGCTCTGAGCAGTTTGCCTGGGAAGCTCAGCTGGAGCAATCAGCCCAGAGCTCACCAATCAGACCACAGGGCCAGTGCTCCAATCTGCCGCCAGATCCTAAGTGCACCAATCCCAGCCACTGTCTCCCTGTCCAATCCTGCCGGTTTTCCCACTATAAAGGGATTTCCACTGCAGTGTGTCATTGCCTGTGATAGCGCTAAGAACCCTGTGTTACCTACTCCTGTGAAGTCTAGCCTGTTGTCGATTTGATTGTACGACCACTCTCGCTCCTGAATCCTTGTTGCCGACCTCTGCCTGTATTGACGCCTCTCGATCCTGAATCCTTGTTGCCGACCTTTGCCTGAACTGACGCCTCTAGATCCTGATCCCCAGTTGCTGACCTCTGCCTGAACCCCGACTTCGTCTTGCCTGACCCCTGGTGCCGCTACGATCTCTGCCTTCCCGTTATCGACCTATTGCCTGTCTCTGGACTTCCGTCACTCACGCTCTTGCTATTGGTTCTCCAGTCCTCCCACATATAAGCTTACATCCTTTGAGCCATTAAGTCCTGGGGGCAACCGATCCCGGGTAGGCGTATCTTGCGTCCCGGCAAGCAGGGGCTCCTACAGGTGAAGCTGGCTGTGGAGATTGGGGGTTGTGAGCTTATTAAGAGGGCTGGAGTTACCCCGAGCGTGACATTATCACAGGCCCCAACATGGATGACCTGGTACAGCAGGTGCAAGCTATGGCCACAGTGATCAATCAACTCGCTCAAAGAGTGGCCACTCAGGAGAGTTTTGATTTGAAGCGACTTGAACAACAAGTGCATGGCAGGGGTACCGCCATTAGCTACTTGTCCCAACGTGTGGCAATTCAAGATCGCCAGCCGGCTGCACCACCTTCATCCTTACCTCCTGTCGAGCCGAAGGTTCCCCTTCCTGAAAAATTTGATGGGGATCGTAGAAGATTTTCCAACTTCAGGAACTCCTGTGAACTTTATTTCAGACTACGGCCCTGCTCCTCGGGCACCGAATTGCAGAGGGTCGGTCTGGTTATCTCTCTGCTCCAGGGTGATCCACAGTCCTGGGCGTTTGGCTTAGCGCCCACTGATGAGGCCTTGCAAACTGTCTCAGCTTTTTTCTCCTCTATGGAGATTCTGTATTCAGACCCAGACAAGACTTCGACCACCGATGCCAGGCTTCAAAGCCTGAAACAGGGGAAGCGTTCAGCAGAGGAATATAGTGCTGAATTCCGCCGCTGGGCGATTGAATCCCATTGGAATGATCCTGCTCTCTGTAGTCAGTATCGAATTGGTCTCTCAGAGAGTGTTAAGGATGTTCTAACGAATTTTCCCTACCCCAGAAGCCTGGATGAACTCATGCCTATGGCCATTAAAATTGACAGACGGCTACGGGAGAGACACATGGAGAAGAATCACTCTTACTTCCGGGAATCTTCCCACCGGGAGTCATCCACTGTAGGAGTTGTCTCATCTTCGCCCCCTGATGAGCCTATGCAACTTGGTGCTACTCACCTTTCCCCTAATGAAAAGAGTAGACGTCGCACCTTAGGCCTATGCATGTACTGTGGAACTTCTGGTCACCTGGTTAGGACCTGCCCCAATAAAAAACCTTTGGCGGGATTGCAACGTCCTGACAAGACTGAGAAAGTTTGTCAGGACGGTCAGGTAACTTCCCTTCATAGAAATAAGATGTTGTTACCTGCTACTGTGGGTTGGGAGTTGTCCAGGAAATCCATCCCCGCTCTAGTCGATAGCGGAGCAGTGGGCAACTTTTTGGATAAATCCATAGTGACCGCCTTAGGCATTCCATTAATACCCCTTGGGAAGCCCCTCCAGATTTTGGCTGTAAATAATACTCCTGTTCATGGAGGAACTGTAACCTCCAAAACCCCTTTTATCAGCCTAGTTGTGGGACCCTCCCATTCTGAGAATCTTGAATTTTTTGTTTTTGACTGCCCTGAAACCCCGGTTGTCTTAGGGTTCCCTTGGTTGAAGATGCACAACCCTACCCTTAATTGGAAAACTGGGGAATTGACTGGATGGGGCCCACACTGTGAAGAACACTGCTCTAGCATCACTGTTGGGGCAACCCTGTTCTCAGAATTTGTTTGTCCGCCTGCCTCTCCATCCTGGAGGGTACCTCATGTATCTTCGTTGAAGTCTGTCAGAACAATTCGGGGCGTTTGCCCTGCTGAGTTTGGTGAGGGTCCGGAGGCCCCTCGTGAAGGGGGGGTAATGTCATGAATGACTTGCCTTCTACCCGTGCCCGTGGTGTCCCTAGGCAACGGGCTCGGGTTCCTCCTGCCCAGCAGCCGCTTCTGCCTCCGGTGCCATCCCCAGCGGCGCGTGTGTCGCCGAGTAAGTCCTCCCCCCCTTGCCCATTGTCACTCAGCTTGTGCTTGCTGGCCTATACAGTCAGTTCATGTCCTCCGGTGGTGTAATACTCAGAATGGCCACCGGAGGCTGTTTAAAAGAACGAAGTCTAGAAGGTGCAGCTCTGAGCAGTTTGCCTGGGAAGCTCAGCTGGAGCAATCAGCCCAGAGCTCACCAATCAGACCACAGGGCCAGTGCTCCAATCTGCCGCCAGATCCTAAGTGCACCAATCCCAGCCACTGTCTCCCTGTCCAATCCTGCCGGTTTTCCCACTATAAAGGGATTTCCACTGCAGTGTGTCATTGCCTGTGATAGCGCTCAGAACCCTGTGTTACCTACTCCTGTGAAGTTTAGCCTGTTGCCGATTTGATTGTACGACCACTCTCGATCCTGAATCCTTGTTGCCGACCTCTGCCTGTATTGACGCCTCTCGATCCTGAATCCTTGTTGCCGACCTTTGCCTGAACTGACGCCTCTAGATCCTGATCCCCAGTTGCTGACCTCTGCCTGAACCCCAACTTCGTCTTGCCTGACCCCTGGTGCCGCTACGATCTCTGCCTTCCCGTTATCGACCTATTGCCTGTCTCTGGACTTCCGTCACTCACGCTCTTGCTATTGGTTCTCCAGTCCTCCCACATATAAGCTTACATCCTTTGAGCCATTAAGTCCTGGGGGCAACCGATCCCGGGTAGGCGTATCTTGCGTCCCGGCAAGCGGGGGCTCCTACAGGTGAAGCTGGCTGTGGAGATTGGGGGTTGTGAGCTTATTAAGAGGGCTGGAGTTACCCCGAGCGTGACACGGGTAATCGATGGCTTTGTAAGCTGTTGGAGGCAGCCATAATAAATTTGAAATAGCTATCGGAGTACAACTAGCCTGCTCGATGTCTACCCATAATGGTCTACCATCTCCAGCATGAACAGCAGCCATCTGCGCTATTTGGCATGCATAATAGTAACGAGCTATGTTAGGGACTCCGAGGCCTCCCAGTTGTTTGGATCTGTACCATGTCATACGATTGACTCTTGGTTTTTGTTGACCCCAGATAAAAGTTTAAAGTGGATTGAAGACCTTTTAGGCATGCAAGCTTTTGGATTTCATCTAGTGAAGGAATAAAATCCAGGGGTGACAGGTTTTTAAGAGGACCAATCAAGTTCAATGGGGAGAACTTACATAGTTACATAGTTAATACGGTTGAAAAAATACGTATGTTCATCAAGTTCAACCAAGGGTGTTCAGGTAGGGGAAGTTATTTTTTTATTTTATTTTATAGGGGAAGCTATTTTTTTAATTTTATTTTTTTTTTTGCTGATAACCGCTAATAGTAACTGTTAATGTTATTTTCTTCTAAATAAGCATCTAATCCTTTTTTGAAGTTGTCAGCGGCTGATGCTGTAACAAGCTTCTGTGGGAGGCTATTCCATAGATTTATAGTTCTTAGGGTAAAAAACTATTGTTCTTTTTTTCCAGTCGAAGGAACTGCTCTCCTCTGATTGCTTGTCTTATTGGCCCACTTTTCCTGCCTCCTTGAAGGCATTCTCAATTTGGGATGCTCTGCAGGGTTAGGTATTACCTACACCACCCGAAGCCCTCATGCTCACCCACTTTTAGGTATTATTAGCAGTTGTAGAGCAATTAGCCCTTGAATTTCAGGTCAATGGGGCAGGCAGCCCGACAGAAGCCATTATTACGGCGAAACGCGTTGGATGTGCTCGCTTCATCTTATCTTCTATTAGGATTCGTTTTGGGTGTGATCGACCCTTGATGAAAGACGGGAGCCCTGGCGGTGAGGATTGCTGGAGTTATTTGATTGCATTATAAGCGCTTTTACATTTGATATTTCTGAGTGTTTTTTCACATTAAATTGCCTTTGGTTTTAAAGACATACTACACTAGTATTTTATCCTTTCTTTGCATGGCTGTCTGAATCCTAATGGTCATATATATTTGAGTGACATGAGGATAAAACCTCGGAGCCATTTACATTGCAATTACTATTGGAGATTGTAAGCTTGGATCGCTGAGGATTTCTACATTTCAATCTAAGGCATTATAAGATTGGATTGCGGAAGAACTGCATGTGCTATTTTGTGGCGCATTTGCCCACGGTCTATCTGAGAGAGTTTGGTGTGTCCGGTTCACTTGCAAGATAGAGGAGGAGCATGCACTTTGAGACAGACTTTATTTATTCATTATAAGCAAGCTCTGTGTTTTTGTACATATTTGAACCGTCAGATTGTGGGAAGGAACTCTGTACACGTTGAAGCTTTTTATGTATTTATAGGTGTTGCGCGGTATTTCTATTTGTATTGTAATGGGGCAGGCAGACCTAGTCTGTCGACAGCCAAATGTCGTGGCATGGTGGCGTGCTGGTGAGTGTGGGGATGCCCCCCGGAGGGTATTTAGTTGGACCTATAACCTTTAGGTCCCTTTCACACCATTTGTGTTGCATTGCGCCTGGAAAAGTATTACATGCGTTATTACAACGCAAACACAGCTCCATAGAAGTCCATGGAAATGAACACAAAGTGCAAGTAAAACACAGGCCCTGAATAATAATTTTGTATAAATAATAGTGATTGAGCTGCTCCCACCCCCTTTATTCATTTGAATTGCCATGAGCACAAGCAGGGAGGAATTCAGTCAATATGGATTTCTCCCTGTGGAGTGTTCTAAAGGGAGGCTGGCAGCTTCCCAGGTGAGTAGCTCCCAGATGTTTGTCTGCATTGCGTGTCCCATCTTTGGGGACTCAGAATTAAGAGTAGGGACCACACTAAACACAGAGCGCCTTGCCGGGGCAGTGTGGCTTCCACATGTATCTGCAGATATATGCAACCAAATCTCTGTCTTTCCACATAGCCAGACATGTTTGTTGCTTGATATTTAGTTGATGAGAGGGATAAACTGGCCGGTAAATTAGTTCCCAGGCCCTGAATAATAATAATAATAATTTTGTATAAATAATAGTGATTGAGCTGCTCCCACTCAACCGCATAATAAACGCAGAGGTGTTAAAGTGGACCAAAACCCACGCAATCGACCCTGTAATCTATAAGATTCCAGGGCCGCTTGATTCCCACCCCCGGGGCATCCAAATTTGGGATGCCCTGCTGTGTGAAACCCCACAGGTCGCCCCATACACTTATCTTCTCTCCCGAGCCGCAGCCGCACCCCGCTATCCCTCCAGCAGGGCAAGGCTTTTGTGAAAGGCCGGCACAGGCACGCTACCTGTTAGAGGGAAGCGGGGGATGTGACCGTCAGCGCATTCGGAGCCGCTCGCCTTAGACGATGTCATGTCAGTTGCTCCGAGCACGCTGATTGGACGAGCGGCCACGCATGCACCGTAGGAAGAGGTGAGTTGGTTTCAGCGATCTGGGGGGTTTCACACAGTGGAACCCAGACCCAAACTCCAGGATAGTCAAAAGGGTCGATTCAAAGAAACATGTAACAGCTTGGATTTTGGTGCCGATCATCCTATTTTTCCCGTACGCTCGTGCGTTCGTATGAACTTGCGAGTGATTCTATAAGCAAATACGTTTCTATCCTAAAATGTACGTCCGTTCGTATGGCAGTTCGGGAATCAGACCTATGTCAGTTTCCATCCTGAATTTTCCGTTTCATTTCTCAGGTTGCAACATTGGTTTTGCCCTTTTTCCTTTTTTGTCTGGACGTAAATCCTTCTGATCTTGCGGCTGCGCACTACAAACTTACCTCATTAAAGTGCATTCTAAATATTTGGTCTTTTATTTTTCTTTATTTCTTTCATTTTGTAGTAACCAACCATTAATGAATGCATTTGCATAAGTAAATCTTACTTTGTTTAATTTTTAGTTAACTTGCATTTTTTACTTGTGGATTTAATTTTAATATTTTGGCTTCAAATGGTACAACTTAAAATTTTGTGTGTGGTTACCCACACCCTCTCCATACAGATTGCTCTCAAATATAAAAAAACACCCAGCAACTTCTGCATGTTATGAGTCTAGAAACAGCCAAGATGGCGGGTCAGGTATTATCGGGCAGCCTGCAAACAGAAAGGGCCTTGTGACTGTGTTGCTCTGCATTCTTTGATTTCTGACCTTTCCGTGCCCCCAGCTCTGCTGTGTCTGTGCAAAATACAGCAGTAACCCACATCCTGCACTTTATCCCGCTCTCCTCTCCTCAGTAAGTGTGATGCATCTGACCAAAGATGAGCTTAAATAATTAAACAAAGCAAAGGTAAACAACTACACCAATAAATTCAATCTAAAAATATTATTCTAGTACATCAATTTAAAAATAAATAACAAAGGACATAAGTTTCTTTAATTAACGCAAATATATGGATGTATTGCAAAATAAAGGTTTACATGCAAAGGACTAATTAAGGTCCACATTAAAATGCTTTTATAAGGCATACATGAATCAGGTATGCATTGCTATACAATTTATGGCCTCGGCCATGCTGATACATGCAGTTCATTGGAGCTCAAGACGCGCAGACTCCTCCACATAGCCAAAAAACCTGTTCAAGAACAGCAATCCGACTGCTAAAAGGTGTCGGCAGTGGCTTTCTTTTAAAACGTATTTAGAGGTTGGAAAACTGTTCTCTGAATCACACCTAAACACATCCGATTATCCTAAGTTTTACGTTTTGATCCTAAGTTTTACGTTTTGATCCTAAAATTTAGGAACGAACTTGCGATGATCGTAAGAGCATATACGAATTCGTACGTAGGCTCGTGCGAGTCGGAAATGGCCAAAAAAACAGGAAAAAATGACTAACACCCACCCAAACTTACGATTCTCGATCCGAAATCAATTAACTTTTGCTCTTTGAATCGAAGGGAAAATCCTGGGGTTTGGTCCACTTTAAAGTGGACCAACACCCACCCCCTGATCGGCCCGAGAATCTATAAGATTCCTGGGCCGATCAGCTCCCTCCCCGCGGGGCATCCGAAATCGGGATACCCCACTGTGTGAAACCCCCCAGAAAGCCTCTAAAAACGTACCTTATCAGTGACGAACAAGCGGCGGATAAGCTGCCGCTGCCTCCCACGCGTCCCTCTAGCAGGGTGCGCACCCGCGCCAGCCATTCACAAACGTAAGAGGGACGCGCGAGAGGCGGCGGAGGCTTATCCGTCGCTTGTCCGTCGCCGATAAGGTACGTTTTTAGGGGCTTTCTGGGGGGTTTCACACAGCGGGGCACCCCCGATCGGGATGCCCCACGGAAGTGGACCAACACCCAGGATAGTGAAAATCCTGGGTGTTGGTCCCCTTTAAAGGAGCCTTAGTCTCTGATCTATCTGCTCTGCATTTTTATAGGCAACACAGTCACAATGCAAGGGAAAATGCTGCGCGAAAATTTCAATGAGCCAGTTCACATATATACACTGCGTGGTGTGTAACACTGCAAGCAGCATGTCCAATGCTCAGGGCCGGCTCCAGGTTTGTGTGGGCCCTTGGCCGATAGAGTTTCAGTGGGCCCCTTGCATTGTGGTACTATACTGCATACATGGTGATAAAGTTCTAGGTATGGTGAATACTGTCGAAGAAAAGAAAGAAAAAATAAAAGAAGGAATGACAAAGTTAAAAAGGAATAAAAGCAATGAGAGAAAAGAAATGGAAATAAAGAACAAAAGTATAGAAGGAATGACAGATAAAATGCAAGAAGGAAAGAAAGAGTAAAATGGAATGACAAAAAGAAAGAATAGATAGAAAGAAATACAGTATAAAAAAATCAAAGAAGAAAACAAAGAACAAAAGCATAAATTGAATTAAATAAACCAAAAAAAAATGAATGAATAAAACAAAAATAAAACAATGAATGAATAAAAGGAATACCAGAAAAAAAAACAGGAAAGAGAGAGCGCACAAAGGAATGGGAGAAAAAAACAAAGGACGGAAGGTAGGAAAGAAAATAGAAAGAAGAGAAGTACTGACATAATAAAGAAAGAGAAGGAAGCCCTTCTGTCTCTGAAAATGGCCACATTCTCCAAAGCAGGATGGCATTTAGCCCTCCATATTTTCGCAGCAGTGAAAAGCCACGATAGCCAGGTGTTGGAACACGCCCTCCATCCCTTGGTCAGAGATACAAAATAGAATATCCGACACCCTTTGCAATGAAAAAATAACGGCAATAGTAAATGATTCCTATGATAAGTTCAGGAAAGTGTGGGACCCATGGGTGGAATATATAGACCTGCAGAACTCCCGGGTTGACCCGGTCTTCCCGGTGTAATTAATTCTCCCCCTCTGGACTATCCTGAAGAACACCAATACACCATCCCTGGTAATCTTACTCAAGCCACTTCCCCGCCTCCCCCCCCCCCCCCACCCGCTCCAAACCTATTTCTTCCAACTCTAATTTGTTTGTGTTATTCTTAAAATCTATGGCCCTTATTTATGAAGGAATAGCGACAGGTAGCGACTGGTGAGCGGCCGGTAATGACGGGCCCCGCCACGAGAACGCCGGCTCCCCACCACAATCACACATTTATCAAGCCAATCCTGCTTAGCGACTGAGATAGCGCCATATAGCGACTCATTCATCATTATTCCAGCCTCAGCCCACAGCGCCAGCGTCCGACCTTGAACAGCGACAGGTATGACCTCTCGCTACCTGGCGCTCTCCAATGCATTTCAATGGAACAATCTTTAAATATTAATAATTAATTGTTATTTTTTTTTTTTTTTTTTTTTTTTTATGTGAAAAATTGTGTGACCACTTCTGCCATGTTAGATCATTTTTTTAAGGTTAAAAAAAAAAAATAAAAGTGCAGAATTGATATTACAGGTCTGATATTATTGTATTCATATTACTAAATTCTTAAAAAAATTTTTTTTTTTTGGTTTCCAAAAATATGGTTGTTTGGGGGTTAAAAAACTACTTTTAACTAGTGATGAGCGAGTAGTATTCGACCGAGCCGGTATTCGATCGAATACTACGCTGTTCGTCATACTCAATTTCGATCGAGTACAGCGGCGATGGCGCACTCACAATTCGTTTCCCCTCCCACCTTCCCTGGCGCGTTTTTTACACCAATCACCATGCAGGGGGGGTGGGACAGGTCCTGGGAGGACGCTGGCATTGCGAAAACGGCGTCTACACGCATTGGCTGGAAAAACCATGTGACCTCGAATATACAAAACTCAGCACTTCCTCTTCATCAGCATTAGCAGCTTGAACTTAGTGAGGGACAGACGCTCACAGCAGGGAAAGACAGGCTGTCGCTGGCAGGGCCCCAGAAGCTCGGAATATCGCTTTTACCACCATCTATACCAGCTACCAGAAGACAAGAGAGTCATTAAGAGCCCTTATTAGGGCTACTACGCTGAACGGTATATGGCTCATATGTAGTCAGGCAGGGCCCCAGAAGCTCAGAATATAGCTTTTACCACCATATATACCAGCTACCAGAAGACAAGAGAGTCCTTAAGAGCCCTTATTAGGGCTACTACGCTGAACAGTATATAGCTCATATTCTATGTAGTCAGGCAGGGCCCCAGAAGCTCAGAATATAGCTTTTACCACCATATATACCAGCTACCAGAAGACAAGAGAGTCCTTAAGAGCCCTTATTAGGGCTACTACGCTGAACAGTATATAGCTCATATCCTATGTAGGCAGGCAGGGCCCCAGAAGCTCAGAATATAGCTTTTACCACCATATATACCAGCTACCAGAAGACAAGAGAGTCCTTAATCCCTTATTAGTGCTGCTATGTTGAACAGTATATAGCTCATATCCTATGTAGGCAGGCAGGGCCCCAGAAGCTCAGAATATAGCTTTTACCACCATATATACCAGCTACCAGAAGACAAGAGAGTCCTTAAGAGCCCTTATTAGGGCTACTACGCTGAACAGTATATAGCTCATATTCTATGTAGTCAGGCAGGGCCCCAGAAGCTCAGAATATAGCTTTTACCACCATATATACCAGCTACCAGAAGACAAGAGAGTCCTTAATCCCTTATTAGGGCTACTACGCTGAACAGTATATAGCTCATATCCTATGTAGTCAGGCAGGGGCCCAGAAGCTCAGAATATAGCTTTTACCACCATATATACCAGCTACCAGAAGACAAGAGAGTCCTTAATCCCTTATTAGTGCTGCTATGTTGAACAGTATATAGCTCATATCCTATGTAGTCAGGCAGGGCCTCAGAAGCTCAGAATATAGCTTTTACCACCATATATACCAGCTACCAGAAGACAAGAGAGTCCTTAATCCCTTATTAGTGCTGCTATGTTGAACAGTATATAGCTCATATCCTATGTAGTCAGGCAGGGCCCCAGAAGCTCAGAATATAGCTTTTACCACCATATATACCAGCTACCAGAAGACAAGAGAGTCCTTAAGAGCCCTTATTAGGGCTACTACGCTGAACAGTATATAGCTCATATCCTATGTAGGCAGGCAGGGCCCCAGAAGCTCAGAATATAGCTTTTACCACCATATATACCAGCTACCAGAAGACAAGAGAGTCATTAAGAGCCCTTATTAGGGCTACTATGCTGAACAGTATATAGCTCTTATGTAGGCAGGCAGGGCCCCAGAAGCTCAGAATATCGCATTTACCACCATATATACCAGCTACCAGAAGACAAGAGAGTCATTAAGAGCCCTTATTAGGGCTACTATGCTGAACAGTATATAGCTCTTATGTAGGCAGGCAGGGCCCCAGAAGCTCAGAATATCGCATTTACCACCATATATACCAGCTACCAGAAGACAAGAGAGTCATTGAGAGCCCTTATTAGGGCTGCTATGTTTTAAAAATTGTGTGGAGGCCCAAGAGCTGAGACCTTTTAAAAATTGTGTGGAGGCCCAAGAGCTGAGACCTTTTAAAAATTGTGTGGAGGCCCAAGAGCTGAGACCTTTTAAAAATTGTGTGGAGGCCCAAGAGCTGAGACCTTTTAAAAATTGTGTGGAGGCCCAAGAGCTGAGACCTCTTAAAAATTGTGTGGAGGCCCAAGAGCTGAGACCTTTTAAAAATTGTGTGGAGGCCCAAGAGCTGAGACCTTTTAAAAATTGTGTGGAGGCCCAAGAGCTGAGACCTTTTAAAAATTGTGTGGAGGCCCAAGAGCTGAGACCTTTTAAAAATTGTGTGGAGGCCCAAGAGCTGAGACCTCTTAAAAATTGTGTGGAGGCCCAAGAGCTGAGACCTCTTAAAAATTGTGTGGAAGCCCAAGAGCTGAGACCTTTTAAAAATTGTGTGGAGGCCCAAGAGTTGAGACCTCTTAAAAATTGATTGTATTAAGCCTAAGAGGTGAGCCATAATTTTTTTCATTAATACAGCAATTCTACGGCGGTTAAGGAGGAGGAGGAGGAGGAAATGGCACTTCATACAGATGGCACTTCACTCTTGGCTGCTTTCCACTGTTGTACAAGCAAAGTCCGGGTCAATCCACTTGCTGTTCATTTTGATTAGCGTCAGCCTGTCGGCACTGTCGGTTGACAGGCGGCTGCGCTTATCGGTTATAATGCCCCCGGCTGCGCTGAACACCCTTTCTGATAGTACGCTGGCGGCAGGGCAGGCAAGCACCTCCAAGGCGTACAGGGACAGTTCCAGCCACGTGTCCAACTTGGAGACCCAGTAAGTGTAGGTCGCCGAGGGATCGGGGAGGACAGGGGTGTGGTCTGCCAGGTAGTCCCGCAACATCCGCCGATACTTGTCCCTCCTGCTGATAGCGGGCCCCGCAGTGATGGAAGTTGCACGAGGGGGTGACATGAACGTGTCCCACACCTTGGAGAGTGTTCCCCTGGTGGCTGTGGGCCTGATCGATGTTGTCAGACTCTGGGAGACACTCTCCTCTCTGCCGCCAGCGATGCTGGGTGGGAAAATCTGCATCATGTTCTGCAAGAGTTCCCTCTGGTATTCCAGTAATCGATTCGTCCTCTCCTCTACCGGAAAAAAAGAGGAGAAGTTATCTTTATACCGGGGGTCCAGGAGTGCGAAGACCCAGTATAGTTTGTTCTCCAATATCCGGACAACACGTATGTCCCGGGAAAAGCAGCCCAGCATGAAGTCAGCCATGTGTGCCAGACTCTGAGTAGGCATGACCTCACTGCCCCCACCAGAAGGATCATTTTCCATTTCCTCCTCTTCCTCCTCCTCTCCGCCCCATCCGCGCTGAACCAATGGGACGCACACAGCCTGACTGCTACCCTCGCTGCCAGCATCCTCTTCCACAGCCACCTCCACGTTGTCCTCCTCCTCCTCATCCTCCTCCTGCAACTGCCACCGAGCAGCAGACAAAAGTGTGGTCTGACTGTCTACCTGCGTTGCGTCTCCTCCTACCCCCATCTCCTCTGTGTGCAATGCGTTCTCCCTTATTGCGATGAGCGATTCTTTAAGGACGCCTAGGAGCGGGATGGTTATGCTCACTATAGCGTCCTCGCTGCTGACCTTCTTAGTGGACTCCTCAAAGATACGCAATACATCGCATATGTCTGCCATCCATGGCCACTCGTGGTTGGCAAACTGAGGGAGCTGAGTTGGAGGCACGCGTGGATGCATCATCTGGTACTCCATCAATGCTTTCTGCTGCTCACACACCCTGGCCAACATGCAATAGGTGGAATTCCAGCGAGTGGGCAGGTCGCACAACAGCCGATGTTGAGGCAAATGGAGGCGTTGCTGGATTTTTTTTTAAGCTAGCAGCAGCTACAGTTGACTTCCGAAAGTGAGCGCACAAGCGCCGCACTTTGACCAGTAGCTCTGCCAGGTTGGGGTAAGTCTTTAGAAACTTTTGTACTACCAAATTAAAAACGTGGGCCAGGCATGGTACGTGATTGAGTTCTGCAAGCTCCAGAGCCGCCACCAGGTTACGGCCGTTATCGCACACGACCATGCCTGGTCCTAGCTGCAGCGGCGACAGCCACATCTCTGTCTGCTGCAATATGGCGTGCCTCACCTCTGCGGCGCTGTGCTTCCTGTCGCCCAAGCTGATGAGCTTAAGCACCGCCTGCTGACGTCTCCCCGTGCCAGTGCTGCAACGCTTCCAGCTAGGGGCTGAGGGCGATGTTAAGGCAGAGGAGGAGGAGGAGGAGGAGGAGGAAGAGGAGGGGGGTCTATCAGAACCTGTGCTGGCAATCTTGGGCGGGGGTGGTATGTAGGCCGTCCCTGTTTGCGACCCCGTCCCCGCTTCCACAACATTCACCCAGTGTGCCGTCAAAGAGATGTAGCGTCCTTGGCCGCAAGCGCTTGTCCACGAGTCGGTGGTCAAGTGGACCTTTGCGCTGACTGCGTACCTCAGGGTCCGCCTGATGTTACGCGACACGTGCTGGTGCAGGGCGGGGACGCCACACCGGGAAAAATAGTGGCGGCTAGGGACGGAATAGCGAGGTGCGGCAGCCGCCATCAGGTCGCGGAAGGCCTGCGTCTCCACAAGCCAAAACGGCAACATCTCCAGGGCCAGCAGTTTGGAGATGAGGCAGGTTAAGGCTTGGGCTTGGGGGTGACTGGAGGCGTACTTCCGCCTGCGGTTGAACGCCTGCGAGATGGACAGTTGATGGGACGAGGAGATGGAAGGTGCAGACGAAGATGCGGGGGAAGGGGGGGCTGAAGGAGAAGGCCCCAAAGTAGCCGAGGCAGAGGCAGATGTGGAGGTGTCCTGGCTGGAGGTCTGGACCGCAGTGGCAGCACACAACAAAGGGGAAGAGGCAGTGGCAGCAAGACGGGGCGCAGGTTGTATTGCGTTTGCTCTCTCCCACTCAGCCCAGTGCTTGAATTCCAAGTGACGGCGCATGCCTGAGGTGGTCAGATTGCTCTTCTCAGAGCCCCTACTCAGTTTTGAGTGGCAGATTGCGCAAACCGCGCTCAGTTTGTCATCCGCGCAAACATTAAAAAATCTCCACACCACAGAAGTACGAGGCCTCGATGGGGGAGCTTCGCGCGACTGCCTGCTGCCGGGAAGAGCTTCGGCCCTGCTGGCTGTGGCCTGCCTTCTCTGTCTGGACTGTCCTCTGCCTCTGGACTGTCCTCTGCCTCTTGCTGCCTTATTCGGTGATGCGCAGACCGCATCTCCACTGCTTTCCCCGCTGGACATCACCCCTGTCCAAGTGGGGTCGGTCATTTCGTCGTCCACCACCTCCTCTTCCACTTCCTCTCTCTGCTCCTCCTCCTGCCCACTGGACATTCCAACAGCCTCCCTTGATGGCAACTGCGTCTCATCATCATCATCGCTCATGATAGCAGATGCTGGTTCCGGGTCCACATCACTAGCAGATGGCGGATACTCAAGTGTTTGGGCATCACTACAAACAAATTCCTCTGCTAGCTCCTGGGATTCTTGCAGCACATCTGAAAAAGGACCCGAAAAGAGGTCCTGGGAGGGGTCAAGGGTGGGCTGACTCTGTTGGCCAGGTTGGGAGGAAGGAGGGTCAGAGTGAGACTGTGTGGATGACTGGGTGGTGGACAAGTGACTGGAAGCATTATCGGCCATCCATTGCACCACCTGTTCACGCTGCTCAGGCTTTAACAGAGGTGTACCCCGCCCCCCGCATAACTGTCCCATAAAGGCAGGGAAGCTGGATGAGCGTAATGCTGGCTGCCCCTCATCAGCACGCATTGTATCCCCACTGGCTTCAACGCGGTTTGTGCCCCCACCAGCATTTCCGCGCCCCCGTCCTCGTCCACGTCCCTTTGCGCTAGCCCTCCGCATTTCAGACGTTTTACTTTTTTGGCCACGCGTTATGCCAAATATAAAAATATTTTTAAGAAGAACACCTGGCTATACAGCCGTATACTGCCAGAAGGTGAAATGGTGCCTATACGCACCGGGTATATAACAAGGTTTTGTTGGTAAAGAGGACACAAAACAGTAGTGCCAAATATAAAAAATATTTTTAAGAAAAACACCTGGCTATACAGCCGTATACTGCCAGAAGGTGAAATGGTGCCTATACGCACCGTGTATAAAACAGTGTTTTGTTGGCACAGAGGACACAAAACAGTAGTGCAAAATATAGTTTTGTATATAGGTGCTAATACACCACTGAAGTCTTTCTGTCCCTATTCCAGCATCAGCAGCTACCCCTCACTAAAGCAGCCGTTTTGAGCAGAGTGTATATAGTTTTGTATATAGGTGCTAATACACCACTGAAGTCTTTCTGTCCCTATTCCAGCAGCAACAGCTACCCCTCACTAAAGCAGCCGTAGCTGCAGCACTAATAAGTGCTCAGCTCTTGGGCCTCCACACAATTTTTACAAGGTCTCAGCTCTTGGGCCTCCACACAATTTTTAAAAGGTCTCAGCTCTTGGGCCTCCACACAATTTTTAAAAGGTCTCAGCTCTTGGGCCTCCACACAATTTTTAAAAGGTCTCAGCTCTTGGGCCTCCACACAATGTTTGAGAGGTCTCAGCTCTTGGGCCTCCACACAATTTTTAAAAGGTCTCAGCTCTTGGGCCTCCACACAATTTTTAAAAGGTCTCAGCTCTTGGGCCTCCACACAATGTTTGAGAGGTCTCAGCTCTTGGGCCTCCACACAATTTTTAAAAGGTCTCAGCTCTTGGGCCTCCACACAATTTTTAAAAGGTCTCAGCTCTTGGGCCTCCACACAATTTTTAAAAGGTCTCAGCTCTTGGGCCTCCACACAATTTTTAAAAGGTCTCAGCTCTTGGGCCTCCACACAATTTTTAAGAGGTCTCAGCTCGTGGGACTCCACACAATGTTTGAGAGGTCTCAGCTCTTGGGCCTCCACACAATTTTTAAAAGGTCTCAGCTCTTGGGCCTCCACACAATTTTTAAAAGGTCTCAGCTCTTGGGCCTCCACACAATTTTTAAAAGGTCTCAGCTCTTGGGCCTCCACACAATTTTTAAGAGGTCTCAGCTCGTGGGACTCCACACAATGTTTGAGAGGTCTCAGCTCTTGGGCCTCCACACAATTTTTAAAAGGTCTCAGCTCTTGGGCCTCCACACAATTTTTAAGAGGTCTCAGCTCGTGGGACTCCACACAATGTTTGAGAGGTCTCAGCTCTTGGGCCTCCACACAATTTTTAAGAGGTCTCAGCTCGTGGGACTCCACACAATGTTTGAGAGGTCTCAGCTCTTGGGCCTCCACACAATTTTTAAAAGGTCTCAGCTCTTGGGCCTCCACACAATTTTTAAGAGGTCTCAGCTCTTGGGCCTCCACACAATGTTTGAGAGGTCTCAGCTCTTGGGCCTCCACACAATTTTTAAAAGGTCTCAGCTCTTGGGCCTCCACACAATTTTTAAGAGGTCTCAGCTCTTGGGCCTCCACACAATGTTTGAGAGGTCTCAGCTCTTGGGCCTCCACACAATTTTTAAGAGGTCTCAGCTCGTGGGACTCCACACAATGTTTGAGAGGTCTCAGCTCTTGGGCCTCCACACAATTTTTAAAAGGTCTCAGCTCTTGGGCCTCCACACAATTTTTAAAAGGTCTCAGCTCTTGGGACTCCACACAATGTTTGAGAGGTCTCAGCTCTTGGGCCTCCACACAATTTTTAAGAGGTCTCAGATCTTGGGCCTCCACACAATTTTTAAGAGGTCTCAGATCTTGGGCCTCCACACAATTTTTAAGAGGTCTCAGCTCTAAGCTTCCCTTACTGCTGGGGTGACACACTGTAACAAACCTCCTCCTGTAAGCTTCCCTGACTGCTGGGGTGACACACTGTAACAAACCTCCTCCTGTAAGCTTCCCTTACTGCTGGGGTGACACAATGACACAAGAGGACATGTCTGACCACATCTCACACACACACACACACACACAATGACAATTAGGGGTGGGGTCTATTTATTTTCCCCCTTGCCTATGCCATCTGTGGTTGTCATTAGGCAATGTGATTTTAAGGGGTGCAGAATTTTGTTCTTCTTTTTTGTACAGTTTGGCTTGGGGTCCATGGCAATGTAGAGGAAAGAAGG
Source organism: Gastrophryne carolinensis (assembly GCA_027917425.1). Taxonomy (NCBI): domain Eukaryota; kingdom Metazoa; phylum Chordata; class Amphibia; order Anura; family Microhylidae; genus Gastrophryne; species Gastrophryne carolinensis. The sequence continues at coordinate 14,524,057 of CM051243.1, forward strand.
TTTCCTTGTCTTGTCTCACTTTACGTAGAAGTTATATTGTGTTTGGAGTGTATTGTTGAGTGGCTGTGATAGTGGCGTAATAGTGCGACTTGGGCGTGTTATATGCACCCAGACATGCTTCCCCTGCTGTCCCAGTTGCATTCCAGCAGTGTTGGCATCATTTTCTGATGTTTCAGGGTGGACTTGGTGACCTCCAAGTGGTCGAATTGACATTTCCAAGTGTCGAGCATTTTTTTCCCATAGACTATAATGGGATTCGATATTCGGTCGAGTAGTCGAGTAACGCGGTCTATTCGAATCGAAATTCGAAATTTCGAATATTTCACTACTCGCTCATCTCTACTTTTAACACATCGCCTCCAGCGCTCTGGGGTTTAAACAAGCATTTCACAGCGCGAGAATTTTTTGAGCGTTTTTTTTTATGAATATGGTGGGAGCCGGTCGCTCTGACCAGTCGCTATCATGCGCACCCATACATCGCGGAACCTGTCAAATAGCGACTCCTCACCCAATATTCAACATTACGGCAAACCGACTGAGTCGCTATCAACAACCGAACAACGGCCAAGCACAGCGACTACTAGCGAGCGCTGTGAAAATACTGCTACAGTCGCTCAACTGTCGCTACATGTCGCTATTAATGAATCGGCCTCCCACTCAAGCCACTTCCCCGCCTTCCGCCCCCCCCCCACCCGCTCCAAACCTATTTCTTCCAACTCTAATTTGTGTTATTCTTAAAATCTATGTCTATAATGTTTGATATCAGCAAAGACAGCACTTTGGACCAAAGCAAAGATTAAGATCAAGGTTTACCTTAGAAGGTTTAATCAGCAACCAGTTCAACTAAATTTCAGTTAAATATTCTTTTATATCCTTTTATCCGTCAAATCCAGGACACTAGCGCACGAAATCAGACAACGAGATCCATAATAGTCAGCAGAGAGACTATAAGCTTTATTTCAGTTGACAACAGTTTAAGACACATCTGTTAGACAATGTCATAGCATGTGATTTTTTGATATGCTGTCTTTTGTACTTGAAAACCTTAATAGAACCTTTGTAAAAAAAAAAAAAGAGAAGGAATGACAGAAAGAGCAGCAGGAATGACAGTAATAAAATAGAAGAAAGAAAGGAAGGGAATAGCAGAATAAACGAATTAAAGTAGAAAACAGAGAATAGACACATATAAATAAAGAAAGAAAAGAGTAAATGGAACACAACATAGAATAGAAGGACTTACAGAAAGAATCAAAGGGAAGAAGAAAAGAAGAAAAGAAAAAGAATAGAAGGAAAGGAACAATGAATAGAAGGACTGACAGGAAAAAAATCGAAGGGAAGAAGAAAGAAAAGGAATGTCAAAAACAACAGATGAAAGAAAGAATAGATAGGAATAAAGAAAAAATAATAATAGAAGAAAGGAAAGAAAAGATAAGAGTGACAGACAGAAAGAAAGGATCTCCCAATGGCCTATCTGTCCCTGGTTCACGGTCTTTAGTCCTGGTTACTGCATGGCCCTGTGTCCTGTATAGGGGCTGCCCTGGGTAGAAGGAATGAGATGGGCCCTCCCAAGGTGCAAGGGCCCCGGCACCCGCCCGGGTATGCCCAGTGCTGACGCCTGCCCTGCCTATGCTACACAATGCCAGAACAGGCCAGGAGAAGTCTATGGCAATGCAAACACAACACAAGTATAATGCAATGTACTGTCGCGAGTTGCCACTTACTTATTCTGGCATACTTGGCTTCAGGCACAGCCGGATAGGCTCTTTAATATCTGCTGGCAGCATTGCATGATGGGTAAAAGCATCTAGAGGATTTGCAATAGAAAGCAGCAGTTACTGCAGCAAGGGCTAACTAAGGGGACAGGATGTTAGAGTTGAGCAGTCCTCCGCTGTAAAAGCAGAATGGTATGTTCAAAACCTGATTTATCTTCCTTCTAGTAAGAGAAAGAAAGGAGCTCAAATAGTTTTTTATGTACGGGTAAATAAAAGCAACCCCTCCTTCTTCCATACTCTCCAACTGTTCCGATTTCCCCAGGACAATCACAATTGTCCAGCTTCAATCTCCGTCAGTCGATACTGGGCAGAAGGTTGCCGTGGCCTCTCAGAGAGCAGAACCTCACTGGCTGGAATGAGGGATGCCCCTCACTGGCTGGAATGAGGGATACCCATAACTGGCTGCAATGAGGGATGCCCCCAACTGGCTGCAATTACAGATTACCCTAAATGGCTGCAATTAGGGATGCCCCTAACTGGTTGCAATGAGGGATGTCCCTCACTGGCTCTAATGAGGGATGTCCCTCACTGGCTCTAATGTGGGATGCCCCTGATGCTCTAATGGAGGGATGCCCCTCACTGGCTGTAATGAGGGATGCGCCTAACTGGCTGCAATGAGGGATGCCCCTAACTGGCTGCAATGAGGAATGTCCCTAACTGCATGGCATACACCTCTGATTGGGTGAGAGCCAGCGCATTCACCCTAGGACTGGGGAAAGGTATGTTTCGCTGGGCGACAACAATGGTGGAAGGGCTTAAACTTATCAGGAGAGACTTAAAGGACTTAATTTGTACAGTCTGGAGGAAAGAAGGGAGAGAGGGGGACATGATTAAATATGTGAAAGGATTGAATAAGGTTCAGGAGGGAAGTGTTTTTAAAAAGAAACTTAATAATAGAACAAGGGGGCACAACCTGAAGCTAGTCGGGGGGAAAATCAGGAGCAATGTTAGAAAATATTATTTTACTGAAAGAGTAGTAGATGCTGGGAACAAACTTCCAGCAGAGGTTGAAATCAACAGTCACTGAATTTAAACATGCCTGGGATAAGCACACATCTATCCTAAGATAAAGAGAACATACAGTATATACACATAAGATAAAGAGAACATACAGTATACACATAAGATACAAAGAACATACAGTATATACATAAGATACAGAGACCATACAGTATATACATAAGATAAAGAGAACATACAGTATACACATAAGATACAAAGAACATACAGTATATACATAAGATACAGAGAACATACAGTATACACATAAGATACAGAGAACATACAGTATACACATAAGATACAGAGAACATACAGTATACACATAAGATAAAGAGAACATACAGTATATACATAAGATACGGAGAACATACAGTATACACATAAGATACAGAGAACATACAGTATACACATAAGATACAGAGAACATACAGTATACACATAAGATACAGAGAACATACAGTATATACATAAGATACAGAGACCATACAGTATATACATAAGATAAAGAGAACATACAGTATACACATAAGATACAGAGAACATACAGTATACACATAAGATACAGAGAACATACAGTATATACATAAGATACAGAGAACATACAGTATACACATAAGATACACAGAACATACAGTATACACATAAGATACAGAGAACATACAGTATACACATAAGATACAGAGAACATACAGTATACACATAAGATACAGAGAACATACAGTATACACATAAGATACAGAGAACATACAGTATACACATATGATACAGAGAACATACAGTATATGCATAAGATACAGAGAACATACAGTATATACATAAGATACAGAGAACATACAGTATATGCATAAGATACAGAGAACATACAGTATATACATAAGATAAAGAGAACATACAGTATATACACATAAGATAAAGAGAACATACAGTATACACATAAGATACAAAGAACATACAGTATATACATAAGATACAGAGACCATACAGTATATACATAAGATAAAGAGAACATACAGTATACACATAAGATACAGAGAACATACAGTATACACATAAGATAAAGAGAACATACAGTATATACATAAGATACGGAGAACATACAGTATACACATAAGATACAGAGAACATACAGTATACACATAAGATACAGAGAACATACAGTATACACATAAGATACAGAGAACATACAGTATATACATAAGATACAGAGACCATACAGTATATACATAAGATAAAGAGAACATACAGTATACACATAAGATACAGAGAACATACAGTATACACATAAGATACAGAGAACATACAGTATATACATAAGATACAGAGAACATACAGTATATACATAAGATACAGAGAACATACAGTATACACATAAGATACACAGAACATACAGTATACACATAAGATACAGAGAACATACAGTATACACATAAGATACAGAGAACATACAGTATACACATAAGATACAGAGAACATACAGTATACACATAAGATACAGAGAACATACAGTATACACATATGATACAGAGAACATACAGTATATGCATAAGATACAGAGAACATACAGTATACACATAAGATACAGAGAACATACAGTATACACATAAGGGCAGAGACTAGATGGACCGTATGGTCTCCTTCTGCCGTCAACCTTCTATGTTTCTATGTTTCTATTTATGGACTTATTTGCATATCTTGCTTTTGCTGGCTTTTGGATTTATAATATAACTGTGTGACTCTAATCACGTCTGGAGTGCTGGTTCTTCACAGAAATATGAGTGGATCTGAGCATGCTGATTGGATGAGAGGCCGTAGGACTGGGGAAAGGTGAGTTTATTCGGGCGGCCTGGAAGGTTTCACACAGCAGGGCATCATTGATCGGGGTGGCAAATCAGGATACTCCACTGTGTGAAACCTTAGGGTGACTCACCGGTTCCGGCTACTCCCTTGATGATATAAAAAATCACGGCTGCATCCCTGAGTCGAGGCGCGCGCCCCTGACCAGCTATTCAGATAGGCTGAGGATGGGAGCATGCCGTAATTTAAAGTGGACCAACACCCAGGATTTTGACTATCTTGGATTTTGATCCACTTCCCCGGGGCACCCCGATGTGAAACCCCCCCAGATTTTCAAATAAAACTCACCTCACCCCGCTCCTACGGCGCATGCGCGGGCGCTCGACCAATCAGTGCGCTCAGAGCCGCTGTGGTATGCACGTCAATGAGACGTCTTACCACAGCGGCTCCGAGCACGCTGGCGGCCCGCGCATGCGCCGTTGGATCGGGATGCAGGTAAGGTGAATGGGGCTTTGTCACGATCACGCTCTATCCATACGCCAGACAGAGTGTGATGGTACCAGGGTTAACACGCCAATAGACCCCTAGACAGGGACTACTAGTCCCAGCAAGTCATCAACTAACCCTAATAAACGTGTATCACCAGAGCTTCCCTCAGGAAGGTGAGCTCATCTATTTAGAGGTCAAAGACTAGAGCTGATTAATTAAACATTTAATCTGATAAAAGGTATCACAGTGCTGGATGTAATTTATAACAATAAAATGACATACAAAAAATACAGAAAGAGTATACAGCAAATAACAGTTCAAAAAGTCCTTACGCAGTCCCTTTTGTTGGAGCTTTCCGTGGTTGCTTGTTGCTTGGGACGATCTTATGATCCCAGGTCCTTAGCTTGTAATGCCCACTAACATGTCAGCTCTCCTAGCTTTTTGTTAGCCAGAATTTGGAGGGAAAAATGGCTTAACAGGACACCTTCCATTTCCATGGAATTCCTAAGGGTGGGGTGGAGATTCTATTTCCCAGGTCCCCTTATCTGATTGCCGGTTTATGGCCAGAGCAAAGACAACAGCCTGGCACTTCAAAGAGGAAGTATCACAGAGTCTTAATTAAGTTGGAATGTACACGCTGCATGGCCCTGTTTTTATATAGGAGGGTGTTTTATGGCACACGGGTGGAGGGGAAAGCTGCTGGTCCATATTCAAATATACACACACATATATACACTCATAATACGTATGTTCTATAATCATGCCCTGGGCATGACACCTCCCCCTTAAGATGGCGAGTTGGGAATAGTGACCCACAGTCACTTTTCCCAAAACGCACACCTAAGATGAGATGAAAGGTCCCCAGTCGCTTTTATTCCTAGTGCCACCTGGATCCACAGTAGTGGGTTCAGGCCGGCCTGGGCCTGCAGGCGGAGTCTTTCTAAGCCCTGGGTCTTCCAAGCCTAATGTTGGCATCTGGGGGGCTGTGCTCGAGGCAGGTAGGGACACATCATCACCAGGTAAGAAGCACAGGGGCCCAGAGGCATGTTTTTCCTCTGCATCCGAATTATTGGGCAACACTGGGATTTGGCTGTCCATGTTCCCAGGAAATCCATCTTTTCCAGCGCCTGACGCAGGCGTTGAAAGAGGGACTCCTGTGATCGGGACACCAGCAGCCATGTTTCCCACATGTTGGTGAATAAGATGAAGGGGCCCGCCTGTGGCCGGAATGACCCTCATGTTAGGCCAAGGCGTAGTTTGCTCCATCTCCCCTGATCCTTCTTGCCTCTCACTTAGCTTTGACACAGGCTGCCCTGGATCTGCATCATGTGGCAGATCCCAGGAGCCAGGGGTTGTTCCCTTTGCCACAGCCCCAGCTTTGGGACGATTCAGGAAGTCTGCGGTTAGCCACAGGCCCTCCTGACTCGGCCCAAATGCTCGGTCACCTGGCTTTTCCGGGGAGCTGGAAGCTAGGCTTCCTAACTGCCTCCCAGAGTTGTCTGTCTGCAGTGCTGGCTGCAAGGCGCCACTACCTGTCCCAGCCCACTGCCTTTCTCTCTCCTGGGGCCCTAGCATGTCTTTGGAAAGGGACTCCCAGTTCAGGATATTGTTTTCCCAATATACCCGATGCCCATCTGAGTTAGCGCCTGGCTGCTCAGCACGCTGTCTCAGCCCTTCAAGGGAAGGATCACTGCGCAGAGCTTCCCGGAAATGTTCATTGCCCTCCCCCCATCTTGTGGCATCAGGGGACACATTTCCCTCAGGTGAACTACCATCTCCACCCTCCTCTGCTTCGGCTTGTGAGTCATCACCATCCTCCCTTCTTTTTACAGCTGCAGCTCTGGCACACTGCTGACGTGTAACCACTGCCACCATTGATATGCCTCCCGGGGGTTTACCTTTCTCCCCCTCAGTCCCGGACATAACAACGTTACAGGCATCATATACAGCTACATCACTCCTTCCTCCCTCCTCCTCCTCAGCCATCTCCCGCTTACAGGATGGGGACACATCATTCACTGCTGGTCCCTCATCCTTACCTGTCACCAGGGGCCCACCAACCCCTCCCCCTAGCCCATCTCCGCTAGGTTTTGACACAGGTAATTCATTGGCATTACATTTCACAATACACCCCACTCCACCTTTGGAAGACATAACTGGTTCAGTCACAGGTAAACATTTATCAGCCCCCTGCACTCCCTCCCAGTTATCACATTTCACAGTGTCCCCCAAAGTCTCGTACAGTACCTCAGAACGATCAGGGCTGTCTCCTAGCCCTTGTGGTGTGCAGGCAGTGTCCTCTGGAGCATAATGGCAGAGCATCCGACCCAAATCATTCCCCAGCAGAACACTGACAGGGATGTCCTCAGAGACCCCCACCTCCCGCAAACCTTTGCCTGTACCCCAATCCAGGTACACACGGGCCATGGGTACAGCCGGGCGCACACCTCCAATTCCTTTTAAAGCCATGGTTTTTCCAGGGATGATGTCCTCGGTATCCACCACTTCAGGCCGCACTAAGGTAAAGGAGGCCCCCGAATCACGTAGACCCACGGTCACCCGGTCACCCACAGTTACGCTCTGCAGGTTATCCGCTCTCTTCTCCACTGTTCCAGACACCAGAAAAACGGCTGGGTGTCCTTCAACTGCCGGTGGAGAATTCTTTTTGTTGGGGCAGGTGGCACTCAGGTGCCCAATCTTGTTGCATCTGTAACATCGGCGGGTGTCCCCCTGACCCGATGTGGTTCCTGTTGCTCTTGGTGTGGACGGCAGGAATCTCCCAGTTGGCCTACTGGCATTCTGTGGGTGTGCAGCTCCCTTCCAGGTACTTGATCCAGCATGTGCAGAACCACGCTTTGCTGTTGGTGCACGGTTATTGGCAAAGTCATCTCCTAGTTCTGCGGCTTCTGCGACTGTCTTGGGCTTGCGGTCCAAAATCCACTCTCTGGCTTCACAGCTCCTTGTTTGGAGGAACTGATCCAGAACCATCAAGTCCTCCAGGGCCTCATAAGTGGTGACTTGTAGGCCCCCAGTCCATTGCCTGAATGCAGTCCTTAGCTGACCTGCATGTTCAGTGCAACTCTCTGTGGTGCTCTGTTGTAAAGTCCTAAACTTCTTCCGATAGGTTTCTGGAGTCAGATTAGCACTTTTTAGCAGGGCAGATTTTATTGCCTCATAGTCCTGGTCTCTTTCAGAGGGAAGAGAAGCAAACACATCCAGAGCTTTTCCTCGCAGCCGTGGGGTTAGATATCGTCCCCACTGCTCTTTAGGAAGATGAAACTGCCGGCAAACCTTTTCAAATCCTCTCAGGAATATGTCCAAATCACCATCTTTCTCCATCATGGGGAAATGTTCCAAGCGGGGTTTGTGGTCACCCTCACCCTGCACATCACTGCGTGCGGATAAAGCGTCCCCTCTCAGCCTCAGGACCTCCAGTTCATGTCTGCGCTGGGCCTCTCTTTCTGCCGCCTCTCTCTCTCTTTCTGCAGCTCGTGCCTGGGCCTCTCTTTCTTCAGCTCGTGCCTGGGCCTCTCTTTCTGCTGTTTGGTACTGGAGAAGCAACTGGAGTTTAATATTAGCATCCACATCTCCAAGGTGTTGTAAAGCAGTCCGCATATAAGAGTCCAATGCTTCATGTGGAGTACTGTCCTGATGGGAAGTAATGTGGTGTCCCTCAGTCCCCGCTGTAGGACTTAGCCTCACATCACTCAGCTCTGCTGCATGGGCATCATATTCCACAAGATCGGCAATAAGCTGGTCCTTGGTCTTTCCCGCTGTAGGGATCTCCTTTTCTTGGCACATTAACTCCAGTGCGGGCTTGGACTGCTTGCGATATGCCTCCATATTTCCGATATGAAGCAGAGGGAGTAAAACAACAGATGGGAAGGACAGAACTGTCTTGCACTCTTTTTTGGTATGTCACTTAGATCAGCACTGAGCTCTGTCTTTGGGAATTTACATACAATAAGATGTATGCAAATTTCTTTTAGTGCTTAAGATTTTCGGGTAAAATCCAGCAAGCACTAAAAATCTCTAAATATGTCCCGACGCTGCCACCAGTTGTCACGATCACGCTCTATCCATACGCCAGACAGAGTGTGATGGTACCAGGGTTAACACGCCAATAGACCCCTAGACAGGGACTACTAGTCCCAGCAAGTCATCAACTAACCCTAATAAACGTGTATCACCAGAGCTTCCCTCAGGAAGGTGAGCTCATCTATTTAGAGGTCAAAGACTAGAGCTGATTAATTAAACATTTAATCTGATAAAAGGTATCACAGTGCTGGATGTAATTTATAACAATAAAATGACATACAAAAAATACAGAAAGAGTATACAGCAAATAACAGTTCAAAAAGTCCTTACGCAGTCCCTTTTGTTGGAGCTTTCCGTGGTTGCTTGTTGCTTGGGACGATCTTATGATCCCAGGTCCTTAGCTTGTAATGCCCACTAACATGTCAGCTCTCCTAGCTTTTTGTTAGCCAGAATTTGGAGGGAAAAATGGCTTAACAGGACACCTTCCATTTCCATGGAATTCCTAAGGGTGGGGTGGAGATTCTATTTCCCAGGTCCCCTTATCTGATTGCCGGTTTATGGCCAGAGCAAAGACAACAGCCTGGCACTTCAAAGAGGAAGTATCACAGAGTCTTAATTAAGTTGGAATGTACACGCTGCATGGCCCTGTTTTTATATAGGAGGGTGTTTTATGGCACACGGGTGGAGGGGAAAGCTGCTGGTCCATATTCAAATATACACACACATATATACACTCATAATACGTATGTTCTATAATCATGCCCTGGGCATGACAGGCTTCCTGGGGGGTTTCACACAGCGGGGCATCCCGATGTTGGATGCCCCGCGGGGATGGATCGGATTGGCCCGGGAATCTTATAGATTTCTGGGCCGATCAGGCAGGGTGTTGGTCCACCTTAAAGGGAACTGGAGATGCAGCTACTCTTGCTCCCTAAACAGAGCCGTATTAATATGCACAGCATGTGGCTCTGATTGGATGAGAGCCCACACAAGTACCATAGGATCGGATAAAGGTCCACATTTATGGGCGATCTGGTGGATTTCACACATGCCCTGGTGGCAAAGACCAAAATTCCAGGTTTTGTTCTGCTTTAAGGGGTGATCGGTAATATTAGCACCTTTGTTTTCTTTAGGACAAATTTTTTATAGAACTGTTTGGAAAATGTGCTCAATTTTGTTACACTCTGTATAGCTGTAGGAATTAAAGTAGACCAAAACCCAAAGCGATCGGCCCGGGAATCTATCGGCCCAAGCCGATCGATTCCCTCCCCGCGGGGTGAAACCCCCCAGGTTGGCCAAACACTTACCTTCTTTTCCGGTCCAATGGTGCATGTGAAGCTGTGGCCACATCCCTGCTATCCCTATAGCAGGGCTCATGCCCGAGCCAGGCATTTGGGAAAGGCCGGCGCAGGCACGCTCCCTGTTAGAGGGTAGAGGGGGATGCGTCCGAGCACGCTGACTGGACGAGCAGCCGTGCATGCGCCGTAGGACCAGGAAGAGGTGAGTTTGTTTCGTCGACCTGGGGGGGGGGTCTCACACAGCGGGGCATCCCCAATCGGGAAAGAACCAAAACCCAGGATAGTCAAAATCCCAGGTTTTGTTCCACTTGATCGGTAAGGGGTGGGAGGGGATAAGGGGTGATCGGTAATATTAGTTTTATATATATATATATATATATTACATACCTCCCAAGTGTCCCTGATTTGGAGAGACTGTCCCTCTTTTGAGTCTGTGTCCCCCTGTCCCTTATTGTTCTCCTTTGCCCTTCTTTGAGGATTAACATGCAGATCTGCATCAATAAATGAGTCATTTGCCTTTTTAAACTGTTTATATTGTTTTAACTGTTAACCCCTATCCATCCCTCAATGAGGGATGTGACCTAATTTAACAAATGTCCCTCTTCCCCACCCTGAAAAGTAGGTATGCTATTATATATTTGTTTTGTTTAGGACAAATTTCATAGAACTGTTTGGAAAATGTGCTCAATTTTGCTCAGTTTGTTACACTCTGCATAGCTGTAGCAATGAATCAAGGCAACTGGACTTGCTGTTTTATTTCCTTGTGTTATTATTGATTGTATGTAATATATATATATATATATATGTGTAGTCAATGCACAGAGACGTGTTATTATTGATTGTATGTATTATATATATATATGTGTAGTCAATGCATAGAGACGTGTTATTATTGATTGTATGTAATATATATGTGTGTGTGGTCAATGCATAGAGACGTGTTATTATTGATTGTATGTAATATATATATATATATATATGTGTAGTCAATGCATAGAGACGTGTTATTATTGATTGTATGTATTATATATATATATGTGTAGTCAATGCATAGAGACGTGTTATTATTGATTGTATGTAATATATATGTGTGTGTGGTCAATGCATAGAGACGTGTTATTATTGATTGTATGTAATATATATATATATATATGTGTAGTCAATGCATAGAGACGTGTTATTATTGATTGTATGTATTATATATTTATGTAGTCAATGCATAGAGACATGTTATTATTGATTGTATGTATATATATATATATATATATGTGTAGTCAATGCATAGAGACGTGTTATTATTGATTGTATGTATTATATATATATATGTGTAGTCAATGCATAGAGACGTGTTATTATTGATTGTATGTAATATATATGTGTGTGTGGTCAATGCATAGAGATGTGATATTATTGACTGTATGTAATATATATATATATATATATATATATATATATATATATATATATATATATATATATATATCTGTGTAGTCACCTGTACACTCATCTCTTCCCATGAGTGCTTTTTCTGACTATGACTCCCTATTCCAGCAAGTCCCTCCTCTGGCTGCTGACATTGTGGCTTGTCGGGCGTGCACCCGCCTGCCAGCCATCCAGCCAGCCCTCCCTCATTTCCTCCCACTTGTATGTGAATAGTCTGTGTTCTCCAGCCCTCCCCTCCTCTCCTCCTCCTGCCTCACCTTTCCACTTGTATGCCCTGGCTGTGCTGCTGCTTCTCCCAGCCTGGCTGTGCTACCTCGCCCTCTTCCTATACTCCTCCCTTGTTCCCCTCCCCTTACCTCTCCCACACACACACTCACTCACACACACACTCTCTTCTTTTATGGATAGATGAAAGTTTTATTAGTGGGTGGCACAGGCTTTTTACCTTTGCAGTCAGCACCAGAGGACACTTACCTGCACTACAAAGCCTCCCCCTCCCCCCTTATCCATAGACCTCCCATCCTGCATTGAGATCCGGCTCCATCGTGTGCCCTGCATCTTTTTTTTTTTTTTTTATATGCTACTTTATAACATTCCTTTTTGTTGAATCATTCCATCCCGCAGGAAATCCAGGATCGCCTCCTAGAGAACAAGGCTCTCGTTGGAATTCTAAGAAAGTTCCAGACGTCACCTGCTTAAGAGGCTGCTGCATCCCACAGGTATCAGCGGTGCTCACCTGGGGATGACAGGAAGCCAGTGGAATCCTAGACACAAGCACTCTGGGTGTGACAGTTACTGTTCCTGCGGGCAGGGTACATCAGTGTGTCACAGGGCTGCCTAGGTGTGGACTCGCTCAGCCTGTCCCCCTGCGTCTGACATACCAGAACCATGGCCGAGCAAGAGGGGCTGCAGTATGGCAAGGCCGACTTCGTCCTTATGGACTCCGTTACCTTACCGGAATTTATGGACAATTTAAAACTCAGGTAAGTGTCCCTCGTGACCTCCATTATAACAGCTTATATTCTAATTGTATTGAGGTACTGTCTATGAAGTGAGAATATTGGAGTAACTGTAGCCTTGGGTAACATCTGATTGGTTGCCCTTGGTCCTCCAGTCTTGAGATGATGCTCTATTGCTTCTAGTGTTCCTGTCATAGGGAAAATATTGGGGTGGTTTTTTTAAAACACAATGGATGTCTGACAGTCCTGTAGCTTCAACTGCATCCATTGGACAGACTTTACCAGATGCTGCTTTTATTGTAGAGACTACTGTGTTCTTATTTTTAAAGTGCTTAAAGGGATTGCCCCAGGGTGGGGTTAAATCCAAACTTGCCCGACCCGCCAGTTACTCAAGAAAATTTTATTGTTGGATTATTTGGAAATTAAAGCCCTGTAGGGGAATCAGGCTGGTTAGCCAGGTGACCCCTAAGAAGATACAATGTTCTTTAGCCAAGGGAACTTTAAACCTTCTCCCTGGTCCAATGGGATTCTCCCTGGCCCAATGGGGAGGGAATGGATCGGCCCGGGAATCTTATAGATTCCCTGGCCGATCCATTCCCTCCCTGCGGGGCATCCAAAATCGGGATGCCCCGCTGTGTGGAAGCCCGTAAACCTTACCCGAATCCCAGTCCAAAGGCGCATGTGCGGGCTGCGGCCGCATCTCGCGCTTCCCTCTAGCAGGGCGCGTGCCCGCGTCGGCCATTTGTGAATGGGGCGTGCTCCCTGTTAAAGGGAAGCGCGAGATGCAGCCGCCAGCGTGCTCAGGGCCGCTGAGCTTAGATGCCGCTAAGACAAGCGGGGTGAGGTGAGTTGATCTTGGCGCTCTGGAGGGGTTTCACATAGCGGGGCACGCTCGATCGGGGTGCCCCAGGGAAGTGGACCAAAACCCGGGATAGTCAAAATCCTGGGTTTTGGTCCACTTTAAAATGGACCAACCATCATAAAAGAATCCAGGGTCGGCCGTTTAAGGCCCCCTATGGCATCCCGATTCAGGATGCCTGCTGTGTGAGCCCCCCCCCCCAAGATTGCCTGCATTTACTTACCTTTTACAGGGCTCCCATGACGCGCTCATCAGCCGCCCCCGGCACCTCTTTAGCTGAAGCTTCAGCTATCGGGGAGCTGGGGATGCAGCCATTTCCAATCCCCTATGCCACACTGTGTGTAATCAGGACTGTATGCCGATCATTAATTGGCATGCCCCTGGCGCAAGAACCAAACCCTGGGAAAGTAAAAATCCTGGCTTTTTGGTCCACTTTAAAGTGGATGAGCATCTCTCACTGGTGGGGGTGGTGAGGGGGGTAGGTAAAATTAGTTTGTTTTCCCTGTAAAGCTGAACAACCCTGGCACATAGTTGCAAGGAAGGGTTAGGTCCGCTTTAAATCTCCACCTAAGTCAATATGGAAGAGCCTCTCCACCTCAATGCCAGTGCCAAGTTGTGTAAATCCAGTGAACTCAGGCACCAGACTCCCGCAGCTTTCAGCCCATGAAATGTGAGGTTTGTGCGTCCCTCTGTAACATTGCTGCTCCGTCTGATCACCCCCGGTGAGCACCTGTCATATTAAGCTTTCCAGTGTAGGTGAGCATGAAGGTTCCCTCTGGAGTAAGGATCCGTCTCTGCTCCTGCTAGTTGCCTTTTGCAGACCTAATTTCCTACTTGAGCCAACAGCATGAATGATTAGAGTGTGTGAGTGAGCATTTTTCTATTTTTTATCTTAAAATGGACCAAAAACCCAGGATTTTGACTATCCTGGGCTTTGGTCCCTGCCCCCCTGTGTAGCGATCAGGGATGCCCCGCTGTGTGAAACCCATCTGATGTCACTCACCCTTCCTCGGGCATACAGCGCATGTGCGGCTGCTCGTCCAGTCAGCGCATTTGGATCTGCTATTCGTACAAGAGCTCGTCTGAAGCGAGCGGATCTAACGAGGAGCGTGCCCGCGCCGACCATTCACAATTGCCTGGAGCGGGCATGCGCCCTGCTAAAGGGATAGCGGCTGCTGCTCGCACATGGACCGGGAGAGAAGGTGAGTTTTCGGGCAACTTGGGGGGTTTCACACAGCGGGGCCTCCTGAATCTGGATGCCCCAGGGAGAGCGAGAATGCCTGCCCTGGAGTCTCAGACTCCAGGGTGGGTTTTGGTCCACTCTAAAGACTAGCCAGTAAGTTTAAAGTGGACCAACACCCAGAATTTTCACTATCGGGGGTGCCCCGCTGTGTGAAACTCCCCAGAAAGCCCCAAAAACTCACTTGACCCCGCTCCCACGTGACTCGCTCCACCAATCACCTCCGACGGACAAGCGAGGTCCGTCGACGGACAAGGTGAGAGCGCCCGCCGCCGCCTCTCGCGCGTCCCTTTTACATGGAGCGCGCCCGCGCCGGCCATTCACAAACGGCCGGCGCGGGTGCGCGCCCTGCTAGAGGGATGTGCGAGAGGCGGCGACGGACCGCTGGAATGAGGAACAGGTAAGATTTGCGGGCGTCCTGGGGGTTTCACACAGCAGGGCATCCCCGATCAGGGTGCCCCGCAGGCAGGGAGCTGATCGGCCCAGGAATCTTATAGATTCCCAGGCCGATCAGCAGAGGGTGTTGGTCCACTTTAACATTCTCCCTCCATCCCCTAGTCCCGCAAGCATTGGTGCACCTTTAATTAGGCCAGTTGGCACCATACGGAGGTCCCACAACCCCCGAGCCTTAAACCGGACCTTCAGTGTGATTTGATGAAAAGCCCAAACTCTTATAAAACGATTCCCCAGCATCTAAAATTAATATATTTTAAGTTTTTAATCACTTATTATTCTTTCCCCCACTGGGCTGCAACTCTGTTCAGGACTCTAGGATACGGGTGCGGCCATCTTGATTCAGAAGCATCATATTTACTGAGGAGAGTGGGATAAAGTACAGGGGGGCAGGTTACAGCTGTGCTTCGCTCAGACAGAGCAGAGCTGGTGTCAGGAAAAGGTCAGCAATCCCAGAATGCAGAGCAGCACAGTCAGAAGGCACTTCCTGTTTGCAGGCTGCAAATCTGGACTTCCCAGGGGAATGGCTGTAAGCAGACATTTAGTCATTTTTTGACTGAAGTCCACCTTAAGGTAGTCACAGACATTTTTCAGCGAGTTGGATTTTATTGATTTTGATTTATGAAAGGTCATTTTGAATCAGAAAACAGCTAAGGAGCAGTATGACCACAGGGCGGCTGTTAAACCGGACCTTCACCATGATTTAGGGATGATTTGGGGTTTGGGATGCCACGCTTTCTCAAGAGCTTCTGGAAACTCAAAATACGGCAAAATGCAATCCATCGGTAGCGGCTGGTGGTGCGTTTCCCACTCTGTTGGTGACCAAAGGAGTTTACCAAGTGGGTCAGTGGACCCCAATGGATGGAGAGGGTCACATTATAGGGTGTGCAAGCAGGTGCACAGGCAGCATTATTTTCCCAGTGTACAGGGGAACTTCTGCCGGTAGCCATCACAATTGAGGATGCCTCGGGAGTAGGCAATGCAACCTGCAAGGACTGCAATCTATAGCACCATCAGTCCAAACGTGAGAGGTAATCTCAAGGTGCAAACACACGTGTACCCTCCATCGATCATGTATGCTCTTACCAGATGTTAGAGAAAACTTCAGCCATACAGATCCATAGGAAGGAACTTCCAGCAATGGCAATTGAAAGTGGCTCAAAACCCGATCGACCTGGGAATCTATAATATTCCCAGCCTGATCAATTCCCCCCGGCATCCAAAAACGGGATGCCCCGCTGTGTGAAACCCCCCAGGTCACCCCATTCACTTATCTAGTCTCCCAGTCCAAAGGCACGTCTAAGAGCAGCGGCCGCATCCCGCTATCCCTCTAGCACAGTAGTCCTCAAACTTCCTCCTCAAGGGCCGAGACAGGCCAGGTTTTGCAGCTCTCTATGCTGATGCACAGATGTAATAATTAGGGCTATAGCTCTGTCTGAGCACCAGTTAATTCACCTGTGGAGTAGCGTGGAGAGCTGCAAAACCTGGCCTGTCTCGGCCCTTGAGGAGGAAGTTTGAGGACTACTGCGGGTCTAGCAGAACGCGTGCCCGTGCCAGGCATTTGTGAATGGTCGGCGCGGGCACGCTCCCTGTTAGAGGGAAGCAGAGAATGCGACCGTCAGGGCGATCAGAGACGCTGCTCTTAGACGCGCCGTGAGACGGGTGAGCTGCACTAGGCATCCTGGGGGGTTTCACAGGGGAAAGGACCAAAACCCAGGATAGTCAAAATACAAAGGCAACTCCACATGCGATTTGGTGTGCAAAAGAAACAAAAAGAAGAAATCTGTGTAATTCCGTTTAAAATATAATTCCTTTACTAGTTTCAATAAATGGACTTACAAACGTACAGTTGAATTAAAACTGGAATTGTATACAATAAGTAAGCGGGCAGCTCTTACCGGCATCACTAACCACTACGGCCGCTCGTGGGAAAAAGTTAGGCGAGTAGTCCCAAAGCTCTGCTGTCCAAAGTGTGAAAAAAATCCAGGTTGGAAATCCGGCAGTGCCCTCCACCGACGCGTTTCGTTGCTATGAGCAACTTTTACCAAGGCTCTGCAAGGACTACCAAAGGAGTTTAGACTGAAGGTCCACATTAGGTGTCCTCTGTGCCATGGGACCAGCTGGAGAGCTCTGTGGTTCTCACTGGTCAGACATCAGCACAGCTGGAAAACCCTATAAGTCACTGGCAGGTCTTGGGCTTGTGGCATGTAAAAAATGCAAAAAAAAAATTGTATTCTGCAAGTTATTTTTCTATTTCATTGCTAATAATGATTCTAGACAGGATTTCTCATCAGTGACCTGCATTGCAAAGCCAGATAAGCTGGCCAGGGACAAGGTCACTGACACCATGCACATTGCTCCCTAATGACTGGTCACATATAGTAAGGGCTCTGCAAACTCTGATTGTAATGACTGTTACTAATGTAACACTTGGGCCCTTATTTATGAAGGAATAGCGACAGGTAGCGACTGGTGAGCGACCGGTAATGACGGGCACCGCCACGAGAACGCCGGTTCCCCACCACAATCACACATTTATCAAGCGATCCTTCTTAGCGACTGAGATAGCGCCATATAGCGACTCATTCATCATTGTTCCAGCCTCATCCCACAGCGCCAGTGTCCGACCTTGAACAGCGACAGGTATAACCTCTCGCTACCTGGCGCTCTCCAATGCATTTCAATGGAACAATCTTTAAATATTAATAATTAATTGTTATTAATGTTTTTTTTTTTTTTTAATTTGAAAAATTCTGTGACCACTTCTGCCATGTTAGATAATTTTTTTAAGTTAAAAAAAAAAAAAATTGTGCAGAATTGATATTACAGGTCTGATATTATTGTATTCATATTACTAAATTCTTAAAAAATTTTTTTTTTTTTTTGGTTTTCAAAAATATGGTGGTTTGGGGGTTAAAAAACTACTTTTAACACATCGCCGCCAGCGCTCTGGGGTTTAAACATGCATTTCACAGTGCTTGAATTTTTTGAGCCTGATTTTTTGATGAATATGGTGGGAGCCGGTCGCTGTGACCAGTCGCTATCATGCGCACCCATACATTGCGGAACCTGTCAAATAGCGACTCGTCACCTTGTATTCAACATTACTGCACACCGACTGAGTCGCTATCAACAACCGAACAACGGCCAAGCACAGCGACTACTAGCTGGTGCTGTGAAAATACTGCTGCAGTCGCTCAACTGTCGCTACCTGCCGCTATTAATGAATCGGCCTCTTAGAGGAAAAACACCTCTTCTAGTATAGGGGCAATTATACTGAATCCTTGGATTCTTCCATTTAGACTCTTATCAAGCAGTGCAGCTAATAAAAGACAGACTGCAAAGAGCATGGTGATGATTGCACAAGAATTAGACAGATTTCACAATGATCAGTTCAGCAAAAGTAATTAGTCTTCATGTTAAAACAGGTCATGTGATGGGGGGGGGGGGGGAGATTCATGAAGATGTGGAGAGACTCTCAGCATTTTGATTAAAGCTTCTCAGTTGGGTAAATTTATTATTTGCCCCCTTGGGAAATAGGAAATCAGGTGTAAGTGGACCAAATCCAGACTCCCTGCTCAGGGTTGGATTAAGTGTGGTGAAGGCCCCTGGGCACAAAATCTGGTGGAGGCCCCAGATACAGTATAAAATAATATTCCAGCCAAGTAACTGATGGTTGTCTGGCCCCCGCCCACTTACTGGAACGTCAGATGGAGTCCCTTGTGCCCCCCTTGTGCGGGTGCGTGCTGCTCGGGAACTCCTTTGCCATTCTGGATGGGGGGGAAGTGTAGTCACCCAGCTGGTCCAGCAGAAAACTTAAGCAGAAAGCTTATGTACAGTGAGCGGCCATTGATTGACTACTCTGCACCCAACCTCACTGTAGCGTTTCTGATGGCAGCTTTGCTGCTCTAGACTCTCCGTCCTGCCTTGTGGTGGCTTTGGCTGCCAAAATGCTAGAGCAAAAGAGCCCCTTGCGCCCCTCTCATAATCCGGCCCTGCCCCTGCTGTGTGAACCCCCCCAGTCGCCTGATATACTTACCTTCCCAACAAGTAAAGCACATATAGGACAGGGTTAAACATAGGACTGGTACAAATGCAAGTACGCCAAATGTCGAGCAACAAACAATATTTATTGCACCAATCTCAGCACACACATATGACAATATCCCATAACACTTAAAACAACACAAAGTGCATTAAAATCACGGGGGCCCTCCGTACATACATACACCCACACACACTATTGCACACCCCGCCATTAGCGCTACTGAGTCCAGCCTGAAATATGTATTGACACATGCGCTGTGGAGCCTTAAGGCATGGCAGTGGCGTAACACCCCACAAAAAGTGTGGTCACTAATTGCTCCTCAAGGCAGGGATCCGTTCATAGCTAGGACTCCTCACACCGAGTTGGTCACGTGACACCGTTTGTTACTCTAGGGCCAATACACGACGTATGCACTTATTCAGCTGTTGCTGACGCCACACCTATCGGCTACACAGTGAATCCCAAGCCGGCGCCGTGCAGGCACACTTCTGTACTACAGTCACTGTGAGAGTAACGCCTCTCACAATAAGCTACGGGGAGGCCGATTCATTAATAGCGCCAGGTAGCTACAGATGAGCGCCAGTAGCGTGATTTTCACAGCGCCCGCTAGTATTCGCTATGCTTGGCCGTTGTTCGCTTGTTGACAGCGACTCAGTCGGTGTGCGGTAATGTTGAATACGGGGTTAGGAGTCGCTGTTTCACAGGTTCCGCGCTGTATGGGTGCGCCTGACAGCGAATGGCCAGAGCGAACGGCTCCCAGCATATTCATTAACAAATCACGCTCACAAAATTCTCGCGCTGTGAAATGCTTGTTTAAACCCCAGAGCGCTGGCGGCGATGGCTTAAAAGTAGTTTTTAACCCCCAAACAACCATATTTTTTGATTAAAAAATTAAACAAGTTTTTCTAAACATTTTGTAATATGAATACATTCATATCAGACCTGTAATATCAATTCTGCACAAATTTTTTTTTTTTTTTTTTTTTACCTTACAAAAAATATCTAACATTGCCGAAGTGGTCACAGAATTTTTGACAGTTAAAAAAAAAACAAAAAACAGTCATATCAATTATTTATGAATATTTAAAGATTGCTCCATTGAAATGCATTGGAGAGCGCCAGGTAGCGAGAGGTCATACCTGGCGCTGTGATGGGATTAGCAGCGGCGCTGTTCGTTGCAGTCCGCTACATGATGAATCCCGCGCTAGGTGAAGCTCTCGCCGGCGCTAGCCTCCTTTAGCGTGATAAATGCGTGATTGTGTTCGCCGCCTGGCGTTCTGGAGTCGGTAGCCGCCGATAGCTGGCGCTACCTGGCGCTAGTGAGACACTACCTGGCGCTATCCCTTGATAAATAAGGCCCTTAGCTGTGAGTCCAGGTTTGGACACTGTGTCAATACATATTTCAGGCTGGACTCAGTAGCGCTACTGGCGGGGTGTGCAATAGTGTGTGTGTTGGTGTATGTATGTACGGAGGGCCCCCGTGATTTTAATGCACTTTGTGTTGTTTTAAGTGTTATGGGATATTGTCATATGTGTGTGCTGAGATTGGTGCAATAAATATTGTTTGTTGCTCGGCATTTGGCGTACTTGCATTTGTGCCAGTCCTATGTTTAACCCTGTCCTATATGTGCTTTACTAGTTAGATTGTTTTGGTTAGTAGGACGCCACACACCGCTTGAGTGGCAGTGCACATGCATTAAAACAGGCTCTCTCAGTCCATTTTATTAATTTGTTTGACCTTCCCAACAAGCCCCAAGCAAATGCATGGCCGGTGGCGGTGGCTGCATCACTCGCATCCTTCTAAGGCTCCGCGCGATGGCGACTGTAACCGAATGGCTGCCATGTCTGTGCACAGTCTAAGGATGCAGGGGTGCTCCGCACGTAATATGTGTGCGGCTAGGATTCTTTTCAGCCGCACATTAATATGCGTCGCCGGAGAGTTATGTACAGAAAACAAAAGTGGGCCACTGTGGCAGGGTTTCACGCAGCAGGGCATCCAAAATCTGGATGCGTCGGGGCACAGACCAAATCCTGGGTTTTGAGCCACTTTAGGCAAATGATGATGCCACTGTATTGTGTGCTCTCAAATAAAATGTATTTGTGCCTTGATTTAGTAAAGTGTCCTTTAACATATCTCAGAAAAAGTCTGAATGTGAATCCAAAGATT
This sequence comes from Gastrophryne carolinensis, assembly GCA_027917425.1. Classification (NCBI taxonomy): domain Eukaryota; kingdom Metazoa; phylum Chordata; class Amphibia; order Anura; family Microhylidae; genus Gastrophryne; species Gastrophryne carolinensis. The sequence continues at coordinate 14,545,619 of CM051243.1, forward strand.
AACTGTAGATTTAACTAAAGCCAACCAAAGCTCAGGGTGATCACTCACTTGTCTTTGCTTTCCTGGGGGAAGCCCTTGGTTTGCCCCGGTATTCCTACCTCTCTGATGATCCTACAGCACATGTGTGGGCTTTCCTTCAATCAAAAAAGTTTGCTGGGTCACGCCAGCCAATCAGAATAGATGGCGTCTTCTGGCAAACTATTCTAAATGGAGTGGCGTGCGCTCCCTCTAGCTGTAAGTGCCCACACAGGCCATTCAGATAGACCTGGTGTAGGAGCCCAGGTGTGCCAAGAAATCTACCGGTGTGATTGGGGATTGTCAAGTATACCGTGCAAAAGGCAGGGGGGGGGGGGGGGTTCACAGAACAGGGAGAGTTTAATGGGTTTTGGGCCACTTAAATAAAATAATAAATGAGTTGTCTCATTGTTCTAGTGAAAGCTTTAGGCCCTGTTTACACCTCTCAGTTGCGTTTAGAGCAAGAGTTTTGTGTGTTAAATAAGAATATTTTTTGCATAATAAATAAATGGTAAAGTCTATGGCAAGCAAACGCACTGCGTTATATGTGCGTTGCGCTGCCATAGATTTCTATTGACCTGCGCTGTTACAACGTTGTGCTAAGAAAGATTTGTGCAATACCCTTTTTTTTGTTTTGCACATTAAATTTTTATTGAATCATTCAACAAAGATTTACAGAAGAGACAATCCAACAGTGCACACAATAACATCACATATATATATAGCTATAACTTCATTACCTCAACACACAAGCTATTGCTGTAGTATGCCTAACAATCCCCCCAACCAGGGTATCCCAAAAGTCCCTATAGGAACTAGAGACCCAGGAAACAGTAAACTCGAGTTGTGCACTGGATTCAGATCGAGGTATACTCTACCGCTATTAAAGTGGACCAACACCCTCCCCTGACCGGCCTGGGAATCTATAAGATTCACGGACTGATCAGCTCCCTGACTACGGGGCACCCCGATCGTGGGTGCCCCGCTGTGTGAAACCCCTCCAGATCCCCGAGAATCCTACCTGATCCTCATTCCAGCGGCGCATGCGCGGGCCGCCACCACCTCTTGCACGTCCGTGGGCTCGCTCCCTGTAAGAGGGGCGCGCGGGAGGCGGCGGCGGCCCGTGCTCAGCTTGTACGTCGCTGCCTCTCCTTGTCCGTCGGCGGCGATTAGACGAGCGAGTCAAGTGGGAGCGGGGTCAGGTGAGTTTTCAGGGCTTTCTGGGGGGTTTCACACAGCGGGGCACCCCCGATCGGGGTGCCCCGCCGAAGTGGACCAAAACCCAGGATAGTCAATATCCTGGGTGTTGCTCCACTTTAACTGGATAAAACTCAGGGAGGGGAAAGAGGAAAAAAGGGGAAAGGGGAGTCTGGTACGGGAAAATTTGGAAAGGGTCAAAAGGAAGAAAAAAAAAGAGAGAAAGAATCTTCTAAGAAGCCCCTGATAATATTGGAAATTACAGCGACAGTAAGGACATATCGAAGTCCACTGGCATATCATCTCGAAAACACGGGGGCCTTTTTTTGTTTTTTTTAATTTTTTTTTAATGTGTTGCGCAACGCAGCGTAGATATGTGAACTATCCCATCTAGAATAATGTACAATGTTTCCTCTGTGTTGCAACACATCACAACAACGCATAGAAAGTGCAGAGGTGTGAACAGAGCCTTAGGTGCAAATCACTCTCTAACTTCCCCACCCTTACTGAATGACGCAAATGTACATTTATAATGAAAATAATGGGATACATAAGGAATGAGGATCTTGCTCTTTCAGCTTACAATCTAAAGCAATAGCAAAGTATTGATGTGAAACTAGGAGTCTAATTATACTGTATATAGAAACGTCACGGCACAATATGTCTCTTCCTCTTTTACATGTGAGATAACCGGATTTGGTCACCATCTTGCCCCCCCCCCCCCCCCGACACACACACACACACACACACACACACACACACACACACTCTCTCAGTACTGATACTTGTCACCCTGCTTTGTGTAGATACAAGAAGAGCAGGCCGCATGTTTTCTTGCACGTTAGGTTTTACATGTGTTGTGAACTATAGAATTAAACCGAACCTTCAGCATGATTTTTTGAAAAGCCCAAACCCTTATTAAATGATTCCCAAGCATCTAAAATGAATGTATTTCAAGTTTTTAGTCACTTACTTATTATTCTTTCCCCCACTGGGCTGCAACTCTGTTCAGGACTTTAGGATACGGGCGCCGCCATCTTGACTCAGAAGCATCACACTTACTGAGGAGAGGGGAGGGGAGGGGGATTAAGTACAGGGGGTGGGGTTATAGCTGTGTGTTAGGGCGAGCGGCGCGCTCCCATCTCGCAGCACTCCCCTCACCTCCGTTGCTGCTCCCGCTGCCCGTCCATCTCACAGCGCTTCCCATTCTCCCTCCTTACCCGCTCCTGCCGGCGGGGCCGCGGCTTCCGGCGCTGGCTGACCGCATGGCGGCTGCTCCCAGTCGTCTCCCTTCTCCTCGCAAGGTCCGGTGTGTGCACGTCCCCGTCCTCTAGGGGGCGCGCGCTGGTTTTCTGCAGTTTAAAGGTCCGGTACACCGCTGATTGGTGCCTAGTCATCCAATCCTGCATACACTTCCCCTATTTAAGGGGCACTTCCTTTCCATCAGTGCCGGATCTTGGTCTTCCTATGTATGCAGAAAGTCAGTTGTTTTCAGGATTGCTCACCCGTGTACCGACCTTTGCCCCGACTCAGAACCTTCGCTGCCCGTCCCGATCTTGGCTACTTACCTTCGATCTCGAGGTTATGCTGCCAGCCCTGACCTCTGCTTGAACTTTGACATCGCCTATTGCCTGCCTCCTTTGCACCACGCATTACCTCGGCTGACTGTGTGGCTGAGTCGCTGTTGGGGGGGGTAGCGACCTGGGGGTCACTCGCCGCTACAAGACCAACCTGCCTTGCAGCAGGCTCTGGTGAATACCGGTGGCCTCTTAGACTCAGCTCCCCTGACGCGGCACTCGCCATCAGTATCACAGTCACAGCGGATCCACACCTGTGCCGCCACACCCGGTCCGTGACACTGTGCTTTGCTCAGACAGAACAGATCGGGGGTTAGGAAAAAGGTCAGCAATCCCAGAATGCAGAGTAGCACAGTCAGAAGGCACTTCCTGTTTGCAGGTTGCCTGATGCTCCATGAGCCGCCATCTTGGATGTTTAAAGGCTCATAACATGCAGTAGATGCAGGTAGGATGATTTTTAATGTGAGCAATCTGTATGTACAGGGTGTGGGAAACATATTAGATAGACTCTTATTCAGAGTGAAGGTCCGCTTTAAGTCTAAGGTGTCATGGCTGCCCAAAGTAATAGATACAGATGGGAGGAAAGCAAGTGCCTTGGGGGGGGGGGGAGGGGGGGGGGCTGTGAGACGTGGGCAAAGCTGTGACCTCTTCTCCCCCCCCCCCTCCATGGCATGGACGCCTATCCTCTATTCTGTGTTTTCCATGTAAGAATCACTTTCCCCTTTACTGTCTCTCACACCTGCTTTGTTTTCCCATATTTTATAATCCAGACGTCCTAATTCCACATAAAACCAGCAAAGTAAATATTGACCATCTCTGACGGACGTTTCAGCAGAAAACCTCAATGTTTGGGTTCTGTTTTTAGTTATTATCCGCAGCTCCCCCCTTTTCCTCTCCTATTCTCTCCTGGCGCTGAGTTCTCGGTGAACGCCAATTGGCATTTTCTTGCGGTTTCATGTCTGGGATCTCAAGAACCGGAAAGGAAATGACGACTCCAGAAAACAAACCAAATATTGTCGCCGTGAAACGTTCAGATTTTCTTTCTTTCTCCCTGTTTATTTTTGTGAGCAGCTTCCAAGGAGCAGAGTGTGCAGATGTCTCCAACCTATTTCAAGCACCTTTGTTCATCTTCGTATAGCAGACGCTTTTTTCTTTAAACTTTTTTTTTTATTTTAGTTGACTCATGTCTTTGACATCTATGAGTGATCTCATCCTATTCAAAGTGTGTCACCCCCCCCCCCCCCCCCCGACACTTATACTATAGAATGGCAAGCTGGAACAAGGGAGCCCATTGTTATGCCCATATCCTAAACCATGCTCCAGGAATTAGAGCATCAATACCACACATACATTGTCCAGATCTTCAGATGCCTCTGACTTTAGTTGCCGGTAACTCTCTATATAAAGGTAAAAGGCAGAGAGTGCAGAAAGTATTTGTATAAGGCATACAAGCCAAGGATAAAATTATCTCTCCAAGTGTCCTTACAGTAGGCGAACCCATGCAAATGATCTTTTAATATCTCTTAAAGAGGAACAACAAACCCAAATGATGATGATGATGTGGGGTGTTGTTCCTTTATACAGTGGCATATGGGGAACAACACCCTACATATGCTGCTGCATAAAGGAACAACACCCCACATATACTTTATGCAGCAGCATATGTAGGGTATTGTTCCTTTATACAGCGGCATATGTGGGGTGTTGTTCCCTTATACAGTGGCATATGTGGGGTGTCGTTCCTTTATGCAGCAGCATATGTAGGGTATTGTTCCTTTATACAGCGGCATATGTGGGGTGTTGTTCCTTTATGTAGCGGCATATGTGGGGTGTTGTTCCTTTATGCAGCGGCACATGTAGGGTGTTGTTCCTTTATGCAGCGGCATATGTGGGGTGTTGTTCCTTTATGTAGCGGCATATGTAGGGTGTTGTTCCTTTATGCAGTGGCATATGTGGGGTGTTGTTCCTTTATGTAGCGGCATATGTGGGGTGTTGTTCCTTTATGCAGCGGCATATGTGGGGTGTTGTTCCTTTATGCAGCGGCATATGTGGGGTGTTGTTCCTTTATGTAGCGGCATATGTGGGGTGTTGTTCCTTTATGCAGTGGCATATGTGGGGTGTTGTTCCTTTATGTAGCGGCATATGTGGGGTGTTGTTCCTTTATGCAGCGGCATATGTGGGGTGTTGTTCCTTTATGCAGCGGCATATGTGGGGTGTTGTTCCTTTATGTAGCGGTATATGTGGGGTGTTGTTCCTTTATGTAGCGGCATATGTGGGGTGTTGTTCCTTTATGCAGCGGCATATGTGGGGTGTTGTTCCTTTATGCAGCGGCACATGTAGGGTGTTGTTCCTTTATGCAGCGGCATATGTGGGGTGTTGTTCCTTTATGTAGCGGCATATGTGGGGTGTTGTTCCTTTATGTAGCGGCATATGTGGGGTGTTGTTCCTTTATGCAGCGGCACATGTAGGGTGTTGTTCCTTTATGCAGCGGCATATGTGGGGTGTTGTTCCTTTATGTAGCGGCATATGTGGGGTGTTGTTCCTTTATGTAGCGGCATATGTGGGGTGTTGTTCCTTTATGCAGCGGCATATGTGGGGTGTTGTTCCCTTATACAGTGGCATATGTAGGGTATTGTTCCTTTATGCAGCGGCATATGTGGGGTGTTGTTCCTTTATGTAGCGGCATATGTGGGGTGTTGTTCCTTTATGCAGCGGCATATGTGGGGTGTTGTTCCTTTATGCAGCGGCATATGTGGGGTGTTGTTCCTTTATGTAGCGGCATATGTGGGGTGTTGTTCCTTTATGTAGCGCCATATGTGGGGTGTTGTTCCTTTATGCAGCGGCATATGTGGGGTGTTGTTCCTTTATGCAGCGGCACATGTAGGGTGTTGTTCCTTTATGCAGCGGCATATGTGGGGTGTTGTTCCTTTATGTAGCGGCATATGTGGGGTGTTGTTCCTTTATGTAGCGGCATATGTGGGGTGTTGTTCCTTTATGCAGCGGCATATGTGGGGTGTTGTTCCTTTATACAGCGGCATATGTGGGGTGTTGTTCCTTTATGTAGCGGCATATGTGGGTTGTTGTTCCTTTATGTAGCGGCATATGTGGGGTGTTGTTCCTTTATGCAGCAGCATATGTGGGGTGTTGTTCCTTTATGCAGCGGCATATGTGGGGTGTTGTTCCTTTATGTAGCGGCATATGTGGGTTGTTGTTCCTTTATGTAGCGGCATATGTGGGGTGTTGTTCCTTTATGCAGCAGCATATGTGGGGTGTTGTTCCTTTATGCAGCGGCATATGTGGGGTGTTGTTCCTTTATGTAGCGGCATATGTGGGGTGTTGTTCCTTTATGTAGCGGCATATGTGGGGTGTTGTTCCTTTATGCAGCGGCACATGTAGGGTGTTGTTCCTTTATGCAGCGGCATATGTGGGGTGTTGTTCCTTTATGTAGCGGCATATGTGGGGTGTTGTTCCTTTATGCAGCGGCATATGTGGGGTGTTGTTCCTTTATGCAGCGGCATATGTGGGGTGTTGTTCCTTTATGCAGCGGCATATGTGGGGTGTTGTTCCTTTATGCAGCGGCATATGTGGGGTGTTGTTCCTTTATGTAGCGGCATATGTGGGGTGTTGTTCCGTTATGCAGCGGCATATGTGGGGTGTTGTTCCTTTATGCAGCGGCATATGTGGGGTGTTGTTCCTTTATGTAGCGGCATATGTGGGGTGTTGTTCCGTTATGCAGCGGCATATGTGGGGTGTTGTTCCTTTATGCAGCGGCATATGTGGGGTGTTGTTCCTTTATGTAGCGGCATATGTTGGGTGTTGTTCCTTTATGCAGCGGCATATGTGGGGTGTTGTTCCTTTATGTAGCGGCATATGTGGGGTGTTGTTCCTTTATGCAGCGGCATATGTGGGGTGTTGTTCCTTTATGCAGCGGCATATGTGGGGTGTTGTTCCTTTATGTAGCGGCATATGTGGGGTGTTGTTCCTTTATGTAGCGGCATATGTGGGGTGTTGTTCCTTTATGCAGCGGCATATGTGGGGTGTTGTTCCTTTATGTAGCGGCATATGTGGGGTGTTGTTCCTTTATGCAGCGGCATATGTGGGGTGTTGTTCCTTTATGCAGCGGCATATGTGGGGTGTTGTTCCTTTATGTAGCAGCATATGTGGGGTGTTGTTCCTTTATGTAGCGGCATATGTGGGGTGTTGTTCCTTTATGCAGCGGCATATGTGGGGTGTTGTTCCTTTATGCAGCGGCACATGTAGGGTGTTGTTCCTTTATGCAGCGGCATATGTGGGGTGTTGTTCCTTTATGTAGCGGCATATGTGGGGTGTTGTTCCTTTATGTAGCGGCATATGTGGGGTGTTGTTCCTTTATGTAGCGGCATATGTGGGGTGTTGTTCCTTTATGCAGCGGCACATGTAGGGTGTTGTTCCTTTATGCAGCGGCATATGTGGGGTGTTGTTCCTTTATGCAGTGGCATATGTGGGGTGTTGTTCCTTTATGTAGCGGCATATGTGGGGTGTTGCTCCTTTATGCAGCAGCATATGTGGGGTGTTGTTCCTTTATGCAGTGGCATATGTGGGGTGTCGTTCCTTTATGCAGCGGAATATGCGGGGTGTCGTTCTTTTATGCAGCGGCATATGTGGGGTGTTGTTCCTTTTTGCAGTGGCATATGTGGGGTGTTGTTCCTTTATGCAGTGGCATATGTTGGGTGTTGTTCCTTTATGCAGCGGCATATGTGGGGTGTTGTTCCTTTATGCAGCGGCATATGTGGGGTGTTGTTCCTTTATGCAGCGGCATATGTGGGGTGTTGTTCCTTTATGCAGTGGCATATGTGGGGTGTTGTTCCTTTATGCAGCGGCATATGTGGAATGTGTGGCCCTCTCAGCCAATCAGTGCACTCGCTTTCACTCGGATCCCTTCGGCTCCACTGGTGGCTTAGCCATCTGGAGCTGAGCGGAGCTGAAGGGAACCGAGTGTGCCACCACTCACATCCCCCGCACACCTTCTAGCTGTGGGCCGCCCGTGCCACCCTTCCAGAAAGGCCAGGCACGCGTGTGGCTAATGCGGGCACCTCAGAAGGTGCGGGGCTAATGCGGGAATGCGGGCACCTCAGAAGGTGCGGGGCTAATGCGGGAATGCGGGCACTTCAGAAGGTGCGGGGCTAATGCGGGAATGCGGGCACCTCAGAAGGTGCGGGGCTAATGTGGGAATGCGGGCACCTCAGAAGGTGCGGGGCGAATGCGGGCACTTCAGAAGGTGCGGGGCTAATGCTTGAATGCGGGCACCTCAGAAGGTGCGGGGCTAATGCGGGAATGCGGGCACCTCAGAAGGTGCGGGGCTAATGTGGGCACCTCAGAAGGTGGCTGTTCCCCTGCATCACACTTCCCCAGGCAAGTTCCCATTGGGAAATACAGGTTTGTGTGTATATATGGCATCTGTCTTGATGCTAGGACATATGCTATGTGTATACTTTTATGTGCTGTTCTCTTGTGTCCCTGCCCATGGCTATTACACATTGGCCTGTTTTACACACTATTCAAACGTTTTAGCAAATAGAACCAAAGGTTGTGTTTATTGTGCAGTGTGCGGGTCACATATGCTGACTTATGCCATTCACAAACTCTGCAGTCTTCAGATAAAGAAACGCTTGGAGGAATCTGTGAGCGTTGTCCAGGCTTTCTGCAACATGGGAAGAGTCAGTCTTTGTTTTCTGCCATGTCCTATGGAGTCCATTGACCCTGCTGGACAACAAACACTCTCTGGGTTCAAACATTAGTCTCCTATTTCAATACAGTGTTTAGTCTATTGGATTTTGTTACTGATTCCAATTGCGAATGGGGATAAACAATTAGATATTTAGAAAACTTCTTATCAGTAGAGATGAGTGAACCACTGAATGCTTTTACAGTCAGGACTGTTCGTGGACTATCCAGAATTTAGGTGTTGATCTTACTTGGGAGACTTTTCATGGTGCCTTCTCAGTATGTTCTGTGGCCATTGCTTAGTTGTGCTTACTGTTCACAATGTGGCCTTTAAATATGTTTTAAAGTGGACCAACACCCAGGGGGGATCTTCCCGGGCCGATCAGATCCCTTCCCGCGGGGCATCCAAAATCGGGATGTCCCGCAGGGTGAAACCCCCCAGGAAGGCCACAAGCCTTACCTTCTCCCCGTTCCAGCGCGGGCCGCCGCCGCCTCCCACGCGTCACTCTAGCAGGGCGCGCACCCGCGCCGGCCGTTTGTGAATGGGCGGCGCGGGCACGCTCCCTGTAAGAGTGACGCGCGGGAGGCGGCGACGGGCGCGCTTGCTGGAGCGGTCACGTGGGAGCGGGGTCAGGTGAGTTTTCGGGGCTTTCTGGGGGGTTTCACACAGCGGGGCACCCCCGATCGGGGTGCCCCACCGAAGTGGACCAAAACCCAGGATAGTCAAAATCCTGGGTGTTGGTCCACTGTAAAGGAGCACTATCGCGAAAAAATGCCCCAATAATAAAAATCCATATAAATATGCTGGATGGCGAGTGGAGGGGTCACTTATACACCTGGCATCAGGAAATATCCAGCCAGGCTTGATTTTTTAATATTAATTGTAGAAAGAGGAAATCACGGGTGACAGGCTCTGTCACCCCTCATAGACTAAACCTGTAACCCCTGGATTTTATTCCTACCAGCAGAAGTAAACCACAAGCTCGGAGAGAGTTTTATTCAGTTCCGGTGTATAAGTGACCCCTCCTCTCATGAGCCAAGGTGTTTATATGGATTTTGATATTATACAGTTTCGCGATAGTGCTCCTTTAATAGAAGTGCTTACATAATGGGATGGAGATGTAGGTAATTTCACCCAATAACAATCCTCGCTGCTTGCATTATCGTCTCTGTTAAAGTATAACATATGGAATTGAACTGCGCGTTCTGGTACACAAGCCGCAACTGGCAAGGAAACTTTTGTTCTCCATATTGCCAGCTCTGGAAAATCTCACTACACACATCAGTTGTGTTTTACCCTAATAGGGTCACTTCAGACCCTAGACAGACAGACTGGGTACCTCTTCCTGAAGCTAGCTATCACTGGAGCTATAACTGAGGTGCATTGTCTTATTGTACCAGTTCAAGTTCAATTAAATGGAAGCAGCAAAAAACAATATTTGAAAAAATTAATTAAACACCGCGCTATACAATAACTTAATCGGCATAGACACAAAAGAGATAGTTACATAGGGAAAAGTCTCTAAAGCTGCTACAACGTGCCAGATTTTTTATTCCCACAAGTCCGAATAATACTGTATAGATTAAGGCACAGAGCAAACCTCCGCTGTGGCACAAAAGCAGTCACCGGTGAAGAAAGTTGATAAAGATCCTGATGCACATGCACACAACGAAACGCGTTAGGTAGATAGGCACGGGGATATGCTTTTATATTGACTTGGGAGGACCCTGATTATTTCCTACATACGGCCGCGTTGGAGATCGGTGGGAGCACCTTCTATTGTCTTGATTTCAAGCTCGTTTTATTTGGAGTTTATTGTAAGTGCATCTACTATTATTAAACTGTGTTCATATGTTTTAATGGAGTTGCACTAGATCTCTTCTGTTTGATTTGCTTTCTATACGGTGCCTGGCTATTGAGCCTAATACTGCTGCCGCCATGGATTATAGGTCTGCAGAGTTAATCAGTCATTGATTGGAAGAGAATTTGTTTAAGTTTGCCTTTGCTTTGCAGCCATTTGGTAAGAATATTTCTGAAGGGTTGTAAAATATAATATAAATTTATTTAGTCAGTACTTTACAAATTACATACAACACATAAAAAGACTAATTAAAAACATTGAGACAAAGACACTGGAGGGAAAATCCACTGAAAGGCTCTACTATCTCCTAATAGAGTATTAAGAGTTGACTTCTATAATGAAATTAATGATTCATTATGAATGGCGATGGCGTAAAAATTATATAAAGAATCAAGAGCACAAAAAAGTGCTGATGTGCTAAAGTGCTGACAAGTGCCTACAAGACAATCCTAAAGAGTATCAGGAAAACACTATTATACTAAAGTGTAGAAAGTGGCAGGATTCAAACTTAACAAAATATTAAGAAAGTGCCAAAATTCAAACTAAACAAAGCACTAATTATTAAAAGCATACACCAATATGCAAAGGGCAATACCAGTGGAGGTTGCATTATAACCGCCATGGTCCAATCAATAATTCAATCAGAATTTTTTTTATAATGATACTTCAATAAACAAAATCACATCACCAATAACTGGAGCCTCAGGGAACCCTCACAGCAGCTCGCCAGCGACGCGTTGCGTGGCCAATCGCCACTTCACCCTGGCGAAGTGGCGATAGGCCACGCAACACGTCGGTGTGCATCGGGATCTTTATTATCTTTCTTCGCCGGTGACTGCCTTTGTTCCACAACGGAGGCTCTGTGCCTTAATCTATACAAAAAAACAATATTTACTGCAAGAAAGCTATAACCTTAAAATGGTCCAACACCCATTTTCCAGTAAATGGGTGCTGCAATGAACTGGGATTAGAGGGGGTGCAGATTACTGGACCCCCATGGACATAATCCCCTGCAATCCTGAGTTTCACTCACCCGAACCACAGTCCCCAGGAAAAATTCAGCCCTGTGTTTGTCCGCCAGCTTTGCATGGTCTGAGTATCAGCAGGGGGGCAAAAAAGCAAAGCCGATCCAGGCTACGTGACGCAGGGCCACATATCATGGGGGTAAATGATTCATGTGAATGAAACTCTGTGTTATGCGTTGGGGGCTCCTGCAATCTGGATGCGTCCCCTAAACTTGTGCAGTCCTAAACAATGCTAAACCAATATCCTGAAGATATGCAGAGATGAGCAGATGTGGGCAGAGGTGAGGCAGGAAGACGTGGCTATGGGTGAAGCAGAAAGAGGTGATTAGAGGTGGGTATAGGTAAGGTGGGACAGCAAAAATAAAATGAGGACCATAAAGTACCAAAACCAAAAGTGAGAGTAGATCTCGGAGTTCACCTACCACACTACTGGCACCCCTCCAATCTATTCTGAACTCCGCTGCTCGCCTCATCCATCTCTCCTCTCGCTCCTCCAGTTCTGCGCCTCTCTGCCAATCCCTACACTGGCTGCCAGTCCCACAGCGAATCCTGTTCAAAACTCTAACTCTCGCCTGCAAAGCTCTCTCCAACCAGGCCCCTCCCTACATCTCATCTCTAATCCAACAGTATCAACCTAGACGCAGCCTCCGCTCTTCTGCCGACCTTCTCCTGTCCTCCACCCTGGTCACCTCCTCTCACGCCCGCCTCCAGGACTTCTCACGTGCAACTCCAATTTTCTGGAATGCCCTCCCCCACCCAATCCGCCACTCCACAACACTCAAAACCTTCAAAGGCGCCCTCAAAACTCACTTATTCAGACAAGCATATAATCTGGCTTAACCAATCTTCTAAAGGGCACAAAGCTCAATACTGACTGTTTGTGATCTTTCCCCCTCGTCTTCACCCCTCTTCCTTTAGACTGTAAGCTCGCAAAGGGCCGGGCTCTCTCCCCTATTGTATCTTGTACTCAGAATATCCACTGTCAAATCTGTAAAACTGCATTTGAAATAGTATATGTACCGTATGTTTCTACCCTGTCTGTAATTACTACTTTGTAAAGCGCTACGCAAGATGATGGCGCTATATCAATAAACAATAATAATAATAATTGGTTTCAAGCCATTTCCACCTTAAACATTTTGGATTTAGATTTGGACATTGCTGGAGGCTTTTCCCTGCAATGGTTTGGATGCGGTGTTTTGCAGCAATGCCTATTGTGGAAATTGGCCCTGTAGAAGTAACTTAGTCAGCGAGAGGTTTTGACTTTTGAGGAGTCAGAGGCTCAGTTTTAAACACGGCTTGTCTGATTTTATTTTGGTGTACAAAATAACAGAGTATGACCTTTATGGGCGTAAAACAAACCCTGCCCGTCTGGGCTCTCACTCAACATCAGGATCTTCTGACTATAAAAGTGGCATACTACCAGCCACCCGGTAGACAAGCAACATAGCTATTACCTAGAGATGCCAACTTGGAGACCAGCTTACAAGGCGATAGGCGTGGCAGGGTTGTGGTTTAGGGTCTTTTGTGGAACAAATATTTTTTAACAAAACCTCCAAATGCTTCAAACGCATCTAATGCGAAAGTCTGGGCTAAGTGCACCCTGCTGCGGAACCCGTGGGTATTTAACCAAATATTTATGAAGTACATATTATTACCATGGTCCAGGGAAGACAGTGATTTTTTTAACCTTGTCTAGTGTGTTATTGTTTTTAATCTTTGTGGCCATTAATAAAAAAATAAAGATTATTCGTTTTGCTACATATTTTCGGGTTGAAGTGCCCATTTATTCGGCTCTAATCAAAGTTGTGGTTTATGTCCTTTGGAAGCTTGGGGCCATAGGAGCACCTCCCTTTAAAGAGATAGCACCAACTTTATGTGTTTATATTGGATGGCGGTGGGCTAGAGGACCCTGAAAGATTGTCAAAGTTAGGTTTATTTAGTTTAGAAAAAAAGACGCTTGAGAGGTGATCTAATAACTATGTATAAATATATTCGGGGTCAATACACAATCTATTTATACCCCAGGGTGTAACTATAACCTGAGGGCATCCATTAAGATTAGATTAAAGGTGCTTTCTACACCAACATAGGAGGGGATTCTTCTCTGTAAAAGCAGTGAGACTATGGAACTCGCTGCCAGAGGAGGTAGTAATGATGGCTACAGTAAAAACGTTCAAAAGTGGCCTTGATGCCTTCCTGGCATGTAATAACATTTCCAGCTATGGCTACTAGACCACTGGAAGGAGATCTATAGTGGCCGGGATGCCCTCCTTGTATGTAATAACATTACCAGCTATGGCTACTAGACCACTGGAAGGAGATCTATAGTGGCCGGGATGCCCTCCTTGCATGTAATAACATTTCCAGCTATGGCTACTAGACCACTGGAAGGAGATCTATAGTGGCCGGGATGCCCTCCTTGCATGTAATAACATTACCAGCTATAACTACTAGACCACTGGAAGGAGATCTATAGTGGCCGGGAAGCCTTCCTTGCATGTAATAACATTACCAGCTATGGCTACTAGACCACTGGAAGGAGATCTATAGTGGCCGGGATGCCCTCCTGGCATGTAATAACATTACCAGCTATGGCTACTAGGCCACTGGAAGGAGATCTATAGTGGCCGGGATGCCCTCCTTGCATGTAATAACATTTCCAGCTATGGCTACTAGACCACTGGAAGGAGATCTATAGTGGCCGGGATGCCTTCCTTGCATGTAATAACATTTCCAGCTATGGCTACTAGGCCACTGGAAGGAGATCTATAGTGGCCGGGATGCCCTCCTTGCATGTAATAACATTTCCAGCTATGGCTACTAGACCACTGGAAGGAGATCTATAGTGGCCGGGATGCCTTCCTTGCATGTAATAACATTACCAGCTATGGCTACTAGGCCACTGGAAGGAGATCTATAGTGGCCGGGATGCCCTCCTTGCATGTAATAACATTTCCAGCTATGGCTACTAGACCACTGGAAGGAGATCTATAGTGGCCGGGATGCCTTCCTTGCATGTAATAACATTTCCAGCTATGGCTACTAGACCACTGGAAGGAGATCTATAGTGGCCGGGATGCCCTCCTTGCATGTAATAACATTTCCAGCTATGGCTACTAGACCACTGGAAGGAGATCTATAGTGGCCGGGATGCCCTCCTTGCATGTAATAACATTTCCAGCTATGGCTACTAGACCACTGGAAGGAGATCTATAGTGGCCGGGATGCCTTCCTTGCATGTAATAACATTACCAGCTATGGCTACTAGACCACTGGAAGGAGATCTATAGTGGCCGGGATGCCCTCCTTGCATGTAATAACATTACCAGCTATGGCTACTAGACCACTGGAAGGAGATCTATAGTGGCCGGGATGCCCTCCTTGCATGTAATAACATTACCAGCTATGGCTAGTAGACCACTGGAAGGAGATAAACAGGCTGAACTGGATGGACTAAAGTCTTTATTCAGCCGCACATACTATGTTACTACGTTATTGTATATATATGTGATAATATCCACAATAGGCAGCTTATACAACCAAGTGTATCCCCATATTCTATACGATAATCAATAAATCAAAAAAAGCATTACAATCCATCCACATGAATATCATTATCCAGAATAAACCCTTACTATGAACGAAGAAAGTGCATGTGCAATAACAATAATAAAGTGCTAGGTGCAGTTCACTAAACAATCTGAAAACCTGTGTGAGTATTACAAAAGGAGATATATGATATAAAAGACCATCTGAAAAACAGTATCTATCAATCAATAACAAAGTGCAAGTGCGATTCAATACATTGAATAGAAAACAATATTAAAGACAATGTGATGCTACAAGGGAAAATCTATATTGTTTAGAACCAACTGGGAGGATAGTGCCTATCAATAATATATGTATAATATAGGTATGATATAGATACTGCCCTTGAGGGGGTCTGATGGGTTAACTAGGGAGTAGGCGAGCAGGATGATCCCACATGTCCCACCGCCCTCTACGGCTTTTCCAGGGGTGTCATATAGATCTGATTGTTACTATTGGTTAATTTATTTAATGTATAGATGGGCATTGTATGCTTGCGCACCCACAGGAATTCATCCTCCGCATTTAACCCATCCGTGCAGAGGACAACACATGGGAATTTGACTTTCCCGTGTGTTGTCAGCATTGGGATGCCCTGCTGTGTGTATCCCCCCCCCCCCGGGTTGCACCTTTTCACTCACCTTTCCTCCGCTCTCATGGCGCAGACTCATGACACAGGGTGGCACACTCAGCCAATCAGTGCGCTCGCTGTTAGTTGGCTCAGCGCCGAGTGGTGCTGCATCCCCCAACGACCTTGCAATCGTGGCGTGCCCGCACCGCCGGGCGCACATGGCTATAGGTGAGCAGGGATGCTGCTGGAGTGCACAGACGCGCCAAGGGCTGCAGGCGAAGGTGAGTGAAACTGGCGATCGGGGGGTTTCACACAACAGGGCATCCCAAATTAGCTTGCCCCGCTGTGTGAAACCCCCTGATCGCCTGTTTCACTCACCTCCAAGGGGTGGAACGTGGACGCTCCTGGAGTTTTTCAGACTCCAGGGCCTCCGATGTTCCTCTTTAATACCATCTGGCACTGGAATCAGTCATACTCCATCCGCAGTGACATGATTGTGTGATTTGGCTGCTTACTGGGGGTTTGCCTGATATTTTGTGCACATCATTATACATAATTGCTGGGTGTTTGTGCCTGCTGGCATTTACTAAGACTTAAAAGTATCAATTTGGTTTGTCAGACTGTTAAAATAGTCTGTCTTTATTTGCTTTGGATAAATGGCACCATCCATTTGGTTAGTTGAGGCAGCCCGGTCCTGTGAAATATAGATGGGTTAATCTGTTCTAACTTAGGTGTCGGACTAATAGTCGAAAAGTATATACAAATTCCGCACCACAATATAAAATTAAATTTAATACCTGTGGCCGTGCAGTGATGGGAGACTATCTCTATCCTAAATTGAAATCATAATATTGTAATGGTGGATCCAGCAATTCACCCAGAATAGCTCCACACCACCGCACCCCCTCCACGGTAATCAATAAATCAACTAAATATATATCATGAATTCATAGATTATTTATTGACAAATACCCATAAGAATCACATAACAAACAATTAAAAAACATATAACACTAGACCGCACATTCCCAGGGGCATCTCAGTTTCACCCATAATCCCAGCCCTGTAAACGTCATATTTCAGTAAAGTGCCAATATTATAACCGATCCATAAAGTACATTAGTGCTAAATCTGTGCAAATACAATATTATTAATATAAAATGTGGCAAGAGAAAAAACAAACTCGAGTATCAAAATACAACAACCAATAAAAATCATAGACATACACATCACCTGAGTGTCCCCAGGAATGCCAAGGTCAAGTAGTGATCCCCCCAACGCGTTTCGTGGCCCCCTGCTCACAGGCCACTTTAACAAGATACAGATTAGGTGTGGGACTAGGTGGAGAAAAGATTAGGGTAGGCGCTGTGGATAAAAAAAGTTTTGTTAAAATAGGCAGATTAAAAGGGAGAGTAAATAAAGGGTTAATGTTCTCCGCGAAATAAATGCAATAGCATTACCAAAGCAAATACTATTGGATTTATTTATTTATACTTTTATGTGTATACACTAACCTATTTTCCCTCACAGGATCGCGGAGAACATTAACCCTTTATTTACTCTCCCGTTTAACCTGCCTTTTTATCCACAGTGCACCTACACTAATCTTTTATTCACCTAAGTTAGAACAGATTAACCCATCTACATTTCTCCCAGGGAATACAGGTTTTTCCCTCAAGTAGGAGCTGCTCAAATTATCTAACAGGCTGATTCATCACTAACGCCAGGTAGCGACAGATGAGCGTCTGTAGCAGGCATTTTCAGAGCGCCCGCTAGTAGTCACTGTGCTCGGCCGTGGGTCGCTGTGCAGTAATGATGAATACATTGTGAGGAGTCGCTATTTGACCAGTACAGCGCTGTATGAGAGCGCATGTTAGCGACTGGTCAGTGCGACCGTCTCACAGCATATTCATTATAAAAACAGCCTCACAAAACTCTGGCGCTGAAAAATGCTTCTCTGAAGCCCAGAGCGCCGGAGGCGGTGTGATTAAAGTCTGCTTTTCAGCATGTATCCACTAGTAACAACAAAGTTAAAACATATGGAATTACATTGTAACAACATTGTAACATTTTATACTATGTAAAGTATTGAATGTGAAAAAGCTATTATAGCAATTGTTTTTACTGATAACAAATAAACTGACTTAGAAATTGTAACTATTAGTAGGTGTGGTTACAGCAGTGAGCCTAAAAGCTCCCCAGGGTAACCTAGCCCAGGGCACGATTGTACCTTGAATTAAAGGCCAGGCTGTGTATCAACCAAAACAACAGCAATAGGGGTTGTCTTGAGGTCGCTTACCAGGAACCCATTTAGGGCTCCAACAAGTAGCTTGTAACATGAACATTTTAATGCCAGACCTGTAATGTCATTTCCCGCAGAAATATATAAAAAATGAAAAATTTGTGAAAAAACTGCTTTTTCTATGCCAGAAGAGGTCACAATATTATTTGAGATTTTTTTCCCAAAAAAAAACATAAACCCCTTTTAAAAAGAAGAAAAGTATCGTCCATTGAAATGTATGGAAGAGCGACAGGTAGTGAGAGGTCATACCTGGCGCTGTGCAAGGCTGAACGCCGGCGCTGTTTGCTGAGGCTGTGAAAATGATGAATCGGACGCTACATGGCGTTATCCCAGTCGCTAAACAGATTCTGCTTGATAAATGTGTAATTGCGTGCCGTGTCCGGCGTTCACCAGTCGCTACCTCTCATTAACCAGCCACTACCTGACGCTATCCCTTCTTAAATTAGGCCCTAATTGCGCTTTCCTCAAACCAACTCCTGCGGTCCTGTGAAATGTTTGTCTTGCCTCTCCCCCTGTAGCTTTATTTTCTTTCAATATGCGATGTGCATGCAATCGGCAACAGCGCAATTCAAATATTAAGAGGGGGGACTAGATTCTGAGGAGCAGCTGATGCACATGAATACATCTGAAGTATTTTTAAAGGCGCCTGTGTCACATTATCATGTTTGTGAGCTTCTGATGGTTAGGACAAGTTGCATGGTTATTTTGTTTTTTGCATTTGTAAATTTTGCTGCTACTGAAACCACTTATGCGCTAAGACCACAAAGCCCTCCTAGATGAAGATTTCTAATAAGTAGACTGTATGCTTAAAGAAGAACACAGAGATATGTGTAACATTAGAGTGTCAGGGTTAAAGTGGACCAACACCCAGGATTTTGACTATCCTGGGTCTTGGTCCACTTCGGTGGGGCATCCCCAATCGGGGTGCCCCGTTGGGTGAAACCCCCCCGAACAACTCACCTCTCCCCGCTCCCAGCGCCGATGGACAAGCCGCGGACAAGCGGCTCCTCCGCCGCCGCCTTCCGCGCGTCCCTCTTGACGCGCGCGTGCTTGCGCCGGCCATTCACAGACGGCCGGCGCGGGCGCGCGCACGTCTAGAGGGGCGCGAGGGAGGCGGCGGCGGCCGGCCGCCGCCGAAGATGAGGTAAGGAGTTTGGGGGGGTTTCACCCCGCGGGACATCCCGATCTCGGATGTCCCGCGGGGAGGGAGGTGATCGGCCGTGGGTGTTGGTCCACTTTAAATAGATACATACATGCCGTGCCTGGAAGCATAACTTGTCTGCTGCCGAGTAAGATGTGATACAGAAGACCATTATTAGATGAGGTCAAGTAGGACAATAGTTACCCTGTCCAGTCTCTTAATCCAGACCTTCACTCTGAATAAGAGTCTATCTTATATGTTTCCCCCCTGTACATACAGATTGTGCACATTAATCCGGACCTTCACCCTGAATAAGAGTCTATCTTATATGTTTCCCCCACCCTGTACATACAGATTGCTCACATTAATCCAGACCTTCACCCTGAATAAGAGCCTATCTTATATGTTTCCCACACCCTGTACATACAGATTGCTCACATTAATCCGGACCTTCACCCTGAATAAGAGCCTATCTTATATGTTTCCCACACCCTGTACATACAGATTGCTCACATTAATCCGGACCCTCACCCTGAATAAGAGTCTATCTTATATGTTTCCCCCCTGTACATACAGATTGCTCATATTAATCCGGACCCTCACCCTGAATAAGAGTCTATCTTATATGTTTCCCCCCTGTACATACAGATTGCTCACATTAATCTGGACCCTCACCCTGAATAAGAGCCTATCTTATATGTTTCCCCCCTGTACATACAGATTGCTCACATTAATCCGGACCCTCACCCTGAATAAGAGTCTATCTTATATGTTTCCCCCCTGTACATACAGATTGCTCACATTAATCCGGACCCTCACCCTGAATAAGAGCCTATCTTATATGTTTCCCACACCCTGTACATACAGCTTGCCCACATTAAAAATCATCCTACCTGCATCTACTGCATGTTATGAGCCTTTAAACATCCAAGATGGCGGCTCATGGGACATCAGGCAGCCTGCAAACAGGAAGTGCCTTCTGACTGTGCTGCTCTGCATTCTGGGATTGCTGACCTTTTCTTGACCCCAGCTCTGCTCTGTCTGAGCAAAGCACAGCTATAACCCGCCCCCCCTGTACTTTATCCCCCTCTCCTCTCCTCAGTAAGTGTGTGATGCTTCTGAGTCAAGATGGCGGCGCTCGTATCCTAAAGTCCTGAACAGAGTTGCAGCCCAGTGGGGGGAAGAATAATAAGTAAGTGACTAAAAACTTAAAATGTATTAATTCTAGATGCTGGGGAATCGTTTTTTAAGGGTTTGGGCTTTTTAATAAATCATGGTGAAGGTCCGGTTTAAGAATTACAGAATTGTCTAGACAGGGCCTTTAAAAAGAAACAAGACTCTCTTTTTCTTTGTTTGTAGCACTGCCCCCCTCCACCCCTACATACTGAAATGCCATGATACAAACCCTAGTTTTTACCTTTCTCAGCAGATTCACTTCTCATCCTCCGAGGTTTACAGCGACGCCACCCTTCTATTAAGATTTGGCTGTGGTCTTAAAATATAATGTTATCAATCAAAGAAGAAGACCTAAAAGACAGACAATACAATATCCTCTTAACCAATAACAACTTTAAACAAGTTGTTTTATGGTGGCTTGAGGGATTTCTCAAATTAAAGTAACCTAAAGCCCTTATATAAGAAGGGATAGCGTCAGGTAGTGGCTGGTTAATGAGAGGTAGCGACTGGTGAACGCCGGACACGGCACGCAATTACACATTTATCAAGCAGAATCTGTTTAGCGACTAGGATAGCGCCATGTAGCGTCTGATTCATCATTTTCACAGCCTCAGCGAACAGTGCCAGCGTTCAGCCTTGCACAGCGCCAGGTATGACCCCTCGCTACCTGACGCTCTCCCATACATTTCAATGGACGATCCTTTTCTTCTCTTTAAACTGTTTTTTTTTTTTTTTTTTCAAAAAATCACAATCAAAATTCTGTGACCTCTTCTGGCATTGAAATAGCAGTTTTTTCACAATTTTTTCATTTTTTTATATATTTCCTCAGAAATTACATTACAGGTCTGCCATTAAAGTGTTCATGTTACAATGTTGCTACAATGTAATTCAATAAGTTTTCGCTTTGTTACTAGTTGATAGATGCTGAAAAACTTTAAACACACCGCCTCCTGCGCTCTGGGCTTCAAACAAATATTTTCCAGCGCCAGAGATTTGTGAGGCAGTTTTTTTTGCTGAATATGGTGTGAGTCGGTCGCTATGAGCAGTCGCTAACATGCGCTCCCATACAGCGCTGTACTGGTCAAATAGCGACTCCTCACAATGTATTCAACATTACTGAACAGCGACTGAGTCGCTATAAAGTAGCGACCCACGGCCGAGCACTGCGACTACTAGCGGGCGCTCTGAAAATGCCGCTACAGACGCTCATCTGTCACTACCTGCTGCTAATGATGAATCAGCCTCTATGTTACTATAGGACTATGGTATAAACAGTTAAACTGCATGTTTCTTAAAGCAGAATTCCAGTTACAAGGGGGGGGGGGGGTTAATAAGAAAAAAAGCCTTACCTGATCCTCCAGCCAGCGCCGCTCCTTCTGTATTCCAGATCTTGCGTGCCGCCATCCCCCGGCTCCATGTGCTCTCCCGCTCGCCCCCATTCAAGTGAATGGGTGGTGGAAGCATGCGCAGACCCGGGGGATTCCGCCTTGTGTTATTCTCAGCAGCAGCCAACCATGACCGAGAGGGTGGCAATGGTCCAAGAAAACGGAAAGGGTTTTTCTTCTTTGTAACCCCTGCCATCCTGCCTCAGCATCAGGGTAGGGGGGAAGGGTATGTGTCACTTTAAAGTGGACCAACACCCAGGGGGGTTCGGCCCAGGGATCTATAAGATTATATATAGATTCCCGGGCCGATCAGATCCCTCCCCGCGGGGCATCCGAAATCGGGACGCCCCAGGACGCCGAGAAACCTTACCTTATCCCCGTTCCAACGGCGCATGCGCGGGCCACGGCCGCTTCTCGCGCTTCCCTCTAGCAGGGCGCGCACCCGCGCCAGCCGTTTGTGAATGGCCGGCGCGGGCGTGCTCCCTGTTAGAAGGAAGCGTGAGACACGGCCTCCAGCGCGCTCAGAGCCGCTGTGGTTGTCCGTCGCTTCTCCGTACATACCACAGCAGCTCTGAGCGCTCTGATTGGACGAGCGCTCGTGTAGGAGCGGGGTGAGGTGAGTTATTTAGGGCCAATCGGGGTGCCCCGTGGAATTGGACCAAAAGCCAGGATAGTAAAAGTCCTGGGTGTTGGTCCACTTTAAGCTATTCTTCAAGTTAAAGCAGAAGAAGCTGTATCAAAAAAGCATCACATGATTACAAACTGGCTTGGCTTGGACGACACTATGGGGTTGATTCTGAGCCAAGTGAGAGAGCCTTTTTTAGGAGAGAAAACTGCCATTGACTTCCATCATGTCAATGGCAGTTTTCCCGGATTGGGAACTCTTGACTGGCACTGAATCGATTCTTATGTTGGATGGTATAATAGTAATGGTAATATTGAGGATATATAATATATATATTACATACTGACCATACACTGTACAATGTAGACACCACATTTGGGAAGCCCATTAAGAGGATAACTATGGCAAAACCTGTCTAATGTTTATAAACTCCCTAAACCGTGGCACACTCAGGATTTTGTGCTGGGGGGGGGTCCAGTTGGACAGGGGGCGTGGCTGGAAGAGGGCGTGGCCTGGAAGAGGGTGTGGCACAAAAGACAAAAAGGGAGGGGAAAATGTTGTAATTGAGCCACACCCCCTGGTCACATCCATGGGATGCCCTCCTGTGTGAAATGCTCCAGATTGGCTAGTATACTTACCTCACCAAGGTTCCCATGGTGAATGTGCGGGCTGCGCTGCCATCTCGGGATACCCTGTGGCTGATGCACACACCCATGCCAGGCATTTCTATATGGTTGGCATGGCTGTGCACAGTCAAAGAGGAGCAGCCATCTGCTCAGGCTCTATTCAGCATTACTAAGCCATTCTGGTGTTAGAGGGGCTTAGTAAAGCTAAATGGAGCACTTGGTACCAATTGGAGGAGCATGTGCATGTACCGTGGGATCACCGGCAAGGTAAGAATTATTATTAAGAGAGAGACAAAATCACAAGGATAGTAAACCTAATGGGGATTATGCCTCTATAACCCTCCCTCCTCTGCCATCTGTGAGCCCTGCAGTACAAAGGTACCTGGTGCTTTTTTTGAAGGGGGACCTGAAGTTGTCTCACACTGTGCTGGGTTATTTACAGTTATCTGCGTTGCACTGCATTGTGGGTCTGGCTCTCGGTATTCACCACCACATCCAGATCCTTGTTGTCAGTCTCCCAGTCTTCTCTGCGGTTGATTGCCTTCTGGGACTTGCTGCCTTGTCTTCTACTAGGTTAGAGCCATGGGTCAGTTTCCCAAGAAAGGGGTTAGGTGAGCGGTAGCGGACAGGGACAAGGGTTAGTGGGGTTAGGTGAGCAGTAGAGGACAGTGACAGGGGGTGGAGGGGTTAGGTGAGTGGTAGAGGACAGCAGCAGGGGTGGAAGGGTTAGGTGAGCAGCGGAGGACAGCAGCAAAGATGGAGGGGTTTGGTGAGTGGTAGAGGAGAGTGGCAGAGGTTAAGTAAGTGGTAGAGGACAGCTGCAGGGGGGGGTTGGTGAGTAGTAGAGGACTTCAGCAGGGGCTAGAGGCCATCACAGGGGGTTGAGGGGTTAGGTAAGTGGTAGAGGACATCAGTAGGGGGTTGAGGGGTTAGGTAAGTGGTAGAGGACAGTGGCAGGGGGTAGAGGGGTTAGGTAAGTGGAGGAGGACAGCTGCAGGTGATGGGGGAGTTGGTGAGCAGTAGAGGACTGCAGCAGGGGCTGGGGGACATCAGCAGGGGGTTGAGGGGTTAGGTGAGTGGTAGAGGACAGCAGCAGGGGTGGAAGGGTTAGGTGAGCAGCGGAGGACAGCAGCAAAGATGGAGGGGTTTGGTGAGTGGTAGAGGAGAGTGGCAGAGGTTAAGTAAGTGGTAGAGGACAGTGGCAGGGGGTAGAGGGGTTAGGTAAGTGGAGGAGGACAGCTGCAGGTGATGGGGGGTTGGTGAGTAGTAGAGGACTTCAGCAGGGGCTAGAGGCCATCACAGGGGGTTGAGGGGTTAGGTAAGTGGTAGAGGACATCAGCAGGGGGTTGAGGGGTTAGGTAAGTGGTAGAGGACAGCGGCAGGGGGTAGAGGGGTTAGGTAAGTGGAGGAGAACAGCTGCAGGTGATGGGGGAGTTGGTGAGTAGTAGAGGACTGCAGCAGCAGCAGGGGCTAGAGGACATCAGCAGGGGGTTGAGGGGTTAGGTAAGTGGTAGAGGACAGCGGCAGGGGGTGGGGGGGTTAGGTGATCAGTAGAGAGCAGTGATGGGGGAGGGATTGTGTGAGTGGTAGAGAACAGCAGCAGAGGGTGGAGGGGTTAGGTGAGTGGCAGAGCACAGCAGCAGGTGGCTTCCCACAGCGGGGCATCCTAAATCCGAGAGCAATAGTCAAAATAGTAGGATTCAGTCCATTACAATGCATCCTAGGGGACATCTTGATTTGGGATGCCCCACAATCCAAAACCCTATGGACCCCCTACAGTCTGAATCACATACTCATCTGATTTCCTACACTGTTCAAATGCAACATCAAACAGCGGGGCTTTCCTCTGCAGCAGTATCCCTGCTCTCTGCTGGTCTGCGAGGGGGATACACATAATGGAGAGATGGGAATGCGGCAACAGCACAGGACCATTTTTCTAATGATCATCCCTTAATCGGCCATGGCGATAGTGATGGTGATAGTGTATGTGGATATGCAGGAGTTGGTTTGAGGAAAGCGCAAATAGATAATTTGAGCAGCTCCTACTTAACGGAAAAACCTGTATTCCTAGGGAGAAATGTAGATGGGTTATTCTGTTCTAACTTAGGTGTGGGCCTAGGTGGAGAAGAGATTAGTGTAGGTGCGCTGTGGATAAAAAAGTTTTGTTAAAATAGGCAGGTTAAAAGGGAGAGTTGTTAATTTTCTCCGTGATCCTGTGAGGAAAGATAGGTTAGTATATATACATAAAAATATGAATAAATAAATGCAATAGTATTACCAAAGTGAAGTTTTGTTTGAGGGGGTGTTTCCATCTTTTAATTGAATCAGAAACAACTGGGTAGCATTGCCTCTGACTAATTAGGCCTCGAATTGTTGGAATTTTTAATCTTGCTGTCTGAGGGATTTCTCCTCTCATGTGGCGTTATACAGATTGGTCAGTGTTAATTACACTATTGGCCCTGTATTCTGAGTTCTTTGAGCTGGTTTGTGGTGTATGATTCCTTGTTCAGGGTGAGTTGAGTTTCTAGCGGGTTGGAGCAATGTGGTTGGTGTATCCTAGATGGTTTAGAGGTTGTAGGTCGGCCTTGAAATGAAATAACCGGTGTTCCTGAGGTCCAGGTAGGCGGTGTGAGTTGAGGTAGATGATTGTATGTAGGGATGAGCGAATCGGTTTTAACGAACCTGAATTCGCTCCGAATTTCAGGGAAAATTAGTTTCAGCACGAACCCGAATTTTTAGTGGTTCGTGCTGACCGAATTTTCCCTGAAATAAAAAAAAAAAAAATGCCGGCATGGTGGGAGCGGCTGCGCTGTCAGCGGGCGGAGGAAGCCGGCTTCCTCTGATGACGCGTCCTCTGATGACAGCTGACAGCGCAGCCGGCTTCCCCGATCCCACCATGCCGGCATTTTTTCAATTTCAGGGCTTGGTGGGAGCGGGGAGGCCGGCTGCGCTGTCTGCTGTCATCAGAGGACGCGTCATCAGAGGAAGCCGGCTTCCACCGCCCGCTGGCAGCGCAGCCGGCCTCCCCGCTCCCACCAGAGATGAGCGATTCGCTAAAGTTCGATTCGGACGAACACGAATTTCTTTGAGAAATTCAGCGAATCGCCCAAATCGAATTTCGAGTTCGCTCATCTCTAATTGTATGCACAATCATCCCCATCCATCCAGAACAATCATCTACCTCAACTCACACCGCCTACCTAGACCTCAGGAACACCGTTTATTTCATTTTAACGCCGACCCACAACCTCTAAACCATCTAGGCTCCACCAACCATATTGCTCCGACCCGCTAGAAACTCAACTCATCCTGAACAAGGAATCATCCACCACAAACCAGCTCAAAGAACTCAGAATACCGGGCCAATAGTGTAATTAACACTGACCAATCTGTATAACGCCAACCTGAGAGGAGAAATCCCTCAGACAGCAAGAAATTCCAACAATGTTTGAGGCCTGATTAGTCAGAAGCAATGATACCCAGCTGTTTCTGATTCAATTAATAGGTGGAAACACCCCCTCAAACAAGCCTTCACTTTGGTAATACTATTGCATTTATTTATTCATATTTTTATGTATATAGACTAACCTATTTTCCCTCACAGGATCGCGGAGGACATTAACATTTACTCTCCCTTTTAACCTGCCAATTCTAACAAAACGTTATTATCCACAGCACACCTACACTAATCTTTTCTCCACCTAGGCCCACACCTAAGTTAGAACAGATTAACCCATCTAGTGTATGTGGATAGGCAGTCTATCCTTGCAATAGAGACTTTAACTGTAGCTGTAAATACATTTTCATAGTCTTTTTTTTTTTTTTTTGGTATTATTTTTACAAATAGTTTTTCTGCTATGCATTGTAATATTGTAGTGTGAACTAGAATCTATACACTGAATTAGATCTTAATCAAGGTGTCACTTGTATCAAACTGCTGGCAGCTTTCCTAGTGGATTGTGTACACATATAATGTATCTTTATTTTGTTACATTCATCCTGTTACACGTGTCAGACACAGCTGCTTGTATAAAATACTTTACTTTGCTAAGTGTTACAATCTCTCATAGTAATCACCTCTGTATTACAATATGTATCTGAATGACTATGGTGTGCATATTTGTACCCCTTTTTGTTGTATATATGTGTACTGAGGGTCTACAGCAGCGGTTCTCAACCTGTGGGTCGCGACCCCGGAGAGGGGTCAAACGACCAAAACACAGGGGTCGCCTAAAGCCATCGGAAAATACATATATCCGATGGCTTTAGCCGCTGAGAAGTCAGGCTACCGTCTGCAGCAGCGCTATTCAGCTGGAACGCACGCCGTTATGGATGCGTGTTCCAAACTGAATGCCTGCACGCATGCACAGACGGGATTGTATCATCCGTCCGGGTCCTAAGGGGCAGGGGGAACGCTCCACAGTCCATAGCAGCGCATTACGTGTGTCCGGCGCTTGCTGACATCATCAGTGGGCGGACGCAGCAAGCGCCGGAGGACAGAAGCCAAGAGAGCCTGCGAGACGCCTGCTGGTGTAATAACAGTACACACACCATACACACAATACTGTGTAAGTGTAAGGTGCTTTGTGTGTAATCATTACACAGTACACAAAGCAGCTTACACTTACACAAAGCACCAAACATACACAGTGTCTTATACTATAAGAGACCACTATAAGATGTAGGTCACACTGTTCCCCAATGTATAATTATCTCCCGTATCTCCCACTATTTTCCCATATTCTGAATGAGGAAACTGCTGAAATCAGCACTTTCCGGCATTGAATCCGCCTCCTATTGATTTCATTGTGAGTGCGGCAGATTTTGTGGGAGAGCTCCTGAGAATCTCGAGTTACCACACAATCCGCCGCAGCCTCCTATTAATTTCAATAAGAGGCGGAGAAATGACAGTTTCCGGCACATGCCATGGTGAAATGTTATTTATTGGAATTATTAATAAATATTTCTCAACATATAATTAAATATTGTTTTTATGATTAATCACTATGTTTAAATTATGTTTGATTTGTAGCAATGAGAATACATAATGCATATCAGATATTTACATTCCCAATCATAACTGTAGCAAAATGACAGTTTTGAAGTAGCCACCAAAATTATTTTTTGGTTTGGGGTCACTGTAACATGAGGAACTGTATTGCGGGGTCACTGTAACATGAGGAACTGTATTGCGGGGTCACGGCAACATGAGGAACTGTATTGCGGGGTCACGGCAACATGAGGAACTGTATTGCGGGGTCACGGCAACATGAGGAACTGTATTGCGGGGTCACGGCAACATGAGGAACTGTATTGCGGGGTCACGGCAACATGAGGAACTGTATTGCGGGGTCACTGTAACATGAGGAACTGTATTGCGGGGTCACTGTAACATGAGGAACTGTATTGCGGGGTCACTGTAACATGAGGAACTGTATTGCAGGGTCACTGTAACATGAGGAACTGTATTGCGGGGTCACCGCAACATGAGGAACTGTATTGCGGGGTCACTGTAACATGAGGAACTGTATTGCGGGGTCACTGTAACATGAGGAACTGTATTGCGGGGTCACTGTAACATGAGGAACTGTATTGCGGGGTCACCGCATTAGAAAGGTTGAGAACCACTGGTCTACAGGATGACTCAAATAATAAAAGAATATTTTTTTCCCAAAAACTTTTCTTTGCCCTTCTGGGGGGGGGGGGGGGGGGGAACAATTTTTTGTGAAATATAATTTGTGTTATGCGTTGTACTTGTAGAGGGTACGACCCTGCATGTGAAGCAGTACCTGGCCATGACTGGGGGTCTTCTTTCTTCCCTATTGAGACTGGCCCTACCACTTACCCTACACTTCAAAACAGTATAATCAGATACAAAAGGGAAAATGCCTAAATGCATAAAATAGAGAAAGGGAAAAAGAGAAGGAAAAATGGGGGGGGCACCCCTCTAGCAGGTCCAATATAGGCTATCAGGAAATCTACATTTGGAAGATCTTACTTTACCCATGGGGGGTTTTGCTAAATTGTTTGTTGGTTGTCTTTAAATAACCCATTGGTTCTGTTCCTTAAAACTGGCTTTTTCCACCTTCTGAACGTATGGGTATGGTTTGTTTTGCAAGTAGGGGTCCTCTTTAACACATTGAGGGTTATTTGGACAAAAGGAACATTGTAGTTCCTGTGAAATCCATGGATTTTCTGTTAATTAATCTCCCTGTTTGCAGACTGCAGATCTAAGGTAAGGCTAATATGTACCTTCCCATCTGCGTCAACGGCAGAAAAGGTTTCAAACATATTTCCTTGTATTTAACACAGAAGGAACTTGGCTGGAGACCTACTTGCAGTGCAGATAAAGTTCCTATGCCAGTAACACACGTGAGTTTTCTGATTGGCAAACTGAAAGAAAGCGAGGCTCAGTCTCTCCAGCGGGTGGCAAACAGCCAGAAGAACATTAGAGTGCTCTAACCCTTCTGGTATCTAACACTAAGGCCCTTATTTAACAAGGGATAGCGCCAGGTAGCGAATGGTGAGCGAACGGTAATGACGCTCACCGCCACGAGAACGCCGGCTCCCCTCCGCAATCACACATTTATCAAGCCGATCCTGCTTAGCGACTGACAGAGCGCCAGATAGCGAATCATTCATCATTATTCCAGCCTCACCCCACAGCGCCAGCGAGCGACCTTGAACAGCGACAGGTATGACCTCTCGCTACCTGGCGCTCTCCAATGCATTTCAATGGAGCAATCTTTAAAGCGGACCTTCACTCTGAATAAGAGTCTATCTTATATGTTTCCCACATCCTGTACATACAGATTGCCCACATTAAAAATCATCCTACCTGCATCTACTGCATGTTTTGAGCCTTTAAACATCCAAGATGGCGGCTTATGGAAGCCGCTATCTTATCAGGCAGCCTGTAAACAGGAAGTGCCTCCTGACTGTGCTGCTCTGCATTCTGGGATTGCTGACCGTTACCTGACCACAGCTCTGCTCTGTCTGAGCAAAGCACAGCTATAACCCGCTCCCCTGTACCTTATCCCACTCTCCTCTCCTCAGTAAGTGTGATGCTTCTGAGTCAAGATGGCGGCGCCCGTATCCTAAATTCCTGAACAGAGTTGCAGCCCAGTGGGGGAAAGAATAATAAGTTAGTGACTAAAAACGTAAAATATATTAATTTTAGATGCTGGGGAACCGTTTTTTAAGAGTTTGGGCTTTTCATTAAATCACACTGAAGGTCCGGTTTAAATATTCATAATTAATTGCTTTTAATTTTTTTTTATTTTTTTTTTTTTTAATGTCAAAAATTCTGTGACAACTTCTGCCATGTTAGATATTTTTTTTAAGGTAAAAAAAAAAAAAAAAAATTTGTGCAGAATTGATATTACAGGTCTGATATTAATGTATTCATATTACAAAATGTTTTGAAAAACATGTTTTTTTTTTTTTTCTAAAAATATGGTTGTTTGGGGGTTACAAAACTACTTTTAACCCATCGCCGCCAGCGCTCTGGGGTTTTACAGCGCGAGAATTTTTGATTTGTTAATGAATATGCTGGGAGCCGTTCGCTATGGCCGTTCGCTGTCATGCGCTCCCATACAGCGCGGAATATGTCAAACAGCGACTCCTAACCCCGTATTCAACATTACCGCACACCGACTGAGTCGCTGTCAACAGCCGAACAACGGGCAAGCACAGCGAATAGTAGCGGATGCTGTGAAAATAACGCTACTGTCGCTCATCTGTCGCTACCTGCCGCTATTAATGAATCGGCCTCCCCGAATAGTGTAGATTAAAGTTCAGTTGCATAGAGGCCATGAGAAAACCCTGAGCTGCGAACCTAGTGTGTGTTAGAAATAAATGCTACTGGTTTAAGTGCTGATGCAAGCCCCCATTTCTTTTGAGTTTTGTGCAATGAAGAACAGCTAAGAGATTGGACTGATTTTAGCCGATGTCGGTTGTTGTTGGGTGGCACCACCTATCGCAATGTTGCTGAGCCATCTTCTTCCCTGCTAAAAAGGGACATGCAAAGCACCTGGGTCATCAGAAAATAGTGCAGATCATATTTCTCTATAGCGTTTGGTGTCCAGATGTGAAGATCAGACCAGCGTTTCTGCTGACATTCCAAATATGATGTTCATCCAGCATTGAATTTCCTGCTTTATCTGCTTATCACATCAAAAATAATAAGACTAACTTCCTCAACCAGACGTCATGGCGCCAGGCTGGTTAGCCACCCAAGACCTCTCCTTACCTGCAACAGATTTAGGGCCTCTATAGGTGGGCCTTGTACTTAGAACAGATTGATTTACAGTCTGTAGGGAAATGAGGCCTGCTATATATTTTGTTGGCAGTACACCTACAATTCTCTTTGGGGAACAACATTGAGCTGACCTGTACTAAATCCAAGCGTGACACTATGCAGTTCAGAAGACCATCTGCATGGACCCCTGCAGGCAAATAGGACACAGGCCATATAATAAATGCAATATCTGATCAATGTATCCACTGATGGGTCAGGGCAGTTGCTCTTATATGCTCCATATATAGTCAGGATTTTCAGATTAAAATTTTTGGAAGCCCCTAAGTTCCAAGCCTCCAGGTCCTCTCTCCTCCTTTTACAATTCTGTGTTACCCCTTTGCCTTGATCCATCATGTCTACTCTGAAACGGTTTTGACCACCTCAGTTCATCGAGCTACAATGTGATCAGTCTGGCCTCTCTTGCTTCACTTTCACCCCCCCCCCTTTTGTCCTCCCCTATCATTCAACCCATAGGGTATAGGTATCTGTGTCCCTAGCGCTGCCATCTATTTAGAGTATTTACAATAGCTGCTATTTGAGAAGTAGGCTACAGAAGATAATATGGCAGGGATGGGTATGTTCCCCAGCTATTGTGCTGAAGCTATAGCATTGGGGCAGAACATGGGTTGGGAGGCCTAGGCTTGGGAGATGGGGGTACAATGGGTATGGGGGGGGAGCAGAGATCCTCAAAGCAGGATGGCCCACTTGTATTGGGAAGGAGAAATCTGTGTCATGATTACACACTAAATAAAGAAACACTTGGTAAAACAACAATGGAAAAGGACCTAGGGGTCTCAGTTGACAATAAGCTCAACTGTAGTAATCAATGCCAGGCAGCTGCTGCCAAAGCAAATAGGATCATGGGGTGCATCAGGGGGGGCATAAGTGCTCATGACCAGAGCATCATTTTACCCCTGTACAAGTCACTGGTCAGACCCCATATGGAATACTGTGTACAGTTCTGGGCACCTGTGCTTAAGAAGGACATATCAGAACTGGAGCGCGTTCAAAGAAGGGCAACAAAGTTAATAAAAGGAGTGCGGGGGCTAGAGTACCCGGAAAGATTGTCCAAGTTAGGTTTATTTAGTCTAGAAAAAAGACGATTGAGGGGTGATCTAATAACTATGTATAAATATATTCGGGGTCAATACAAAGATCTGTCCCACAATCTATTTATACCCCGGAGTGTAACCATAACCCGAGGGCATCCACTAAGGTTAGAGGAAAGGTGCTTTCTCCACCGACATAGGAGGGGATTCTTCTCTGTAAGAGCGTGACACTATGGACCTCACTGCCAGAGGAGGTAGTTATGAAGGATACAGTAAAAATGTTCAAAAGCGGCCTTGATGCCTTCCTAGCATGTAATAACATTTCCAGCTATGGCTACTAGACCACTGGAAGGAGATCTATAGTGGCCGGGATGCCCTCCTTGCATGTAATAACATTACCAGCTATGGCTACTAGACCACTGGAAGGAGATCTATAGGGGCCGGGATGCCCTCCTTGCATGTAATAACATTACCAGCTATGGCTACTAGACCACTGGAAGGAGATCTATAGTGGCCGGGATGCCCTCCTTGCATGTAATAACATTACCAGCTATGGCTACTAGACCACTGGAGGGAGATCTATAGTGGCCGGGATGCCCTCCTTGCATGTAATAACATTACCAGCTATGGCTACTAGACCACTGGAAGGAGATCTATAGTGGCCGGGATGTCCTCCTTACATGTAATAACATTACCAGCTATGGCTACTAGACCACTGGAAGGAGATCTATAGTGGCCGGGATGCCCTCCTTGCATGTAATAACATTACCAGCTATGGCTACTAGACCACTGGAAGGAGTTAAACAGGCTGAACTAGATGGACTAAAGTCTTTATTCAGCCGCACATACTATGTTACTATGTTACTATGTTACTATGTATTTCCCACGGCTCTCCTATGGCCAGTCTGCCCCTGCTCATGGATGGCCAGCTTAAGCTCAGGGCGGCAGCTACCATGGACATAGTTTTCATGTTGCTGATCTGTGTGCGTGTGGTTACCTTTGATCTGTATGTTTACTTGTAATAAACCGAGCAGACGATTGCAGTATCCTACTGATCCTTGTATTATAAAACCTTATTGCACCATGACCTGGTGTCCATTCACTCCTGCCTGGGCTCTAATTTTATCTGAAGTATAGTCTCCCTCTTTGTTAGCTTCCCTTTAGGCAGTGTTGATTGATCAGTGTAAAGTTACAATCAAAAATGTGTAGTATTGTGTTACTTAAAGTGGACCAACACCCAGGATTTTCACTATGCTGGGTTTTGGTCCACTTCCGCGGGGCACCGGGGTGATCGCGGGGCGCAGCCCCGCTGCGTGAAACCCCCCCGATCGCCCTAAATAACTCACCTCACCCCGCTCCTACGCGAGCGCTCGTCCAATCAGAGCGCTCGGAGCCGCTGTGGTATGGACGGACAACCACAGCGGCTCTGAGCGCGCTGGAGGCCGCGTCTCGCGCTTCCTTCTAACAGGGTGCGCGCCCTGCTAGAGGGAAGCGCGAGATGCAGCCTGCGCATGCGCCGTTGGAATGGGGATAAGGTAAGGTTTCTGGGCATCCTGGGGGGTTTCATTACGCGGGGAATCCCGATTTCGGCTGCCCCGCGGGGAGGGATGTGATCGGCCCAGGAGTCTTATAGATTCCCGGGCCGATCCCCCCTGGGTGTTGGTCCACGTTAATGCAAAATTAGAAAGGATATCACAGCTCTGCATAAGAGACTTCAAGTACAGACATAAATGTAGTGCACATCCCGAGCCACTTACACATTGATAACGTGTGTCAGCCAGCACGTACTGAGAACATTCACTATTTATCGATAATGAAAGAGGAACATGGCCATAGTAAAATTAAGAGGACCTGGGAAACCACTTTACAGTATCAATAAATGGTGTATTTTTAGGTACGTGCTGTCATATAGCCAAATCAGGTAAATTGATGTCTAACTGATGTGTCCATGCTGTGCTCATGTCCAGGATGTAGAGAGCTCTTTATCCATTGGTGGCAGAAACTGATCCAGGCACTTTGTACTGTAAGGGGATGTAGAATATGTCAGAGCTATATAAAAGTCAGCAATCTAACCTTGTCTATGAGCCTTTGTATATAGTCGGTGCCTTCCATGTGGGTGATAAAGAAGAAATTTTTATAGTATTCTCAGAGCTCAAAGTTCTGTCTTCAGAAGGCATCTGGTATGTGCACCTTCTCCTTGTTATATGTTTATGGCTGTTGTAAAAGTTTTGGCTCTGGTGCAGTTAACTCTTCATGTCGATCAACCTCTTGAACTGTCATTTAGTTCATGGGTGTAACTACTGCTGTAGCAATTGATGTAGCTTCTACTAGGGAGCCAGGGTTTCCCAAATTGGTTAG
Source organism: Gastrophryne carolinensis (assembly GCA_027917425.1). NCBI lineage: Eukaryota > Metazoa > Chordata > Amphibia > Anura > Microhylidae > Gastrophryne > Gastrophryne carolinensis. Next base: position 14,580,121 of record CM051243.1, read on the forward strand.
CCACTCTTTCATAGCGCTTTAAAGAGGGCCAAAACAAAACCTATAGTGTCAAAGACTCTAGGTCTGGCTGAAACTCTTTCCTAAGGTATTTGGGATGTCCCCCCGAATGTGAAACCCCCGGCCCAGGCTGTATACTGCCTGGTTCCCGGATTCCATTGCCTGCGTCTGTGAGCAGAGCCAGGGTCAGACTGGAATATCTTGTGCCCACCAGGGCAAATAATTTTTGGGGGCCCATAGAGGATATTACCCTTGAGGTCCACCCATCGGTTAGATAACCATTGTACTGTGATATAAAATCCAATGTTTACTGACCAAATAAAAAACACGGGGAACACTCCAGAAACACCGTTTTAATCTTGGATCTCTTCTACTGCCCTGAAGAATCCTCTGTGGGCCAGTGAGACACTGAGCAGACTGTTCTGCAATTTGTTTCTAAGGACTTTTTTGTCCTTTTTAGGCATACTCACACCCTGCATCCGCAGGAGAAGAAGCCCAGCCATGAGGGTCAGGCTTTCTCTCTGCAGAACTGCTTCCATCCCTACACACTGCCAGGAATGTGGAGGGCGAGCAGGGTGACCACCCTGGTCACAAAGGCCATTGGAGCACTTTTTTCAGAGCCACCCTATTTTCTGCAGATGACGCACCTCCTTCCTTGTCCTGCAGATGGACCTTCAGCTTCCAGTCTACATGTAAAGAGGAATCCTGGTTCACGGTCTGGTAAGTAGCCTATGGGCAAGCCAAAGGGGAGGCAGAGGGTGAGTTTAGGAACACAGATGAGGATTTACCTGTTGGCTAGTCTGAGACTGCTCGTTGGTCAGTCCTGCAGCCAAGGCAATTACCTGCCAAAAGGTGGTCAGCAGTAGTCATTTTGTTTCTCTAACCACAGGTTTAATTGTCCTCTCATCAGCAGTAACAAAAATAATAATGCAGAAGCTTGGGTTGCCCATATGCTGTTAGTGACTATGTAGGAGGGTGAGAGGATCTGTCATTGCACATTGTACTGCTGACGCCTTTTCCTTCCAAGGAAGTCTGTAGGTCAATCTCAGGCAAGACGCCTGTTGCGCACAGTTTACCTTCAGATCCTTTTATGTTATCGACAAAGAGACGACATTCCTGGTGATCCCTCCGCCGCTGATTGTATGAAGCCACATTCATATGCTATTGCTGAAATGGCTTCCTATGTTTGCGCTTCATGTATACACAGCATTATTCTACAACAATGTTAGTTGATGTTAGTTGATGTAGGGTGGTAACAGAAACGTTGTCCAGTGTTACACTTACCTCTGTGCAGTCATGTGTGTCAATAGCTGATCTAGTTTTTCTAGTAGAGAAATGGTGTCATGAGAGTAAAGGAACTCTGTCGCAAAGATTTGGCAAAAAAAAAGGGAATGCTACCTTAACCAACTGAAGTTTTGATCCAGCTCAGCCCAAGCTGGTCTTGTCTTCGTCACTGAGACTGCAGACCACCCCCCATTTCCAGCACATCACCAACTAGCTCAGCATGGCAAGGCTGGTTTTACCCTCGCTGTATAATTAGCATAGGGGCCTGCATCTTTGTGCCAGCAGAGGAAATAAAGAGGGTAAAAGCTAAGCTATGTTTTAGGACTGTACTGAAATCAAGTATAAGTATTCCCTCTTTGTGTTAGCTTATATTTTGACTGTGATGGATGTCTTCTTTACTCCATAAGGCTTGGCAGATAGCTTACTCAAATGCCCGTGGATCACATGGATAAGTTTCAAAAGATATTTCAATATCATAATCTTGCAGCAAAACTTCTTACAGCTGGAATCTTGACATGTACATTCAATACAGCAGGAAATTGTGATGTAACCCATACAACAGCAGTAGGTAGAAAGACTGTAGCTGCAAGAATGGTGCAGCAGGTGTGCACTGCTTGGATGCTGAACTAGAAATGGCTGAAGGGAGGAGCTACTCACACCCCTAGAAGACTAAGGGAGCCAGGAAGGGACAAAGAGGATTAAAGTCACACTGCTCAGCCTATGTAAATAAACATTATAATTAGGGATGAGCGAACCGGTTCGGACGAACCGGAATTCGCTCCGAATTTCAGGGAAAATTCGATTCGGCACGAACCCGAATTTTTTTTGGGTGCGTGCCGATCGAATTTTCCCTGAAATAAAAAAAAAAAAATGCCGGCATGGTCGGAGCGTGGAGGCCGGTGCCGCTCTCAGACGCCCTCTGATGATGCGTCCTCTGATGACAGCTGAGAGCGGCGCCGGCCTCCACGCTCCGACCATGCAGGTAAGTGTTTGCTTTTTAAAAAAATGCCGGCATGGTGGGAGCGGGCAGGCCGGCTGCGCTGTCAGCGGGCCGGCTTCCGCCGCCCGCTGACAGCGTAGCCGGCCTGCCCGCTCCCACCATGCCGCCATTTTTTTTTTCAGATGAGCGATTCGTGAAAGTTCGATTCGGGCGAACCCGAATTTCTTGGGGAAATTCGGCGAATCGCCCGAATCGAACTTTCAAGAAGTTCGCTCATCTCTAATTATAATAAACAGTTACCCCAGGTAATATAAAACACACGTCATGGAACATGACAACTTATCTGCTTCAGGGTCCTGAATTTGAGAATGGGGCAGCAGGTGTGCACTGCTTGGATGCTGAACTAGAAATGGCTGAAAGGAGGAGCTACTCACACCCCTAGAAGACTAAGGGAGCCAGGAAGGGACAAAGAGGATTAACGTCACACTGCTCAGCCTATGTAAATAAACATTATAATAAACAGTTACCCCAGGTAATATAAAACACACGTCATGGAACATGACAACTTATCTGCTTCAGGGTCCTATCCCCTCTTCACTGGGGTGGTGGGCTTAAAGCGCTAGCTGAAACACACAGATACCAGATGCTCAAATGAGCTTCAGCATCAGACCCCCACTGGTAAAGGAGACATGGTGCTGGTGGGGTTAGGGAATTTTGAGATAAAGGACAAGGCTGCTCCTCTTTTAAAGCAGGCTTCCATCCAGATGTGTCACAGTGGTCCTCAGGACTGCAGCATTCCACACCTCCTTTCAATCCCATTGAGTGGCCACCAAAAACTCCAGCGCATTATTTTATATTTTAAATCACCCTATGACCATCCACTCTTTTGGCGGCACTAGACCAGATTTGGAAGGACTCACCTATGTGGTGGCTGATAGCTGGCATTTACCGTGCCGAAATGACTGTTATTGACTGTGCAGTCAGTATTGGTCAGTGTGGGACACGAGTGGGATTGGGCACCCAATACTAGGCAGGTGAGTTTTTTGTTTTACTCAAATCGGGTCTGTCACGGAGAACTCACCTGTGCCTCGGTCCTGCGGCATCTACGAGCGCAGGGCCGGGGCACTTCTGGGTGCTGTGCATCTGTACGAGCGGCGCCGCTCTCGGCCGCCGCCCCCGCCTCCTCTCTTCCCTTGTCGCGTCCTCACTCCGGCTCATGTGCTCGCGCACGCACGCTCTTCTTATGCCCTCCGGCGGCTCTGCTCTCAGCATTTTAAAGGGACCAATCCCTAATATGGATTTCCTGGGCTCACGCCCCCTTTTTGTATGTAATTGGCCAATCCAGCATCACAGGTTTTGTGCACCAATCACACACATCCCCTCTAGGGTCAGCCCTATATAAGATAAACCCCTCCACCGTGATAGCGTTTTGCTGAGTGTGCCTTGGATTGTCTTCTCGCCCGTTTTTTATCTTGTTGCCGACCTTGCTCGTTTGACCATAACTGTTTGCGGCCTGGACCGACCATTGCCTGTACCCAGACTACGCTTCCGTCTCACCCTCTGTACTGCGAACCCGTGACCTTCCAGATTGACCTTTGGCCTGATCTCGACCCTTCTTTTGCCTACTCCCTTGGTGCTGCGATATTATTGGACTGCCTTTCCGTGTATGACCCAGCTTGTCTACGTTGCCCTGTCGGGCCCTTGGTTCATCTGCCTTCCCTCTCCTGTAAGCTCACATCCTTTGTGCTATCAAGTCCTGGGGGGAACCGTGTCCGGCGCGGCGTATAAAACGTCCCGGCAAACGGGGGCTTGTCTAAAGGTGAAGCTAGCAGCGGAGATTGGGGGTTGTGGGCTTACTCTGAAGGCGGGTGTCCCACGGGGCCTTACAAGGTCTAGTGCCAGGCAAGGAATAGGTGAAGGGTGGAAGCTAAAAAAAAAAAAAAAAGGCTGGACTTCCACCCCTTCACTGCACTCTATCAGCCAATTGTGTTTGCCAGGCACGCGTGGCATGCAGAGTGCATGTATGCCTGCCCAGCTAACCCTGTCGGCTTCCATTGTTGATGTGGCGCTAAAAGATACTTAAGGGTGAGTATAATTATATATTATTATTTTTCAAGCATTTTCAGGGCTTATTCAGTATTTGGGCATCCTGAATTGGGATGTCCACTGGGGGGAGCAGAGGGGAAAATATTTTGGCCTTTAGGGAGGAGAATTTTTAATGTTAAGCTTATTGAGTCAGCTGATCTGATCTTGCTATCCAGAAATGCCTTCTATTAAACGGAACCGTTGCAGGACAAAAATGCACAGAAAATGCATCCTGACTAAGCAGTGCAATGGACCCGGAGTGAGCCATCCCAGTCTCTACATCATTGCTGTGCTAAACAATGCACAGAAGCAGGGCGCACAATTACCATAGGTAAACCATTTGCAACTGCATCTCTTTTAATTTTTGTTCTCTGGGCAGGAAACCTTATGTCTAAAGTGTCCAAAAATAAAAAATAAATTGTTGGGGAATAAAAACCCACTATACTAAATTATTGGGTAAGAAGCTAGTTGCTGCATTAGTCTTGAGGTCATCGGGTCTGTGACTGCATCCTCTTTCCTGTGCGCTCACATGAATGTCTGCACAGAACAGAGCAGCACTTATCTCTCGTCACGCCCCTCTTCTGCACTTATCTGAGCCCATCAGCTGCCCATACACATACCTCCCATCTATCCAAGGCACCCAACAAAGGGCACTGCTTGCCACTCATGCTTCATCACTAATCATGCAGACTAAGCATGTACTGTACGCAGGGCTGGCTCCAGGTTTATGCGGGCCCTTGGGCGATAGAGTCTCAGGCCCTTATTTAACAAGGGATAGCGCCAGGTAGCGACTGGTGAGCGAACGGTAATGAAGCTCACCGCCACGAGAACGCCGGCTCCCCACCACAATCACACATTTATCAAGCCGATCCTGCTTAGCGACTGACAGAGCGCCAGATAGCGAATCATTCATCATTATTCCAGCCTCAGCCCACAGCACCAGCGAGCGACCTTGAACAGCGACAGGTATGACCTCTCGCTACCTGGCGCTCTCCAATGCATTTCAATGGAGCAATCTTTAAATATTCATAATTAATTGCTATTATTTATTTATTTATTTTTTTTAAATGTCAAAAATTCTGTGACCACTTCTGCAATGTTAGATATTTTTTTTAAGGTAAAAAAAAAAAACATTGGTGCAGAATTGATATTACAGGTCTGATATTAATGTATTCATATTACTAAATGTTTTGGAAAACATGTTTTTTTTTTTTTCTAAAAATATGGTTGTTTGGGGCTTAAAAAACTACTTTTAACCCATCGCCGCCAGCGCTCTGGGGTTTAAACAAGCATTTCACAGCGCGAGAATTATTTGAGCGTGATTTGTTAATGAATATGGAGGGAGCCGTTCGCTATGGCCATTCGGTAACATGCGCTCCCATACAGCGCGGAACCTGTCAAATAGCGACTCCTCACCCAATATTCAACATTACCGCACACCGACTGAGTCGCTATCAACTACCGAACAACGGCCAAGCACAGCGACTACTAGCGGGCGCTGTGAAAATACTGCTACAGACGCTCAACTGTCGCTACCTGGCGCTATTAATGAATTGGCCTCTAAGCATGTACTGTACGCAGGGCTGGCTCCAGGTTTATGCGGGCCCTTGGGCGATAGAGTCTCAGTGGGCCGCTTGCCGGTGTGGTATGATGATACTCCATACATGGCAATAAAGGTGGCAGGTATGAATATAAAATATTTTTTAAAAATGGAAATGAACAGAACAAAAGCATAGAATGAATAACAGAAACATATAAAGAATGAAAGGAACAACAGAAAAAAGCAGGAAAGACAGGGAGAAGCAATGGGAGAAATAAAACAGAAGAGATAGGCGGAAAGAAAGAATAGAAGGACTGAAAAAAGGAATACCAGAACGAACAGATGAAAGAAACAAAAAATAGATGGAAGAAAGAATGAATGAAAAAGAATAGAAGAAAGAAACGGGGAGGCCGATTCATTAATAGCGCCAGGTAGCGACAGATGAGCGACAGTAGCGGCATTTTCAGAGCGCCCGCTAGTAGTCGCTGTGCTTGGCCGTTGTTCTGTAGTTGATAGCGACTCAGTCGGTTTGCCGTAATGTTGAATATTGGGTGAGGAGTCGCTATTTGACCCGTTCCGCGCTGTATGGGAGCGCATGATAGCGACTGGCCATAGCGAACGGCTCCCAGCATATTCATTAACAAATCACGCTCAAAAAATTCTCGCGCAGTGAAATGCTTGTTTAAACCCCAGAGCGCTGGCGGCGATGGGTTAAAAGTAGTTTTTTAACCCCCAAACAACCATATTTTTGGAAACAAAAAAAAAACAAGTTTTTCAAAACATTTTGTAATATGAATACATTAATATCAGACCTGTAATATCAATTCTGCACAAATTTTTTTTTCTTTTTTTTTTACCATAAAAAAAAAATCTAACATTGCAGAAGTGGTCACAGAATTTTTGACATTTACCCCAAAAAAAAAACATTAATAACAATTAATTATGAATATTTAAAGATTGCTCCATTGAAATGCATTGTTCAAGGTCACTCGCTGGCGCTGAGGCTGGAATAATGATGAATGAGTCGCTATCTGGCGCTCTGTCAGTCGCTAAGCAGGATCGGCTTGGTAAATGTGTGATTGCGGAGGGGAGCCGGCGTTCTCGTGGCGGTGACCGTCATTACCGTTCGCTCACCATTCGCTACCTGGCGCTATCCCTTGTTAAATAAGGGCCAAAGAATAGAAGGACTGACAGAAAGTCTCTCCCAATGGCTAATCTGCCCCTGGCTGACAGTCTTTAGTCCTGGTTGCATGTGTCCTGCATAGGCACTGACCAGAGTATAGGGGAATTAGGTGGGCCCTCTCAAGGTGCAGGGGCCCCGGCATCTGCCCAGGTATGCCTAGTGCTGACGCCTGCCCTGACTGTACGTTTAATGTTTATTAGCAAAGGAATTTTTTTGTTTTTATAAAATAACATTTTAGTCCAACAAGAGTAAATTTAATAAATCATACTTAATTCTGCCCATTTTCAGCATTACCTTTAAATGTAAACTGGTGGGGCATCCTAAATCAATGCACTCCAACGAAGGAGGAAGTGAGCAAACCTCCAGTCATATTCAAACTTAAACAGTAAAGAAGCCCTTACTTCACACGCTACAGGCCTGTTTCAGGATAACGGCTCAGAAATCAAAGGTGAACACATTTTTATAAGCAGACCTACAGCCAGACTGTAAGTATGCATCACGGTATTGCATTATGACACTCCCTACTTATATTTCCCCTGCTTTGACTTTCTATCCCTGTAATAATGTCGGCTGCATTCTAAATAGGTGATCGAGTCCCCACTCGCTGGACGGCCTTTAGGGTGAATCCCCCCTCCCCTCAATATTATTAGGCCCTTATTTAAGAAGGGATAGCGTCAGTTAGCGACTGGTGAACGCTGGACACGGCACGCAATTACACATTTATCAAGCAAAATCTGTTGAGCGACTGGGATAGCGCCATGTAGCGTCTGATTCATAATTTTCACAGCCTCAGCGAACAGCGCCGGCATTCAGCCTTGCACAGCGCCAGGTATGACCTCTCGCTACCTGTCGCTCTCCCATACATTTCAATGGACGAACCTTTTCTTCTCTTTAAACCGGGTTTTTGTTTATTTTTTTTTTTTTCAAAAAATTACAAATAATTCTGTGACCTCTCCTGACATTGAATAAGCAGTTTTTTCACATTTTTTTCTTTTTTATATATTTCCTCAGAAATGACATTACAGGTCTGCCATTAAAGTGTTCATGTTACAATGTTGCTACAATGTGAATGGTGCTCCGTAACCGCTGGTTGGGGGTCCGGATTGGCATTGGCAAAGTCCATTTGTAGGAGGTAAAAAAATGAGGAGCTCAGTGATTGGCCAAACTTGTGTATTTGCAGTCACCGGCCATTTACCAGGAGTCACGCTACAAGTGTTCTGTAGAATGCTGCGCCGTCGCTGCGCTAAATTATGCGGAAGAAATCATCTACACATTGGGATTGGTGCAAGACGAACTGAAATTGGTGCAGGAATGTATTAAATTAGGTGTAACGGCTGCTGTAAATGAGGTGGGAAAGTATGACACTAACTTATAGGGATTGCACAGACTTAAAGCGGACCTTCACTCTGAATAAGAGCCTATCTTATATATTCCCCACACCTTGTACATACAGATTGCCCACATTAATCCGGACCTTCACTCTGAATAAGAGCCTATCTTATATGTTTCCCACACCCTGTACATACAGATTGCTCACATTAATCCGGACCTTCACTCTGAATAAGAGCCTATCTTATATGTTTCCCACACCCTGTACATACAGATTGCCCACATTAATCCAGACCTTCACTCTGAATAAGAGCCTATCTTATATATTCCCCACACCCTGTACATACAGATTGCCCACATTAATTCGGACCTACACCCTGAATAAGAGCCTATCTTATATGTTTCCCACACCCTGTACATACAGATTGCCCACATTAATCCAGACCTTCACTCTGAATGAGAGCCTATCTTATATATTCCCCACACCCTGTACATACAGATTGCCCACATTAATTCGGACCTACACCCTGAATAAGAGCCTATCTTATATGTTTCCCACACCCTGTACATACAGATTGCCCACATTAATCCAGACCTTCACTCTGAATAAGAGCCTATCTTATATATTCCCCACACCCTGTACATACAGATTGCCCACATTAATTCGGACCTACACCCTGAATAAGAGCCTATCTTATATGTTTCCCACACCCTGTACATACAGATTGCTCACATTAATCCGGACCTTCACCCTGAATAAGAGCCTATCTTATATGTTTCCCACACCCTGTACATACAGATTGCTCACATTAATCCGGACCTTCACCCTGAATAAGAGCCTATCTTATATGTTTCCCACACCCTGTACATACAGATTGCTCACATTAATCCGGACCTTCACCCTGAATAAGAGCCTATCTTATATGTTTCCCACACCCTGTACATACAGATTGCTCACATTAATCCGGACCTACACCCTGAATAAGAGCCTATCTTATATGTTTCCCACACCCTGTACATACAGATTGCCCACATTAATCCAGACCTTCACTCTGAATAAGAGCCTATCTTATATATTCCCCACACCCTGTACATACAGATTGCCCACATTAATTCGGACCTACACCCTGAATAAGAGCCTATCTTATATGTTTCCCACACCCTGTACATACAGATTGCTCACATTAATCCGGACCTTCACCCTGAATAAGAGCCTATCTTATATGTTTCCCACACCCTGTACATACAGATTGCTCACATTAATCCGGACCTTCACCCTGAATAAGAGCCTATCTTATATGTTTCCCACACCCTGTACATACAGATTGCTCACATTAATCCGGACCTTCACCCTGAATAAGAGCCTATCTTATATGTTTCCCACACCCTGTACATACAGATTGCTCACATTAATCCGGACCTTCACCCTGAATAAGAGCCTATCTTATATGTTTCCCACACCCTGTACATACAGATTGCTCACATTAATCCGGACCTTCACCCTGAATAAGAGCCTATCTTATATGTTTCCCACACCCTGTACATACAGATTGCTCACATTTATCCGGACCTTCAACCTGAATTAGAGTCTATCTTATATGTTTCCCACACCCTGTACATACAGATTGCTCACATTAATCCAGACCTTCACCCTGAATAAGAGCCTATCTTATATGTTTCCCACACCCTGTACATACAGATTGCTCACATTAATCCGGACCTTCACCCTGAATAAGAGCCTATCTTATATGTTTCCCACACCCTGTACATACAGATTGCTCACATTAATCCGGACCTTCACCCTGAATAAGAGCCTATCTTATATGTTTCCCACACCCTGTACATACAGATTGCTCACATTAATCCGGACCTTCACCCTGAATAAGAGCCTATCTTATAAGTTTCCCACACCCTGTACATACAGATTGCTCACATTAATCCGGACCTTCACCCCGAATAAGAGCCTATCTTATATGTTTCCCACACCCTGTACATACAGATTGCTCACATTTATCCGGACCTTCACCCTGAATTAGAGTCTATCTTATATGTTTCCCACACCCTGTACATACAGATTGCTCACATTAATCCGGACCTTCACCCTGAATAAGAGCCTATCTTATATGTTTCCACACCCTGTACATACAAATTGCTCACATTAATCCGGACCTTCACCCTGAATAAGAGCCTATCTTATATGTTTCCCACACCCTGTACATACAGATTGCTCACATTAATCCAGACCTTCACCCTGAGTAAGAGCCTATCTTATATGTTTCCACACCCTGTACATACAAATTGCTCACATTAATCCGGACCTTCACCCTGAATAAGAGCCTATCTTATATGTTTCCCACACCCTGTACATACAGATTGCCCACATTAATCCAGACCTTCACTCTGAATGAGAGCCTATCTTATATATTCCCCACACCCTGTACATACAGATTGCCCACATTAATTCGGACCTACACCCTGAATAAGAGCCTATCTTATATGTTTCCCACACCCTGTACATACAGATTGCTCACATTAATCCGGACCTTCACCCTGAATAAGAGCCTATCTTATATGTTTCCCACACCCTGTACATACAGATTGCTCACATTAATCCGGACCTTCACCCTGAATAAGAGCCTATCTTATATGTTTCCCACACCCTGTACATACAGATTGCTCACATTAATCCGGACCTTCACCCTGAATAAGAGCCTATCTTATATGTTTCCCACACCCTGTACATACAGATTGCTCACATTAATCCGGACCTTCCCCCCGGAATAAGAGCCTATCTTATATGTTTCCCACACCCTGTACATACAGATTGCTCACATTAATCCGGACCTTCACCCCGAATAAGAGCCTATCTTATATGTTTCCCACACCCTGTACATACAGATTGCTCACATTTATCCGGACCTTCACCCTGATTTAGAGTCTATCTTATATGTTTCCCACACCCTGTACATACAGATTGCTCACATTAATCCGGACCTTCACCCTGAATAAGAGCCTATCTTATATGTTTCCACACCCTGTACATACAAATTGCTCACATTAATCCAGACCTTCACCCTGAATAAGAGCCTATCTTATATGTTTCCCACACCCTGTACATACAGATTGCTCACATTAATCCAGACCTTCACCCTGAGTAAGAGCCTATCTTATATGTTTCCACACCCTGTACATACAAATTGCTCACATTAATCCGGACCTTCACCCTGAATAAGAGCCTATCTTATATGTTTCCCACACCCTGTACATACAGATTGCCCACATTAATCCAGACCTTCACTCTGAATGAGAGCCTATCTTATATATTCCCCACACCCTGTACATACAGATTGCCCACATTAATTCGGACCTACACCCTGAATAAGAGCCTATCTTATATGTTTCCCACACCCTGTACATACAGATTGCTCACATTAATCCGGACCTTCACCCTGAATAAGAGCCTATCTTATATGTTTCCCACACCCTGTACATACAGATTGCTCACATTAATCCGGACCTTCACCCTGAATAAGAGCCTATCTTATATGTTTCCCACACCCTGTACATACAGATTGCTCACATTAATCCGGACCTTCACCCTGAATAAGAGCCTATCTTATATGTTTCCCACACCCTGTACATACAGATTGCTCACATTAATCCGGACCTTCACCCTGAATAAGAGCCTATCTTATATGTTTCCCACACCCTGTACATACAGATTGCTCACATTAATCCGGACCTTCACCCTGAATAAGAGCCTATCTTATATGTTTCCCACACCCTGTACATACAGATTGCTCACATTAATCCGGACCTTCACCCTGAATAAGAGCCTATCTTATATGTTTCCCACACCCTGTACATACAGATTGCTCACATTAATCCGGACCTTCACCCTGAATAAGAGCCTATCTTATATGTTTCCCACACCCTGTACATACAGATTGCTCACATTAATCCGGACCTTCACCCTGAATAAGAGCCTATATTATATGTTTCCCACACCCTGTACATACAGATTGCTCACATTAATCCGGACCTTCACCCTGAATAAGAGCCTATCTTATATGTTTCCCACATCCTGTACATACAGATTGCCCACATTAATCCGGACCTTCACCCTGAGTAAGAGCCTATCTTATATGTTTCCCACACCCTGTACATACAGATTGCTCACATTAAAAATCATCCTACCTGCATCTACTGCATGTTATGAGCCTTTAAACATCCAATATGGTGACTCATGGAACATCAGGCAGCCTGCAGGAAGTGCCTTCTGGCTGTGTTGCTCTGCATTCTGGGACTGCTGACCTTTCCCTGACCCCAGCTCTGCTCTGTCTGAGCAAAGCACAGCTATAACCCGCCCCCCTGTACTTTATCCCGCTCTCCTCTCCTCAGTAAGTGTGATGCGTCTGAGTCAAGATGGCGGCGCCCGTATCCTGGGGGGAAGAATAAAAAGTAAGTGATTAAAAACTTTAAATATATTAATTTTAGATGCTGGGGAATCGTTTTTTAAGGGTTTGGGCTTTTCAATAAATCGTGGTGAAAGTCCGGTTTAAGAAGGGATAGCGCCAGGTAGCGCCTTGTAAATGACAGGTAGCAACAGGTGAACGCCGGACACGGCACGCAATTACACATTTATCAAGCAGAATCTGTTTAGTGACTGGGATAGCGCCATGTAGCGTCTGATTCATCATTTTCACAGCCTCAGCGAACAGCGCCGGCGTTCAGCCTTGCACAGCGCCAGGTATGACCTCTCGCTACCTGTCGCTCTCCCATACATTTCAATGGACGATACTTTTCTTCTCTTTAAACTGGGTTTTTAAATAAAAAAAATATCAGTTTGTAAAAAAACAAAAAATCATGTTTGATATATTTCTGCAGAAATGACATTACAGGTCTGCCATTAAATTGTTCATGTTACAATGTTATTACAATGCAATTGCATATGTTTTTGCTTTGTTACTGGTGGATACATGCGGAAAAACAGCCTCCGGCACTCTGGTCTTCAGAGAAGCATTTTTCAGCGCCAGAGATTTGTGGGGTTGTTTTTTTTATGAATATGTTGTGAGTCGGTCGCTATGACCAGTCGCTAACATGCGCTCCCATACAGCGCTGTACTGGTCAAATAGCGACTCCCCACAATGTAATCATCATTGCTGCACAGCGACTGAGTCGCTAAAAACTAGCGACCCACGGCCGAGCACAGCGACTACTAGCGGGCGCTCTGAAATGCCTGCTGCAGACGCTCATCTGTCGCTACCCGGCGTTAGTGATGGATCAGCCTGCCCGTCTGTTTCAGAACATACACCACTGAGGGGCTTCACTTCTGCCTCTCCTGGACCACAGCATAGGTTTAGATACATATATATGTTCATACATACAAGGACTTCCTCCTGACACATGAAAGTAAGAGAGCCTCAGTGAACAGCGCCGGCTCTCCGTCCTGCCCTGTGGGGGCTTTGGCTACAGGTTTGCAGGACTTGCCCAGACGAGGGGGTTCCCCAATGCTGCTGATAGCTTTGTTGCTGAAAAGCCCGTAACCCATAGGTTGGTGGAGGCCCCCTTTTGCAGGGCGAGTGGTGGAGGCCCCGAGGCTCGCGCCCCTCTCATAATCCGGCCCTGCTTGTAACTGTAGCTTGGTAATATTTTTTACATGTGAGCTCTATATAAAGTCCTCAGAAGCAGGTCTCCTGGGTGCTCTGTATTATGCTGGCACACTCACCGGGCAGTGCCTCTAGTGATGTGCCATCTCCACCCTTCCTCCTTCTGAGCTGTCATTCTTTAGGGCACATTGGTAACATGACCGGCCGCACTCATAGCCTGCAGTTAGCTGAGTCCCGAAATAGAGCCTTTTCTCCTTCAGGATGGGTGTGCCGGGAAAACCTTCTCCACAACAAGACCATCGTATGTCCTGTCTGCCTTACAGCGAGGGGGGGGGGGGGCAGCAACCCAGTAATTACAAGCAGTAGATGGATATAGAAGTTTTTTTTAGGTTTGCCTGGAGGGCAGAGGGGTGGCAGTATGGCCGACCCCTGGGGTGTGCGAGGTCTGCGGCAGCATCCCAACCTCTCTGTAAGGTGGCGCCCGGAGCTCTAATCTGGACCAGCAGATATCTTTGTCCAAAATATCTCCACCTCTCTCCCTTTTTTTTCACAGTTCTTTATAATCCTCTTCCACAATTCTTTCTCTGGTCACCTTCTTCCTGTCTGCTTCTTTACAACTCTCCCTTTTTTTTACATTCCCTCTGTCTCACTTTCCAGCTTATTTTCTCTTCCCTTTTCTCTCTCTCGCTTTCTTTCTTTCTTTCTTTCTTCCTTTCTTTCTTTCTCTTTCTCTCTTTTCTTTCCTTCTCTTTTGTGCACACTTTATTTCTTTCTCTGCATTCTTAATTTTTTTTGCCTCCACTCTTGTTTTACTCATTCACTCTCGTTTTCCCACACCTCCACCTTATTCATTCCACATCTTCTCCTCCATCTTTCTCTTGTCACATTCCTTCAATCTCATGTTCCATGTTATTTTTTCTCCACTTTTTCTTTCCACATTCTTTCAATTACATTACATTACCCGTTCCTTCACTTGCTCTATTTTTGACATTTCTCTTGTCTCCCTTCAGTCTTTCTTTTAAAGCATTTCCTCTGTTTTTCTGGCCCTATCTCTGTCTCCTTTATGTGTTTCCCCTATGGTTGATTTCCATTTTTTTGTGTGTGTTTGGGGGGGGAGTTCCTGAAATCATGCTCAGGGCCACATTTACCCCAAGGCTGGCCCTGGGTGGCAGGACTTTGGTGGCAGCGATCATCTCAGCACTTGGTTGGATACAAGCTCATAAACACTTAAAGTGGACCAACACCCAGGATTTTCACTATCCTGGGTTTTGGTCCACTTCGGTGGGGCACCCCGATCGGGCCCCGCTGTGTGAAACCCCCCCAGAACGCCTGGAAACACTCACCACGCTCCTACGCGGGCGCTCGTCCAATCAGAGCGCTCAGAGCCGCTGTGGTATGCACGTACAAGCAGCGTCCAACCACAGCGGCTCTGAGCGCTGGAGGCCGCGTCTCGCACTTCCCTCTAATATTCACAAACGGCCGATGCGGGTGCGCGCCCTGCTAGAGGGAAGCGCGAGACGCGGCCCGTGCATGCGCAGTTGGAACGGGTGTAAGGTAAGGTTTGTGGGCGTCCTGGGGGGTTTCACCCCGGATGCCCCGCGGGGAGGGATCTGAACTATAAGATTCCCGGGCCGATCCCCCCTGGGTGTTGGTCTACTTTAAAGCAGGGCAAAACGCAACCCCCCCCAGTACCTTGGATGCTGCTGTTGACTTAGTGGTGGCACAGTTTTAAAATAAAACCGTGATTTTCCACCGCTAAATCCACAGCCAGCGGCACTTTTGAGATTGTCGATTGGCTGATCTCAAATGTGCCGCTGTGACGAGGTGCAGCCAGCACCAGCAATTGTAGCTGAATGAGAGGTGAATTTACTGGTGACCACAGGGGTTTCACACAGCAGGGCATCCTGCTATAGGCACATGGGTTTTGTTCCGCTTTAAAGTGGACCAACACCCACTGCTGATCGGCCCGGGAATCTATAAGATTCCCGTGCCGATCAGCTCCCTCCCCGCGGGGCATCCGAAATTGGAATGCCCTCTGTGTGAAACTCCCCCGGACGCCTACAAACCTTACCTTCTCCCCGTTCCGACGGCGCATGCGCTGGCCGCCACCGCCGCCACCTCTCGCACGTCTGTGTAGCAGGGCGTGCACCCGCGCCGGCCGTTTGTGAATGGCCGGCGCGGGAGGCGGCAGCGGCCTCAGCTTGTCCGTCGCTTGTTCGTCGGCGGTGAGGTACGTTTTTTGGAGCTTTCTGGGGGGTTTCACACAGCGGGGCACCTCCGATCGGAGGACCAACACCCAGGAATCTATAAGACCGCCCGGGGCATCCAAAATCTTGATGCCCCGCTGTGCGAAACCCCCCAGGTCACCCCATACACTTCCCTTGTTTTCCGGTACAACGGCACATGCGCGATCTGCGGCCGAATACCCGCTATTCCTCTAGCAGGGCGCGTGCCCGCTCAAGGCATTTGTGAATGGCAGGCGCGGGAACGCTCCCTGGTAGAGGGAAGCGGGGGATGCGACTGCCAGCGCGCTCGGAGTTTCTGGCCTTAGACGACGTGACGTCAGGGGCTCCGAGCGTGCTGATTGGATGAGCAGCCGCACATAGGACATCGTAGGACCGGGAAGAGGTAAACTGGCCTTGGCGATCTGGGGGGTTTCACACAGGGGGGGCACCAAAAGCCAGGATAGTCAAAATCTTGGGTTTTGGTCCACTTTAAAGGAGCAGTATCGCGAAATTTGCATTAAAAAAGATAAATAATTAAATAGCCACACAATAGCTTCTAACATGTGTATAAATAATGTGGCGACAGAAAAAGGAAAAATATTTGCCTTTCTTTTAAATTGTATAATGACAATGGCTCAGTCCATTTGCTGAATAGGGGGATCTGCTGGGTTGTATTTAGTGAGCTGCTTCATTTAGCCCACTGGTCTCCTAGCAACACTTTACCTCAGAGGCTGACACTGTAATCAGTGGTAACGGCTGTGTGTGTCTGAGGTGCTGCTTTTGTTATGAGACCAGGTGACTCAAATGTGTAAAATCTATACAAAATAAACTAAACTGACTGAAAATAACTGAAATTCTTCTTTGAATAACTGTGCAGGAAAATCTATTAAAGACCCTGAACCCTGAAGTCTATAAGACCCGGCCATTGACCTTCCCCCTTGGGCATTCTAAATCGGGATGCCCCACTGTGTGAAACGACCCCTGGATAACCACAGATCCCCCCATTTTTCTGGCGCGCTCACGCAGATAGTCATTTAGACAGGCCGGGCGGCCAGGAAGGTTACTGCTCAGGCTCCCCATCTGCGTGCAAACAGAGTTGATTGGATGAGAGCCCGCGCATGCGCTGTGGGACAGGGAAAGGTACGTTTTCACAGGCGAACTTGGGGATTTCACATATCAGGGCATCCCAAGTCGGGATGCCCCTAGGGGCGCAAAACAAAACTCCAGATAGTGAAAATCCTGGGTTGGGCTTTGCTCAAAACACACAAAGCTGAAAGAAAGATCATATGGAAAAATGAAAAATAAGAATATGAAAGAGAAGATGGTAAACTGAAAGATTCTGCAGCAGAGCCAACATGAAGGCAAAACTGTCAAAATCAGCTAAATGACTTCTAGAGCTTTTCTCTCTGTTTTAGATATATAAGTTCTGGCCAGGCAATGTTGCAATGTTGTTATCTTATGCTGGACGGCTGCCAGCACTGAACAGCTGATATTTTGATACATTGTTTCCCCCCTCTCCTCAGCTTGGAACAGGCCAGAGTGTCGGGCCCCGACACTCAGCAGACATAAACATGAGCTATTAGTCTCCAGCTGCACAACACAGTCATCATTTTTTTTCTAAATTTGTAATTCTTACTCCACCACTTACCTACATTCAAAGTACCATTTAAATAAAAAGTCACCAAGAAAAATTCGCAATACTGCTCCTTTAAGGGCTGATTCAGCACCATGAGTTTTTATTTTCTGAGGTTTTTGCTATGCTTAGTGCAGCTCAACATCTTTTTTTAGCTGTGAAAATTATTTAAAAATTTGCACAGCTAAAAATTGGTGTGCCTGGTGACAGGCACTAAAAAAATCATCATACTTCTATATATATATATATATATATATATATATATATATATATATATATATATATATAAATTCTATATAAATTCTCACGATTCTGAATCAGCTATATAGTTCTGGACTTGATTCACTTTGTCAACCAGAAGTCTGATGTCTGTGAGCATCTTTAGATTATTCAGTGATAAGCTGTTTGTGGCTTTTCCTTGGGGTTTTATGCACCCACTAAACCTTTAGTTTGATACATATAGGCAGTATAGGACAGTGTTTAAAGAGGAACAAAATTGCAACTAGTGTTTAAAAGACTCGGGTTAAACTTTTACCTAGGGGGCATCCTGATTTGGGATGTCTTACAGGGATAAACCTCCTGGCCTTGCCATTTACTCATTCACTCATTCCAGCCAGGGACATGGAAGGCTGTGCATTTTATCCAATTTTGGGTGTGCCTATGGGGACGCATTCAGACAGGCCTGGGAGTTGGAAGATAAACAGTCCTATGTGCCATTATGACTTTAGGTCCCTTTTAGCAATCGCCCCTGGGGCGTCCTGATTTGGGATGCTATTTCATCTAACGGGGCTGGTGTAGATAGAGGAGTTAACGATATTCCCCTTAAAGTGGACCAACACCCAGGGGGGTTCGGATCCCTCCCCGTGGGGCATCCGAAGTCGGGATGTCCCGCTGTGTGAAACCCCCCAGGACGCCCAGAAACCTTACCTTAACCCCGTTCCAACGGCGCATGCGCGAGCCGCGCCCGCATCTCGCACTTCCCTCTAGCAGGGCGTCACCCGTTTGTGAATGGCCGCCGCGGGCGCGCTCTCTGTTAGAAGGAAGCGCGAGACGCGGCCTCCAGCGCGCTCAGAGCCGCTGTGGTTGTCCGTCCCTTGTATGTGCATACCACAGCGGCTCTGAGCGCTCTGATTGGACGAGCGCTCGCGTAGGAGCCGGGTGAGGTGAGTTATTTAGGGCAACCGGGGGGGGGGGGTTTCACGCAGCGGGGCACCCCCGATCGGGGTTTCCCCCGCGGAAGTGGACCAAAACCCAGGATAGTGAAAATCCTGGGTGTTGGTCCACTTTAAAGGAGCACTATCACGAAATTGTGTAATATTAAAAATCCATATGAACATGTTGGCTAATGAGAGGAGGGGTCACTCATACACCCAAACTGAATAAAACTCCCACCAAGCTTGTGGTTTATTCTCTCATTGTAGGAATAAAATCCAGGGGTGGCAGGTTTAGTCTATCCGGGGTGACAGATCCTGTCACCCGATTATCTCTTCCTTCCATTAATTAAAATAGAAAACAAGGCTGGCTGGATATTTCTTGATGCGGGGTGTATAAGTGACCTCTCCTTCCGCCTTCCATTTTTTCATGATAGTGCTCCTTTAAAATAACCTAGGCCCTTATTCATGAAGGGATAGCGTCAGGTAATGGCTGGTTAATGAGAGGTAGCGACAGATAGCGACAGGTGAACGCCGGACGCGGCAGCAATTACACATTTATCAAGCAGAATCTGTTTAGCGACTGGGATAGCGCCAGGTAGCGTCCGATTCATCATTATCCCAGCCTCAGCGAACAGCGCCAGCGTTCAGCCTTGCACAGCGCCAGTTATGACCTCTCGCTACCTGTCGCTCTCCCATACATTTCAATGGACGATACTTTTCTTCTCTTTAAACACGTTTTTTTTTTTTTTTTCAAATAATGTTGTGACCTCTTCTGGCATTGAAAATGCAGTTTGTTCAACATTTTTTCATGTTTTATATATTTCTGCAGAAATGACATTACAGGTCTGCCATTAAAGTGTTCATGTTACAATGTAATTCCATATGTTTTCGCTTTGTTTCTGGTTGATACATGCTGAAAAACAGACTTTACACACACAGCCTCTGGCGCTCTGGGCTTCGAAGAAGCATTTTTCAGCGCCAGAATTTTGTGAGGCTGTACTTGTCAAATAGCGACTCATCACACTGTATTCATCATTGCTGCACAGCGACTGAGTCGCTTTGAACTAGCAACCCACGGCCAATCACAGTGACTACTAGCGGGCGCTCTGAAAGTGTCTGCTACAGGCGCTCATCTGTCGCTACCTGGCGTTAGTGATGAATCAGCCTGCCCATCTAAGGTCAGCATGTTTACATTCAGTTCTGCTTATAATTAGAACAAATCACACGAAAACAGGGCTCGTACAATCTAGCGGCAGGACAGCGGGTGTTGTTGCTGGGTTAGTGGAAAACTGACAGGTTCTCCTTTATGGTGCAATTTGTGGTCATTAGTGTTTCAGTTCCACACAGATGTTTCCAGCAGGTGATGCATATACATGTCGGGCCTGTATATACTTTCTCTATGGCACCGTGCCGAGAGTATACACCAAACCACAGCTGGCGCTGGGAGTCGGTGCCTCTCTGTCACATGGCTGCCCCTGTGCGAGAAGCCCGGCCCCACACGCACTCCTGATCTGTTTCCAGATTGCACCATAAACTCATAACAGAGGAATTTTTAAAGATAAAAATTGAGATATGTTGTTGTTATACAGGGCAGCCGCTCTTCCCGGGGGGGGGGGGGGCTGGCAGCTTATCTTAAACCTTGTAAATATGCTGTAAGGGCGCCCTGAGCCTCTGCAATGGTTCCATTTGATAAGGTGGCCAATGCAAGAAGGAATGGCAAGTTTAACTCCCTCCTGACAAAAGTCATAATAGTATAGTAACAGTGAATGTCGCCCTGTGCTAAATTTCCGGGTGGCACCCAACAGACACACACAGCAAATGGAAAGCGAGCAACAGAAGAAACACCGAAAAAAAGGGAGACAGAGAAATGGGGCGAGAAAAACAAATGAAATGCAGAAAAAGACTGAAGACAGGAAAGGAATAAGAGGGAATGTGGGAAAGAGCTTGAGAGAGGAACAAGGGGGGTTAAAAGAAACACCACCATTTACACCAAGAAACACTATGGAGGGAATGTGGAAAAGATGAAAAAAGGAGCTCATAGAAAAGTTATTGAAGGTAGGACTCAATCCCTGGATAGTTCAGTGGATTTCCAGTTGGCTGAAGGATCGTTATTAGAGAGTTGTTGTAAATGGTGTGCAATCTGAACAAAGGCGAGTTACAAGTGGTGTGCCGCAAGGCTCTGTCCTGGGCCCCATTCTTTTTAATATATTTGTAAGTGACATAGGAGAAGGCTTGGCTGGAAGAGTTTGCCTGTTTGCTGATGATACAAAGGTTAGTAATAGGGTGGATATTCTTGGAGGTGTCTGCAACATGGAAAATGATTTAGCTTTACTGGATAGATGGTCAAAACTGTGGAAACTAGAGTTTAATGTCTCTAAATGTAAAATCCTGCACTTGGGTAGAAGGAATCCCTGCTCTGAGCACCGTATGGGCAGCGCTGTGTTAGCCAGGACCTCGGAGGAGAGAGATTTAGGGATACTGATTACTGATAGCTGCAAGATGAGTGGACAGTGTAGCCAGGCAGTGGGAAAAGCAAGCAGGATGCTCGGCTGCATAGCTCGAGGCATCACCAGTAGGAAGAGGGAGGTTGTGATGCCGCTGTATAGAGCCCTGGTGAGGCCACAGCTAGAATACTGTGTGCAGTTCTGGAGACCTTACCGGCAAAAATACATTATTCAAATAGAACAGGTCCAAAGGCGGGCAACGAAAATGGTGGAAGGAGAGACTTAAAGAACTTAATTTGTACAGAGGAAAGAAGGGAGAGAGGGCACATGATGGAGACCTTTATATATGTGAAATGATTGAATAAGTTTCAGGAGGGAAGTGCTTTAAGGAAGAAACTTAATGATAGAACAAGGGGTCCAACCTGAAGCTAGTCGGGGGGAAGATCAGGAGCAATGTTAGAATATATTATGTTACAGAAAGAGTAGTAGATGCTTGAAACAAACTTCCAGCAGAGGTAGTTGAAAAATCAACAGTCACTGAATTTAAACATGTCTGGGATAAGCACACATCTATCCTAAGATAAAGAGAACATACAGTATATACATAAGATACAGAGAACATACAGTATATACATAAGATACAGAGAACTTACAGTATACACATAAGATACAGAGAACATACAGTATACACATAGGATACAGAGACCATACAGTATACACATAAGACACAGAGAACATACAGTATATACATAAGATACAGAGACCATACAGTATACACATAAGATACAGAGAACATACAGTATACACATAAGATACAGAGACCATACAGTATACACATAAGATACAGAGAACATACAGTATACACATAGGATACAGAGACCATACAGTATATACATAAGATACAGAGAACATACAGTATACACATAATATACAGAGAACATACAGTATATACATAAGATACAGAGAACATACAGTATACACATAAGATACAGAGACCATACAGTATACACATAAGATACAGAGAACATACAGTATACACATAATATACAGAGAACATACAGTATACACATAAGATACAGAGACCATACAGTATACACAAAACATACAGAGAACATACAGTATACACATAAGATACAGAGAACATACAGTATACACATAAGATACAGAGACCATACAGTATACACAAAACATACAGAGAACATACAGTATATACATAAGATACAGAGAACATACAGTATACACATAAGGGCAGACTAGATGGACCGTATGGTCTCGTTCTGTCTTCAACCTTCTATGTTTCAATGTAAGGAAAAAATTTGAAAAAAATAAGAGGACATGGAAAGTGAGAGACAAGAGAAAGATGGAGAGAATGTGGAAGTGAGAGCAAGATAGGGGAATGTGGGAAAACGAGAGAGTGAGAATGAATGAGGGAATGAGATTGCAATGGAAGGAATGGAGAACGAGAGTGCTGAATAGGGCAAGAGAAAGAAGAGGAAAACAATGAAATTCAGGGAAAGAAAGAAAAAGAGATTGATATGGGGAAGGAGAGAAAAACGAGAGAAAGAAAGGGATAGAGAAAGAAAGAAAGAAAAAAGAGAGGAAAGAAGAATGAGAGAGAGAGAGGGAGAGAAACAAAAGAAAAAAACTGAGCCTTTTGCTGGCTTTTTTACACAGTAGCAGAAGCCTCTACAGTGTAAAGCTCACCCAAGTGACTGCCCTAGAGACAGGCCTAGGGTTACCTAACGGCCTAATATTACTCGGGCCATATACCCTCTTTGCCCAGGGAGGCATAAGCACCTCCGCCCCCTTTCCATGTGTAAAACCTTTAGCTTAGTTACTCAAGAATTGATGGATAATGGTCACCAGCACCAATCACATGAAGTGGTACACAAATAATGCCAATGGTAACACCCACCCCATTACTATGGCCAGTGTAGATTATGCTTTCTTTTCATGTTTAACCTTTCTTTCTTTAAATGTTCCTATTCTCTTTTGCCTTTTTTTTTTTTTTTTTGGTCTTATCCCCCCCCCCCCCTTTCATACTTTCTCTGGGCTACCTTCTCCCTTCTTCTTCCCTTATTTTCCATTATCCTCACCCCTTTTTTACCCCTTCTTTCCATTCCATGCCCTCCTTTTTTTATTTCACCTCATCACTGTTTTTTCCTTTCCCCTTTTCCTACTTTATTTGCTTTTTCCTTTTCTTCGCTCCTCGCCTTTTCCCTTTCCCCATTGTTATTCCCGCTCCTGGGAGGCCGATTCATTAATAGCGCCAGGTAGCGACAGATGAGCGACAGTAGCGTTATTTTCACAGCGCCCGCTAGTATTCGATGTGCTTGGCCGTTGTTCGGCTGTTGACAGCGACTCAGTCGGTGTGCGGTAATGTTGAATACCGGGTTAGGAGTCGCTATTTGACATGTTCCGCGCTGTATGGGAGCGCATGACAGGGAACGGCCATAGCGAACGGCTCCCAGCATATTCATTAACAAATCACGCTCCAAAAATACTCGCGCTGTGAAATGCATGTTTAAACCCCAGAGCGCTGGCGGCGATGGGTTAAAAGTAGTTTTTTAACCCCCAAACAACCATATTTTTAGAAGAAAAAAAAAACATGTTTTTCAAAACATTTTGTAATATGAATACATTAATATCAGACCTGTAATATCAATTCTGCACATTTTTTTTTTTATTATTATTTTATTATTATTAATTTTTATTATTATTTTTTTTTTTCTGTGGTCACAGAATTAAAAAAAAAAAAAAAAAAATTATAGCAATTAATTATGAATATTTAAAGATTGCTCCATTGAAATGCATTGAGAGCGCCAGGTAGCGAGAGGTCATACCTGGCGCTGTTCAAGGTCGCTCGCTGGCGCTGTGGGGTGAGGCTGGAATAATGATGAATGATTCGCTATCTGGCGCTCTGTCAGTCGCTAAGCAGGATCGGCTTGATAAATGTGTGATTGTGGAGGGGAGCCGGCGTTCTCGTGGCGGTGAGCGTCATTACTGTTCGCTCACCATTCGCTACCTGGCGCTATCCCTTGTTAAATAAGGGCCTTAGTCTCCCTTTTGCTCCTTTGTTGCCCTATTACCATTATTTCTCCTTTTTTTCTTTAATACATGTATTAATCTTCCATATCCTTTTAATTTATCATAGCTTTCTTTCCCTTTTGTATACCTTTTCTTCACTTTTTTCCTTTTATGAAGTAGGATAAAGTAATGGCTTCATCATTTAATACTGGCATGCCCATGATGGACCTGTAAATAACTGAGCTTTTCAGGGTGGGGGGTGTTTTGCCTCTACTATAGGCATTTTTGAAGGCTGAATTTTAGATAGAATGGGAAAGAGAGGTGGTCCCATTATTATGGTAACATCACCAATATGAACCATCTACTTATATATATGCCTGGTGTCAGTGAAGGAGTTAAATACCCATTGCTAAACTTCTGTGCAGGATTTCAAGTCTCTTTATGTTTTTTTTCCCCCGTGGAATAAGCCAGCTACACCACAAAAATGTCCCTTCTAACTAAAAACACATTGCTGGATCAGAGAGGCCTGGGTGGAGCTGTGCACGTGGATTGACAGAAATAGATTTTACATATGGCCAATGTGTGCTTCTTATTTATTATTTGAACCCGTTCAGGCCCAGACGGCTATATTACTGTTTACTGGAGAGACCGAGCATATGCTGCTTGTTATTACTCCCAGCCAAACATTGTCTTGCTTGCTGAAGGCTGTTCTGATGTGAAGATCATTATTATTACTATAGAGGATCAGACGGCTGCTGGGCCTAGTACATGGCATTCATGGCAATTCTCCAGTTTCACAGGCTCTGGCTCTGGGGCCGAGCCCGGACCCCAACGAAAACAGCATTCCTAGTATGCTCCTTCTAAGGCAGCGGTTCTCAACCCGTGGGTCGGGACCCCGGAGGGGGGTCGAACGACCAAAACACAGGGGTTGCCTAAAGCCATCAAAAAATACATATTTCTGATGGCTTTAGCCATTGAGAAGTCACGCTACCATCTGCAGCAGCGCTATTCAGCTGGAACGCACGCCGTTATGGATGCGCGTTCCAAACTGAATGCATGCGCAGACGTGATTGCATCATCAGTCCCAAGCCTAAGGGGTGGGGGAACGCTCCACAGTCCATAGCAGCGCATTACGTGTGTCTGGCGCTTGCTGACGTCATCAGTGGGCGGACGCAGCAAGCGCTGGAGGACAGAAGCCAAGAGAGCCTGCGAGACGCCTGCTGGTGTAATAAAGGTTAATAATGTAAAAACAGTGCACACACCATACACACAATACTGTGTAAGTGTAAGGTGCTTTGTGTGTAACCATTACACAGTACACAAAGCAGCTTACACTTACACAAAGCACCAAACATTTACACAGTGTCTTATACTATAAGAGACACTATAAGATGTAGCTCACACTGTTCCCCAATGTAAAAAGATTTTTCCATTGAAATGCATTGGAGAGCGCCAGGTAGCGAGAGGTCATACCTGTCGCTGTTCAAGGTCGGACGCTGGCGCTGTGGGCTGAGGCTGGAATAATGATGAATGAGTCGCTATATGGCGCTATCTCAGTCGCTAAGCAGGATCGGCTTGATAAATGTGTGATTGTGGTGGGGAGCCGGCGTTCTCGTGGCGGGGCCCGTCATTACCGGCCGCTCACCAGTCGCTACCTGTCGCTATTCCTTCATAAATAAGGGCCTAACTCTCTACCTCCCTCTGCTCCCCTCCCCCCCCCAGATCAGATGCCAATCCACAATCATCTTCATCTGCTCCACCCATCGGCGTAAGAGCCAAAACCACCATGATGCGACCATACTCTCACCTCAGCCATCATCAGAGGCCATATCTTGGCTCTAAATTCCCCTTAGAAGACTTGACCCCTGTTACCATGATGGGGGATTTGTGTCGAATCTCTGCTTTGCCTACAGAAGTGGACCAGATCCGGACCTAGCTTCTATAAGTAAGTCCACCAGTCGCCTGATATTCCTACCTTGCCAGTGATTCCACAGAGCACGTGTGGCCCGCTGTGGCATCTCTCGGATCTTTCTAGGTCCGTTCACAGTCACAGCCACTGTATTTGAATGTACTCCGTAAACGGTAATACTAAACCACTGAGACCAACTATTGTACAGTATCACGCTATGCCTGTAGGTGTCACTCAAAAACTCAAACGCCTTATGGTCCTTTTACTCCCTCAAACGCAAAAGAACAAGATTTATTTATTTTTTTGCTGCTAGCAACATTTTCACCAAGCTCAGATGCACAGAAGAGACATAAATACATTCGCAATGATCTCCCCTTCAGGTACATGAGTGTCCTATTCAGTCTGATGCGAGAGGAGTGGAGATCTGTCCACCTTTTACAGTGATAAAAAGGTGGTCATGCAAAAATAAAATCCAGAAGCTGGTTTACAGAAGAGACTAAAGCTCAGCTTTCACAACTTAAAGCGGACCTTCACTCTGAATAAGAGCCTATCTTATATGTTTCCCACACCCTGTACATATAGATTGCTCACATTAATCTGGACCTTCACCCTGAATAAGAGCCTATCTTATATGTTTCCCACACCCTGTACATACAGATTGCCCACATTAATCCGGACCTTTACTCTGAATAAGAGCCTATCTTATATGTTTCCCACACCCTGTACATACAGATTGCCCACATTAATCCGGACCTTCACCCTGAATAAGAGCCTATCTTATATGTTCCCCACACCCTGTACATACAGATTGCCCACATTAATCCATACCTTCAACCTTAATAAGAATCTATCTTATATGTTTTCCACACCCTGTACATACAGATTGCTCACATTAATCCGGACCTTCACCCTGAATAAGAGCCTATCTTATATTTTTCCCACACCCTGTACATACAGATTGCCCACATTAATTCGTACCTTCACCCTGAATAAGAATCTATCGTATATGTTTTCCACACCCTGTACATACAGATTGCTCACATTAATCCGGACCTTCACCCTGAATAAGAGCCTATCTTATATGTTTCCCACACCCTGTACATACAGATTGCCCACATTAATCCGGACCTTCACCCTGAATAAGAGCCTATCTTATATGTTTCCCACACCCTGTACATACAGATTGCCCACATTAATCCGGACCCTCACCCTGAATAAGAGCCTATCTTATATGTTTCCCACACCCTGTACATACAGATTGCCCACATTAATCCGGACCCTCACCCTGAATAAGAGCCTATCTTATATGTTTCCCACACCCTGTACATACAGATTGCTCACATTAAAAATCATCCTACCTGCATCTACTGTATTTTATGAGCCTTTAAACATCCAAGATGGCGGCTCATGGAACGTCAGGCAGCCTGCAAACAAGAAGTGCCTTCTGACTGTGCTGCTCTGCATTCTGGGATTGCTGACCTTTTCCTGACCCCAGCTCTGCTCTGTCTGAGCAAAGCACAGCTATAACCCGCCCCCCTGTACTTTATCCCACTCTCCTTAGTAAGTGTGATGCTTCTGAGTCAAGATGGCGGCGCCCGTATCCTAAAGTCCTGAACAGAGTTGCAGCCCAGTGGGGGAAAGAATAATAAGTAAGTGATTAAAAACTTAAAATATATTAACTTTAGATGCTGGGGAATCGTTTTTTAAGGGTTTGGGCTTTTCAATAAATCATGGTGAAGGTCCGGGTTAAGCAGCGCACCAGGATGAATATTTTACATAACAGGTATGATTTGTTTTTGCACTTAAAGCAGAACAAAACCTACCAGCGGGACCTAGGAAGCCAAAAAAACTCACCTTGCCACGTTCCGATGGTGCATGCGCGGGCTCTCGTCCAATGAGAGCCGCCTTCTATGACGACGTCATTCACCCCAGCCGGCCCCAGCCATTCAGATAGACTGGGATGGGAGCGCGCACAGCCGGGGATGCAGCAGCCCATGCTCTCCATTGATTAGAATGAGAGATGCCTGCCGAATGTCATCGGAGGAGGCTCTCATTCATTGCGTCATTGGAGAGCGGCGAGGTGAGATTTTTTGGGGCAGAGATCTGCTGCTTCTCTCTCTTTTTTTATTTTTTATTGCAATTGCAGTGCCACCCCCACAGCAGTGCCACCTGAGGTGACTGCCTCACATGGCCTCATTACAGGTGCACCTCTAGTTACAGTAAAAACTCCTACAGACTCCAGAAAGGCCTTAAAGTGGACCAACACCCTCCACTGATCGGCCCGGGAATCTATAAGATTCCCGGACCAATCAGTCCCCTGACTGCGGGGCACCCCGATCGGGCTGTGTGAAACCCCCCAGAAACCCCTAAATCCCTACCTGCTCCTCGATCCAGCGGCGCCCGCCACCGCCTCCCGCGCGTCCCTCTAGCAAGACGCGCCCTGTAAGAGTGACGCGCGGGAGGCGGCGGCGGCGGCAGGCGCGCTCTCTTGTCTGTCGCTGCCTCCCGCTTGTCCGTCGGCGGGGATTGGCTGCAGCGGGCACGTGGGAGCGGGGAGAGGTGAGTTTTTGGGGCTTTCTGGGGGGTTTCACACAGCGTAAGAGTGGTGCCCTACCGAAGTGGACCAAAACCCAGGATAGTCAAAATCCTGGGTGTTGGTCCGTGTCCGGCTGCGTGAAACCCCTCCGATCGCCCTAAATTACTCACCTCACCCCGCTCCTACGCGAGCGCTCGTCCAATCAGAACGCTCAGAGCCGCTGTGGTATGTACGGACAAGCGACGGACAACCACAGCGGCTCTGAGCGCGCTGGAGGCCGCGTCTCGCGTTTCCTTCTAACAGGGAGCGCGCCCTGCTAGAATGGCCGGCGCGGGTACGCGCCCTGCTAGAAGGAAGCGCGAGATGCGGCCGCGGCCCGCGCATGCGCCGTTGGAACGGGGATAAGTTAATGTTTCTGGGCATCCTGGGGGATTTCACAACCCGAGGGGAGGGATCTGATCCCCCCTGGGTGTTGGTCCATTTTAACAGTTGCACCGCTTTTAGATCGCCCAGTAAGCTTTTAAAATGATAGTCCAATGAGAGAAGGCCTGACTAGCAAGAAGGCTTTGAAGTGAAGCAAAACCCAGGATTTTGACTACAACTCTATCGTCCAATCAGCGTGCTCGGATCCGCTCCCACCCCTTCGTCTCACTGAGTGAACCCAAGCGTGAGCGGCGACCGCATCCCCCGCTGCCCTCTAACAGGGAGTGCGACTGCGCCAGCCATTCACAAATGGCCTTTATAGTGTAACATTATAAGATTATAGTGTTACATAAAAGATGTTACATTTTACAGAAAAGCTTTGGGTGCCATCACCACTGAAGGGCGTGACCAGCACAAAATAAAGCGCTTCGGTTCTAGTGACACCCCTGTGGTCGCAGAAACAGCAATGTGGATTCTTGCCTTACAGTAAATTACAGATTAAATGGCTTTTCAGCACTGTGAGAATTTTTTTTCTCAAATTGTTTGGCAGATTGGTAAATAATTCACACAGATGAAATATGGTTTTGAATTGCTAAAAAGGAAAAAAAACATTATTTGCTTTTCTCACGGTGCTGAATCAGCCCTAAGTCTCAGACGCATGGGTCCCCTGTATGGGAGATGAGTAGACCTGTACAGCGCCATGGAAGTTGATGGCGATTTATAGATAAACAATAATTATTATTATAATTATTGTTTATTTATATAGCGCCATCATCTTCCGTAGCGCTTTACAAAGTAGTAGTTACAGACAGGGTAGAAACATACGGTACATATACTATTTCAGATGCAGTTTTACAGAGTTGACAATGGATATTCTGAGTACAAGATACAATAGGGGAGAGAGCCCTGCCCTTGCGAGCTTACAGTCTAAAGGAAGAGGGGTGAAGACGAGGGGGAAGGATCACAAACAGTCAGTATTGAGCTTTGTGCCCTTTAGAAAATTGGTTAGGCCAGATTATATGCTTGTCTGAATAAGTGAGTTTTGAGGGCGCCTTTGAAGGTTTTGAATGTTGTGGAGTGGCGGATTGGGTGCGGGAGGGCATTCCAGAAGATTGGAGTTGCATGTGAGAAGTCCTGGAGGCGGGCATGAGAGGAGGTGACCAGGGTGGAGGACAGGAGAAGGTCGGCAGCAGAGCGGAGGCTGCGTCTAGGTTGATATTGTTGGATTAGAGATGAGATGTAGGGAGGGGCCTGGTTGGATAGAGCTTTGTAGGCGAGAGTTAGAGTTTTGAACAGGATTCGCTGTGGGACTGGCAGCCAGTGTAGGGATTGGCAGAGAGGCGCAGAACTGGAGGAGCGAGAGGAGAGATGGATGAGGCGAGCAGCAGAGTTCAGGATAGATTGGAGGGATGGAGGAGCAGAGCTGGAGGAGCGAGAGGAGAGATGGATGAGGCGAGCAGCAGAGTTCAGGATAGATTGGAGGGGTGCCAGTCTGTTAGTTGGTAAGCCACAAAGAAGGATGTTGCAGTAATCCAGACGGGATATGACCAGGGCATGCACTAGCATTTTAGTGGTGTCAGATGAGAGGAATTCTCCTCTCACCTGTCTTATATAAAGACAGAGAATAATAATTCTCTGTCTTTATATAATTTATTGTAGGCATTTTTAGGAAGGTGGGGTATATATTTGGACAATCAAAGTATTTCTCAGTTCAGGAGTAATTGCATTTGCCGGAAATGTGATCTCTAGTATTTATTCAAATTTAGAAGTGATAGTCAGCCGGGTGGAGTTTCATTGTGTAGATTAATAGCAGTATAGGGAAGAGACCTTTATTCATTTGACAAAGGAGTTTTCCACTTTGAAGATGAAATATACACTGCACGTCATACAAATGTATAGATAGACTGTGTATATTGTGCTCATCGGAGGCCCCCTGGCCCAGCTCTATAGCTGCTGTATAGAAGATATCCCTAGATCGGCTGTGTTTTGTTTGATCAGCCTATTGCTGTGCACTGCTGACAGGGCCGGCGCCAGCACAGGGCAAACCTGGGCAATTGTCAGGGCCTCGGCATCTTCAGGGGCCAACTCAGGCTCACACTTGACCATGGTATTATTTTCAGTGGACTCAAACCACCAAATGATGGGTGTTGCGTGCAGACCTGCTCATGGCTGACCTCAGCAACAGGGGATGGTCAGCAACAATAGAGAAGGTGGCCTGGAATGGAGGAGGGCAATTGATGGAAGCTCAGAAGGTGGCGGGAACCAGGTGACAACTGACAGTAATGATGAAGTCTTTAGTGGCAGCGGAGCAAGCAGTAAGGGCTGGAGGGTGGCTGTAGAGAATGCAACATGCGACTAGAGGACGATTATAGGGAAGGCAATAAGGACTGGAGGACGATTATAGGGAAGGCAATAAGGACTGGAGGCCGATTATAGGGAAGGCAATAAGGACTGGAGGACGATTATAGGGAAGGCAGTAAGGACTGGAGGACGATTATAGGGAAGGCAATAAGGACTGGAGTGCGATTATAGGGAAGGCAATAAGGACTGGAGGACGATTATAGGGATGGCAATAAGGACTGGAGGACGATTATAGGGAAGGCAATAAGGACTGGAGGATGATTATAGGGAAGGCACTAAGGACTGGAGAACGATTATAGGGAAGGCAATAAGGACTGGAGGACGATTATAGGAAAGGCAATAAGGACTGAAGGACGATTATAGGGAAGGCAATAAGGACTGGAGGACGATTATAGGGAAGGCACTAAGGACTGGAGGGCGATTATAGGGAAGGCACTAAGGACTGGAGGACGATTATAGGGAAGGCACTAAGGACTGGAGGACGATTATATGGAAGGCAATAAGGACTGGAGTGCGATCAGCAGCAGAAGATGACCCATTCGTGGCAGCGGATTGGAAAGGTGACATCATGTGGCACACTACTTTGGGGCCCACTCAGACTCTCTTGCCCAGGGACCCCCACAAACCTAGGGCCAACCCTGACTGCTGAGCCAATCTGCCCCTTCACACTAGCATTACTCTGATTTATTTTGCTCTTAGGTGCATTATTGAAACTAGATAAAATGAAGATGTTCTTTAAGTTGTTGAAAAAAATGTGAAAAGGTTTATGGGACATGAAAAACCTGCACAAAAATGCACTTGGTTCAGCACCATCCAAGTCAAATGCACATATGGGCAAGAGTGTGCCAATTTAAGCGTTCCAAATACACAATATACTAAACAAAACACCTTGTGGCCCAGTGCACCTCAAGAACAGGCACTAAGCAAAAAAGGCACCACTCCTACTCAATTAATAAGCCAACATCATCACTAATTATTAACAAAAGTTTATGGGACATGAATACTTTTTCAAGGCTTTGCATTTTGGACTGTAGGTCTATTTTTAAGTGATCTACTGAGCACAGGAGCTTACAGTCTGTCAGTACTGCCTGCACATATTTCTCCCCTGCAAACCTATTCTCCCCTTGCCCACACTCCGCTATTGGTCCTCTTTAGTGAGTATATAATTATTCATGTTCCTATGCCAGCCTCTCATGAATCGATTTGTACCGGATAATGATTTCTGATTGACTGACTGATCACTCAATTTGATCTTTTTGATTATTAGTCTAGACATTAATAGTGGAAGGACAAATGACTGTATGGCATTTACATGTTGTACAATGATCTATCAAAATATAATTTATACTATTCCTTATTGGTTTAGAAGAATCAGTGTAAAATTAACTGAAACTAGAAAAAACTAACTGGAGTGGAATAGATATTTAAGAAAAAGTATACTTAAACCGGACCTTCACCATGATTTACTGAAAAGCCCAAACCCTTAAAAAATGATTCCCCAGCATCTAAAGTTAATATATTTTTCATCTTTAGTCACTTACTTACTTAGGGCCTTATTTAACAAGGGATAGCGCCAGGTAGCGAATGGTGAGCGAACGGTAATGACGCTCACCGCCACGAGAACGCCGGCTCCCCACCGCAATCACACATTTATGAAGCCGATCCTGCTTAGCGACTGACAGAGCGCCAGATAGCGACTCATTCATCATTATTCCAGCCTCACCCCACAGCGCCAGCGAGCGACCTTGAACAGCGACAGGTATGACCTCTCGCTACCTGGTGCTCTCCAATGCATTTCAATGGAACAATCTTTAAATATTCATAATTAATTGCATTCTGTGACCACTTCTGCAATGTTAGATATTTTTTTTAAGTTTCCCCAAGTTTCCCCACTGGGCTGCAACTCTATTCAGGACTTTAGGATACAGGCGCCGCCATCTTGACTCAGAAGCCTTACACTTACTGAGGAGAGGAGAGTGGGATAAGTACAGGGGGGCGGGTTATAGCTGTGCTTTGCTCAGACAGAGCAGAGCTGGGGTCAGGAAAAGGTCAGCAATCCCAGAATGCAGAGCAGCCCAGTCAGGAGGCACTTCCTGTTTGCAGGCTGCCTGATGTTCCATGAGCCGCCATCTTGGATGTTTATAGGCTCATAACATGCAGTAGATGCAGGTAGGATGATTTTTAATGTGAACAATCTGTATGTACAGGGTGTGGGAAACATATAAGATAGGCTCTTATTCAGGGTGAAGGTCCGGATTAATGTGGGCAATCTGTATGTACAGGGTGGGGGAAACATATAAGATAGGCTCTTATTCAGAGTGAAGGTCCGGATTAATGTGGGCAATCTGTATGTACAGGGTGGGGGAAACATATAAGATAGGCTCTTATTCAGGGTAAGGGGCCGGATTAATGTGAGCAATCTGTATGTACAGGGTGTGGGAAACATATAAGATAGGCTCTTATTCAGGGTGAGGGTCCGGATTAATGTGAGCAATCTGTATGTACAGGGTGTGGGAAACATATAAGATAGGCTCTTATTCAGAGTGAAGGTCTGCTTTAACGCTGAATTCTAGTTATCGGAATTCTGCTTTAAAGTGGACCAACACCCAGGGGGGATCGGCCCGGGAATCTATAAGATTCCCGGGCCAATCAGATCCCTCCCCGTGGGGCATCCGAAATCGGGATGTCCCACGGGGAGGAACCCCCCAGGAAGCCCAGAAACCTTACCTTATCCCCGTTCCAACAGCGCATGCGCGGGCCGTGGCTGCGTCTCGCGCTTCCCTCTAGCAGGGCGCGCACCCGCGCCGCCCGTTTGTGAATGGCCAGCGCGGGTGCTCTCCCTGTTAGAAGGAAGCGCGAGACGCGGCCTCCAGCGCTCAGAGCCGCTGTGGTTGGACGCCGCATGTACGTGCATACCACAGCGGCTCTGAGCGCTCTGATTGGACGAGCGCCCGCGTAGGAGCGTAGTGAGTGTTTCCGGGCATTCTGGGGGGTTTCACACAGCAATTGGGGTGCCCCGGTGAAGTGGACCAAAACCCAGGATAGTGAAAATCCTGGGTGTTGGTCCACTTTAACAACTCTAATGCCCCCATTCTGCCACGACTTTTCAGCTTTGGATAGAATTTGAAAGCCAACCTTCCCAGAGAATATAATTCAGCTGCAATATATGTCCACATGCAGATCTGTCACATCATCAGTCCCCTGTGCAATGTGCAGATGCTAGTGCCTATCTATTAGGTCCTCCCAGGAGATGAGATTGATGCCTCCAAAGAACAAGCTGCCGGGTACAAGACCTGTCTGGTCTTGTCATGGTGGAAAAAAGAAACAAACACAAACAGCAATTGTGCATAACACTGTTCAGTGTAACAGACGTTCATTAACGCTTAAAGAAGTAGCACCGTCTTATGGTTTTTTAACATGGAAACATTATAACAATGAATATCTGTAGGATTTAATCAAGGCAACTCGACATGCTGTTTTATTTTCTTTAAGATGTTTCATTGGTTCTAAATACATACCATGTCCTGGATGAATGAGAACCTTCACAGACCTATATTAATGTATATCAAATACAGATAAAAGGAGGGGAGATCCCATCAATCACAGCCAGTGCACTGCCTATAAATCTAGGCGTCCCACAAACCTAAATTGCTGAACCTTTAAGTACACATAGAGACAGGGTTGAGCGTGGGGCTGTCACGTCAGGCTCTTAGAAGAGAAACCTCCAAGTGAAGTATAAATGGCTTTAATGATTTATCAAAATAGACACATTACATATACCGTCAAACACATTAAAATACATATAGGTGACAATAAAAAGAAACGGGGGCCCTTCCACACACACCTGCCCTATGCAAGAGATCCAAGTTGAAACTATCCCCCTAGGTTCCGGGGTATATGTATGACGTCTCTTTCTATGCTGAGTGAAAAATCTGGCCAGATAAGTTCAGCAGAGATAAACGGGGCCAATAGTGGAAAATCCAACACCTTCAAGATTGAGACCTGGGGTGTGTGTCCCGTGTCCTGTGGCAGTGTGGCCAGTGGCATATGTGACATGTATGTGTGGCTGTGGTGGCTGCATGGGGGGGCCCCCGTTTCTTTTTATTGTCACCTATATGTATTTTAATGTGTTTGACGGTATATGTAATGTGTCTATTTTGATAAATCATTAATTACTTCACTTGGAGGTTTCTCTTCTAAGAGCCTGACGTGCCAGCCCCACGCTCAACCCTGTCTCTATGTGTACTTAATGGTTCTATATTAATGTATAGCCCAGTAATCAAAGAGGCTGATTTATTAATAGCGTCATGTAGCGACAGTTGAGCGACTGTAGCGGTATTTTCACAGCGCCCGCTAGTAGTCGCTGTGCTTGGCCGTTGTTCGGTTATTGACAGCGACTCAGTCGGTGTGCAGTAATGTTGAATACGGGGTGCCGAGTCGCTATTTGACAGGTTCCGCGCTGTATGGGTGCGCATGATAGCGACTGGTCAGAGCGACCGGCTCCCACCATATTCATCAAAAAATCAGGCTCTAAAAATTCAAGCGCTGTGAAATGCATGTTTAAACCCCAGAGCGCTGGAGGCGATGTGTTAAAAGTAGTTTTTTAACCCCCAAACCTCCATATTTTTGGAAACCAAAAAAAAAAAAAATTTTCAAATAATTTTGTAATATGAATACATTTATATCAGACCTGTAATATCAATTCTGCACAATATTTTTTTCCCTTAAAACAATTATCTAAAATGGCAGAAGTGGTCACAGAATTTTTCACATTTAAAAAAAAA
This sequence comes from Gastrophryne carolinensis, assembly GCA_027917425.1. NCBI lineage: Eukaryota > Metazoa > Chordata > Amphibia > Anura > Microhylidae > Gastrophryne > Gastrophryne carolinensis. Next base: position 14,616,584 of record CM051243.1, read on the forward strand.
AAAAAACACATTAATAACAATTATTAATATTTAAAGATTGTTCCATTGAAATGCATTGGAGAGCGCCAGGTAGCGAGAGGTCATACCTGTCGCTGTTCAAGGTTGCTCGCTGGCGCTGTGGGGTGAGGCTGGAATAATGATGAATGAGTCGCTATATGGCGCTATCTCAGTCGCTAAGCAGGATCGGCTTGATAAATGTGTGATTGTGTTGGGGAGCCGGCGTTCTTGTGGCGGGGTCCGTCATTACCGGTCGCTCACCAGTCGCTACCCTTCATAAATAAGGGCCTAAGTCTTCCTTACAATACCTGTACCCACACTGACTCCTGTATCCAGAGTTAAATATATGGTGGTATGCAAGCGGACTCTTTTCTCAAGAATCCACAGCAAGAATTCCCATTTAGGATACGTGTCCGCAAGGTTGTAACTAGAGGAGGGTGAGCAGTGTGATCGCACTGGATGCCAAGGCCACTGGGGGCGCCTTTATACCTGCTATTTTCTGCAGATAGGTCAGGACCACTATTAGAGGTGTCATCCATAAGACAGGCCCCCCACCATATTGGGCTCAGCATAGCACATACTTGTATGGGAGGGAAGCAGCACCATAGGATAGGTGAGGAGGGGCAGAATTTTTACTTCCTGCACTTAGAGTAAATTTTCGCCCAGAAACTGCCCCGCCTGCCCACTTCAGACATGAAGGATGCTCACCCTCCTGGTGTATCTGCGAGGGTCCTGCAGTGACTGTGCATCTATCACACACAGTGCTGCAAAGCTTTGAAGGTGTAACACATATCTCCCCCAGGACAGGGATTAGATGAGATTTACTGCACTGGAGTCTTGGGTTTACAAATATGGGGAAATGTGCTGGATTGCTGGGAAAAGATAAGGGGGGATTTTCTATGGACTGGACTTCTGCTTTGATGACATATAAATCACAACAAGATATTACTGTATGTACGCTAACACAGTACAATGCAACTAAATATATTATATTGGCCTATTATTATTATTATTGTTTATTTATATAGCGCCATCATCTTCCGTAGCGTAGTAGTAATTACAGACAGGGTAGAAACATACGGTGCATATACTATTTCAAATGCAGTTTTACAGAGTTGACATTGGATATTCTGAGTACAAGATACAATAGGGGAGAGAGCCCCGCCCCCGAGGAGCTTACAGTCTAAAGGAAGAGGGGTGAAGACGAGGGGGAAGGATCACAAACAGTCAGTATTGAGCTTTGTGCCCTTTAGAAGATTGGTTAGGCCAGATTATATGCTTGTCTGAATAAATGAGTTTTAAGGGCGCCTTTAAAGGTTTTGAGGGTTGTGGAGTGGCGGATTGGGCGGGGGAGGGCATTCCAGAAGATTGGAGTTGCACGTGAGAAGTCCTGGAGGCGGGCGTGAGAGGAGGTGACCAGGGTGGAGGACAGGAGAAGGTCGGCAGCAGAGCAGAGGCTGCGTCTAGGTTGATATTGTTGGATTAGAGATGAGATGTAGGGAGGGGCCTGGTTGGAGAGAGCTATAATCCAAAGTAAATCTAAACCAAGCAAGTTAGGACTGTAAACACAGGCTGCAATAAACTAAACTGGATTTAGGGGTCCCATGGTCCTGGAGTGAAGGTCCGGAATAATGTGGGCAATCTGTATGTACAGGGTGTGGGAAACATATAGGCTCTTATTCAGGGTGAAGGTCCGGAATAATGTGGGCAATCTGTATGTACAAGATGGGGGAAACATATAAGATAGGCTCTTATTCAGAGTGAAGGTCCGGATTAATGTGAGCAATCTGTATGTACAGGGTGTGGGAAACATATAGGCTCTTATTCAGAGTGAAGGTCCGGATTAATGTGGGCAATCTGTATGTACAGGGTGTGGGAAACATATAAGATAGGCTCTAATTCAGAGTGAAGGTCCGCTTTAAAAATAAGCATGATTATATTTCAGATCCAGTATATACCTTTTACTTATTTCACACCTGTAAAATAATAGCTGTGTATATCAAGTATAAATGAAATATTTGGTTTATCAGGTCTAATGTAGAGAATGTGGGCTTGTGATGTCACCAGCCAAGAATGTAAATACAGCCTAAGTGTTTGCTGCCATTTCCTATGCTTGATCCTTGAATTAATCTCTACATCTATCGCTAAGATGATGGGAATGCTCAGCCTATTAGATCACACGCTGGCACGGCCTGCACAGACTCACTCCAGGGGCCAGAGGGTGAGTAGGCCCTCTCCAAGGTATATATATTTTGCCCTGCCACTCCCAAATCAGGATAGTCTGTGAACAGGGGCGGACTGGGGCTAAAAAACAACCCTGGACTTTCTGGGGAACACCGGCCCTGCTGCACTGGGGCCCAGGGTTTAAAGAACAAAAACAGACAGTGCACAGAATCCCCCATTACAGGCAGTGAGCGGTATCCCTCATTACATCCAGTAAGTAGCATCCCTCATTACAGCGGGTGATGGGCATCCCACACAGGCGCGTTGCGGCATCTTCCATTAAGGGCAATCCCTCTTTATAGCCAATGACTGGCATCCCTACAATACAGTTATTGAGGGGCATCCCTCTTTAAAGGCAGTGGTAGCATTCCTCAGTACAGCCAGTGGGGGCATCCCTCAGTACAGCCAGTGGGGACATCCCTCAATACAGCCAGTGGCGGCATCCCTCAATACAGCCAGTGGGGGCATCCCTCAATACAGCCAGTGGGGGCTTCCCTCAATACAGCCAGTGGGGGCATCCCTCAGTACAGCCAGTGGGGGCATCCCTCAATACAGCCAGCGGGGGCATCCCTCAATACAGCCAGTGGGGGCATCCCTCAGTACAGCTAGTGGGGGCATCCCTCAATGCAGCCAGTGGGGGCATCCCTCAATGCAGCCAGTGGGGGCATCCCTCAATACAGCCAGTGGGGGCTTCCCTCAATACAGCCAGTGGGGGCATCCCTCAATACAGCCAGTGGGGGCATCTCTCAATACAGCCAGTGGGGGCATCCCTCAATACAGCCAGTAGGGGCATCCCTCAATACAGCCAGTGGGGGCATCCCTCAATACAGCCAGTGGGGACATCCCTCAATACAGCCAGTGGGGGCATCCCTCAATACAGCCAGTGGGGGCATCCCTCAATGCAGCCAGTGGGAGCATCCCTCAATACACCCAGTGGGGGCATCCCTCAATACACCCAGTGGGGGCATCCCTCAATACACCCAGTGGGGGCATCCCTCAATACACCCAGTGGGGGCATCCCTCAATACAGCCAGTGGGGGCATCCCTCAATACAGCCAGTAGGGGCATCCCTCAATACAGCCAGTGGGGGCATCCCTCATTAAAGGCAGTGGTAGCATTCCTTAGTACAGCCAGTGGGGGCATCCCTCAATACAGCCAGTAGGGGCATCCCTCAATACAGCCAGTGGGGGCATCCCTCATTAAAGGCAGTGGTAGCATTCCTTAGTACAGCCAGTGGGGGCATCCCTCAATACAGCCAGTGGGGGCTTCCCTCAATACAGCCAGTGGGGGCTTCCCTCAATACAGCCAGTGGGGGCTTCCCTCAATACAGCCAGTGGGGGCATCCCTCAATACAGCCAGTGGGGGCATCCCTCAATACAGCCAGTAGGGGCATCCCTCAATACAGCCAGTGGCGGCATCCCTCAATACAGCCAGTGGCGGCATCCCTCAATACAGCCAGTGGGGGCATCCCTCAATACAGCCAGTGGGGGCATCCCTCAATGCAGCCAGTGGGGGCATCCCTCAATACACCCAGTGGGGGCATCCCTCAATACACCCAGTGGGGGCATCCCTCAATACACCCAGTGGGGGCATCCCTCAATACAGCCAGTGGGGGCATCCCTCAATACAGTCAGTGGGGGCATCCCTCAATATAGCCAGTGGGGGCATCCCTCAATACAGCTAGTGGGGGCATCCCTCAATACAACCAGTGGGGAAATCCCTTAATACAGCCAGTGGTGGCATCCCTCAATACAGCCAGTGGTGGCATCCCTCAATACAGCCAGTGGCGCATCCCTCAATACAGCCAGTGGGGGCATCCCTCAATACAGCCAGTGGCGGAATCCCTCAATACAGCCAGTGGCAGAATCTCCCATTACTGCTAGTGGGGGCATCCCTCATTACTGCCAGTAGGTATGCCCTATGGCCAGTCCGCCCATGTCTGTGAACCACGTCAGATACTACTTGCTCAATCAAATACCTTTCCGAAAACCTGTTCTTATGCCGGGGTTACTACGCAGGGCTGCTGCCTGCCTGTGCGGCTGGTAAAAGTGAAGAACAAGCATGCTCATGCTGATCAGGATGTGATGATTTCCTGCCGTGGACAGCTTTAAGGTGATATTGGGTATCCGTATAGGCAGGGGTACGGGGAAAATTTGAACCCTAATCTTGTTTGTTACCGATGCTTCTAGTTTGTGCTATCGAAATTATAACAGTGTGCTACAACCTCCCTCTAAGGCACAATCCTAACACACAGTTTTATTTTACATCCCAGAAGGGGAAAACAATAAGGCAGAACACCAACAACCCGACAAAAAGGGAGTTTTCTATAAGGCCACAAGGAGTGAAGGTGGGGAAACCTAGGGCACTGCAGACAAACTGCTGCTGCAATAGGATGTGCCCAGATGGGCAAGTACACACACTTCGGGAGGGCAACATCTTTATATAGTTTAAGAATATCTCCAGTCAAAAAAAGAAAGTTTAGTAAATTGCTTCCTCTCTTATGACAAGTGGCATAAGCAATTTGAAAGGGCTTAACCCTGTGCAGATATTGTGGAATGGCATAAAGATTAATCCCTCTTGAATAACATGGGGGCGGACATCTTGCCACACACCTGATAGTCCTGCTTAATTGATAATTTAGCAGCAATTCACACCAAATTGAGAGAGATATATTTCCCAGAAACAAGGAGAAACTTGCCGGTCATTTTTCACACACACAAACACTGAATAAACAGCTAATGTAGCAAAGGAAATCTGTGTGAGGGGAGCTGTTACATTGTAGCTCTAAAGTCACTCAGTCGGGATACAATGTATACAATGTCTTTTATTCAAAGAGGAGTCATTACAGCTGAAGGCTTACTTCTTCTGACTAGAAATAAAGAGATGATTGAAAGATCTATGAAGCAATTTTGACTGAGAGACTCGTTCTTTCTGGAATCAGCTTCTTCATGTGTGTGGCAAGATGGCCACTGCCATGCATATTTAGAATCTGCCTGCTATTCAAAACATCTGCATGGTGTTAATCCCTCTAAATAGGTTTATGTCGCTGATTACCACAAGGGGCTTTAGGGGAGCAATTTACTAAGCTTTCTTTTTTTTTTTTGCAATTTATCTTTATTGAGTTTTTAACGAGTATACATAAGAAGTTCACAAAGAAAAAAGGAAAGATACAGGTACAAGGATGCAAGCAGTGCGTACATGACAGCAATATAAGACATTATTAGCCACGTTCATCGTCCAAGGGGGCGAAACCCACTATCTAGCGACCTGTCCAATAGTAAACAAGAGGCAAGTTGTGCTTTTGCAATTGGGTCATCGATGTAAAATTGTCAGCAACAGATGATGCCAGGGGAACTTGACCTTAACTCGCCCCCGGGCGGTCCCCGTGAACTGCCCCTGCTCTATACTGCCACGGCCACCCCGTCTGCCACCCAGGGGGCAAACTTGCCTTGAAAAAAGTGAGACAAAAATAGTAAAAGAAGAAGAAAGAAGCTAAGAGGATAAGAAGAGAAGGAACCTGCATCCCATGTCTGGGCCTCAGACCCCCGCAACCACCCCCGCCTTCCAACCCTTCTCCCATCTACCGACCCTACACATCCTTTAAGAGATCCTGAAAGCCCGGAGAGACCTCCCAAACAGTCCAAACTCCGAGGAACCACCATCCGTCCTCTCCAGCGCCAGTTCCTCCATCCTCCTTATATTCTCTACCTCTCTGTACCATTCCAATAATGAGGGGGTAATATTAGTCCGCCAGTGGCGAGGAATCACAGTCCTGGCTGCCGTGAGTAGGTGTCTCAATAGTCCCCTCCCCCCCGCTGCCACTGATCCAGGGAGCATTGACAGAAGGGTCACCTGTGGAAGATTGGGGACGCTCTCAAGCACCAAGAATTGAAAGATTGCCAACACCCTCCCCCAAAAAGTCCTAACCACTGGGCATTCCCACCAAATATGAGTAAGGGTCCCCGGGGCCTTGTTACAACTCCAACACTCCCCCGATTCCGTGCCCCCAAACCTCACCAGGTCTGCTGGACATTTATACCATCTGGACAAAATTTTGTAATTCTTCTCCTGAGCCCTGCAAGCCATAGAGAATTTATGAGTTAAGGCAATGGATTTCTCCCATTTAATCACCTCGAATTGCTGTCCTAGTTCCTCCTCCCACCTCCTACAGAACAGAGGAAGCTCCCCCCCCCTTCCCGGAGGATCTTATAAAGACCAGAGATTGCACGTGTGGGGGGGGGGGGTGGAGCCTTTAAAATCTTCTCTACTTCTGTAAGGGGGCGAGTCAACACCATCCTGGGGGGAAAACGAGTTAACAAAGGCCAACAGCTGAGCATGCAGAAACCAGGAAAACAACAACATCATACGTATGATTAAGGGGTATCTTTCCCCCGAAACGCGTCACCTTTTGAGGGGGGCGAGATGAGACTACACCTCACACAGGACATGTATCTCGTGACGCGTTTCGGGGAAAGATACCCCTTAATCATAGCTATGATTAAGGGGTATCTTTCCCCGAAATGCGTCACCTTTTGAGGGGGGCTAGATGAGACTACACCTCACACAGGACATGTATGTTTTAATGGAAATATTAAATGTTACATTTTATGGTTTTGGTGAGCTGGACACCTGATACAGATTACTTGCAACTACATATAAGCAACTGTAACCGACCCTGTAGCCCTCTGTCTGTCTCTACCAGCAAAGCCCTCTGGTTTCCTTCAGGCCTCCTGTTGGCATTGGACCTCTGTCTGGATGTTCCCCCGCTGACTTAGAGGTATAAAGCAGCTTTATATAAAAATGCTGAAGGGAAATGTGCTCTATTAATAGCCAGGACCTCAAGTCCATTTACCGCTCTCCTCATCTTAACCCCTCAGCAACGGGCTGAGCGAGAGACACAGCCTGCAACAGTGTGAAAACATGAGAAACATCAGTGGCCGCCACCTTTGGGTATATGCTTACCAGATGTTGCTGGCAACTATGACTTGTTCAGAAGAGATTGTTATATCTCATGTACTATCCGATTAATGCAATCCAAAATATATGGTAAAATGTGGTGAAGGGTGCGCTGGAAATGTAAGCTAAAGCTGCAGCCTAATAAATTAAGGGGTTACGCCTTAAAGAAGAGGGTGGTTTCTATTGTTAGATGTTTTTAAGAGGGACAAAGCCCATCTGTAACCATGAATCCAGTTTAGGCGCGCTTGATATCAGGTGTTAGAGGCGTGTGTACACAGATATAAATATAATCAATTTATACCTGGAAGTGTATACCACCTCTAATAAATTATTGGATTAATATCAGCTGGTTACCTTGGTGTTTTTTAGAAGTTTGTTTCAGTGGCCAGCTTTAAGAAAACAGATGTAGAAGCTTATCATTAAAATAGAATGAATGTAAGAGACTCACTGCCGTGGCCCAGGGGTTAATAACCTACCCAGGGCCTCCAAGTGTTCCAGATGAAAGCGTAATGGCAACTTCGTTGATAATGGTTGCACTTTTAGTTCCTCTTGAAAGTTCCAGATGATCAATGAATGTGCTTATAATCTTTGCTTCTAAAATCAATATTTTTTATTGGTATATACACTCACGCTTAGAGTCCACAAGATGGTTAAAATCACAAAGCAATTGTTGCTTAAATGAAGCTGTAGCAGCAATTGAAATAGTCCTTAGTCAGCAATGTCAGTAGTGTGCTTCCAGCATTCAGCATTACTTAATATGTCCCATGCTTACGTTTCATTAAGTAGCAAGGCAAAATGTAGCTGCTGTTGCTGAAAGATGACAAAGGAGCCGAAACGCACGTCGGACACACACCTGAAGCACAGACACTAGCAAGGAGCATATATATCAGAGACGGCTGAAATGCCAACATAAGAATTGACTTAAACTTTGCTACTTTGCTACTTTGCTACTGTGCGCACTACTTACTTCCAATTACAAAACGGACTAACTTTCCTTGGCCTTTTTACAACAACAGCTACATTTTAGCTACGTTTAGTGGTTCATCCACGCAACGCGTCGGCAGGCTGACAGTATGGGGGACCCCTGGCTACAGATGATATACTAAAGGAGGATGTAGTACCTTCCTTAATTACATATGTATCACAGTGTATTTGTGGCCAGTGTATTTTGATCTTCCTCAGTGAAGGCATTCATGCACATATCCTTTTTGGGTACAACTATTATCTGCACAGTATTGTTTCTCTTCAAAGTTCATTGCACACAGCACTTTTTATTTGTTTATTAATTTGTTTCTTGTCTGTTAACTGCAGGTGGATATAACAATATCCACCTGCCGACTTAAAGTGGACCAACACCCAGGATTTTGACTATCCTGGGTCTGGGTCCACTTCGGTGGGGCACCCCCGATCGGGGTGCCCCGCTGTGTGAAACCCCCCCTAACCCCCCGAATAACTCACCTCTCCCCGCTCCCAGCGCCAACGTACAAGGAACGTCTAAGCGGCGGCCGCCGCCTCCCTCGCGTCACTTTGAACGCGCGCGCCCCCGCGCCGGCCATTCGCAGACGGCCGGCGCGGAGGCGCGCACGCCTACAGGGGCGCGAGGGAGGCGGCGGCGGCCGGCCGCCGCCGAAGATAAGGTAGGTGAGTTGGGGTGTTTGGGGGGGGTTTCACCCCGCGGGACATCCCGATCTCGGATGTCCCGCGGGGTGGGGGGTGATCGGCCCGGGAATCTTATAGATTCCCGGGCCGATCACCCGTGGGTGTTGGTCCACTTTAATCCTTACTGGCACTTAGCACTGTGTAAATTTATATTCTTTATTATTTACATATAAGACCAGGAAGGATACTCTTATAATTATAATTATATATTTAAAAGCCGCTGTGTGGGAAACCCCCTTTCTTCTTTTTTGTGATTGTGTTTGTGTATTTTAATATGTCGATTGTCTTGTGTATTTATGTTTTTTCATGAGTCTTTCTAACATAAATAAAATTTGATGTCATTTTAGCATATAGCTTGTTGATTGTTCTATGGGTTGAGTGCGGACCCTCTCAGGGCTTGTGGGGGGATTGTCAGAGCAGCCCCAAAAATTGTGTATGGCTGCGTATAGAGACACAACTGGTGACATATTGTGTACACTGACACTATCGTTTATGTTGTGGCTGGCTATAAAACATTCCAGGATATGTATATTGTGTTTGTGTAGCAATGCTTGGTTATTCAGGCTACATATAGTGAGTTAAAAGTGGACCAACACCCAGGATTTTGACTATCCTGGGTTTTGGTCCACTTTCCCGGGGCACCCCGATCGCTCCGCTATGTGAAACCCCCCCCCCCCCCGATCGCTCGTAAAAACTCACCTCACCCCGCTCCTACGACACATGCGCGGGCGCTCGTCCAATCAGCGCGCTCAGGGCCGCTATGGTATGCGCGTCAATGAGACGTCTTACCGCAGTGGCTCCGAGCACGCTGGCGGCCGCATCTCGCGCTTCCCTCTAACAGGGAGCGCGCCCGCGCCGGCCATTCACAAATGCCTGGCCCTGCTAGAGAGAAGCTCGAGATGCAGCCCGCACATGCACAGTTGGATCGCGATCAAGGTAAGGTTCCTGGGCGTCCTGGGGGGGTTTCACACAGTGGGGCATCCTGATTTTGGATGCCCCGCGGGGAGGGATCGGATCGGCCCAGGAATCTTATAGATTCCTGGGACGAACCGGCAGGGTGTTGGTCCACTTTAATGGGCATCTGTGGGCAAGAAATATAAATAAGACTCCTCGTACTGTACGTCCCATGCAGCTGCTTCCTGACCAACTCTCTGCCGTGTGATATCAGGCAAGGCTGGCTTTGTCCTGCCACGTGCTCGCTGGTTTCTGCAGGGCCGGATTATGAAAGGGGCGCAAGGGGCACGAGCCCACCTCCACCCCTTTCCCTGCTAAGGGGGCCTCCACCAAGTTTTGAGTTATGGTCTGGTCCAGGAGGCTTTTCAGTCTTTGGTCTGATGGACCGCAGGGCCGACAACAAAGCTATCGGTGGCAGTGTTTTTGCTAACCTGCAGCCAAAAGCCACCACAGGGCGGGACGGAGAGTCTAGACCAGCAAAACCGCCGCAGTGATGGGTGCAGAGCTGTCACTGCACATAAGCCACCAAGCACAGCCGCTGGCAGCTCAATGCAGGGAACCAGCCGGGCGACTACACTACCCCCCACCCAGAATGGCAAAGCACCCGAGCAGCATGCACCCGCACAAGGGGGGCACAAGGGGACTCGATCCAGTAAGTAGGCGGGTGCCAGACAACCACCAATCAGTTACTTGGCTGGACTATTATTTTATACTGTATCTGGGACCTCCACCAGATTTTGTGCCCAGGGGCCTCCACCACACTTAACCCGGCCCTGGGTTTCTGCATGGCCCCCCTGTCTGGCCAGGGTCTGCTAGGAGCAAAGCTGGCTAGGTACAGTGTTGGCCTGGAGGCTGGCGGACCTTTGGCCCACCCGAGAAAAAACATTCTTTGTGCCCACCAACAGAAATAAGTCCTGGGGCCCAAGTTTGTTCCATGGAGGCAGTTTTCTCTATCTACTATTTTTATTTTCTTACATTAGCAAATGTGTGTTTTTATGGAAGCAGTTTTCACTACCCTGCAAACTGTTGCTAAGTACACTGGGAGGCCGATTCATTAATAGCGGCAGGTAGCGACAGATGAGCGACTGTAGCGGCATTTTCAGAGCGCCCGCTAGTAGTCGCTGTGCTTGGCCGTTGTTCGGTTGTTGATAGCGACTCAGTCGGTGTGCGGTAATGTTGAATATTGGGTGAGGAGTCGCTATTTGACAGGTTCCGCGCTGTATGGGAGCGCATGATAGCGACTGGCCCTAGCGACCGGCTTCCACCATATTCATTAACAAATCACGCTCAAAAAATTCTCGCGCTGTGAAATGCATGTTTAAACCCCAGAGCGCTGGCGGCGATGGGTTAAAAGTAGTTTTTTAACCCCCAAACAACCATATTTTTGTAAACCAAAAAAAACAAGTTTATAAAAACATTTTGTAATATGAATACATTAATATCAGACCTTCTGCACATTTTTTTTTCTTTTTTTTTTACCTTAAAAAAAATATCTAACATTGCAGAAGTGGTCACAGAATTTTTCACATAAAAAAAAAAAAAAAATTAACAATTAATTATGAATATTTTACGATTGTTCCATTGAAATGCATTGGAGAGCGCCAGGTAGCGAGAGGTCATACCTGTCGCTGTTCAAGGTCGGACGGTGAGGCTGGAATAATGATGAATGAGTCGCTAAGCAGGATCGGCTTGATAAATGTGTGATTGTGGTGGGGAGCCGGCGTTCTCGTGGCGGGGCCCGTCATTACCAGCCGCTCACCAGTCGCTACCTGTCGCTATTCCTTGTTAAATAAGGGCCCAAGTCTGTACTCCGACATCTACAAGAAGAGAGAGGTGAGTCCTGTACAAACACAACACTGGTTGAGTGAGCTACCTAACCTCAGCAGCCATAGCAGCAGTGTTCTGTGTGTACAGGGCTCGCTTCTCTGCATATTGCAGGTAGTGAAAACTGCTTCCATAAAACACACTTTTGATATAAAGAAAGAAAAAACCTAGATAAGCTCGGCTCCATGGGCACACAAAAATATTCACTTTCAAGAATACCTTTCAAAAGTGGACTTTCCCTTCGCGTCCACGGACGCCATCTTGGACCGAAGAGGCTCATTTTCCACTCCCGGTAAGTTTTACACCAGCAGCTGGAGGAGCTGGGCTGGACAAAAGGTGAGTATGTCTGTTTTTTTTTTAAAGCGGAATTACAGTGACATGTCGACCCCCCCCCCCCCCCGTGCGCCCTGCCACCCTACCCTGCTGCTAAGGCAGGACGAGGGGCTTACAAAGAAAAAAAACTCTTACCTGACCTGCGCGCCAACATCTCGCTCTCTGCGCCACAGATTCTGGGCGCCGCCATCTTGCCTTGAGGCAGAGAGCCGCGTCTTCGAGTGGATGGGTGGTGGGAGCGTGGGCAGACGTGGAGGCTGCTCTGTGTTTTTCTCAACGGCCTCCATCTGTGACCGCGAGAGCAACGCTGGTTGGTGGATTAGGTAAGGGGTTTTTTTTTCTTTAAACCGGACCTTCACCATGATTTATTGAAAGGCTCAAACCCTTAGAAAACTATTCCCCAGCATCTAAAATTAATATATTTTAAGTTTTTAGTCACTTATTATTCTTTCCCCCACTGGGCTGCAACTCTGTTCAGGACTTTAGGATACGGGCGCCGCCATCTTGACTCAGAAGCATCACACTTACTGAGGAGAGGAGAGCGGGATAAAGTACAGGGGGGCGGGTTATAGCTGTGCTTTGCACAGACAGAGCAGAGCTGGGGTCAGGAAAAGGTCAGCAATCCCAGAATGCAGAGCAGCACAGTCAGAAGACACTTCCTGTTTGCAGGCTGCCTGATGTTCCATGACCTGCCATCTTGGATGTTTAAAGGCTCATAGCTTGCAGTAGATGCAGGTAGGATGATTTTTAATGTGAGCAATCTGTATGTACAGGGTGTGGAAAACATATAAGATAGGCTCTTATTCAGGGTGAAGGTCCGGATTAATGTGAGCAATCTGTATGTACAGGGTGTGGGAAACATATAAGATAGGCTCTTATTCAGAGTGAAGGTCCGGATTAATGTGTGCAATCTGTATGTACAGGGTGGGGAAAACATATAAGATAGGCTCTTATTCAGGGTGAAGGTCCGGATTAATGTGAGCAATCTGTATGTACAGGGTGTGGGAAACATATAAGATAGACTCTTATTCAGGGTGAAGGTCCGGATTAATGTGAGCAATCTGTATGTACAGGGTGTGGGAAACATATAAGATAGGCTCTTATTCAGAGTGAAGGTCCGGATTAATGTGTGCAATCTGTATGTACAGGGTGGGGAAAACATATAAGATAGACTCTTATTCAGGGTGAGGGTCCGGATTAATGTGTGCAATCTGTATGTACAGGGTGGGGAAAACATATAAGATAGGCTCTTATTCAGGGTGAAGGTCCGGATTAATGTGAGCAATCTGTATGTACAGGGTGTGGGAAAAATATAAGATAGGCTCTTATTCAGAGTGAAGGTCCGGAGTAATGTGTGCAATCTGTATGTACAGGGTGGGGAAAAATATAAGATAGGCTCTTATTCAGGGTGAGGGTTCGGATTAATGTGAGCAATCTGTATGTACAGGGTGTGGGAAACATATAAGATAGGCTCTTATTCAGGGTGAAGGTCTGGATTAATGTGGGCAATCTGTATGTACAGGGTGTGGGAAACATATAAGATAGACTCTTATTCAGGGTGAGGGTCCGGATTAATGTGGGCAATCTGTATGTACAGGGTGTGGGAAACATATAAGATAGGCTCTTATTCAGGGTGAAGGTCCGGATTAATGGGGCTGCTACTGTTCTATTTACCAATAAATACAGTGCATGTACCAAAACAATGACCTGCATCCAGTATATGCCTTTAATGCTAGTTGCCCTTTTAGGGATTGCATCATAGTTGTTTTATTTTAATGGGCTGCTACTCTTTCATTTGCCTGTAAATACATTGGCCTTGGTTCAATAAAGGTAAAAAAAAAATTCTCATGGTAGTAAAAAATTCAATTCATGAGAAAAAATCCTGAGAATGTCACTGTTACTGAATCACTAGATAAAAAGACATTGAAAGTCAATGGCAGCTTTTACTACAGTGTAGAAAGGAGGAAACAGTTCTCTACTTTTCTTAGGAGTAAAAAAGTGCCATTGACTTTCATTGTTTTCTTAGCTGGTGATTCAGTAACAGTGACATTCTCAGGCTTTTTTCTCATGAATTGAATCTTTTACTACCATGAGAATTTTTTTTTTCACCTTTTATTGAATCGAGGCCTTTGTATGTAACAAAACACTGACAGCAGTCTGTGCTATGACTTTCCTATAGTAACTTTATTGTATGATGGCGCCTTCTAGTGGCCAAGCCCAACACTACACTACAAAATCCACTGCAGTATCATCAATGAACCTAAAGCAATGTGTAATTTTTACATTTGCTGTTGCTAATTCCTTTTAACAATTGAATTTTTTAAGCTGCCACGATTCATTTTTGACAAGCTAAAATAATTTGCTGCATCTCATTCCAGGTTTGAAAAGGGAAGAATATACACATTCATTGGGGAGGTGGTGGTCTCTGTGAACCCCTACAAGAATCTTCCTATTTATGGCAAAGATACCATAGAAAAGTATAAAGGGAGGGAGCTGTATGAGAGACCCCCGCACCTCTTCTCCATCGCGGATGCTGCCTACAAGGCCATGAAGAGACGTTGTAAAGACACCTGTATAGTGATATCTGGTAAGGTTCTGTTTCTATCCACCCCCTGGGTGATTGCTTATTAAAATAAGGAACCTGCATTTCCTCATTTGACTATAAAACTACAAGTGCAGGGCCCCCAAACCAATTTTTAAAAAGTGGAAGTCCACTTTCTATGGCTATATTTATTTTTTATAAAGCACTATCCTAGTCCATAGCACTATTCTTAAAGTGTATTATTTTTTGTGCTAAATAATGTCCTCAAGGTAAAGAGCTTATCTAGTGTTTTTTATTGTACTGATTGCAATCTGTTGCTATTGGCATCCGTACACCGAGATCGAGAAGAGAGAAGTGAGTCCTGTACATACAGAAGACTGCTGCTATGGCTGTGGTCTGTGTATACAGGGCTCACTTATCTCTTCCTGTAGATCATGGTGTAGGGTTGGCAATAGCATCAGATTAGAGGGTGTGAAAATGACTTCTTTAAACACACACATTTGCCAACATTAGAAAAAAGAAAATACTAGGGGCCTCATTCATAAAGGAATAGCGCCAGGTAGTGCCTGTACAGCATTTTTATTCCCAGATTTGTGCCACTTGTGGTCCAAATCCGGGTAATGACCTGACCCACCGTTGACCTAGAAAAGATTTTGTTGTTGAAGGGATATGGGGATTCCAAATATTAATTGGGCTGGTTGATAAATTGACCCCCTATCTCTGTCAGAGAAATATATTTGCTACAAAGGAGTTTTTGGACTGCCTCCTTCGTTGCCCGGAGGGCTTATAGGGGTTCAATAGTAATCACCACGCCTTGTTCCAATAGCAAAACATAATTAAATGTGCCTAATATACATAGTGTGTATGACAAAAAATGTATTGCTTTCCATTAAAACATAAACAACACATTACAGAATGCCCTACAAATGTAGGTAGCATACAATACAATAATTAATCACCAATTACAGTTAAAAATACAGTGTAGAATGGTCTTTCCTAATGGACATCTCACATACAGTCTTGATTATTTGGTCATGTCATCTAGTTTCGCCGAAGATGGCTTCATCAGTACCCATTGCGCTAGATATATTTGACTATATACAGAAAATACAAATAATTAGATTGCTGTCAACACACAATAATCTTATTTACAATGATATAGTTAAATTCATATGGCACAAAATATATTAGATCTCCAGAGTTTCCTAATACATAGAAACAAAGAAGAAGGAGAGAGAGAAATGGTTACCTGAGGTTAAGAAGACTGATGCTCACTGCGTGTTCATATGACCAATTCCATTACATGATCGTCAAATATAAAAACCGGCCTTTCATTAATGATGGAAAATATTAAGGGAGGGTTGCCCAATTACTGATTGATTGCCATATTAGCATAGCCACTCTGTAAGAATCATGTTAATGTGTGGATAAACTGTTTTAGTGTATATGTTTACTTTTAGTTTTAAAATTAATAATAAAGAAAAGCCCCTTAGCCTGTTTAGCCGTTGTCACCATCACCAAGGAAAGCAGAAGGTTTGAGATGGTCACCAGGATAAGAGGAATGTCCCAAAAAGCTGAATGATTGAAGTAATTTTTGAGGAAAAAACCACCACCTGAGAAACTAAAAATACATAATAATACCTTAGAACGAGTCCATGAAGTAAGCCATAGCCCTGTATGTTTCAGGTATAGAGACAGGGAGACTCAAATTTCTCCCATACGTGGTTAATACCACATATATATGGCGTATCTGCAAAGACCTTAAAATGGTCACTACATTATCATGGAGACGTGAGGCTGTACAGCGGCAGGTAGCGTCAAGTAGCGTCAGGTGAACACCGGAGACAGCACGCAATTACACATTTATGAAGCCGAATCTAGAACAACGCCATATAGCATCCGATTCATCATTATCCCAGCCTCATCGTACAGTGCCAGCGTTCAGCCTTGCAGAGCGACACGTATTACCTCTCGCTACCTGGCGCTCTCCCATACATTTCTATGGACGATCTGTAAAGTGGACCAACACCCAGGGGTGATCGGCCGGGGTATCTATAAGATTCCCGGGCCGATCACCTCCCTCACCGCGGGGCATCCGAGATCGGGATGTCCCGCCGGGTGAAACCCCCCCAAAAGCCCCAAAAAACCTTACCTTATCGGCGACGGATCAGCCGTCGCCGCCTCCCGCATGCCCCTCTAGCAGTGCCCGCGCCGGCCGTTTGTGAAAGGCCGGCGCGGGCGCGCGCCCTGTAAGAGGGACGCGCGGGAGGCGGCGGCAGCGGCTTGTCCGTCGCCGAAAAGGTAAGTTTTTGGGGGCTTTTGGGGGGGTTTCACACAGTGGGGCATCCTGATCTCGGATGCCCCGCTGAAGTGGACCAACACCCAGGATAGTGAAAATCCTGGGTGTTGGTCCACTTTAAATCCCTTTCCTGGTCCCAATTTTTTTTTCCCCTAGGGCAAGAAAATTACATTTTTTAAAACTTTTTTGATTAATAATATTTTTATGCAGAATTGTCCTTACATGTCTGGTAGTAAAGTGTTCGTGTTACAATGTAATAACAATGTAATTCCATATGTTTTCGCTTTGTTACTAGTGGATACATGTTCAAAAACAGACTTTAATCACACCACGCCTCTGACGCTATGGGCTACAACTACCTGATTTTTAGCGGCGGAACTGTTTGAGGCTCATTTTTTGTTGAATGTGTTGTGAGTCAGTCGCACTGAGCTGACGCCACCATTCGCTCCAATACAGCGTAGTACTGCGAATCACATAACGTATTCAACAATGCCGACCAGCGACTGGGGCGCTCTGAAACAACGAACCATGGCTGAGCACAGCGACTACTAGCGGTCGCTCTGAAATCCACTCTACAGACGCTCAGCTGTCGCTACCTGGCGTTAGTAATGAATCAGCCTGTAGGTCAGTTCGGCACCTTGAAGACATAGAGGCTGATTTATTAATAGCGCCAGGTAGCGACAGTTGAGCGACTGTAGCGGTATTTTCACAGCGCCCGCTAGTAGTCGCTGTGCTTGGCCGTTGTTCGGTTGTTGATAGCGACTGAGTCGGTGTGCAGTAATGTTGAATACAAGGTGGTGAGTCGCTATTTGACAGGTTCCGCGCTGTATGGGTGCGCATGATAGCGAATGGCCATAGCGACCGGCTCCCACCATATTCATTAACAAATCACGCTCAAAAAATTCTCGCGCTGTGAAATGCATGTTTAAACCCCAGAGCGCTGGCGGCGATGGGTTAAAAGTAGTTTTTTAACCCCCAAACAACCATATTTTTTGAAACCAAAACATTTTGTAATATGAATACATTAATATCAGACCTGTAATATCAATTCTGCACAAATTTTTTTTAAATTTTTTTTTTACCTTAAAAAAATATCTAACATTGCAGAAGTGGTCACAGAAATTTTCACATTACAAAAAAAAAAAAAAAAATTATTAACAATTAATTATTAATATTTAAAGATTGTTCCATTGAAAGGCATTGGAGAGCGCCAGGTAGCGAGAGGTCATACCTGTCGCTGTTCAAGGTCGCTCGCTGGCGCTGTGGGGTGAGGCTGGAATAATGATGAATGAGTCGCTATCTGGCGCTATCTCAGTCGCTAAGCAGGATTGGCTTGATAAATGGGGAGCCGGCGTTCTCGTGGCGGTGACCGTCATTACCGTTCGCTCACCAGTCGTTACCTGGCGCTATCCCTTGTTAAATAAGGGCCATAGTTTTGTCATGAAAAAAGACACTTTAAAATAAAAATCAAAAGTAAACTTTCCCTTAAAAGAGGAACAACACACAGGAATTTCACTTTCCCCTGTTCCTCTCAGATGGGGCATCCTGATTTGGGATGTCCCGATGTGTATATCCCTATGGTTCGCCCCGGAAACTCGCCTTCAAGGTGTTTGCAAAGTGCAGGCGCAGAAAATATAGTAAAATGACAGCGCTAAAATTAATGACGTTATGTACAAACTGAGATTAATGTTAATTATAAAGGAGAACTGCTCAACGTGCATTGACCTAAATATCCCAATAGGTCCAGAGTTAACGTATAGCAATATTGCACAGAGCAAAATTAGATTTATTATTATTTAGAGCCCCAACATGATCAAATATGTCCAGAACTCAAATCCAACGTTGTCCCAAAGTCGCATGCACTATTCCAAAAGTGATAATTCAATTCACTCCACTTCAAGCCACAAACGTGTGACCATCTGTTATACACTCTTATCAGAACAAGGCTTGGATTTCAGCCTGAGGCTCTTATTCATGAAGGGATAGCGCCAGGCAGCGCCTTGCAAATGACAGGTAGCGACAGGTGAACGCCGGACACAACAGCAATTACACATTTATCAAGCAGAATCTGTTGAGCGACTGGGATAACGCCATGTAGTGTCCGATTCATCATTATCCCAGCCTCAGCGTACAGCGCCGGCGTTCAGCCTTGCAGAGCCCCACATATTACCTCTTGCTACCTGTCGCTCTCCCATACATTTTAATGGACGTTCTTTTATTTCTCTTTAAACAGGGTTTTCTCTCTTGGCCTACAAAAAGCAATTTTTGAAAATAATTTTTCATTTTTTATATATTTATGCAGAATTGACATTACAGGTCTGGCGTTAATGTGTTCATGTTACAATGTTATAACAATGTAATTCCATATGTTTTTGCTTTGTTACTGGTGAATATGTGTGCAAAAACAGCCTTTAAAGTGGACCGTCACCCAGGGGTCTATAAGATTCCCGGGCCGATCACCTCCCTCACCGCGGGACATCCGAGATCGGGATGTCCCGCGGTGAGGGACCCCCCCCCCCAAAACCCCCCAAAAACTTACCTCATCGGCGGCCCGCACGCCCCTCTAGACGTGCTCGCGCCCGTGCCGGCCATTTGTGAATGGCCGGCGCGGGCACGTGCCCTGTAAGAGTGACGTGCGGGAGGCGGCGGCGGACGCGCTGTCTTGTCCGTCGCTGTCACCCGCTTGTCCGTCGGCGGGGATTGGACAGCGCGGCCACGTGGGAGCGTGGTGAGGTGAGTTTTGGGGGCTTTCTGGGGGGTTTCACACAGCAGGGCAAATCGGGGTGCCCCCTGAAGTGGACCAAAACCCAGGATAGTCAAAATCCTGGGTGTTGGTCCACTTTAATCACACAGTCTCCGGCTCTGGGTTTCAGGGAAGCATTTTTGAGCACCGGCGGTGTGTGAGGCTGTTTTTTGATGAATATGCTGTGAGTCGGTCGCACTGACCAGTCGCTACCATTCGCTCCCATACAGCACTGTACTGCTCATATAGCGACTCCCCACAACGTATTTGACTGAGGCGCTCTGAACTAGTGAACCACGGCCGAGCACAGCGACTACTAGCGCTCTGAAATGCCTGCTACAGATGCTCATCTGTTGCTACCTGTTGCTAGTAATAAATCAGCCTGCCCGTCTGATCCCAATCGGGTCTCACATCAAAGGGGCTCGTTATTCCATTTCAAAGCGTGATACATATATGAAGCAAATGTCTTAAAGTGGACCAACACCCTCCCATGATCGGCCCGGGAATCTATAAGATTCCCAGACCGATCAGCTCCCTGACTGCGGGGCACCCCGATCGGGGGTGCCCCGCTGTGTGAAACCCCCCAGAAACCCCTAAATCCCTACCTGCTCCAGCGGCGCCCGCCACCTCCCGCGCGTCCCTCTAGCAGGACGTGCACCCGCGCCGGCCGTTCGTGAATGGCCGGCGCACGCCCTGTAGAAGTGACGCACGGGAGGCGGCGGCGGGCGCACTCTCTTGTCCGGCGCTGCCTCCCGCTTGTCCGTCGGCTGGGATTGGCTGCAGCGATCACGTGGGAGTGAGGAGAGGTGAGTTTTTCGGGGATTCTGGGGGGTTTCACACAGCGGGGCCCCCGATCAGGGTGCCCCACCGAAGTGGACCAAAACCCAGGATAGTCAAAATCCTGGGTGTTGGTCCACTTTAAATGCAGCTTAGATGCAGATTGATCATAAAAATAAAATCAAGGAACAGGGAGAAGATCTAGCGTAATACGTTTTAACGCAAGATTTTGTCTTAAAAAGTCCCAATATTGCACTCACATTTAAAATAACTGTACATGAGCAGTTAATAACAAAAGCGGCTCTCACCCTCTGTCACCTCGGCCGATGGTGGATGGAAGCTGTCGCTAAAGTGCAGGCGCAGCCAAAACCCAGCGCGTTGATTGGCTGAACAGCTGGGTTTTGCTCAGCTCTATTTGCCTCTGCTAGCCAGTGACTAAAGCCGAGCGCTCCGCCGGCCGCATCCCTGCTCACCTTTAGCGGTCGGGGTCCCCTTTCCGGCCCTTCAGGAAGGCCTGGCGCAACAGCTAGAGCACAGCGGGGATGCGGCTGTGGTGCCGAGACATATTGAGGCGAGTGGAATGGGCGGGGCATCCCAATTCCTGATGTTCCAGGGAGTGGGACTCTTTTAGTCTCCAGGGCCTCCGAAGTTTCCCCGGTAAGTATCACTGTATTTTTGCTTATTTATGTCACATCTGACTCCTATTATATTATATTTGCTTTACACTGTCTGTTATTACTGCTTTGTACAGCGCCATAAAACATGACGGCTCAATAGTAGTAATAACAGATGGCCACAATGGTGGGCCAATGCCAAGTAGGATTATTTTTTTGTCTTTTAGAAAAACAAAGGGTGGGGGAAATCACCGACTGAATCCCTGATAAGGTCTGCGAATCTAAATAAGCCCACCTCCACGCTATATAATGCCCATCTTTTAAAGTGGACCAACACCCAGGGGTGATCGGCCCGGGAATCTATAAGATTCCCGGGCCGATCATCTCCCTCACCACGGGGCATCCGAGATCGGGATGTCCTGCGGTAAGGGACCCCCCCAAAAGCCCCAAAAAAACCTTACCTTTGCGGCGACGGATCAGCCGCCGACGCCGCCCGCGCGCCCCTCTAGCAGTGCGCGCGCCCCGCGCCGGCTGTTTGTGAATGGCCGGCGCAGGCGCGCGCCCTGTAAGAGGGACGCGCGGGAGGCGGCGGCGGCAGCGGCGGCTTATCCGTCGCTTGTCCGACGCCGCAAAGGTAAGTTTTTGGGGGCTTTTGGGGGGGTTTCACACAGCGGGGCATCCTGATCTCGGATGCCCCGCTGAAGTGTACCAACACCCAGGATAGTGAAAATCCTGGGTGTTGGTCCACTTTACCCAACCATCCCCTTTAGAGAAAACAAGGAGAAAATGGGAAGAATTGATCCCAGATATGGACCAGGATGATTGGGAAGAGGCAGTAGACAATTTGTACTCCTCGGTCATAGACGCAAGGGACAGGCTGATTCAGGCTAAGTGGTTTCACCAGGTATATCTGACTCCGGTTAGAATGAAAAGGATGGGCCTAGTAGACGGGCAGGCTGATTCATCACTAACGCCAGGTAGCGGCAGATGAGCGTCTGTAGCGGCATTTTCAGAACGCCCGCTAGTAGTCGCTGTGCTCTGCGTGGGTTGCTAGCTTATAGCGACTCAGTCGCTGTGCAGTAATGTTGAATACATTGTGAGGAGTCGATATTTGACCAGTACAGCGCTGTATGGAAGCGTATGTTAGCGACTGGTCATTGCGACCGACTCACACCATATTCAGCAAAAAAAACAGCCTCACAAAACTCTGGCGCTGAAAAATGCTTTTTTGAAGCCCATAGCGCCGGAGGCTGTGTGTTTAAAGTCTGATTTTCAGCATCTATCAACTAGTAACAAAGCGAAAACATATGGAATTACATTGTAGCAACATTGTAACATGAACACTTTAATGGCAGACCTGTAATGTCATTTCTGAAGAAATATCTGAAAAATAAAAAATTGTTTTTTCAATGCCAGAAGAGGTCACAGCATCATTTGAAATTTTTTGAAAAAAAAAAATAAAAAACAAAAACCCCGTTTAAAGAGAAGAAAAGGATCGTCCATTGAAATGTATGGGAGAGGGACAGGTAGCGAGAGGTCATACCTGGCGCTGTGCAAGTGTGAACGCCGGCGCTGTTCGCTGAGGCTGTGAAAATGATAATCAGACGCTACATGGCGTTATCCCAGTCACTCAACAGATTCTGCTTGATAAATGTGTAATTGCGTGTCGTGTCCGGCGTTCACCAGTCTCTACCTCTCATTAACCAGCTACTACCTGACGCTACCCCTTCTTAAATAAGGGCCATAGATCTTTGCCCTAGGTGTAACATGGGCGTCGGCTCCCTGCTACATATGTTCTGGGAATGTCCGATAATCTCGACATTCTGGGACGGGGTATCCAACTTTGTGTCTGTCTCCATGGGCTCCCCGGTGAGAAAGTCAGCATCCCTTTGTTTATTAAAGTGGACCAACACCCACTGCTGATGGGTCCGGGAATCTGCAAGATTTTCCTTTTCCTCGTTCCAACGGCGCATGCGCGGGCCGCCGCCACCTCTCGCGCTTCCCTCTAGCAGGGCGCGCACCCGCGCCGGCCGTTTGTGAATGGCCGGTGTGGGTGCACTCCCTGCTAGAGGGAAGCGGGAGAGGCGGCGGCGGGCGCGGTCTTCTTGTCCATTCCATATTCCAGCTAGTCTGTCCGCGCTGATTGGCGGAGCGCTCGCGCATGCGCCGTAGGAGCTGGGTGAGGTGAGTTTTTTTGGGCTTTCTGAGGGGTTTCACACAGCGGGGCGATCGGGGTGCCCCGCGGAAGTGGACCAACACCCAGGATGGATGAAAATCCTGGGTGTTGGTCCACTTTAAGTGTGGCTGAACCCATGTTAGATGATGGCCCACAAAAAATCCTGCTGCATCTACTGATGTTCTATGCAATGAAATGCATTCTTTTAAACTGGAAGCATCCAAACAAACCAAGTCTTTCTGGTTGGAAGAGTCTAGTCAATGATAAATTGATTCTATATAAGATGACCAACCAGGCCAGGGGATGCCCGGACAAGTTTGAGCGAGTGGCTTAACACCCCTAGTTCCGCTAGCGATTAAAAACTACCTGTGGCTCACCCTCCAGGGCAGTATTCTACCTTCCATAGAGGTAAATGTAAAAAGCAGGCAAGGTTGAGTGTGAATGTGAGTGTATGTTTTCCTTCTTTTGGTTTGTTTTATGCAATTGTAGCTGTAATTACAATTGTAATAGTAATGTAATAGAAGGTGTTAATTGTATAACCTGGAAAGCATAAATAAAAATGTATAAAAAAGAAAAGCAAAGGGCGACAGCTGTTTTAAAGAGAGAACTGGTGGCCTACAACAACCTGGCTCCTGAGATATCCTTGTAGGGGGACAGTGAAATAAGCTGCTCTAGAGCATTGTATGATAGAAAATCATTTGATCTTGAAGTGGAGTAGGCAAGCCACCGTTGTCCTAAAGAAGGCTCAAAAGAGACTTTATTTCCTAAGACAACTTGCAAAATACGGAATGTCAAAAAGGATCCTGAAGACCTTCTACAACGGTGCAGTAGGCTCAGTCCTGAGCTCCTCCTTCACTGCCTGGTATTGTGGGATCACTGCCAAGGACAAGATCAGGCTGAAGAGGATCACCAGGACTGCTGAGCGGATCATAGGATGTCCCCTACCTGACCTAGAGGAACAATTCAGGGGAAGGGCAAAAAGAATAGTTGGAGACCCCACATACCCAGGTCACCCCTTCTTCGATCTCCTACCCTCTGGACGGAGGTACCGGGCCCTCTCGTCCAGGACCTCTCGGTGCAAAAACAGTTTCTTCCCACTTGCTGTTAAAGCACTAAATAACCAACCAACAAGAATCCTGCAAGAACTTTCGGTCCCCAGCGCATCACCAGTTAGTTAGCAGAATGTCGTATGTAACTAAAGCCCCTTGTATAATATGTATAACTAGCAAATGTTTAAACCCCATTGATGTATATAATATGTGTGTCTAGCAATTGTTCAAGCTCTATGGAGAACCCCCCTTCCAAAAAGTATTCCTTGTATGTATTCTGTACCTACCGACCAATAAAGTATTCGTGTTACTCCAGCACATGATGGCTTGGGTTATAACTATGAGCAGTAAAAAATAACCTAAAGGCTAAATGGGTTTTGTGCTGCTTTAATTTTAGATGAGTTTTGAGATAGCTCTCTTTCAGGGCTCCCTGGTCTTGCCTTTAAAGTGAACCAAAACCCAGGATTTTGACTATCCTTTGTTTTGGTTCTTCCCCTCAGGTCGCCTGAATGAACACAGCTTATCCCAGTCCTACAGCGCATGTGTGACCACTCGTCCAATCAGCGCGCTCGGATCCCCTCCAGCCCCTTTGTCCAGGAGCTTGTCTAATGCGAGCAGATCTGAGTGCGCTGGCAGCCGCATCACTCGCTACCCTTTAAAGTGGACCAACACCCAGGTTTTTGACTATCCTGGGTTTTGGTCCTCTTCGGTGGGGCACCCCGCTGTGTGAAACCCCCCAGAAAGCCCCGAAAACTCACCTGACCCCGCTCTCACGTGACCGCTCCAGCAAATCACCGCCGACGGACAAGCGAGGTCCGCCTCCCGCGCATCACTCTTACAGGGAGCGCGCCCGCGTCCTGCTAGAGGGACGCGCGGGAGGCGGCGGCGGCCCACGTTGGAACGGGGAGAAGGTAAGGCTTGTGGGCTTCCTGGGGGGTTTCACCCCGCGGGACACCCCGATTTCGGATGCCCTGCGGGGAGGGATCTGATCGGCCCGGGAATCTTATACATTCCCTGGCCGATCCCCCCTGGGTGTTGGTCCACTTTAACAGGGAGCGTGCCCACGCTGGCCATTCACAAATGCCTTATGCGGGTATGTGCCCTGCTACAGGGATAACAGGGATGCGGCAGCTGCTCACGCGCATGCGCTGTTGGACCGGGAACGAATGTGAGTTTTCAGGCTACCTGGGGGGTTTCACACAGTGGGGCACCACCTATCGGGTAGAATCCAGGGTGGGTTTTGGTCCTCTTTAAACCATACTGCTCCTATTTTAGTAACCGTGTCCTTATCCTCTTTTGTGTTGCAGGAGAAAGCGGCGCTGGAAAGACTGAAGCCAGCAAATACATAATGCAGTACATTGCAGCCATCACCAATCCCAGCCAGAGGGCCGAGGTGGAGAGGTAAGATAAAGACTGGTCGGGTTTATAGATAGAAGTATAAAACCAATCAGCAGGAATTATCCTCCAAAAATAAAAAATAACTGAGTATTTATTTTGAATGGAGAAGGTTTGCAGCTTCCTCTCGCAACTGCTCGGGAGTTCTGAACCTTTCTGACTACACTGGCACTACACTTGTTCCAAGAATGACAAGCAGTCGAAGGAGCCAAGTGTTACTTATAATATCATATATATAATGCAATAAATAACCAAAAACAATGGAAGGTCTCACTCCTTCCAAAACATATATACACTATACACTATAATATATGGCACCACTACTAATTGTTTTATCATAAGAAATTCATTTATTTATTTGATCACAATACCACATTTAACTACATACACGGAAGAAAAATTTAAAAAACATCCAAGACAAAACAATGTCAATAAGGAAGGGAGAAAAACCCACATATAAGGGGCAGGGGGCAAGTGGTAAATGCAATCAATTTAGTAAACATTACAAAGTTAATACTACCTGGCTGGTACCGAAGATAATAAAGTGCTTTAGTGCATATCCATCATCATTATTTAACAAACAACCGTGTTACATCATATCCTAAATTAATAAAAGTGCAAGTGCAATACCTAAACACCCTAATATCTAACCTAACTAGGGAGATGTGTGAAATGTAATACAAGAACCAGCCGGGAGGGGTACTGAAATGAAAACCCCCCAAAAATAAGGACAAATCACTTACATATAAAGACGACCACCAGCCCACTGCCCCTGCGTCTACGCGTTGCGTGACGTCACCAGCGTCACTATATATAGTGCGGTTTGCTTAATAAACTGCCATTTGTAGTTCTGAGCAATACTGCAAGTGAAAGCTCCCTGAGAATAAAGGAAATGGAACTCATCACAACCCCTAGAACAGGCTCAGGCAGATCTATTGTTGCATGTGAGGCTTCCATTATACCCATTTGTGCTGTATAAATACTGAATATCAGCACTACTTTACATCTGAAAAATAGTACATCATACATAAATGTATGGAAATTACATATAAATACAACAAAAAGTCTCCTTGTTCCCCTGGAGAAATCCAGCAGTTTGACAACCCACGTTACCATGGCCAGCCAATCACAGCGCTGGATTTCTCTGGAGGAACGAGGGCATTCGCAATCGCTTCCTGGGCTCTTTTGTGAAAAATTAGTGTTGTTCCCGTTTAAGAAAGAATATTTATTATATTAATATATTAATAATAATATTAAATATTATGTCTTATTCTTCAAAAAAAATATTTTGAACTAAAGAATGAAAATACACACAGATGATCTTTGGGACCCACAAGTAGTAGAAAAGGCAATGACCCCCCCAGATCATCAATTACAACTCGTAAAGTGATTGTCCAGGCATTAAAAAAAATACTATACTCGCCTTGTATTCCCTGCAGTCACTCCCATTCCATCCCTTGCAAATTCACCCAATTGCTCGATCTAGTCCAGTGCGTCCCTCTGTGTCCGCCACATGCCCCCACATCTGCTCCTTTTGCCGCAATGGAGAGAATGTCAGGCCTAGACAAGCCCCCTCCATTGCCTTGTCTCTGGACTGGATTTAAACAGGTGATTTGCAAGTGCTGAAATAGAAGTGACTGGTGGTGATGAATGGTATTTAATTTTTGTTTTAAAGAGATCTTTGAAAAAGAAGTCTGGTCAATAACTTTTGACCAGACTTCCTCTTTAATCGGCAGACCACATCGGCACCACTAAACTAGAGAATGCGGCTGCCCGGATACTCACCTCTTTTGGGATCCTTCCCTGACGGCCTATTAGGATTGCATGGCCAGCGGTTGCACAGCCCACCGGCAAGCCTGATAAGCTGCTCACATCCACGTGGGATGCACAACCCTGAAGAGGTGAGTATCTGGGTGGCCCCAATTCTCTAGTTTAGCACCTGATCGGGGCTGCCCTGCTGCTGTGTACTGAAGAGGGAGTCTGGTCATCAGAGTCGGATTATGAGCCCCAGGGGCCTCCACCACTTGCCCTGCAAAGGGGGCCTCCACCAACCTTTGGGTTATGGTCTGGTCCAGGAGGCTTTTCAGTCTTTGGTCTGATGGGCCGCAGGGCCAGCAACAAAGCTATCAGCCAAAGCCACCTCAGGGCAGGACGGAGAGTCTAGAGCAGCAAAACTGCCGGCAGCAACGCTACAGTGATGGGTGCAGAGCTGTCACTGCACATAAGCCACCAAGCACAGCCGCTGGCAGCTCAATGCAGAGAACTGTTTTCTGCTGGACCAGCCTGGGCAACTACACTACCCCCCACCCAGAATGGCAAAGCAGGAGTTCCCGAGCAGCACGCACCCGCACAAGGGGGGCACAAGGGACTCCATCTGATGTTCCAGTGAGTAGGTGGGAGCCAGACAACCACCAATCAGTTACTTGGCTGGACTCATATTTTATACTGTATCTGGGGCCTCCTCCAGATTTTGTGCCCAGGGGCCTCCACCACACTTAATCCGGCCCTGCTGGTCATGTTTGAATCCCTTTTAAAGTGGAGCAACCACTGAATTAAAGTATATAAGACTCTAAGCTGTTGGTCTCCCACTTTTTGGGGCCTCCAGATTTTTGTATAATCACCTCGCCGGTAATCTTGGTACTTGCACTACCACTGCGGCATCCATGGCTTTCTGTATGGTTGGTGCTCCTGCTCTTGTATTAAAGAGGAACAGCCACCAGCCTAGGGTCTCTAAGAGTTGTGGGGCATCTGTTGTGTACACCGCAGAGAGAATCTTTTCTATTAGAAACTCACAATTAAATTGTTGCTTTTGCAGAGTAAAAAACATGCTCCTGAAGTCTAATTGTGTCCTGGAGGCCTTTGGCAATGCCAAGACTAATCGCAATGACAACTCCAGCCGGTTTGGAAAATACATGGACATTAACTTTGACTTCAAAGGAGATCCCATTGGTGGGCACATCAATAACTACCTATTAGAAAAGGTAAGAGGATAATGTACGAGGAGGACAATTTTTTTAAATGCTGACAAAAGTTTTGTTTTGGATAAAGCTAAAAGGGCTAAAATATATTATCCAAGTAATTCTGGAGTCTGAAAAGAGTCCCTCGGGGGGATCTCAATTTAGGATGCCATTTATTTACAGCACGCTGCTTTTTGCGGTTGTTGCTGAAACCTCAAATCAATTGAGTATTTAGCCTGATCTCTAGCTTTCTGCTTGGTTTAAAACTTCAGTGGGTTTCAAATCGACTGATCCCCCCTAGTGACACTATGGCCCTTATTTATGAAGGAATAGCGACTGGTAGCGACTGGTGAGCGGCCGGTAATGACGGGCCCCGCCACGAGAACGCCGGCTCCCCACCACAATCACACATTTATCAAGCCAATCCTGCTTAGCGACTGAGATAGCGCCATATAGCCACTCATTCATCATTATTCCAGCCTCAGCCCACAGCGCCAGCGTCCGACCTTGAACAGCGACAGGTATGACCTCTCGCTACCTGGCGCTCTCCAATGCATTTCAATGGAACAATCTTTAAATATTCATAATTAATTGTTATGATTTTTTTTTTTTTTTTTTTTTAAATGTGAAAAATTCTGTGACCACTTCTGCCATTTTAGATAATTTTTTAAGGTAAAGAAAAAAAAATTGTACAGAATTGATATTACAGGTCTGATATTAATGTATTCATATTACAAAATTATTTAAAAAACTTGTTTTTTTTGGTTTCCAAAAATATCGTTGTTTGGGGGTTAAAAAAATACTTTTAACCAATCGCCGCCAGCGCTCTGGGGTTTAAATATGCATTTTACAGCGCGATAATTTTTTGAGCGTGATTTGTTAATGAATATGGTGGGAGCCGGTCGCTATGGCCAGTCGCTTTCATGCGCTCCCATACAGCGCGGAACCTGTCAAATAGCGACTCGTCACCCCGTATTCAACATTATGGCAAACCGACTGAGTCACTATCAACTACCGAACAACGGCCAAGCACAGCGACTACTAGCGAGCGCTCTGAAAATGCCGCTACAGTCGCTCAACTGTCGCTACCTGCCGATGTTAATGAATCGGCCTCTATGATATCCTAATGTAATAATCATTTGCGGTTTTACTGAACCTTAGAATTGATACATTTTAAGCAACCACCAATTCCTGGTCCGTCAGTGCACACAGAAAATTTGATAAACACAGGTTCCATTGGTCTTGGCAGGACTGCAAGGAAGTATCGAGAAAAGAATTGGAGATTTCAGGGCCAATGACCCTATCTGGCACCATTGGCACCTATGATTCTCTGTTAGGGGCATTTTCTGCTTGGTAACTACAGACGGAAAGTGAGATAACAGAAAAAAAAAACGAAAGAAAGATTTACCCATTCCCTACTATAACTGGAACTAAGCAGAAAAGTAAATCTGAGCTTTAACATCCATAACTGCTTAATTTTAGCATAGTCATCGAAAAGCTGTGTGATTTATGTAAAATGTATTACCATAAAAAAGACACTAAAATTCTCATTCTCTTTATTCAGTCTAGAGTCATTGTTCAGCAGTTGGGCGAGAGGAACTTCCATTCCTTCTATCAGGTTAGTCTCATATTTACTTCTTGTTCTTTCATGAGCGGTTTTAAATCTTTGTGTTATTTCTGCTAGGAAGGCTTAAAGTGGACCAAAACCCTACCATGGTCGGCGTTACCCTCCCACTAGACATTCTTAATACCCCCAAGGGAGCTCACCCATCCACATTCCCAGCAGTACAGGCTACTCATGTGACCGCTGGCTGCCAATAGGGTTTGAATGCAGGAGTGCACAATGCTGGTCAAGCACAGATAGTGAGCCCCATTGCTACCCTTGGTGATCAGGTGGGACACTGCAAAGCCTTGGGAGAACGCATGGGGTCAGTAAAGTTTTTTTATTATGGGAGAGCTTAAAGCAGAGCAAAAACCTCTCGGCTTGGCCCTGGAATCTAAAAGATTAGCTGGATGCTCTGCTGTGCAAAACCCTCTGGGTCGCCAGTATACTTAACTTTACCAGCCGCTCCCACAACGCTGCAATCTCTGGCCGCTGCATCCCCATCTTCCCTGTAGCTTTACCCGATCTCGAGCCCAGGGTGAAACCCCGGGATGTGGTCAGCCAGTGTTTGCACGTCACTTGTCCCTTTTAAAATCAGCCAGTTGCCGATCTCAAAAGGTCCCGGATGGGAGTGGCCTCAGTGGTGGAAAACCCATTTTTTTTCCAAAACCAGGCCACTGGCAAGCCGACAGCATCAACCGGTTGCGTGCTTGGGGGGGGGGGGGGGGGTTCGGTAGAATAAGCAGAACACCCGAAAATGGGTTTTGCTTTAAAGTGGAACTTCAGTTAAAATTGATCCCCTTGCCCTGCCATCCTACCTTGGTGCTGAGGCAGGATGAGGGGTTGCAAGAAAAAAAACCCTTAGCTTAGTCAGACGTCCCCACCTTCCTTCAGGTCTCCCACAGCTGCTGCAGGAAAAAAAGCAAAGCTGCATCCCCCTGGCTCCGCACACACTCCTGCTGCCTATTCATTTGAATGGGCGGACGGGAGCGCGCATGGAGCTGGGAGATGCGGCTCTGCGTCTTCCGTGCAAGATGGCGGTGCACAGGATCTGGTGCACCGGAAGAGTGGAGCAGACGCCTGGCTGAGGTAAGGGTTTTTTTTCTATGTAAGCCCCCATCTTGCCTCAGTACCAGGAGAGGGTGGTAGGACAGGGCGTCAAATTTAACTGAAGTCCCTCTTTAAAGGTAACACTGGCTATTCATTTAGTTCAACATTTCAACATTGTTATTGCGTTTTCCTGTTCCTAAAGACTTATGTTCGGGTTTCTAAAGAATAAAAAAGTCTATTTTCTTTATTGCATGGCACGGCCCGCTTCGGTATTCATAACAGTTGGGTTATTCCGCCACAAGGTGGCGCAGTGGTACTGCAGAAAAGCTGTGGCTTGTCCCGGCTCCCTATAAAAACGGGCTTAACCATAGAGTTCCCCAGTGTTCTCTCTGCAGTGGACTGCGAAGTTAGCAGATGGCTCTCTCTCTTGCGCAGGTGAGGGGGGCAACCAAGCCTGCGGCCCTGCAAGTCTATTTCCATCCGTTTCTGGACCCTCACTGCCTCCCAGCCTTGGCTGACAGATCGGGTGAAGGTAGAAGAGCACTAGGGTCAAGTGCTCCTGGAGTGCTGCTCCAAGCCGCAGACCCTGTAACACAAAGGGTAGCCGGCCATAGGCTTTATGGTGAGCCTAATAGGGATGCAGAGTTTCTGTCCTAGCTTCTGAGGGGGTAAGTAGTTTGAGGACTGTGTCCTCTCTTTTTCCTTTGGGTCCCCCCCGTGCCCCCTCCCCCCTCCCTCCCTTGACCATGGCTGCTCGCTGCTGCTTCCCTCTCTTTCTCTTCCCCCCCCCCTCTAACTTGGTTGGGGGCGAAAAAAGGGGGGGGTGGCGGCAAGTAGTCATATCTGTGGTGTTTTTACGTTTTTTGGTGTGTTTTCTGGTGCTTTTAGCTGCCGCGCCGCTTTGTACTTTATACATTCCGCGGCTGTGGGCCCTATAACCTGAGGTAATTTTGCTTTGTCATGGCGCCGGCCGGGTCACGTGAGCGCAGTTTTCGCGCTCTTCGGAGGGGCGGTGCCTGGTAATGATGCATATCGTGTCGTTCACCTCGCGGCCCGCCCCTCAAGGTACCTCTGCCGGATTTCTCCCTTCCTGGCTGCAGCGCTGCTTCCTCCGGCGGGTCGCCTTATTCAGCGGCCTGTGCCTGTGTGACCCCCGCGGTGTCTGTGGTCCGTGAGTCCCCCTTGGGGTTTTTTTTATTGAATCAGGGTGAATTTACTGCGGGATGCTCATGTGTGTTTTTACTTACGTCTTTCAGGCGGGATACCATTGGGTTGTGGTTTCTCCCGGCTCCACTCCTTCCTTCTCCTCATTCCCCCCTTTATTAACTTCTGGGGGCATACCGTGGGAGGGCATCCCGGGTGGCTTCTGTCTTAAGCCTGTATCCAC
Source organism: Gastrophryne carolinensis (assembly GCA_027917425.1). NCBI lineage: Eukaryota > Metazoa > Chordata > Amphibia > Anura > Microhylidae > Gastrophryne > Gastrophryne carolinensis. The sequence continues at coordinate 14,649,122 of CM051243.1, forward strand.
TGCTGGCCTATTGCACCTGTGCTAATCACCATATGGAGGCTTCTGGGGATAGCGCGCTTGGGGGCCCTTCGGGGCAAGCCCGGCTGTGTTCCATGTGTGGGGTATCCCCTGTGAGTAACAGTGTCACGGTGTGCGTGCCGTGCACTGAAAGTGGCCTTGCGCTTCAAGCTGGTTTGCCTGCTTTGCTTCCCAGCTCTGCGCCTCACTCGGCTTCACCTACTCCCCCGCTCCTGCAATTGGGCCCCAGTGAGGGGAATGTTGGCAGGGAGTCACATTCTGATTTGGCTCTGCGGGTGGCTAACATTGAAAAGCAGCTTGCCAGGAATGCTCCTAGGAAGGCCTCTGGCAAGAAGAGACACCTGGACCCCAGGCCTGCTCCCCTTACTGAGATGTATGTGGGGATTGATGAGCTTGGTGGCTGTCACCCCCTTGAGATGGGGGAGCTCTCACAGGACTCTGACTCCTCTGGGAACCAGCAGGAGGTTTGCGATAGTGACCCTGGGTCTGCGTCCGGAGAGGAATCATGGTACCCTGAGGACACTGATAATATGCTGTCACATAGTTTTGAAATTTTGCACATTGCTGCCCCTGAGGTAGCTAAAAGAAAGCAGAGGGAGCTTTTCGCCCTGGTAAACAGCGTCTAGAGTTCCCTGAGCAGGAACAGTTTACCACCTTAGTGCTTAAAGAATGGGAACGTCCTAACAAGTTGCCTGCGGTGCCCAAGGGTTTGGATAAAAGGTATCCCTTTCCTGTTGATCTTGTTAAGAGGTGGTCATTTCCCCCTGAAGTGGACGTTCCCGTGGTAGACTTGTCCAATACTTCGGTCATGCCTTTCCCTGACACTACCACGCACATGGATCAAGTGGCCTGCCATGTTTTTACCTGTGTGGGGGCTGGCTTGCGCCCCGTATGTGCTGCCGTCATTACTGCTATTGCCCTTAAGAAACTGCTTATGTCTCATTGATGGCACAACAGCTGGTAGTGTGGGGGAGGATTATAGGACTCTCTTACTTTGCACTGATTTTGTGGCCTTTATCCTTACTGCTATGGATGATGCTGTGCGGCTGTGTGGAAGGACCTCTGCGCTCTTGGTGGCTATGCACCGCTCTGTCTGGTTGCTGGACTCAAGGAATCTTCGGGGGGCAGGTCCTTCCTGCCCCCGTGCTGGGAAACGGTCACCACAGATGCCAGTCTGACTGGCTGGGGAGGCTTCTGGAAGTCTCTGAGGTTCCAGGGTCGGTGGGGCCCACAAGAGGCCCATGCTTCCATCAACGTCCTGGAACTGAGGGCGATCAGGTTGGTTCTTTCTTGCCTATCCACTCACCTCCGGGGGCGGGCTGTTCAGATTCGCTCAGACAACCAGACGGCGGTTGCCTACATCAACCATCAGGGAGGGACTCGGAGCAAGCGAGCCTTCAAGGAAGTGTCCCTGATTCTGTCTTGGGCGGAACAACATGTTCCCTGCATCTCAGCGGTTTACATCCCAGGAGTGGAGAACCAGGTGGGGGACTCCCTGAGCAACGGGACGTCTTGTCTAGGAGAGTGGTCTCTCAACCGCTGGGGTCAGCCGGACGTGGACCTGTTTGCGTCCCGTCACAATCACAAACTTCCCAGATTTGTCTCTCTGTCTCAGGATCATCTGGCCTTCGCCATGGATGCCTTTGCAATAGATGGAGTTTCAGCTTCTCTATGTGTTCCCTCCGTTTCCTCTCCTGGGCAGGGTCATGCGCAAGATAGCCCAGGAGCGGGTACCAGCCATACTAGTGGCCCCTATTGGCCAAGAAGAGTTTGGTTCCCAGATGTCGTGCGGTTGGCAGTAGACCGGCACATCTTGCCCAAGGATCCAGATCTTCTCACTCAGGGGCAGCTACGCCATCCCAATTTACAAACTCTGGCTTTAACGGCTTGGCTGCTGAAACCTCCATCTTGATGGAAAAGGGGTTGCCTGCTTCTGTTGTTGATACCATGATTCGGGCTAGGAAGAAGTCCTCGTCCTTTATCTATTACAGGGTCTGGCATGCTTACATTGCCTGGTGTGAGTCCAAGTCTCTTCCCTGTCGGGTGTTTTCTATTCCCAGGGTTCTGGAATTCTTGCAACTTGGTTTGGATCAGGGCCTTCAACTTAGTACCCTAAAAGGCCATGTTTCAGCTCTGGCAATTTTTTTTTTTCTTTTGCCAATCACCGGTTGGTTAAAACCTTTTTTCAGGGTGTTTCTCATGTGCGTCCACCCCGTAAGCCTTTGCTACCAGCCTGGGATTTGAATCTGGTTTTGTCTGCACTGCAAGGGCCTCCCTTTGAGCCTATCCGTGATGCTACCTTGTCTATTCTGACCCTTAAGGTAGCCTTTCTGGTGGCTATCACTTCTGTAAGGCGAGTTTCTGAGCTAGCGGCACTTTCCATCAAACCTCCTTATTTTGAGAGGCATCAGGATAAGGTGGTGTTTCGGCTCATGCCGGACTTTCTGCCAAAGCTTGTGTCTGCCTTTCATCTTAATCAGGACATTGTCTTGCCTTCATTGTGTCCTAATCCTGCTAATTCCAAGGAGCGGACTCTGCATTCCCTAGATGTGGTCAGGGCTCTGAAGTTTTATTTGGTCGCCACTGATCCTTTCAGGAAGTCTGATGCTCTTTTTGTTCTCACTTCTGGACCTAGAAAGGGTTTGCCTCCGGCTAAATCCGCAAGTGGATCCGTCAGGCAGGGGTTCAAGCCTATTCTGTTAAGGGAAAGGAACCTCCCTTTAGGATTACTGCTCATTCTACTCGTGCTTTTGGTGCCTCTTGGGCTTTTCAGCACCAAGCTTCTGTTGAACAAGTTTGTAAGGCCGTAACTTGGTCTTCTGTTCATACTTTTTCTAAGTTTTAAAAGGTTGATGTTAAGGCCTCAGCGGATGCTGCTTTTGGCCACAAGGTGCTTCAGGCAGTAGTGACTTGAACTACTGGCCGTTACTCTTTGGGGATCCCACCCTACTCTGGACACTGCTTTTGGATATCCCAACTGTTATGAATACCAAAGCGGGCCGCGACATGCAATAAAGAAAAAAGCAATTCTGTGAGTACTCACCTGTAGAATTGTTTTTGTTCTTGCATGACACGGCCCGCTTCGCCCCACCCTTGTTATCGTTGTTCTTGGCTGCCTCTTTATGGTGATTGTTCCAAGTCAATTGGAGTCTTTTACCTTTTTCAAATTTTTTACTTATTCTCTCCCGGCTTCTTGTCTCACTGCTTGTGTACGCTGGGGAACTCTATGGTTAAGCCCGTTTTATAGGGAGCCGGGACAAGCCACAGCTTTTCTGCAGTACCACTGCCCAACCTTGTGGCGGAATAACCCAACTTTTATGAATACCGAAGAGGGCCGTGCCATGCAAGAATAAAAACAATTCTACAGGTGAGTACTCACAGAATTGCTTTTTCAGAGTCAGTAAAAACTTTCTTTTTTTTATACTTTTGTGTATAAAAAAAATGAAAGGTGAATATATACAATACATAGATATTATAAGATCTCCGTGAGGAGTAAAAGTAACTTACATATTTCCAGCAAACTTGAACATTGAACAGAATGGACTGATATAAACTTATATTAAAAACAATCATTTTTAGAGTCTTAAACCTAAACCCCCAGCTTCCCACCCCCCAATATTAGAGGCAAGTATTGTATAACCAAATCTAACATGTATGCTTGCTAAACTACTGTGTTCATGTGTTGTCTTGTGTTTTTTAATAGTTAATCTTGGGAGCTCCAGAGCAGACCTTGCGTCCCCTTCACCTCCAGAAGGATACATCATCTTACACCTACACCCGCAACCTGGTCCAAGTGAAGGTATGAAATTTATTCTTTCATTTGGAAACTGAAAAATAATCACTTGAATTTTGTTCTAACCCATTTTTTTTAGCTTTTGCTATAGTGGAGACATTTTAGGGCCAAATGAAAATGATGGCGGTTACTCAACCAGTTAAAAACTGACCTGGGTGGTACATGTGAGCAAGACATAAACAAAACCTAAGGGAGGTCCAGCACTAAACCCCTGCCAAGTTGTGCACATTTTATATTACAGGTGGAAACTGTAGCCTGCATTAAAGCGGAACAAATCCCGGGGTTTTGACAATCTCTGGTTTTGTTCCCTGTCCCGATCTTGGTTGCCCTGCTGTGTGAACCCTCCAGATTGCCCAGTAAAAACTTACCTTTCCTCAGTCCTAGGGCGTTTTTACGTGGCATCTGGTCCAATCAGAGTCCATTGCTGTGCATATTAATGCTTGGCAAACGGCTGTGTGCACGGCAAACGCGTGGGCGCTCTCCCACCACCAGCTGATCTTAATGGCTGAGGGTGGGATCATGTCATCGCCCAGAGATGCTGAGGATGCGGCCACTGATATTTACATCAGCGAGGGAGGTGAGTTTTGTGGAAATCCACACAGTGGGGTATCCTGACTTTGGATGCCCCAGAGGAAGGCTGGTAGAAGGGGGAAGTGAACCCTGTTAAAGAACCTGTCCATGAAAATGTCATTGGGCAGCACAATATGTCAGTATCTGTATCTATATCCTGTATCTGATCCTGTAGCTGCTACTGTACTTATCCTGTATCATTTTAAAGTGGAACAAAACCCAGGATTTTCACTTTCCAGGGTTTTTTTTCCCAAATTGGGATGCCCCACTGTGTGAAACCCCCAAGATCGGTGCATCCAGACTCACCTTGGTCGCACCTGCGTGGGCTCGCGTCTAGTCACAGCCACGCGCTGAACTGACGGAATTTTGCAAGCAGCTTTGATTAAAGTAAATGGGGAGCGAAAGTGTCCGCATCCCCTGCTTCCCCATGCTCGTGCCCCAGCCTTTCTAAATGGCATCACAGCCTAAGGGTGCGGGGGTGCGGCCGCTTTTGCTCCCCATTCACATCACTGAATTACATCAGTTCAGCAGGCAGCTCTGATTGGATGAGAGCCTGCACATGCACCATTGGACCGGGGAAATGTGAGTGATTTACATAGTGGGGCATCCGAATTTGGGATGCCAAGGGGGGAAGGTCAGCGGCCAGATTTCAGGGCTAGACGCAGTGGGTTTTGTTCAGCTTTAAAAGAAAAGTTTGATCTTGAATCCTTGCAATTATCAATTTACAATCAATATGTCATTGGTCAGAATTGGTGTCGGTGGTTTTCCAGATCTCTCCACATTAGTACAGTAACACTCAGGGCCGGATTAAGTGTGGTGGAGGCCCCTGGGCACAAAATCTGGTGGAGGCCCCAGATACAGTATAAAATAATAGTCCAGCCAAGTAACTGATTGGTGGTTGTCTGTAACCCATCTGCTTACTGGAACCTCAGATTGAGTGCCAGCTCTGCACCCATCACTGTAGCGTTTCTGATGGCGGCTTTGCTGCTCTAGACTCTCCGTCCTGCCTTGTGGTGGCTTTGGCTGCCCAGACGCAGGGGACTCCCGCCGATAGCTTTGTTGCTGGCCCCGCGGCCCGTTAGACCAAAGACTGAAAAGCCTCCTGGACAAGATCATAACCCAAAGGTTGCTGGAAGCCCCCTTTGCAGGGCAAGTGGTGGATGCCCCGGGGCTCCCGCCCCTTGTGCCCCTCTCTTAATCCGGCCCTGCTCATGCTAACGGTGGCCGTTCCACATACTGAGAACAGCACTCCCCATGGTGACTTTTCAATGCACAGCTGTAGGTGTGACAGTATATTCTGTCTGCATTGGAGCTGACAAATATGCATCCAGTGGTATTATACTGATTGATCCTGCAAGCAGTCAGGTAAGTATTGTTTTTTTTTTCAATAGGCTAATAAAAAAACATAAATGTAAAAATTAAAAAATAAAAAATGTAACTTACCTGATCCCTGGATCTGAGCCCATGTTGCCCGGGGCCTGGCGCTTGCAGGCTGGGTCAGGCCCTCTCCATCCCCTTACCTGCTGAATGGTGAATTCACTACAATGAAGGGGGGGGGTGTCAGGCCTCCAAACACTTCCTCCATTGCAGTGAATGGAGAGGGCATGGCAGTGCTCTGTGACTGATAACCATCTGCAAACCCAACCCGCCATCAATCCCCACCCCATGTATTGGCCCCAGACGATGCAGGACTCTGATCCAGCGACCAAGTGAATTACTGATCTCCAGACTGGCAGCGATCAGCTGCGCTGGAAAAAAAGGTGAGTACCCTTTTGTTTAGTTTTTTTCAATTTGGCTGCAGAATTAATTTAATTTGCCTACAGACAGCTGTTAAAGCGGACCAAAACCCACATTTTTAACTAGCATCCCCTTAATTGCTCCCCCCATTGACTTTGCCAATTTTTAGTGCTCCTGCTTCACTCTAATCCCAGATAATGGCCCTTGTTTTAGCTGTAAAGCTCCGCCTCCTCCATTCATTGCCGCTATTGTGTGTGGCAATTATGTCATTGCCATACCAATGCAATGACTGATCACCTGCCATCTCACAGAGAGGGACAGCAAAAAAAAAAAAAAAAAACGAAAATATCCAATTCTAGTTCTACACCCTATACCACTTCTTGTCTGGGTGGGATTCCAGGGCTACCCCACCTCAATGTTCCCACCAAACAGGCTGCACACCAGTTAAATTTAAGTATCAAACATTTATTGAATAACTGATAGATGTACACTGCTCATGCATAGGACAAAAACGACAAAAAAACATATATAAAAACCCCCTAAGTGGGGAGGAACTCCCAGGGCTAAATTTACAAGGCACTCCAATTCCAAATGTGCCTTAGCTTATATGATCAGTCCAATAATTTAAATGATTACAAGGGCTCTCCCGTGTGGCCACATAAGTGTACTGACGCTCATGCCATTAAATCTAAAGTGATTGTGCATTCCCTATCTGTAAATTGGCAATAACTATACAGTGCTCTTAATGCATATTCATAAATAATTAAAGGAATAAATATGCGCAATTAACATATAATGTGCAAAAGAAAAAAGTGCCTTGTGCTTAAGTGCTTCTGTGTTTAATATATCAATACTGCCAGAGGTGCCTATTCATACCATAAAAGCGTCAGAACACACATGGGTCACCTTAAGCCCTAAGCCCTACACCCTAAGAATGGAATATCGGCATGGGCAAATGTATTTCACAAGTTCGGTGGGTTTCGGTCCGCTTTAATTGGTCCTGCACATTATAGGTACAACAAATGTTGTCTGAGTGATCGTAAATAGATTTTGTTGTCTGTCATCCATGCAAAACTAAAATAGGCAGTTTGCAGGGACTTCATGTGCTCACTACTGGCGACTTATCATTTCTTTGTTTTGGATCCAGTCTACCATTAATGACGCAGCAGAGTTCAGAGAAGTTTCGGAGGCGATGAAAGTAATTGGATTTAAGCCCGAAGAGATCCAGACGGTCTATAAAATCCTGGCTGCTATTTTGCATCTGGTGAGTAGGTGTGAAACATGCGGCAAATCCATTGACCCGGGGAGACACAACCAGAACACAGACTGTTTAGTGTTCCCGGCTTCATCAGCTGCTGGCTTCTGCAGCTATTTGGATTTATTCGCTGCTCGAGCGGTTTGGCGGCCTGTAGCTTCAGCTGTGCAAATATTTCTAACTATTACAGTAATAAATGTGGTCTTCTGGTGGCATTTCTGATGCCAGTCATGTATGTCTTCCTACCTGACTACCTAAAAACAACACCTGACTATTGGGTGCCCAATTCTTCTTCAATTCTTCAATTTTTCTTGGTGACTCATATTTAAATGGTACGTTGAATGTAGGTAAGTGTTGGAGTAAGAATTACAAATTTAGAAAAAAATGATGTGTGTGTTGTGCAGCTGGAGACTAATAGCTCATGTTTATGTCTGCTGAGTGTCGGAGCCCGACACTCTGGCCTGTTCCATGCTGAGGAGAGGGGAAACAATGTATCAAAGTATCAGCTGTTCAGTGCTAGCAGCCGTCCAGCATAAGATAACAACATTGCAACATTGCCTGGCCAGAATTTATATATCTAAAACAGAGAGAAAAGCTCTAGAAGTCATTTAGCTGATTTTGACAGTTTTCCCTTCATGTTGGCTCTGCTGCAGAATCTTTCAGTTTACCATTTTCTCTCTCTTTTCTCAACACATTTTTCCATATGATCTTTCTTTCAGCTTTGTGTGTTTTGAGCAAAGCCCAACCCAGGATTTTCACTATCTGGAGTTTTGTTATGTGCCCCTAGGGGGCATCCTGACTTGGGATGCCCTGATATGTGAAATCCCCAAGTTCGCCTGTGAAAACGTACCTTTCCCTGTCCCACAGCGCATGCGTGGGCTCTCATCCAATCAGCTCTGTCTGCACGCAGATGGGGAGCCTGAGCAGTAACCTTCCTGGCCGCCCGGCCTGTCTAAATGACTATCTGCGTGAGCGCGCCAGAAAGATGGGGGGATCTGTGGTTATCCAGGGGTTGTTTCACGCAGTGGGCATCCTGATTTAGAATGCCCAAGGGGCAAGGTCAATGGCCGGGCCTTATAGACTTCAGGGTCGGTCACTCAGCGTTTTGTTCCACTTTAATACCTTTAGATTTTCCTGCACAGTTATTCAAAGAAGAATTTCAGTTATTTTCAGTCAGTTTAGTTTATTTTGTATAGATTTTACACATTTGAGTCACCTGGTCTCATAACAAAAGCAGCACCTCACACACACACACAGCCGTTACCACTGATTACAGTGTCAGCCTCTGAGGTAAAGTGTTGCTAGGAGACCAGTGGGCTAAATGAAGCAGCTCACTAAATACAACCCAGCAGATCCCCCTATTCAGCAAATGGACTGAGCCATTGTCATTATACAATTTAAAAGAAAGGCAGATATTTTTTCCTTTTTCTATCACCACATTATTTATACACATGTTAGAAGCTATTGTGTGTTTTTTTAATTATTTATCTTTTTTAATGCAAATTTCGCGATACTGCTCCTTTAAGCTCCTGGCATACAGGTAGCAATCGCTACTACTTACTCTGGGATATGGTGGCCTCCAGCTGCCCGGACTATTGGCATTTTCTTAAACACATCAGAACAAGGTTTTCCTCTTAAGTAATGGCAATTTCGACTTCAGCAATATACCTTTGATTGGTTCCTGGTCTCTAGAACAATAATCAGGAACCCTTTCCCAGGTGCACTCAATTTTTTAGGGTCAGTCCTATCCCCAAAGTACTCCAGAATGGTGAGCAGCCGGGGCCACTGTTTCTTAGTCGTTCTTTATGAAGGCCTGACAGCTGACCAGGCTCTCCTTTCTGAATGACCCAGTCTAAGGAAAATTGGAATCTTATACAGGCTTGATACCCCTGTGAGGCTACACCATTTTAGTATTTGAAAAAACCCTTAACTGCAACTATATGCATTTAAAAGGGAACACCACCAAGTATTAGACTTTCAGGGTTTTTTTCCTCTCTGGCGAGGCATCCTGATTTGTGTATCCCACATGGTTGCCCTTAAACTCAACTTTTCCTTGTTACCATGGTGCATGTGCCAGCCACCCAGCCAATCTGCGTCACTTGGTAAAGGAAATCTGAATTCAGAAAAGCCTGGTGTAGGTGTGGGCCTAGCTAGAGGTATGCTGGGGATGCAGTTGTGGCACAGATGTGGCAAGGGTTTGTGGAAATGGTAAGTGGATCGGGCAGTCCAGAAAGTTTCACATAGAGGGCCATCCCTATTCGGGATGCCCCATAAAAAGCTAGACTAACCCCCCAAAGGTCTTATAGACTCCAGGGTGTTGTTGTTTCTCTTTAATTCTTAACTGCAGCTTAGCTTAGCCTGACAGCACAGTTAAGAAAAGAAAAAGGCCCTTATTTAAGAAGGGATAGCGTCAGGTAGCGCCTGGTTAATGACAGGTAGCGACTGGTGAACGTCGGACCCGGCACGCCATTACACATTTATCAAGCAGAATCTGTTTAGCGACTGGGATAGCGCCATGTAGCGTCTGATTCATCATTTTCACAGCCTCAGCGAACAGCGCCGGCGTTCAGCCTTGCACAGCGCCAAGTATGACCTCTTGCTACCTGACGCTCTCCCATACATTTCAATGGACGATCCTTTTCTTCTCTTTAAACGGGTTCTTTATTTTTTTTTTTTTTTCAAAAAAATCACAAATAATTCTGTGACCTCTTCTGGCATTGAAAAAGCAGTTTTTTCATAATTTTTTTCATTTTTATATATTTCCTCAGAAATGACATTACAGCTCTGCCATTAAAGTGTTCATGTTACAATGTTGTTACAATGTAATTCCATATGTTTTCGCTTTGTTACTAGTTGATAGATGTTTGAAAACAGACTTTAAACACACCGCCTCCTGCGCTCTGGGCTTCAAACAAATATTTTTCAGCGCCAGAGATTTGTGAGGCTGTTTTTTTGCTGAATATGGTGTGAGTCGGTCGCTATGAGCAGTTGCTAACATGCGCTCCCATACAGCGCTGTACTGGTCAAATAGCGACTCCTCACAATGTATTCAACATTACTGAACAGCGACTGAGTCGCTATAAAGTAGCGACTCACGGCTGAGCACAGCGCCTACTAGCGGGCGCTCTGAAAATGCCTGCTACAAACGCTCATCTGTCGCTACCTGCCGCTATTGATGAATCAGCCTCAAAGAGTCTAGTAGCGTCACTTATGTAGATGAGACATCCAGAATTTTCTTTGAGACTTGTTTTCACAAACATGCTGCATTGCATTCACCTAGGAAATTATTCAGTAATACATTCTTTTTCACAAATTTGCAAATGAAAAATTACTAAATCGCCCACAATTAGATGAGAATGGATCTGTGGAAATGCCCACTGTGACCGAGGGATGAATGTGAATTCATTGGTCAAGCATCGTACCATTTTGGCTGACATAAAATTTCTAGTTTGTCATATGAACGTTGACATCTGGAAACCACCACAAATAAGCAGAGCGCACAGCACAAGCGATATCGGGAATGATCGCTTTAACGAACAATTAGCCAACAAACTGGCATGTTCCGCGACCAAACGCAAATTGTCTACTCGCATCAGATAATGAACAGTCCATATATCTGTTCATGGCAATGGGTCATTATTAGATGCATTTTTAGAGCACAATTAAGTGATCAACCACATGTGACATAAAGCTTTATGATCTACAAGGCTTTTGAACCTCTTTCAAGTTCCCGATGTCTACAAGCAACAGAAGCAGGCACTCCCTGAATTTACTTTGTTATTTAATTGACAGCTCCACCCCTTACCAGTACCACAAAAACCTAAGCAAAGAAACCTAAGGTATACCACACTCCTCTAAATCGAAGACATTGAAATAACCTGAAACACATGAAACACGAAACAAGACCCATAAAAACAAAGGAAACCATAAACACAGGCAACAAAAATATGGATACATTTATCCACATTTATAGTGGCTGTTTACTTGTCCTAATCCTCTGAGTACTCAAGGAAAAGGTAAGTATTAGGTGCGCTGTAAAGGGGATGAAGGTTAGTGGAAAAAAAGGGTTAGCGGAGGAAAAAACTTCCTTGTTAGAAGAGTAGGTTAGCGTTGCAGGTGATTCTTCAAGTTGAGCTTGTTAAAGGCTGGAGGAAGAAGGTTGGTTAGTTAGAATTAGGGATGTTTGAGGTTGGTATTTCTACCAGTTAATCAAACCAGCAACAACCAGTATCATTGCTTCTGGCTCAAAAATCTCCAAAGTTACTGGAGATTTTTTCTCTTCCTGGTTACCAAATTAATGGTTACCTGTGTTGTAAGTACCCAGTGCCGTGTGTGGCTCTAAGAAAAAATAATAAAAACAAGGAGACTCCAAGTTAATTCATCACAAGCACTGCCATTGCAAATGTATGGCGTCCCTTTAACCAATTTGACCAATATCTAAGTACACTAACCCACACGGTTACTTAAGGGCACTGGCTTGATACATCCAAGTAGAAATCGAGCTACAAAGCAGTATATGTTACAAAAAACTCATTTATTGAAAAATATTGCACTAATAGACACAGCACACACAGAAAAATAGGATATACTAAAAAAATCACAACGTTGTGATATTAAAAATAGGGGGCCCCCCCATGCCCATGCATGAACACCACACAAATGCATCCACACACACACCACCACTATCCACCTAAAGCCAAACACCTAATGTGTTCACATAAACCTACTACAGCTACAACGTGGGCGCCAGGATTGGGAATGATGCTCCTCAGATATTGTGTAATGTTCAGCATACAGACCCACAGGTCATAGGATGGACGGCCTAAAACAATATCCTGGGGCATTCAGGGGTTAACACTTTTGCATCCAGGCAGATGTTTTCTGTATCACCCGTGCTAACTGATGCACTGCCCCTGTAATAAGTGCATAGCTTGATAGTCCCTCTGGTTACACATCATAGCGTCACCGGCCGTTTATCTCCTCCTGGTAAACATTCCATAGGTATGTACTTCATGTATTTTTCACAGGCATAGGGCAGGCAAGGCAACATTAAATATATGTACTGCAGGTTATACAGACGCCACGCAGACGCGCATCATATTCATATGCTGCAAGCGAGGTTATGCAGTCCGTGGGGCCAGCATAGACAGGCATACACTATGCGCAGGCTGTAAATTGATACCTCGCGCTGCCGTCACCAGCGTAATAGCTCCCGCTCAGTCACTTCACTGCTTCTGGAGGCACACATCTTTGCGCATGCGTCCTACCTTAAACGTCCGTGCTCTCGCCGCCACATAGTGCCTTCCAATAGTACTTGCCACACGTTACTGTGTAATGGCTACTGGGAGCAAACATCCACCCAACACTCAGGCGCTCCTCCATACGCGAGCCCAGGTCCAGCAAACCGGCAGAGGGTGGTGGAGGGACACGTGGTGAGGTGGGGGCGCCCTCGTCCGACGCGCGTTTCGCCCCGCCCACGGGGCTTCGTCAGGGTGACGTGTGGCCAATAGGCTGCCGCTTTTCTTCAGCTAGGCTCCGCCCATCACAGCGTCATGACATCATCTCAGATTGGCGGATGTAGGGTCTCCTTGGTTCACAGCCGCTTCTGCGCAGCCGCCACTACCAAGGCCTGATGATAACATCAAAGTCCCACCCACCTTACCAATACATAGTATTCACTCCGAGCTTCATTCATTCCTTACTGACAAGCCATTCAGCAACACAGCCAGGGCCCAATTAACTTATGTTAGATTACAGCCAAGAGACTATCCGAGTTAGCGTTTACAGACCCAGAGCTCTATTATTCAACCCACCCATAGTGTGAATGTCAATTAAACGGCTCTTACTGCGTGCATTTTACCTGGTGTCCCAGAGGGTACTTAGACTTAGATTTGAAATTACAGTTGAGGGGGAACACCGGAGGATACCACATAATGATAGTCATGCTGGATATAGCTGTTGGGCATATTTTCACCACAGACAGGGGAGAGGGCAGCACTAGACAGGAGAGGGAAAAGGAGCAAAAAGAGAGCAAAAAGAGAAAAGGAAAAAACGAAAAAAAAAAAAAAAAGAAAAAAAGGGGGAAAAAACGAAGGAAAAAACCCACAAAAGGCGGAGCAATCCAGTGGCATCGGGAAGGAAGGACAGAAGACAAAAGCCTTTTTTCCAACTACCTAGCCTCATAAGAACGCACTCAGGCCAGTGTCAGTGTTCAACCCCCTAGGGGCCATAGTTTGTAGTTCGTATATTAAGCGGGACTCCTGCTGTAATAGCTGTTGATCTTCAAATCCCCTTCTCCCATGTTTTTTCAGGACAAAGATACCACATACCTGAAGTCCCTTTGGGTCCCCCTGATGCCATATTTTAAAATGCTCAGCTACTGGGCTCTTGTCACTACTATTCCTATTTTTAATGTCACGTACATGCTCACCCACCCGTGTCCTCAACTCACGTTTAGTTTTTCCAACATATTTTTTTCCACACGGGCAGGTGAGCATGTAAATGACCATGGTCGTTGCACAGTTAATGAACCCCTTAATTTGTCTAGACGGATGACCGTCCATTCCCTCAAAGGTAGTTGTCTTCCTCATGAATTTACAAATACTGCAATGACCACATTTGAACGAGCCATTCAGTTTTTCAACTGAACGGTTGCCTTCACTCCTCTTAGGTTGGTACTCACTGTGTACCAGCATGTCCCGTATGTTTCTAGCTCTCCGGGCAGTAAGTAGGGGGCGAGGCCCTGCTGCTCTTGCCACTACTGGGTCTAGTGCTAGTACATGCCAGTGTGTCTCCAAGATCCCCCGAAACCGTTCCCAGTGTGCACCATACTGGGTAATCAATCATTTTTAATATCACAACGTTGTGATTTTTTTAGTATATCCTATTTTTCTGTGTGTGCTGTGTCTGTTAGTGCAATATTTTTCAATAAATGAGTTTTTTGTAACATATACTGCTTTGTAGCTCAATTTCTACTTGGATGTATCAAGCCAGTGCCCTTAAGTAACCGTGTGGGTTAGTGTACTTAGATACCGTGTGTGGCTCTATTGGGTGCTTATTATAAATAGACAATAAATAATTGTAATTGCCGGTGGTGCACAATAATGGACTCACCTGTCTTCTTAGGTTGATTGAAGCTCTGAATCCTTTTCAGTATTTGGAGCGCTGGTTTGTTTTTTCTTAGGTAAGTACTTGAGAGTGGACTGGGGTTCCTGGTAGTAGTGCAGTTATAAGCAAACGTTTGCTTATAAATGCTTCAATCAACCTAAGAAGACAGGTGAGTCCATTATTGTGCACCACCGGCAATTACAATTATTTATTGTCTATTTATAATAAGCACCCAATAGAGCCACACACGGCACTGGGTACTTACAACCCAGGTAACCATTAATTTGGTAACCAGGAAGAGAAAAAATCTCCAGTAACTTTGGAGATTTTTGAGGCCTAATCAGCCAGAAGCAATGATACTGGTTGTTGCTGGTTTGATTAACTGGTAGAAATACCAACCTCAAACATTCCTAACTCTAACTAACCAACCTTCTTCCTCCAGCCTTTAAGAAGCTCAACTTGAAGAATCACCTGCAACGCTAACCTACTCTTCTAACAAGGAAGTTTTTTCCTCCGCTAACCCTTTTTTTCCACTAACCTTCATCCCCTTTACAGCGCACCTAATACTTACCTTTTCCTTGAGTACTCAGAGGATTAGGACAAGTAAACAGCCACTTCTTAACTATCCAAAGGACAGGTTCGCCTTACTTAGGTGCAGCTAAATTCAACTTTTTACCTTTGCGCTGAAACAAACACAAATACCTCTATCCACATTTATAGCTCTCAATAACCAAGTAAATAAATAATTATAAAATATAATAAATATAATAATACAAATAATAATAATAATAAAAATAATAGAATAAATATCCCAAAACCATATCCCCCACTAATAAATTAGTGAAACACAAATATATACACCTTCTATATGAAAGTACCAAAACAAACAAAACTGCATAAATATATATATAAATACCAGCCTAATCCAGGATATATGAGGCCATATATAAGTCATGAAAACAGATGTTGTCTATTGGCCAGTGGAAAAATGATACTACATGCAGACCCGACCTCTTACCAATTTACATCATTAGGAATAGAAATGCTTAATTTTTCAGCAAATTATACATGCAGATAAAAAAACGACAAATGTGTGTGTTTGGAATGCACTGTATGCTTGGATGTTGTGCACTGAGCTACTTACCCAGGAATAAAAAAGGGGAGACCAACATATTGACCCAAATACTGTTACTATTTGGGTCTTGCAGGCTGAAAAAACTGGCAATATTCGGGTCAATTCTAACCATATCCAAAATTCAAAGCTCATCTCTAGTGATAGGTATTTGTAGGGGGATCCCGTGTGTTTGAGTGTTTAGAGGCATTGACTTGAAGCAGACATCAAGTCAAGAAAATAAAGTATTGTAATTTGCTTCCCTAAAGCCCCCCTTTGACAATCAGTGGTGTATGCTGTTTGAGAGGGCTTAACCCCATGCAGATGTTGCGGAATAGCTGGGCTGCTAGAATTTCATGGGAGCGGCATACACACTGCAGTTGAGCCTTGAGCTCCCTTATGATCAACCCAACCAGCCAGAAAGATATGTTATCTGTTTTCACACAGAATGTTAGAAGGAGATAAAACCCTCTAGTTGGATGCATTGGTGTAAAGATCAACATGTCTGCTGTGTACCTGTGTGATGTTGTTTCTCAACACAGGGCTGGACGCATTCAGCATGTGGAAAGCATTTGTGATAGCAATTTCCACTCAACAGAGTGAAACCTATACAACCTTCAAATGCTGCAGGCAAGGTTTCTTGGTGGCAGTTGTGATCGCTCAGTGTCAATTGCTTTTGTCTAAAAGAAGCCGAAAGGGATCGGCTTGTCTGTCTTGTCACACACTGAATCAACAGCTACTGGAGGGGATGAATGTAACGATGTATCACTGTAAGTCAGTGGCCTAGGCTGCTGCAGAGCATTGCAACAGTTGTTCACAACGTTGATACAATGTTTTAAGAACTTTCTGAGCAATGCCGAGTCATTACAGCTGATGGATTTTTACTTCTGGCTAGAGCTAAAGCCTTATTTCATTGAAATTTAGGGTAGTTTTGTATGTAGGACTAGGTTTTTCAGAAGGGCTGTCAGAATTGTAGCAAGATGGCTTCTTCCATGCAGTTTAGTAGCATAGAATCTGCCTGCTATTCCACAACATCTACATGGAGTAAAGCCATGTCATATAGATTTGATCACAGATTGTGATGGGGGGATTTTAAGAAGCAATTTACTAAACTCTGATTACTAGATTTTTGACTGGATTTCCACTTAAAAGCGGACCAACACCCAGGGGGGATCGGCCCGGGAATCTATAAGAATCTATAAGATTCCTCCCCGTGGGGCATCCGAAATCGGGATGTCCCGCGGGGTGAAACCCCCCAGGAAGCCCACAGTCCTACCTTTTCCACGTTCCAGCGGCGCATGCGCGTCCGCTGCCGCCGCCTCCCGCGCGTCCCTCTAGCAGGGCGTGCTCCCGCGCTGGCCGTTTGTGAATGGCCGGCGCGGGTGCGCTCCCTGTAAGAGGGACGCGCGGGAGGCGCGGGGGACGTGCTCTGCTTGTCCGTCGCTGCCTCTTGCTTGTCCGTCGCTGGTGATTGGACGAGCAAGTCACGTGGGAGCGGGGAGAGGTGAGTTGTGGGAGTTTTCTGGGAAGGTTTCACACAGCGGGGCACCCCCCATCGGGGTGCCCCACCGAAGTGGACCAAAACCCAGGATAGTCAAATCCTGGGTGTTGGTCCACTTTAAGGCTTATGTGTGCATAGAAGCTTCCACAGATTAATTAGCATTAACTGTCACTGCATGGTGCTGGATACATTGTTCTTGATGATATTCCTCATAGCTGCTCAACTATTATGTGATGGTTTCATTATTACCTTCTCTTATCTCCTTCTCCTAGGGGAATCTAAAGTTCATTGTGGATGGAGATACGCCCCTTATAGAGAACAGTAAAGTTGTGTCTGTAGTGGCTGACTTACTGGGCTCTAAAGCTGATGTTTTAGAGAAGGCCCTGCTCTTCCGGACAGTGGCCACGGGCAGAGATGTTATAGACAAGCAGCACACTGAGCAAGAGGCCAACTATGGTCGAGATGCATTTGCCAAGGTACAGATATACATTATGAAGATATATAATAGGCTGTGGTATATGCTCCTTGCTAATTCATTACTGTCCTCTTCCAGGCCATCTATGAGCGTCTGTTTTGCTGGATTGTTAGTCGGATTAATGATGTGATTGATGTAAATAAACACGATGCAGCCCTTCACGGGAAAAATACTGTGATCGGTGTCCTCGATATCTATGGATTTGAGATCTTTGACAATAACAGGTTTGACATCTTAATTACACACAAGAAAATTTCGCACTGCTACAATATAACTGATTGGGTGCTGGCCCAAGGGGGACCTTAACACAAAGTGTGTCAATATAATACAATCTATGCACAATGAGTTACCAGCATTAACTCCAAATGGACCCCACCAAACAAGAAGGCCGCACAAGCCAAGAGTAAAAAAATTATGTCTTCAATTTTAGAAATGTACCAATCCACAATAACACAATAACAAGAACATATACTAAACACACACAGGGACTAGTTAAAAAACATATATGACAAGGCCCTGAAAAAAGCTGACCCAAAGCGACTCTCCTTAAAAGATATATATATTGCACTATGCCCAAATCAATATATAGCAGCTGTATCACTATATAATTGCATATTTGATGGATACATAATAAAATCAAAAGGAAGGTATATTAAAAAATACTGAATGTAGTGATCTCAGGAAAAACTAGTTTGAGAATAGTGCAATAAAACCTGCGCTACCAACATTAACTGCCACTAACTGGCCAATGTGCAAAAAAAATGCTTACCTAAGAAATGTGCAAACAATGCAATGTGCAAAAGAATAAATATAGTGCAAACAAAGTGTGAGATAAATTAATGCAATACAGTCATAAGACTAAACCATACTGTGTTAAATGACAATAATAATAATAGGGCATAGTCAAGGAATTCATGCCCTTGCCCCCACACTGCCCCCCTGCACTCCGGAAGCGGAAGTGCGTGAGGACGGCGCGAGTAAACCACGCCCCTCGCCAGCCCAGGATGCACGCATCGGCGATGTGTCTGCCCGGCGCACGCGTGACCCAGCGACCCGCGCCCGGGCACCATCCCCTGCAGTAGGAGGCGTCCGGGCGCGAGCGCAGGACACAGCGCGCACGCGCCGGGCAGACCCTATTACTATTATTGTCATTTAACACAGTATGGTTTAGTCTTATGACTGTATTGCATTCATTTATCTCACACTTTGGCTATATTTATTCTTTTGCACATTGCATTGCACATTTCTTAGGTAAGCAGTTAGTGGCAGTTAACGTTGGTAGCGCAGGTTTTATTGCACTATTCTCAAACTAGTTTTTCCTGATATCACTACATTCAGTATTTTTATATATACCTTCCTTTTGATTTTATTATGTATCCATCAAATATGCAATTATATAGTGATACAGCTGCTATATATTGATTTGGGCATAGTGCAATATATATATCTTTTAAGGAGAGTCGCTTTGGGTCAGCTTTTTTCAGGGCCTTGTCATATATGTTTTTTAACTAGTCCCTGTGTGTTTAGTATATGTTCTTGTTATTGTGTTATTGTGGATTGGTACATTTCTAAAATTAAAGACATAATTAATTTTTTTACTCTTGGCTTGTGCGGCCTTCTTGTTTGGTGGGGTCCATTTGGAGTTAATGCCGGTAACTCATTGTGCATAGGTTTGACATCTTACTGGCGCAAAACCTAAGAGAGCTTTTCACGTGGTGGATTTAATGCTTGATCTTGCTACCTGGCCATTTCATAGCAATACATATTATTCAAGAAAAAGAACTCCTAGTGGCAAAAGAAAAGATTTTGCCAGTGGAGTTGTTTTAGGAATTCAGGATTGGTTAGTGGTTCAGCTCCAATATGACACAATGAATAGGATAATTTGAATATGTTAATACATTTTGGCGTACAGAAGTCATTGGGCTGCAGTATTTTTACACCTTTTCTGACACTGGTATTAGACTTTATTATGAGACGGTTTAGCATTCTTGCCTCTTTGTATAATGGGTCATGTAAAATCCATTCTATGAAGCTGGGCTAGACATATGCACAACAACCCGATTTTCTGAAAGCTGGGCAGTTTATACTAAAACGAATAGGCAATGGGATATTTTGTCCAGTAGGCCATCATATTACATAGACTGTTCAGGTTGTTTTGTAATTGGGTCATTGTACATCTTGCTACCATGAAAAATTAAGTTTGGTAAAGGAAAGTTTTATAGAAAGGACATCCAGTTAAATGCCTATTTCATTGGCTTGATAAATGAGCTTTGGTCCCACCTAGGATACTTAAAGAACTTATAGGGGAAAAGGAGAGCCTGGACCAAAGCCATGGGAGTTCAAGGGTGGATTTTAGGGTGATTTTATTTTTTCAGTAGTCAATAAAAATATATACATTGTAATACACATACAGTCAGACAAGTATTGCATTTCTACCAGATATGCTGTTACATTCATAAAGTTACAAGGGTTTTCAAACATAAGTAAATTTTTTTGTGAGGCAGAAACATACGTTTAAAAGGTGGCTTCATCAGGAGCTGTTTGTTGGAAGTGACGTTGTTAGGCGTTGTATTGGTATTAGGGCCAGGAGGTATGTGTTGCCTAGGTGTGTGGGTCTGCTCCTTAAAAGTAAAAGGTGCTGAAAGGCTAAATACCTGGTGGGTAATCCTATGCTTGCATCTGACTTGTCTGGCTGTTAAGCCAACTCAGAGGGAAGATAATGAAACTTAACTATGTGATTCCAAATTGTTAAAGTGGACCAACACCCAGGATTTTCACTATCCTGGGTTTTGGTCCACTTCCCTAGAACGCCCAGAAAAACTCACCTCACCACGCTCCTACGGCGCATGCGCGGGCCTCGTCCAATCAGCACGCTCAGAGCCACTGTGGTATGCACGTACAAGGGACGGACAACCACAGCGGCTCCGAGCACGCTGGCGGCCGCATCTCGCGCTTCTAACAGGGAATTTGTTTGTGAATGGCCGGCGCGGGCGCGCGCCCTGCTAGAGAGAAGCGTGAGATGCGGCTGCGGCCCGCGTATGCGCTGTTGGAACGGGAGTAAGGTAAGGTGAATGGGGCGTCCTGGGGGGGGGTTTCACACAGCGGGGCATCCCGATTTTGGATGCCCTGCGGGGAGAGATCTGCTCGGCTTAAGGAGAATGCTAGATTTTTTTGCTTTTGTGTCATATAAGTAGCTTTATTTCTCTTATTTCTTACAGTTTTGAGCAATTCTGCATTAATTACTGTAATGAGAAACTACAGCAACTGTTCATTCAGCTTGTCCTGACTCAGGAGCAGGAGGAGTACCAAAGAGAAGGGATTCCCTGGAAGCATGTGAGTATTAGAAGAATACTTATCTAATTTAACATATAACGTAAGGAACTGGAGACCCATAACCTTCCCCCTCTTCAGCCTTCATGTTTCCTTGTACCTTATTACACTACCTAAAATATGCTCTTCCCTCAATGTTACAAAAGACAAATGCCATATTGTAGTAGACTGTTATACAGGACAGTTTCTAGGCAAAATAGCTCTCAGCGGGGAAAGAAAAAAAATCTGTGCCTACTCACCCACCTTGTGGTGCTTCCCCATTACTTAGCCCAATATGGAGGGGCGAAGATCCAGGCATATGGCCGGCACCACTAACAGTGTCCGACACATCTGTGTAAAGCAGGCTGGCTGGTATACAAGTGACCCCCTACATACACAATGGCCTTGGCACACGATCACCCACTCACACATATAAGTGTAGCGGGTGTGTGCCTGGCCGTGGGCATGCGCTCTGTGGAGCGAGAGGGGGGTTCCTGGACCTAGGGTAGGGCATCCCATGTCGGTGTGGCATGTGTGGGTGGAGGTGCACTTACTTACGTCGCTGGTCTCCATTGATGACACTCTTAGGTGAACTCAACATGGTCTTTATTATTATAATTTAGGCTTCCATCGATGGTAAAATTTCAGTACAGGCATAATCCAAAGGTTACAGCAAACAGTACAACCCATTGGTTTCCTCCATGGCCGTCTCTCAGCTCCTCCACTACATTGAAACGCTTCCCCTCATGAGCCTAGTCTTGGCAAAGAACTTGGTACAGAACACTCTAGAAGGGTTGGTCTCTCCCTTATATAATCTCTGTATTGTTGCTGTATAAGTTGCGAACCTCCAACCAATGGCAGGGCAGTTAATGTTGCCATTGCCACCTGGCTAAGTCTCTATTTACCAAACTCAAGGGGAACACCAGACCATTAAAGTGTCTGTTAGGTCCATTCCTTTTTAATTTTATGTACCCAGAGCCATACAATAGGGCGGCTATATTCCAAAGTGCTGCAATATATATAACTTTTATATTGATCATAAGATTTATTGGATGCTGCTATTTTTGACATATTGTCACAATCCTTTGTGGACACATTTGTGCTATAGATTAGGTTATGTTTACATCACAAAGGTTGTCTGATTTATTCCTGTATTTTCGGTTTTGTATGGATCCAACACATGACCTGGTGGTTAATAAGCTGCTTTTTATGACTTAATTATATTTGTCTGCTATTTAGACATCATTCTATGATTAATATGTCTGAGCGCTGTTCCAGCACAATACTCTAGGATTCATAGTTCGCCCAGCATGACATCTTTTCAAATGCCACCACCTGTTCTTACTCCGCCCGCTGGGCGCTATTTGTTGAATATCACAATGTATCAACCTTTATGCACAATTTGTTTATTTTGTTTATTTTGGATGCGCTTTGCTCCTCCTCTTGTATTGGATGGAGTTAGGCCTATTAGAATTGATATAGGTGGAGGCTTGGCTCTGAGGTCCTTTTGAAGGGGAGGGGCCGACGCTCTCACTGTGTTTGCTGTGAGCGCCGGCCGCCAGAGTGACGTCAATTGGTGGTGACGGGCGGCTCGCACTCTCAGGCGGGACAGGTGAGTGCGTGGCTCCCCCTTATAAAATGGTTTAGTTGATATACACATTGTATGACTAAGGGCTCGTGAAGCCTGAAACGCGTCACGTTTGTTGGGGAGGGACGGGGGTGATATCGTTTTGCTGCTGATATCTTCTTATGGAATACATTTTTTTAACATTACTACAAGTAAAAGTTACGTTTTATCCCGGGAGCTGGATTTACCTTGCTTTGCTGTACTGGAAATTTTCAAGAGTTTTTCCCAAATCCGTGCTGGAGGGATTTTTTCATTTAAGGGTGAGCTGGTTACCTGCAATCAATTTGGTCCATTCCTTAGGCAACACTGCCATCATGTGGTTTCACGATGCAATGATCCCAAGAGATGCATCCAACAGGTTTAACTACAACTATTAAGGTTTCTATCATTATCAGAGGCCTATTCCTCTGACAGGGCTCTAATGGTTGCCCATGGTTTCCACCCGTCACATAAGCTTCCTATAAACTTCTGACATGTTGAAAGTTGTTCAGGAACATCTAACCAACAACGATAAGATAAGTTTTTATGTGCGCTCTGTCTATCAAGCCCCATTACTGAAGCCTAAAATACCAGCAATGCAGTACCAACAACTGTTGGCAAAACTTTAATTCAATGTCTGTTGCTTCATTACAGATAGATTATTTTAACAATCAGATCATTGTGGACCTAGTGGAGCAGCAGCATCGGGGGATCATCTCCTTACTGGATGATGCCTGTATGAATGTAGGGAAAGTAACAGACGCCATGTTCCTGGATGCACTAAATAAACAGCTGGGAAAACATGCGCATTACTCCAGCAGAAAGGTAAGTGCTTGCTTACATAAATCAGGAGTATCTTTCTTGACATGATGTCATCGACGTTATTTCCGTGGAATAGGGATATAAAGAATAAAACATGACATAAACTAAACATATATAAAGCTTCCCTCCTTGTTACTAATTTTATGCAAATTCAATAGTTCCATCTCTAATTTTCTTTAAAGCAGACCTCCAGTTAAGAAAGCTTAGGGGGTTATTTAAGAAGGGATAGCGTCAGGTAGCAACAGGTGAACGCCGGACACGGCACGCAATTACACATTTATCTAACAGAATCTGTTGAGCGACTGGGATAACGCCATGTAGAGTCCGATTCATCATTATCCCAGCCTCAGCGAACAGCGCTGGCGTTCAGCCTTGCACAGGTATTACCTCTCGCTACCTGTCGCTCTCCCATACATTTCAATGGTCGATATTTTTCTTCTCTTTAAACTGTTTTTTTTTTTCCCTAAAAATCTCAAATAATGTTGTGACCGCTTCTGGCATTGAAAAAGCATTTTTTTCACAAATTTTACAATTTATATATATTTCTGCAGAAATGAAATTACAGGTCTGGTATTAAAGTGTTCATGTTACAATGTTATTGCGATGTAATTCCATATGTTTTCGCTTTGTTACTGGTGGATACATGCTGAACACACTCTGGGCATCAGATAGGCATTTTTCTGCGCCGCAGTTTTGTGAGGCTGTTTTTTTACTGAATATGTTGTGAGTCGGTCGCACTGACCAGTCGCTAACATGCGCTCCCATACAGCGCTGTACTGGTCAAATAGCGACTCCTCACAATGTATTCATCATTACTGCACAGCGAGTCGCTATAAACGACCCACGGCCGAGCACAGTGACTACTAGCGGGTGCTCTGAAAATGCCTGTTACAGATGCTCATCTGTCGCTACCTGGCGTTAGTGATGAATCAGCCTGCCCGTAAATTGCTCCCCCAAAGCCCCCCTCTGGCAATCAGTGACATAAGCTTACTGAGAGGGATTAACACTATGCAGATGTTTTAAAAAGCAGGCAGTTTCTGCACTCTTAAAGTGGACCAAATCCCACCCTGGATGCTATGCGACCCCAAGGTAGGCTTACTCCCTCCCAATGGGGCATCCCAATTCAGCTCTGTGAGTCGCCGCAAATCTTACCTTTTCCCCAAGCTCTATTTGGAGTGGACGTGGAAAACCACACCTCCCTCCCTATGTGGAGCACCAAAAATGTACATATGCCATATCCTCAAAAATATTTCATTTTATTTGTACATAACTGTTCATAAAAGACATAAAGACAAATATACAACACAAGACGTTTAAAAACAAGGCAAGTCCCCCTTCATATCATCTCCAATAAATGCAACCACCATAATGCAAATGGTAAACATGATGTTATAAAAATCTGTGTGCTGTGTACCCACTGTGTAAATTAAGTGAGTATATTTTTGGTTAGTATGTGGATCTGTATATATCTGTTCATATATATACACACCCTCAAGTATTTGTGCCGGCACAAAAAGACCCAGAGTGGGCCCCTTTAAATGATAAAGACCACCTATGCGCATAAAAAATGGATAGATAAAGTGTAAAACATCTATATATAAAAAAGAGTAATCGTGATAAGATTTATATATAATACATAAATATACGGCCTTATTTATCAAGGGCTAGCGCCAGGTAGTGTCTGACGAGCGCCAGGTACCGAATCAAGTACGCCCGGCGGCGGTCACAATGACGCATTTATCACGCTAAATGAGGCTAGTGCCGGCGAGAGCGTCAGCTAGCGCGGGATTCATCATGTAGCCGACTGCAACGAACAGCGCCGCTGCTAATCCCATCACAGCGACAGGTATGACCTGGCGCTCCCTGGCGTGGTCCAATGCATTTCAATGGAGCAATCTTTAAATAATCATAATTAATTGCTATTACTGTTTTTTTTTATTTATTTTTTTTTAATGTCAAAAATTCTGTGACCACTTCTGCAATGTTAGGATTTTTTTTAAAGTAAAAAAAAAAAAAAATTGTGCAGAATTGATATTACAGGTCTGATATTCATGTATTCATATTTCAAAATGTTTAGAAAAACTTGTATAATTTTTACATATAAAAAAAAAGGTTGTTTGGGGGTTAAAAACTACTTTACACACATCGCCGCCAGCGCTCTGGGGTTTAAACAAGGAATTCACAGCGCGAGAAATTTTTGAGCGTGATTTTTTAATGAATCTGCAGCAAGCCATTCGCTCTGGCCATTCGCTGTCAGGCGCACCCATACAACGCTGAACCTGTGAAACAGCGACCCCTAAGCCCGTATTCAACATTACCGCACACCGACTGAGTCGCTGACAACAAGCAAACCCCGGCCAAGCACAGCGAATACTAGCTGGCGCTGTGAAAATCACGCTACTGGCGCTCATCTGTCGCTACCTGGCGCTATTAATGAATCGGCCTCATAGTATTGGACCAATAATGATACACAATTTCATACAATGTAGTGCCTGTTATTACATGAATAGCAACTGTGTAAAGTGCCAAGTGCTGAACTATTCCTATTATGTTATGGAACAATGCATACTCTACCTAAACCTAAAAGTGTCAATAGAAATCTAACCCCACAATAATTACCAAAATCTAAACCAATACAACAGGTGGTCATATGATGCCAAATAGCACACAATAAGAAACTGTGCCAGCGTAAATCAAAGTGATACTACCCGCGTTTACAAACAGCCACAGCAACACGTTCAAAGAAAGGGGGACCGCAGCCAAAACCACCCACGCGCCCGCCGCTGCCCGTGCGGCTTCAAAGGGTGAGGGTCCCTTTCCCCAAGCTCATGGCGCATGTTCGACTGGTGCTGGCATCACTCGCCTCCCTTCTTGGCTGTGCTCAGTTCAGTTCGCTGCAACTGAATGGCTGTGCATGGTGATTCGCTGCGCCACTCACAAGTGTCGCCTTCAGCTGCCCCCATCTTCACATCCCTTCTGCCCGGAACCCACGTGTTGGGCTTGGTAATTGAGTATCTGTGCCCCTGCACTTTGCACTTTACAGTTTATTCTCTTTTTGAACACTCGTGATTTGATACCTTGTTGATATTATTTGTCACAATTGTTGTTTTGTATCAACTGCACTGTCACTTTGGTTAATAATTTGTGCAATATTATTGTGTATAATCTGAGCATTATTATGATATGTGGAATGGATTTTATTATCTTCTATAATGAAATGAAAGTGTGTTTTTGAAGAGGGTAGAATAGTATATATTTTTATTGTTTTGTATGTATTGCTGGTGCACATTTTCAAGCACTTATACAGTGGAATTGAGCAAGATAAAATTATTTTTTTTTTTTTTTTGTGCCGGCACAAATACATATTAATTAGATACAAGATAGTATCTCCGCACATGGGTCCATAATTATTTTGATATACTTTTTTGAGATTTTTCTCAGGAGAGAGAGTAGTTTATTAGCAGTAGGTTATTAAGAGGTTGAAGATCGGGGGTTCAACTATGGTTTTTAAATGTCTTTAGTGTTTTTTGTATAGACTCTTAACAAAATAAAGTGATCATTTTATCTTATATGGTGGTGCTCCCTTAATAGGGGCTATTAAAGTGGACCAACACCCAGGCTGATCGGCCCGGGAATCTATAAGATCCGAAATCGGGATGCCCCGCTGTGTGAAACCCCCCAGGTCGCCCCATTCACCTTACCTTACCCCCGTTCCAATGGCACATGCGCGGGCTGCGGCCGCATCTCGCGCTTCTCTCTAGCAGGGCGCGTTTGTGAATGGACGGCGCGGACTTGCTCCCTGTTAGAGGGAAGCGCGAGAAGCGGCCACCAGCGTGCTCAGAGCTGCTGTGGTTGTCCGGCCCTTGTACGTGCATACCACAGCGGCTCTGAGCGCGCTGATTGGACGAGGCCCGCGCATGCGCCGTAGGAGCGGGGTTAGGTGAGTTTTTTACTGCCATTCTGGGGGGTTTCACGCAGCGGGGCACCCCCGATCGGGGTACCCCGCGGAAGTGGACCAAAACCCAGGATAGTGAAAATCCTGGGTGTTGGTCCACTTTAAGGTTTGTTTCCATGATCCCCTTTTCTTTGGCACAGGTGTGGCCAGGATTTCTTTCCGCTGCTCTAGCCGCAGCATGGGCTCGAGGAAAGGTGAGTTAGCTCAGGCGACCTGGGGGAGGGGGAGGTTTACACAACAAGCCAAACCAGGGTGGCCCAGGGGGAGGCCAAAAACCCATGATAAAGAAAATCTTGGGTTTTGGTCCACTTTAAACATGCATGGTAGCGGCCATCTTGAGTTCCTAAGTCATAATTTCCTCATACAGTATAGTGTGCAATCATCTCATTTCCAGCCAGAAGCAGTACGCCTTCAGCTGTAATGACTCCTCTTTGCTAACAGCTGAAATCTTCAAAATACATTGTATCTACTGCCTGGATGCCTTTGCGGCTGCCGCCATAGAGATACATTGTAAAGGCTTCCCTCACACAGATTTACTCGCAAAGCCCCCAATCCTCATGTGTAAGCAGGATGATGGCCTTAATTCAAGATTGATTTGATCTTTATGCCATTCCACAACATATGCATAGGGATAAGCCCTCTCAAACTGCTTATGCCACTGATCATAAGAGGGGAAGCAATTTACTAAAATGGAAATAGGTGAGTAGTAAAAAAATAAGACCTTTTGAAAGTGTGGGTGTTTTTTTTTACATTTAACACTTTGTGAACTGGTAGAGGTCCTTGAGCCCCAGATACCAGTTCAAAGGGCAGGAGGAGCCGGCAAAGGGCAAGGCTGGTTTATCTGGCTAGGAGGGACCCCCACCATTTTTATTTCACTTTGTAAGGAGTTTAACCATTAAAAATACACAAGACAGGATAAAAAGCACTTATGCCCACTGCCACTTCTTGTTTTGCTGGTTATTCGAGGCCCAATTTTGTACAATTCCAGTAACTGGTGCTGGAGTGGATATTACTGCATGTCCTGACAGTTACAAAAGATGGGTGTTGGTCCGCTCTGGGGGGGGGACGTATAAAATGCCAGGGACACCCCCCTTGGTCAACCCCCTTACCAGTCACCTAGCTCCCTCAATGAAATGCAGCCACGTGATTGGCTGGCGGCAATCAGGTGTCCCGTTCTCAGACTTCCGCTTTGCCAGCGGCGGGATGAGAGTTGGACACTTGAAGTGCTGCCAAATATGTGAATGAGGAAGTGAGGACTATAGTGCCCCTTTAAAGTGGACCAACAACCGATGCTGATCGGCCCAGGAATCTTTTGGATTCCCGGGCCGATCAGCTCCCTCCCTGCAGGGTATCCGAAATCGGGATGCCCCGCTGTGTGAAACCCCCCAGGACGCCCGCAAATCCTACTTGTTCCTCGTTCCAACGGTGCATGCGCATGGGCTGCCTCTTGCGCATCCCTCTAGCAGGGTGCGCACCCGTGCCAGGCATTTGTGAATGGCCGGCGCGGGCGCGCTCCCTGTGAGAGGGGCTCACGAGAGGCGGCGGCGGGCGCTCTCACCTTGTCTGGCGATGGACCTCGCTTGTCCATCGGCGGTGATTGGTGGAGCGATTCACGTGGGAGCGGGGTCAGGTGAGTTTTTGGGGCTTTCATCGGGGTGCCCCGCGGAAGTGGACCAATACCCAGGATAGTGAAAATCCTGGGTGTTGGTCCACTTTAACAGCCTTTCCTGCAGCTCAATGGTGCCTAAGAGCTGTGTTCTAAAATGTGTTACCTTCTAAAACTGTCTACTGTTTCTGTTAAACTGGATTCTGGACTGAAGGTCTGGATTAATGTGGGCAATCTGTATGTACAGGGTGTGGGAAACATATAAGATAGACTCTTATTCAGGGTGAAGGTCCGGATTAATGTGGGCAATCTGTATGTACAGGGTGTGGGAAACATATAAGATAGGCTCTTATTCAGGGTGAAGGTCCGGATTAATGTGGGCAATCTGTATGTACAGGGTGAGGGAAACATATAAGATAGGCTCTTATTCAGGGTGAAGGTTCGGATTAATGTGAGCAATCTGTATGTACAGGGTGGGAAACATATAAGATAGGCTCTTATTCAGGGTGAAGGTCTGGATTAATGTGGGCAATCTGTATGTACAGGGTGGGAAACATATAAGATAGGCTCTTATTCAGGGTGAAGGTCTGGATTAATGTGGGCAATCTGTATGTACAGGGTGAGGGAAACATATAAGATAGGCTCTTATTCAGGGTGAAGGTCTGGATTAATGTGGGCAATCTGTATGTACAGGGTGAGGGAAACATATAAGATAGGCTCTTATTCAGGGTGAAGGTCCGGATTAATGTGGGCACTGCCTGGGCTCTGTTTATGATGCAGCATAATAATCAGCATAATGGGAAGGGCCTGAAATCTTGCTTCAGATACAGACATTCTTAGGGGTTAGCATGACTAGAATGGCAGCTCTGACAGTGGCATACAAGCCATTAATACGGGGGGGGGGAAGGTTTGGACTAACTGAGCTAGTATTGGTGGCCCACATCGGCAGGGCGGCAATGGAGGGGCAGATGAGGAACTGTATTTCCTCATTCACTTCGCCAAGCTGAATAGAGGCGCCACATAGCATCCCATACAGCTCATTTCTCAGTTTTAAAGTGGACCAACACCCTCCTTGATTCCTCCTTGGATTTTTCCATTTTTTATATATTTATGCAGAATTGACATTACAGGTCTGGCATTAAAGTGGATCAACACCCTCGTTGATCGGCCTGGGAATCAGATTCCCGGGCTGATCCAATCCCTCCCTGCAGGGCATCCAAAATCAGGATGCCCCGCTGTGTGAAACCCCCCCCAGGACACCCTCTAACCTTACCTGAATCCCGGTCCAACACAGGCCGTGGCTGCATCTAACGCGCGCCCTGCTAGAGAGAAGCGCAAGATGCACCTGCGGCCCGCGCATGCGCCGTTGGACCGGGAGTAAGGTAAGGTTAGCGGGCATCCTGGGGGGTTTCACATAGCAGGGCATCCTGATTTTGGATGCCCCGCAGGGAGGGATCTGATCGGCCCGGGAATCTGATAGATTTCCGGGCCGATCAGGCAGGGTGTTGGTCCACTTTAATGCCAGACCTGTAATGTCAATTCTGCATAAATATATAAAAAATGGAAAAATTCAAGGAGGAATCAAGGAGGGTGTTGGTCCACTTTAAAACTGAGAAATGAATGTATGGGATGCGAGATGCGGCCGTCAGTAGCCGCTGTGGTTGGACGCGCATACCACACCGGCTCCGAGCGCGCTGATTGGACGAGCGGCCGCGCATGCACCGTAGGAGCGGGGTGAGTTTTATCGGGCGTTCTGGGGGGGGTTTCACGCAGCGGGGCACGAAGTGGACCAAAACCCAGGATAGTGAAAAATAAGAAGAGGCCCCAGATACAGTATAAAATAATAGTCCAGCTAAGTAACTGATTGGTGGTTGTCTGGCACCCGCCTACTTACTGGAACGTCAGATCGAGTCCCTTGTGCCCCCCTTGTGCGGGTGCGTGCTGATCGGGAACTCCTGCTTTGCCATTCTGGGTGGGGGGTAGTGTAGTCACCCGGCTGGTTCCCTGCATTGAGCTGCCAGCGGCTGTGCTTGGTGGCCTATGTGCAGTGACAGCTCGGCACCCATCACTGTGGCGGTTTTGCTGGTCTAGACTCTCCGTCCTGCCCTGTGATGTTTTTTGGCTGCAGGTTTGCAAAAACGGCTTGCCCATGCGTGCCCCCCGCTGCTGCCAATAGCTTTGTTCCTTGCCCCGCGGTCCATCAGACCAAAGACTGAAAAGCCTCCTGGACTAGACCGTAACTCAAAGGTTGGTGGAGGCTCCCCTTTGCAGGGCAAGTGGTGGAGGCCCTTGCGCCCCCTCTCATAATCCGGCCCTGGCCTTATACATAGCAGTGGCTTTGAATTGAATGTTGACCTGAAAAGTAATAAAATAATTTCCTAGACATATCCAGCAGAGGGAGCCATATTCCTGACTGAGTGGAGCAGCATCGCTGCATGCAGATCCCTCT
This sequence comes from Gastrophryne carolinensis, assembly GCA_027917425.1. Taxonomy (NCBI): domain Eukaryota; kingdom Metazoa; phylum Chordata; class Amphibia; order Anura; family Microhylidae; genus Gastrophryne; species Gastrophryne carolinensis. The sequence goes on from CM051243.1 coordinate 14,680,436, forward strand.
ATAGAGGATGATGTCATGTCTAGCCAATGGAGGCCATGCCGCTCTCTATTGAGGCTCTATTGCTATTCAGGCGGTTGAAGCGTCGGTCTTTAGCACATGGCTGTGGAATGTTTGAGCTCTTTTTTTTTTCTTCTCCTGAATAGGTCAACAAAAGACAGAATAGGAATACGCGCTATTGCTTTGTAATGTGGGCGACATGGGAAGCCTGGCTTGTCACGACTATCTGCAGATACGTTAGGCTTCTGCTAAAAATCTCTTTGCATGTTTTTTTCTCGTGAAACGTTTTATTTTCTGCTATTCCACGAGTTTAATTCTCTTAAAGTGGACCAACACCCAGGGGTGATCGGCCCGGGAATCTATAAGATTCCCGAGCCGATCACCTCACTCACCGCGGGACATCCGAGATCGGGATGTCCCGCGGGGTGAAACCCCCCAGAAAACCCCCAAACACCTTACCTGATCCGCCGCCGCCTCCCGCGCGCCCCTCTGGACGTGCCCGCGCCGGCCGTCTGTGAATGGCGGGCGCGTGCACGCCGTAAGTGACGCGCGGGAGGCGGCGGCGGACGCCCTGTCCTGGACGCCGCTGACACCCGCTTGGACGTCGGCGGGGATTGGATGGCGCGGTCACGTGGGAGCGGGGAGAGGTGAGTTTTTTTGGGTTTCTGGGGGGTTTCAGAGAGCGGGACACCCCCGATCGGGGTGCCCCGCCGAAGTGGACCAAAACACAGGATAGTCAAAATCCTGGGTGTTGGTCCACTTTAAAGTGGACCCAGAATCATAGAGGGAGGCACTCAAAAAATGTGTGAAAAAAAAAATATTTTATTCCATATCACTAAATTAATCACTACACATGACCACTACACAATTAAAATCCCTTAAAAAACACATAATGAGACAATACATATAAGACAAACCAACATGGAAGTGTGTAGGCGATGGGGAGAGCACTGGCACAAATATCAATCAGCATCTATATATAAAAACACATAAACACAAGGGATCTAATCAGTGCAAATAACAATGTGCAAATCCTGCCTATGATCCGGATTCTATATCAAATAACTATAAAGTGCAAAGTGCAACCAATCAATAGATACAAATAACAATGTGCAAATCCTGCCTATGATCCAGATCCTATATCAAATAACTATAAAGTGCAAAGTGCAACCGATCAATAGATACAAATAACAATGTGCAAATCCTGCCTATGATCCGGATCCTATATCAAATAACTATAAAGTGCAAAGTGCAACCAATCAATAGATACAAATAACAATGTGCAAATCCTGCCTATGATCCGGATCCTATATCAAATAACTATAAAGTGCAAAGTGCAACCAATCAATAGATATAAATAACAATATGCAAATCCTGCCTATGATCCGGATCCTATATCAAATAACTATAAAGTGCAAAGTGCAACCGATCAATAGATATAAATAACAATGTGCAAATCCTGCCTATGATCCGGATTCTATATCAAATAACTATAAAGTGCAAAGTGCAACCAATCAATAGATACAAATAACAATGTGCAAATCCTGCCTATGATCCAGATCCTATATCAAATAACTATAAAGTGCAAAGTGCAACCGATCAATAGATACAAATAACAATGTGCAAATCCTGCCTATGATCCGGATCCTATATCAAATAACTATAAAGTGCAAAGTGCAACCAATCAATAGATACAAATAACAATGTGCAAATCCTGCCTATGATCCGGATCCTATATCAAATAACTATAAAGTGCAAAGTGCAACCAATCAATAGATATAAATAACAATATGCAAATCCTGCCTATGATCCGGATCCTATATCAAATAACTATAAAGTGCAAAGTGCAACCGATCAATAGATATAAATAACAATGTGCAAATCCTGCCTATGATCCGGATCTTATATCAAATAACTATAAAGTGCAAAGTGCAACCAATCAATAGATATAAATAACAATGTGCAAATCCTGCCTATGATCCGGATCCTATATCAAATAACTATAAAGTGCAAAGTGCAACCAATCAACAGACACAAATACAATATATAATCACAAATAAAACCTACATAATTACCCGATACCTAAATGCACTATAAGAAATATAAAAATGACCACAAAATACCTCACCAATATAGATGCTAGTATCAATCAACCATTAAATACCAAATGCAGCGCAAAAATAGATCCAACCAGAATATACTCAAGGTACCACAGGTATGCCAGTAAAGGGTCTCCCCACCGCCTACAGCACCAGGAGCCACGCGTTCCGTGGGTGTATCCCCCACTTCATCCACTCTTAAAGTGGACCTACACCCAGGATTTTCACTATACTGGGTTTTGGTCCACTTCTGCGGGGCACCCCGATCGGGGGCCGCTATGTGAAACCCCCCCAGAAAGCCTGATAAAACTCACCTCACCCCGCTCCTACGGTGCATGCGCGGCCGCTCGTCCAATCAGCGCACTCGGAGCAGATGTGGTATGCGCGTCCAAGCGGCGTCCAACCACAGAGCACGCTGGCGGCCGCATCTCGGGCTTCCCTCTAACAGGGAGTACACCCGCCTTTCACAAATGGCTGGTGCGGGCACGCGCCCTGCTAGAGAGAAGCGTGAGATGCGTCCGCCAACGTGCTCGGAGCCGCTGTGGTTGGACACCGCTTGGACGCGCATACCACATCGCGCTGATTGGACGAGCGGCCGCGCATGCGCCGTAGGAGCGGGGTGAGTTGAGTTTTATCAGGCTTTCTGAGGGGTTTCACGCACATGCGCCATCGGATCGGGATCAAGGTAAGGTTTCTGGGCGTCTGGGGGGTTTTACACAGCGGGGCATCCCAATTTTGGATGCCCCACAGGGAGGGATCAGATTGCCCCGGGAATCTTATAGATCCGCTTGGGTGTTGGTCCACTTTAAATAGCTTACATCACTAGTTTGGGGGGGGGGTCTGCTTTATGGTGACCTATATAAAAGTGTGAGGGGGATTTCTAGGAGTCAATGAAGTCCCTATCACTGGGCATCCTGAACGTGTCCTGCACACAAAAAGATCCCATCTGACGATTGGTTTAGGCAGGGCTGGATTATGTGGGGGGCGCAAGGGGCTCTAGCCCTGGGGCCTCCACCAACCTTTGGGTTTCTCCCGGTCCAGGAGGCTTTTCTTGGTCCAGCAACAACATCGGCTGGAAAGAAATAAAGAAATACATATAATAAATGGAAAGAAACAAAGAAAGAACAAAAGCATAGAATGAATAAAGAAACAAAGAAAGGGAATGAGTGAATGACAGAAACAAGAAAGCATAAAAGAAATTAGAGAAGACATGCAAGAAAGAGAGAGAGAGAAGGAATGACATGACAGATGAAAGAAATAAACAAAGAATCATTGAAAGAAATAAAAGAGTAGAATGAAAGAAACAAAGAATAGAAGGACTGACAGAAATAACAGAAGGAAAGAAGAAAGTACAGAAAGAAATAAAATGGAAAGAAACAAAGAACAAAAGCATAGAATGAATAAAGAAACAAAGAAAGGGAATGAGTGAATGACAGAAACAAGAAAGCATAAAAGAAATTAGAGAAGACATGCAAAAAGAGAGCGAGAAGGAATGACAGACAGATGAAAGAAAGAAACAAAGAATCATTGAAATAAATAACAGTACAAGGAAAGAAACAAAGAATAGAAGGACTGACCGAAATAACAGAAGGAAAGAAGAAAGAACAGGTGAAAGAAATATAAGAGTAGAAGGAAAGAAACAAAGAATAGAAGGACTGACAGAAATAACAGAAGGAAAGAAGAAAGAACAGGTGAAAGAAATATAAGAGTAGAAGGAAAGAAACAAAGAATAGAAGGACTGACAGAAATAACAGAAGGAAAGAAGAAAGAACAGGTGAAAGAAATATAAGAGTAGAAGGAAAGAAACAAAGAATAGAAGGACTGACAGAAATAACAGAAGGGAAGAAGAAAGAACAGGTGAAACATATATGAGTAGAAGGAAAGAAACAAAGAATAGAAGGACTGACAGAAATAACAGAAGGAAAGAAGAAAGAACAGGTGAAAGAAATATAAGAATAGAAGGACTGACAGAAATAACAGAAGAAAGAACAGGTGAAAAATATATGAGTAGAAGGAAAGAAACAAAGAATAGAAGGACTGACAGAAATAACAGAAGGAAAGAAGAAAGAACAGGTGAAAGAAATATAAGAATAGAAGGACTGACAGAAATAACAGAAGAAAGAACAAGTGAAAAATATATGAGTAGAAGGAAAGAAACAAAGAATAGAAGGACTGACAGAAATAACAGAAGGGAAGAAGAAAGAACAGGTGAAAGAAATATAAGAGTAGAAGGACTGACCGAAATAACAGAAGAAAAGAAGAAAGAACAGGTGAAAGAAATATAAGAGTAGAAGGAAAGAAACCAAGAATAGAAGGACTGACTGAAATAACAGAAGAAAAGAAGAAAGAACAGGTGAAAGAAATATAAGAGTAGAAGGAAAGAAACAAAGAATAGAAGGACTGACCGAAATAACAGAAGGGAAGAAGAAAGAACAGGTGAAAGAAATATAAGAGTAGAAGGACTGACCGAAATAACAGAAGAAAAGAAGAAAGAACAGGTGAAAGAAATATAAGAGTAGAAGGAAAGAAACAAAGAATAGAAGGACTGACTGAAATAACAGAAGAAAAGAAGAAAGAACAGGTGAAAGAAATATAAGAGTAGAAGGACTGACCGAAATAATTGAAGAAAAGAAGAAAGAACAGGTGAAAGAAATATAAGAGTAGAAGGAAAGAAACAAAGAATAGAAGGACTGACCGAAATAACAGAAGGGAAGAAGAAAGAACAGGTGAAAGAAATATAAGAGTAGAAGGAAAGAAACAAAGAATAGAAGGACTGACCGAAATAACAGAAGAAAAGAAGAAAGAACAGGTGAAAGAAATAAAAGTAAATAATAGTGGGAAAGAAACAAGCCCCTGGCTGATAGTCCCTGTACCCTGCATAGGGGGAATAAGGTGGGTCCTCCCAAGGTGTAGGGACTGTAGGTTGTTCTTCTTTGGGTGCTCGGCATTCAGCGTAGTATTCTAGAAGCACACGTTCACGGAGCGACCTTAAAAAGATACTTCTCAATAAACACTTTATAATGATCCTAAACCGGACCTTCACTATGATTTATTGAAAAGCCCAAACCCTTAAAAAACGATTCCCCAGCATCTAAAGTTAATATATTTTAAGTTTTTAGTCACTTACTTATTATTCTTTCCCCCACTGGGCTGCAACTCTGTTCAGGACTTTAGGATACGGGCGCCGCCATCTTGACTCAGAAGCATCACACTTACTGAGGAGAGGAGAGTTGGATAAAGTACAGGGGGGCGGGTTATAGCTGTGCTTTGCTCAGACAGAGCAGAACTGGAGTCAGGAAAAGGTCAGCAATCCCAGAATGCAGAGCGGCACGTTCAGAAGACATCCCAATTTCGGATGCCCCGCGGGGAGGGAGCTGATCGGACCGGGAATCTATAAGATCAGCCATGGGTGTTGGTCCACTTTAATGCTTATGCGTGTGACAAGATTGCTGCTCCTTTGCAGGTCTGCAACAAAGAATTGACCTGATATTCCAGAATATCGGAATAGAGTTTAGCCCTCTCAAACAGTTAATGTCACTGATTGCCAGAGTGGGGCTTTAGGTGTGCAATTTACTGAACTTTGTTTTTTTTTTACTTTTGACCTGCTTTAAACTGGACCAACACCTGTTATTACATTAAAGTGGACCAACACCCAGGATTTTGACTATCCTGGGTATTGGTCCACTTCCCCGGGGCACCCCGATCGGGGGTGCCCCACTGTGTGAAACCCCCCAGAAAGCCCCAAAAAACTTACCTCACCGCCGACGGACAAGCTGATTGACAGTGACGGACAAGCAGCTTGCCCGTCGGCGCCTCCCGCGCGTCACTCTTGACGTGTGCGCGCCCGCGCCGGCCATTCAGAGACGGCCATTAATGTAATAACGGGTGTCGGTTCGGTTTAGGTGAATGTAGTTTAGCATTCTTTAGTCCTTTTATGGCAGCTTGGATAAAGGGGGGTGGGAGCAGCTCAATCACTATTATTTATACAAAATTATTATTATTATTATTATTATTAATATTATTTAGGGCCTGGGAGCTAATTTACCGCCCAATTTAACCCTCTCATCAACTAAATCTTAAGCACCAAACATGTCTAGCTATGTGGAAAGACAGAGATTTGGTTGCACATATCTGCAGATACATGTGGAAGCCACACCGCCCCGGCAAGGCACTCTGTGTTTAGTGTGGTCCCTACTCTTAATTTTGAGTCCCCAACATTGGGACATGCAATGCAGACAAATATCTGAGAGCTACTTACCTGGGAAGCTGCCAGCCTCCCTTTAGAACACTTCACAGGGAGAGATCCATATTGACTGAATCCCCCCCTGCTTGTGCTCATGGCAATTCAAATGAATAAAGGGGGTGGGAGCAGCTCAATCACTATTATTTATACAAAATTATTATCATTATTATTCAGGGCCTGGGAACTAATTTACCGCCTAAGTTAACCCTCCAATGTTATGTGCAGCTTGGAGCAAGATTTCCAGTGTCTGATGATCCTTTGTCTCCTGTGACCAAGGGCCTCTTTCGGCATTCTATCCCCCCTGCTCTGCGTGACCATGTCCACTCTCTCCCTCTGTGTGTGAGAAAGTAAAGTTACGTAAGTCAAACATTTAAACTGCACATCTCAGCAACAAAGACTTCTTTTTAAAAACAGAAAAAGTTTAGGACATTGCCAAGGTTAGTCCTACACAATAGGCCAATGCTTGGCGTTGCCTGCGGAATCCCTTTAACCTTCCCTGGACACCGAGCATAAAACAAATTGCACAGGCTTTATAGTACAGAGATATAAAAAAAATTAGGAGCATAAAAGGAGCCACTTTATCACACAAAAGACTCTTTCTGAGCTAAATATTGCGGGGAGTTTTATCATTATGATCACAGTGTTTATTGCTTGTGTGTTTTACCTAATAGGACACTGATGAAAGACGGGCAGGCTGATTCATCACTAACGCCAGGTTGCGACAAATGAGCGTCTGTAGCAGGCATTTTCAGAGCGCCCGCTAGTAGTCACTGTGCTCAGCCATGGGTCGCTACTTCATAGCGACTCAGTCGCTGTTCAGTAATGTTGAATACATTGTAAGGAGTCGCTATTTGACCAGTACAGCTCTGTATGGGAGCGCATGTTAGCGACTGGTCATAGTTACCGACTCACACCATATTCAGCAAAAATAAAAAACAGACTCACAAATCTCTGGCGCTGAAAAATGCTTGTTTGAAGCCCAGAGTGCAGGAGGCGGTGTGTGTAAAGTCTGTTTTCCAGCATCTATCAACTAGTAACAAAGCGAAAACATATGGAATTACATTGTAGCAACATTGTAACATGAACACTTTAATGCCAGACCTGTAATGTCATTTCTGAAGAAATATATAAAAAATGAAAAAAATGTGAAAAAACTGCTTTTTCAATGCCAGAAGAGGTCACAGAATAATAAAAAAAAAAAAAAATAAACAAAAACCCCGTTTAAAGAGAAGAAATGTATCGTCCATTGAAATGTATGGGAGAGCGACAGGTAGCAAGAGGTCATACCTGGCGCTGTGCAAGGCTGAACGCCGGCGCTGTTCGATGAGGCTGTGAAAATGATGAATCAGACGCTACATGGCGCTTTCCCAGTCGCTAAACAGATTCTGCTTGATAAATGTGTAATTACGTGCCGTGTCCGGCGTTCACCAGTCGCTACCTGTGGCTACCTCTCATTAACCAGCCACTACCTGACGTTATCCCTTCTTAAATAAGGGCCTGTGTACTAGAGAAGGAAGGGTGTATCCTAGTGTGGTTACTGATCTCATGGGAAAAAGGTTTTTCCTTTTACACACCTTCAATGCTGTGATGTCTTTATAATGGCACATGAGACGAAAGGCCTGCTTTAACACAGAAATGTCCTGTTCACTCTGTCCCCTCTTAGGTCACTCCAACAGATAAAGTTCTGGAATACGACCGAGACTTTCGTATCCGACACTATGCCGGTGATGTCGTGTAAGTATTATGCATATAAGTAAAAATAATTTTCACTGCTGCTGATTTGAACGTCACACCTCAATCATATGGCTTTATCATCATGTCTGCCCCAAGTCCCCCTCTACTGACGTCTACAGATGCAGACGCGTGTGTCTATAATATAAAGGCCTCACTGTATTCTTTCCCTTTACAGTTACTCTGTTGTTGGTTTTATCGATAAGAACAAAGACACATTATTTCAGGACTTTAAGAGACTGATGTATAACAGGTGAGGCCAGTGGTCATATGTATGATCCTTTATTTACTATGCAAATCTGTTGTCCACAATCCTAATGTTGGGTACATACATGCAACAGCTAGCAGCCCGAATGCTCATGATAACATGTACCCTGTATATATATATATACTCCCATTGAAACTGTTACAATTCAAGGATTATCCTTTCCAGATCGCCTGCTGTATGTGTACAGTGATGACTGACCACCCCCTCTGCTATTGTTACACCTACAGAGTCGGCGTCACATTTTTTCAGATTTCCTTTATGTAACTGTATGTGACCATTTACCCCCTTTGCTAGTGTTACACCTTCAGGATGGGCCTCATTTTTTTCAGATTTATGTACCTTTATCTGACCAGTTACTCCCTTTGCTATTGTTGCACCTCCAGGATGGGTGTCACTTTTTTCAGATTACCTTTATGTACCTGTATGTGACCAGTTACCCCACCTGATATTGTTACATCTTCAGGATGGGTGTCGCCTTTTAGGTTACTGTACTACCCCCTGTGCTAATAATACGCCGACAGTATGTTTGTCACCTTTTTCAGATTCCCTTCACTTAACTGTATGTCACCAGTTACCCCCACTGCTCTGTTACATTTCCAGGATGGTCGTTACTTTTTTCAGATTTCCTTTATGTAACTGATCAGTTACCATCTCTGCTATTTTTAAACCTCCGAGATGGGTGTCACCTTTTTCAGATTCCCTTTATGTAACCGCATGTGACCAGTTATCCCCTCTGCTATTAATACACCTCTAGGATGGGCATCACCTTTTTGGATTCCCTTCACTTAACTGTATGCCACCAATTACCCTATCTGCTATTGGTAAATTTCCAAGATGGGCTTTACTTTTTTTAGAATTCCTTTATTTAACTGTATGTCACCAATTATACCCTCTGCTGTTACAGTGAATTTGCGCTTTCAGATCTACCATTCAAGTCCAACTAATCCCTCCCTCCTCCATGCCTAGCCTACTCCTGGCAAGCCCTCTTGCTCCCAGCACCAACAACTGCCCACACTGCACCAAAGTCAGTTCAATGGGCCACACCCACATGCTTCAGAAAAAAAATCATAAGGTAAAACTGTAATCCTTGATATCTCTGCCATTTCTGCTTCAATTAAAAAATGGAAAAACAGTTTAGGACAGCGCCAAATGTAGCCTGACACAATGGTTCACATTAAGAAAACCCTTGTGTGAGGAATAGGTCAAATATTATATTGCACCTTATCGACATTGTCGGCATCCCCCTTTAAGAAACCTCACATATCCAGGTCTGGAGATTCCCTTTATTCCGCCTGTTCTAAATGCACAAGTCCTTAGCTCTAATCAGGAGAAGAAATGAGCATTTACAGGTTAAGCAGCACAGATCACAGACCCCCTGTGATGCTGCTTTCCTGCCGATTGTCACACCTTAGTCTGGGAAGATGCCGGTTAGTCTGTAGTTCGCTGGACCCCTTGCTGTGAATTTGTCATATCAAGGATGAAAACCGCAGGCTGACGGCACCAACAGAAATTGCTCCATAACTGCGCGATGTATCCCAGCACCAAACCAGGTACAGGATCAGAACCGGCTCACAAAACCGCATAAGGGGATAGGTAATTCTCAGAAATAAAGCAAAGCCCCGTAAACGGAGATCTAAGGTTCTGATCCGCTTAGGAACCCCATTTCTGGACTCATTGGGTGCACGGCGTCCAGCCCGATAGTTTGGTTCCGCTTCCAAGGCCATACGACCCCCCTGCTCCAAGTTATAACCTCTAAAGGGTTTTAGGGCAAAAGCACGCTCCAGAACCATGGGAGGGGACATTCCGTCCCACAGAGGGGAGGGGGGCGGAGGGCCCTCGCAGCATAAATAGGGTGGGCTGGAGCCAGGTAGCTGTCACTCATCTGGAGGTGCCCATCATCATCATCATAAGCTCTTGACATACCCCTTGTGAGAGCTCCCCGTCATTACTGCTACTCTGCAACTGCATATAAGGTAACTGCTTATTGTTTCTCTGTGTAACGCACTCTATCCTGTAACCGTCTCAGAATAGCATATTTGTATCACCTGTATCATCAAATATTACCTCATAGTTAAATGTTTGTTATTACTGCCTAGTGTGCTTATAGCATTAAAACTTATATTTAATCTGAGCGATCTGTTTTGCCTTAAACCAAGAATCTGTGTGTCAGAGGCTTTGGGCCTTGTATCCCTGATTGGAGGGGTCGGACAAAGGGTTTTGGGAACGGAGGTCCCTGGTTTGTAGTGGGACCACATGACCGCGGTTCTCTGACACCTTGCTATAGGCAACTTCGCTTTCCTTCTTATCTCTCATTTAGTTAATGCTAGATGAGATCTAGCCTGTAGCCTAGTACACATCTGAAAGAAATCTAGCAATCCTCCTCTACTTTCCTTGCCACTGTATATTGATGACTGCTCATTCTCTCCAGTATGGTTACACCTCCAGGATGGAAGTTTTTCAGGATCTCAGCGTGTACAGCCTGTTACCCGTCTTCAGCTGATTTTATTACAATGACATAGTTGACCGATTACTAGTGTAAAATATACTTTTGATGATATATATAAAATATATCTTTGATGATATCATTTTAGGTATTGGGAGTCATTTGCTACAATTTTCTAAACTAAAAAAACAATACAGTAGGAGTAAGTGTGTATATATATATATACTATATATATATATATATATATATATATATATATATATATATATATATATTACATAGTAATCTATGTTCTTTCTTACAAGATGAAACATTGGGAGGGGAGACAGTATCTAAAGGAGCAAATGAAGCTTCTGTTGCTAGCTGCTAATTGCCTCCTCCTATATTACATTATCATGTAGTCATGGAGTCAGTGACCTAAGACCAATAAGAGCATAAGAACTATTGATTTGTATGGCACCATAGAATTTCGCTTGCACATGCACAGGAGATCGCATTTCTGGGAGAAGGGTTTAGCTTTAATGAAATGCTCCTGCATAGGACAATATATGGGATGTAAGCGATCATGATGTCTGGATTAAAGCTCACACACACCTTCCATAGAAGCAACGGCATGCAAGTTCCCTTTAAAGTCCAGGGTAAACAATTAAAATACAAACATTTTAACCCCCCCCCCCCCCCCCCGGGCCGATGAGCTCCCGATTTCGGATGCCCCGCGGGGTGAAACCCCCCAGAAAGCCCCTAAAATCTTACCTTTTAGGCAACGGATAAGCCGCCGCCGCCTCCCGCGCGTCCCTCTAGCAGGGCGTGCTCCCGCGCCGGCCGTTTGTGAATGTAAGAGGGACGCGCGAGAGGCGGCGGTGGCGGCCTCGCCTAAAAGGTAAGATTTTAGGGGCTTTCTGGGGGGTTTCACCCTATCGGGGTGCCCCGCGGAAGTGGACCAACACTCAGCATAGTGAAAATCCTGGGTGTTGGTCCAATTAAAAAAAAATAAAAAAAAACAGCAGTCAGTGGGGGGTTCATTTCTACCCTGGACTAGAAGTTCCTTTAGAGACAAAACTAACAAAAAACGCATATACGGTACTTCTCGTAGCAAACTTCCTTGGGGTCCAGTTGTCTGGGGGACATGTTTGTCTTAAAGAACCGTAACTTGTTTGCGCGTTCCAGCCGCCTTGTCCAGTGGGTGCATGTTGAGGCAGTTCCTAGCATGACCCCTCTCTTACAGTCAATAGAACAGTGGCACACATTACATACATTCAGAGTTCCTCTAGCTAGGAACATACTCGCACCAGCCATTTAGAAAGGCCTGGCGTGGGAATACACCTAGCTAGAGATATGCTAGAGATGCGGCCATGGCACAAAGATGCATAACGGCTTGTGGAAGAAGTGAATGGATTGAGCAATCCAGGGGGTTTCACACAATGGGGCATCCCAGTTTGGGTTCCCCCATTAAGAGGTAGACCAATCCTCCCAAGAGTCTTAAAGACTCTAGGGGGCTGTTGTTCCTCTTTAAAGCAGAAAAAACCCAGCAGCGGCCAGCCTGGAATCTAAAAGTTTCCAGGGCCAGCTGCTGGCTTTTCCCCGGGGCATCCCGGTTTGCCCATAAAAACTCACCTTTCCAGACTCCAAAGGTGCTATGACCAGGCATTGTGGAGCTTGCTCCCGTCCTAGCCATTCAGGCAGGGGTGGGGGCGCGCACACGGCCAAGGATGCGATTTAGGTCAACGAGAGCCGCCTGCTGAATGATGTAGTCACAGCAGACAGCTCTCATTGAACGCGAGCCCGCACATGTGCTGTTGGAGCCTGGAGAGGTGAGTTTTTATTGGTGAACACAGCCGGGCATCCCAATTTGGGTTGCCCCAGGAGCACGGAACAAAACCCAGGATAGGATAGGATGCCAGAGGATGTAGCCAGTCTTGCTCTCCATTGAAAACAATAAGAGCTGTTTGCCAAACTACGTAGTAAAGAAAAAAGTCTCTCATTGGACCAGAGCACACGCATGTGCCGTTAGACCAAGGAAAGGTGAGTGATTACTGGTGCCCTGAGGGGTTTCACACAGCAGAAAGGCCAGCGGCTAGCACTGGAATCTTTTACATTCCAGGGATGGCCAGGCTCCAGGGCCTTCTGAGTTCCATTCCTTTTCACACGCTGTGTGAAACCCCCCTGTGTGCAACCCTCCAATCGCCAGTTTCACTCCTGGAGCCCTTGCCGCGTCTCTGTGCTGCAGCCGCATCCCCACTCGCCCCTAGTTGTGCACGTGCCTGCATCCTGCGTACGCCATGGCTAGAAGGTGAGCAGGGGCTGCAGCGCACTCTGCGGCACTTCTGCGTCACTCGGCTCAGTCGTCAGCAGAGCTGAAGGGAGCCAAGTGAAAGCGAGCACACTGATTGGCTAATCACGCCGCTCAGCCAATCGGCGCACTCACTCTCGCTGAGTCTGCGCCCTGGGGAGATACACACAGCGGGGCATGCCGAATCAGGATGACGTCGCACAGAGAATTTGAAGAGGTGTTGTTCCTCTTTAAATTGTCACGTAATATATTGGTAAAGGATCAAGCCTAATTTAATAGTTGTATTGAATTTGATGTTCTATTCCAAGTGACGTGTATAAGCTCAGTTTAGGCCATTAGACTCTCTGGTGACAAGGTATTTTGACCTAGGGAATGTTCTATAAATGGACAGAGTATTTGGGCCAAGGACATCTCCTATAGATCAACAGGGTATCTGAACCAGGAGAACCTCTCTGGATCAAAAGAGTATTAGCACCAAAGTTATCTCCTCTGGATCAACAAGTGATTTTCCCCAAAGCCACCTTCTATGGATCAACAGGGTATTTGTTGAAGCTCAAGTAAGCTCAACTGGGTATCTAGACCAAGGACATACTCTATGGAGTATTTCTTTAGGCCAAGGCCTCCTCCTCTGGCTCAATAAGGTATTTCTATTGGCCAAGAGCTTCTATGAAAAACAGGTTTGTATTATTGGTAGCATTGTGCCTGCAACATTATTGAATATAATTAAAGATAAGTTTCACTTAACCAGGGAGTGTCCTTTCTTAACTATAGGAAGCCATGTTGGAGTGCTCTGCAGCCACCTTGAGTAGTGTGCAGTGGTCCTCAACCCTGTCCTCAAGGCCCACCAACATGTCATGTTTTTTGGATCTCCAAATAGCCAGCTCTATTGCTCTGCAGCTGCATTAATTACTCCACCTGTGCATCTTTGTGGAGATCTGCAAAACCTGGCCTGTTGGTGGGCCTTGAGGGTTGGGGACCCCTGGTGTAGAGCAATGACGTCAGCACATATATATTGGAGTTATTAAGCTGGTAATAAAGCCGTTCTATGTTTTTAGCTGCCCCCTGCTCCATGTTGGAAAGGGTAAGGGAGGATATTTGAATATTTATTAAGTGTTCTACACATGCCTCCTAATCTCACTTGCTGTCTGCGTTTGGAGGAACACGGAGATAAGGGTGATCCCTTGTTTCCTGGAAATGCTGGCAGGAGGATGGGAGAGGAGTCAGGTCTGGCACAATCCAGCTTTCTCCTGATTTGATATCGCCAGCCTCCTGGTAACCATACTGAGTACAGAATCTTCTGAACCCACAAGAATAAACCTGTTATGTAACTTTGTTACAACAGATAGCGACACATTTTCATTAGGATTTATAATAGATGGGACATTTGTAATTGCATTATAGACTTGTGGACGTCAGGAGGCTCTGAAAAATCAACAAATATCAGGGGGTAATTTGCTATACTGTGGGTAGCACAGCAACTTTGTTGTCATAATGACTTAGCGGCTGCACTGTATGGCCAATGTTTGAACTAGTCATTCATAAACCAGGTTCCTATGGCTGCCTGCATTATACCAGCTCTAATGTTTGAGAGGTTAGGAAATATGGCCTGGTGTCTGAGCAGTAGCTAGGCGATTTCTGGCACCCGGGGCAAACATTTGATATAGCGCCCACCTTGGGCGCTCCCCTGACCTGCTGCACCCAGGACACGTGCCCCCCTTTTCCCCCCCTAGCTATGCCCCTGACTAGTGGCACACAAGATCCTATCAGGTACTATTTGGTACTCAGCAAGACTAGAAACTGACTTTTAACCCAATCCAATTTTTTGCCACCTATACTTTACTCCGTTATTACAAAGCTGTTTCAAATGTATTTTTTGTACTTCGCTGCTTTGTGTGTTTTTAAGGCGTGTTTAACTGTCCACTGTGAGCATAGTTTTTCCAAGTAGGGTGTAGATCTCTGTTTCAATAATTTTTATTGAAATATTTGCAAAACTTTGCAGGTAATTATTGCTTGATACACAAAATTCACAGTCAAATTGCTTTACATATGTATAATTCACATCAGAAGTGCACTCTATGTACCATAAACAAGATAGTCCCCGGAGACCCTTCCAATTTAAGCCATAGACATTGAGATATTTTATCTTGAGCATCATTATAGCATCTCCAGAGATGGGTAGACTATGAGGACAAAAGATCAATAGAATAAAGAAGGGCATAAAAGGAAAGAAAGAGGCTAGTGAAGAGTAGGCAAGAGGGATAGGGGTAGAGGGATGCCATCCAGCTGGTATATGATACATCATATTGAGACACCCTTGTATCCTGCCCATGGAGACCACATTTTTTGAAATGGTTTTCCTTAACTTGCAATATACTGCGTGATTTTTGTCATGATCCAGTTCAGCTTACTGTGAGTGATTGGGGTGTAGGTCTTTAAAGAAGAGTTTTACTGAATGTGGTTGCTAGTCCTGTGGCAAAGACTCTGCTGCTTGTTAAAATACCCCCTTACATTCCTCATTGGTAGGCCCGTCTTCAGAAAAATAAAAAAAAATCTCTTATTTCATTCAACCTATAGGCATCCCAAGATGGTGCACACTGGTGCTCCTCAAATAAGATGCTGATAGTCATACAGGCTGTCAGGAAACCGAGTGTCACGTGGTCCAACTATAAACCAGGGACCTACTGACCAGGGAACTACCGAGTTCCCCAAAACCCTTTGTCCGACCCCTCCTACCAGAAATACAAGGCCCGAAGCCATGGACACACAGATTCTTGGTTTAAGACAACAGATCACTCAAGTTAAATATAAGTTTAATGCTATAAGCACACTAGGCACTGATAACAAGCATTTAACTATGATGTAATATAATATGATACAGATGATACAATTATGCTATTCTGAGATGGTTACAGGATTGAGTGGATTACACAGAGAAACAATAAGCAGTTATCTTAGTATGCAGTTGCAGAGTAGTAGTGATGATGGGGAGCTCTCACAAGGGGTGTGTCAAGAGCTTATCGATGATGATGGCCACCCCCAGTATGCTGACCGCATATCCCCTCCAGATGAGTGACCATTACCTGGTTCCAGACCACCCTATTTATGCTGCAAGGGCTCTCTGCCCCCCTCCCCTCTGTGGGATGGGCCATCACCTCCTATGGTTCTGGCGTGTGTTTTTGCCCTAAAACCCTTTAGAGGTTATAACTTGGAGCAGGGGGGTCGTATGGCCTTGGAAGCAGTCCCAAACTATCGGGCTGGACGCCGTGCATGCAATGAATCCAGAAATCGGGTTCCTACGCTGACCAGAACCTTAGATTTCCGTTTACGGGGCATTCCTTTATTTCTAGGAACGCAATTACATATCTCCTTATGCGGTTTTGTGAGCCGGTTCTGATTCTGTAACTGGTTTGGTGCTGCGACACATGGGCGCACAGTTATGGTCCCGTTTCTGTTGGTGCCGGATCGTCTGTGGTTCTTATCCTTGCTATGACAAATTCACAGCAAGGGGTCGACCATCTGCAGACCTAGTGGCTTCTTCTCGGCCTAAGGTGCTGTTCAACATATACATGCTAATTATCTCTTCCTGAATAGAGCTAAAAGACTTGTGTATTTATAACAGGGAGAATAAAGGAAAACTCTAGGTCTTGATATGTGGGGTTTCTTAAAGGGGAGTGCCGATAAGGTGCAATGTAATATTTGACCTATTCCTCACACAGGCGTGCAGCGTCTTGGAATGACGGCATTGCTACCCAAATAACATTCAGGTTACACCCTCCTTGGGCAGCCTGTATTAGGTGGTACTTGAGATAATTGGAAAACAGGAGGTGGTACTCCATGAAAAGTTTTGGGAAACTCTGGTCCATGGTAAAGTTTGGAAATTCCACTGCTACAGCATACACGTACATTCTAGTGAATTGTGTTCTTCCATCTTAATAGCTGCAGGTGGTGTCTTTTCTCTTTTTGACATGACAATGCCCCTTAGCAAAAATCCAGATCTTGGCAATGGCTGCACACACGGCAACTGCAGGGGGTGCGACCGCAGTGAGCCCAGAAGGTTAGAGGGGCCCCATCATTGTTGCTTCTGCACCTTATTTATCATATTTGTGCTTACTTGGCATTATTTAGAGAAAGGGAGCACCATTTGTCTCAGCCTTGAAAATGTTTTCTTTTTAATAATTTTTATTGAGCAAGTGCAGAACAACCCATACATCCATCGTAACAATGTACAATATAACATGAACAGTAAGTTCTGCTGTTTTGGTATAAACATTGCTTTTATCATCTTTGACAAGATAATTATCACTTAATTTCACCACTATCTGTTATGGATAGAAAGGTGAGAAAAAGAGGAAAAGGGGGGGATGAAAGAGAAAAAAAAAAAAGGGAGGGTGTGGAAGGGGAGGGGTGGGAGGCTAGAGAAAAAGGGCGGGAAGGGGTGGGAAAGAGGATTTACATTTCTGGTAGTTACAAGAAAGACAAATAGTCCTCGTATCTGGAAGGTCAATAGGACTATATCGTAAAAATGTATTTACGAAGTCTGAGGGCCAAATATTTTGCATCCAGGAATTCCACACTTCTCGAAACAACTCCATGGAACTGTTATGGATTGCTGATAATTTTTCCATGGCCATAATGTTGTTGATCCTGTTTTTAAATACTCTAAAACTTAGAGCCGCCTCTTTCCAGGCTATCACCATTTTTGCTCCAGTCATAATATGATATACCAGTTGTTGCTTTTTCTTTGTAGTATGGGGGGATTGGAGCATTAAGTAGGGCTACCCAGGGATCTCTAATTATGAGTCTACCGCACACTTTACTCACTGCTCTAAAAACTTTTTCCCAAAAACCCTTGGCTACAGGGCAATCCCACCACATGTGCCTGTAGGACCCCGGAGAGAGGCACCCCCAGGAGCAATCACCTTGTGAGTCTGTGGCGAAATGCTTCAGTCTTTCTGGAACCAAGTACCATCTCGTCATTAACTTAATATTTGCTTCAATCGAAGATACAGATGCGGAGTGTCCATATGCAGCACTCCACATCCGGGTCCATTGTTTCTGGTCTCTCTCCTCCCCGCCTTTACAATTTTTACTTGTCTAGCTGTATCCAGTTGAGTTAAAAGACAGAAAAAAGTTTACTATATCAGCCATGAGAGGGCCCCATCTAATGTTTGCAGCAGTGCCCTATCACATTTAGTTACGTCACTGCTTGTCAGACAAAGCCTCGCAACAAAAAAGCAATCTCTCTAGTGTGGAGCTCAGGGGTGGAAAAATATGATTGGTTAGGGTCCCCGTAGGGCTAGACAATGAAAAAAGAACCATAAGAGGTTTAGGTGTGCATTATTTGAGTGTCCTTGCATAGGGCAATGTATGGGATGTGATGGATCATGTGTGGTGTCGAGGTGACTTAAAGCACAGTACCCATTCCACAAATGAATTCCATCTTAAAAGTTTCTCCTTTATTTTAGACAGTTCATAGTGCAATGTTTTGAAGCCATCTCAGACACCTTCTTCAGGTACAAAAAGGATTTTTGAACAATACACTTACGCTGAGAACTAGTTTTGTTGCCAAAATATCCCTGGTCCAGGTACCATGTCTGTCCAGCCTGGACAGCCCAAATAGTGAGCTGCATACAGCCATTGGTCAAAAACAAGCCTCCATGAAAATTGCCATCTTGATAAAGCAAACAGCCACAATGCCATCTCTGAGATCAAAGCTAAGTAAGTACTCGTATTCTTGTGGAAAAAGAAAATGTAACTATACAAAAAGCAGACGGAAAATAATAAGAAACAAATGCACAAAACCAATAGGGTAGGGAGAGAAAAAGGAAAATAGATACATATTACAATTAAATAGTAAAGCTATTTCACAAAGTAATATATATATTTCAACAAGATTGAACAGATGAAGGCCTCGATTCAATAAAGGTAGAAAAAAAATCACATGGTGGTAAAAGATTCAATTCATGAGAAAAAAGCCTGAGAATGTCACTGTTACTGAATCACCAGCTAAGAAAACAATGAAAGTCAATGGCACTTTTTTACTCCTAAGAAAAGTAGAGAACTGTTTCCTCCTTTCTACACTGTAGTAAAAGCTGCCATTGACTTTCATTGTCTTTTTATCTGGTGATTCAGTAACAGTGACATTCTCAGTCTGTTTTCTCAAGAATTGACTTTTTTACTACCATGAGAATTTTTTTCAACTCTTATTGAATCGAGGCCGAAGTATGTAAAAGAAATAAAAAATATAAATAATGATAGAAAACAGCCTATGGTTGTAGTTGCTCAAAATAAAACGTTTACACTGTGTGACGCAATAATTGAATGGGGTATGTATTTGATTAAGGAAGGGGTGACATTCATTTGACAGCATTATCTTTTATGATGTGTGGAGGTACTGGGGCTGACTGGGTTATTTCCTGAATTGAAGAGGCTTCTATTAAAACTGAGGCCCTTATTTATGAAGGCATAGCGACAGGTAGCGACTGGTGAGCGACCGGTAATGACGGGCCCCGCCACGAGTACGCCGGCTCCCCACCACAATCACACATTTATCAAGCCAATCCTGCTTAGCGACTGAGATAGCGCCATATAGCGACTCATTCATCATTATTCCAGCCTCAGCTCACAGCGCCAGCGTCCGACCTTGAACAGCGACAGGTATGACCTCTCGCTACCTGGCGCTCTCCAATGCATTTCAATGGGACAATCTTTAAATATTCATAATTAATTGTTATTAATTTTTTTTTTTTTTTTTTTTTTTTTTTTTAAATGTGAAAAATTCTGTGACCACTTCTGCCATGTTAGATATTTTTTTTTTAAGGAAAAAAAAAATGTACAGAATTGATATTACAGGTCTGATATTAATGTATTCATATTACAAAATTATTTAAAAAACTTGTTTTTTTTGGTTTCCAAAAATATGGCTGTTTGGGGGTTAAAAAACTACTTTTAACCCATCGCCGCCAGTGCTCTGGGGTTTAAACATGCATTTTACAGTGCGAGAATTTTTTGAGCGTGATTTGTTAATGAATATGGTGGGAGCCGGTCGCTCTGACCAGTCGCTATCATGCGCACCCATACATCGCGGAACCTGTCAAATAGCGACTCGTCACCTTGTATTCAACATTACTGCACACCGACTGAGTCGCTGTCAACAACCGGACAACGGCCAAGCACAGCGAATACTAGCGGGCGCTGTGAAAATACCGCTACAGTCGCTCAACTATCGCTACCTGCCGCTATTAATGAATCGGCCTCATTGTCTTTTTATCTATTGATTCAGTAACAGTGACATTCTCAGACTGTTTTCTCAAGAATTGACTTTTTTACTATCATGAGAATTTTTTTCAACTCTTATTGAATCGAGGCCGAAGTATGTAAAATAAATAAAAAATATAAATAATGATAGAAAACAGCCTAAGGTTGTAGTTACTCAAAATAAAACGTTTACACTGTGTGACGCAATAATTGAATGGGGTATGTATTTGATTAAGGAAGGGGTGACATTCATTTGGCAGCATTATCTCTTATGATGTGTGGAGGTACTGGGGCTGACTGGGTTATTTCCTGAATTGAAGAGGCTTCTATTAAAACTGAGAATCTCAGAATCTCGCCAACTATATCTAGATACATAAATTTCCTTCAGCCAGAGGCAATACAGGGGAAGGCACATGAAAATCTAATGAGCACAGTAATAAGCCACACGTACCAAGAATATATTACAATTTATTACACTCTATGTACATCACTCAACTTAAAAGGGATATAGAATAGCTGATTGTGTACATTACAATATATTTAATATATATATATATATATATATATATATATATATATAAATTACCACTTTGTAAAGCGCTACGGAAGATGATGGCGCTATATAAATAAACAATAATAATAATAATATATCTTACCGTCTCTACCTATTGAGTCTTCAACTCTTTAGAGAGTGGGTGGCTCCTTGTAAGAAGCTATTTGGGGATCTAGCAGCCCTGGCCATAGTACCTCAAACCTACGTCTCAAGAGTAGCAGATTAAAAAGGAAGTTACTGGATGTGATGGATCATTTATTGTCATAATCTTAGTAGCTCTGCCCCTAACCTGGCTATAAAAAACGGACCTCCGGCCTAAAAAAGAGTCGTTCTTGTATGTTTCCCCCACCCTGTGCATACAGATTGCCCACTTTAAAATCATCCTCTCTGCACCTACTGCCTTTTCTGAGCATTCAAACGCCCAAGATGGCGGCCCATGGAGTCTCAGGCTGCCTGCAGACAGGAAGTGCCTTCTGACTATACTGCTCTGCATTCTGGGATTGCTATCCTTTTCCTCACCCCAGCTCTGCTCTGTCTGTGCAAAGCACAGCTATTATCCCCCCCCTTCTCCTCAGTATGTGATGCGTCAAGACGGCGGCACCCGTAACCTGGAGTCCTGAACAGAGTTGCAGCCCAGTGGGGAAAAGAATAATAAGTAAGTGACTTAAAACCGAAAATATATTTTAATTTTAGATGTTGGGGAATAGTTTTGGGCTTTTCATTAAATGATGCTGAAGGTCCAGTTTAAAGTGGACCAACACCCAGGGCCGATCAGATCCCTCCCCGCGGGGCATCCGAAATCCGGATGTCTCTCGGGGTGAAACCGTCGGCGGTGATTCGCTGGAGCGATCACGTGGGAGTGGGGTCAGGTGAGTTTTTGGGGCTTTCTGGGGGGTTTCACACAGCGGGGTGCCGCGCGGAAGTGGACCAAAGCCCAAGATATTCAAAATCCTGGGTGTTGGTCCACTTTAAAGAGTAGCGATGGGCATGTTCAGCCTATACTTTTTTCAGCTAAATTAACTATTCCCTGGATTCTCTTGACTTTCTTTCTGGTGTCACCTGCAAACCAGACCATAAAAGAGGGGCACAAAGTAGGCACAATGGCCGTATTGTAGAAAAGGGACAAAAGATCTTGTGGAAGCAGCGTGCAACTGGGATGTCTGGGGCCCATTTATAGAACTGACACTGTGGGCCCACCACACATTTAGATACAAGTATTACTACTGGCTTACATTCCGGACCCATGCAAAGAAACACTATGCCAAGCTGTATTGTCTCTGTGATTGCCACAAATAAGCTATACATAGTTCAAATTCTGGTGATGAAGGTCCTCAAAGGGGCCCACTGGGGGATGTTCTGGTAACCCTGCGTGACAGTCCAAAATTTCTAAACTGCCAATGAAAGAACCTTCAAATGGAGGCAATTGAAAGAGCCCCCTGTATTTTGGCAATTAAGGGTCAGTATAACAGAATCATATAATATCCACTTATCTTAAAGCAGACCTTCAGCATCATTTAATGAAAAGCCCAAACTTAAAAAAAAACGATTCCCCAGCATCTAAAATTAATATCTTTTAAAGTTTTTAATCACTCACTTTTTATTCTTGGTTTCACTGGCCTGCAACTCTGTTCAGCACTCTAGGATACGGGCGCCGCCATCTTGGCTCAGTAGCATCACATACTGAGTAGAGGAGAGGGGTCATAAGTGCAGAGGAGCGGGGTTATAGCTGTGAGAGCACAGACAGAGCAGAGCTGGGGTCAGGGAAAGGACAGCAATCCCAGAATGCAGAGCGACACAGTCAGAAGACACTTCCTGTCTGCAGGCTGCCTGCACCTCCATGGGCCGACATCTTGGATGTTTTAAAGTCTCAGAAAATGCAATAGATACAGGCAGGATGATTTTTAATGGCAGCAATCTGTATGTACAGGGTGGGGGAAACATATAAGATAGACTCTTATTCAGGGTGAAGGTCTGGATTAATGTGAGCAATCTGTATGTACAGAGTGGGGGAAACATATAAGATAGACTCTTATTCAGGGTGAAGGTCCGGATTAATGTGAGCAATCTGTATGTACAGGGTGGGGGAAACATATAAGATAGACTCTTATTTAGGGTGAAGGACCGGTTTAAAGTGGACCAACACCCAGGATTTTGACTATCCTGGGTTTTGGTCCACTTCGGTGGGGCACCCCGATCGGGGGTGTGTGAAACCCCCCAGAAAGCCCCAAAAACTCACCTCTCCTCGCTCCCACGTGACCGCTGCTGCCAATCCCCGGCGACGGACAAGTGGGAGGCAGCGACGGACAAGAGAGCGCGCCCGCCGCTGCCTCCCGCGCGTCACTCTTACAGGGAGCGCGCCTGCGCCGGCCATTCACAAACGGCCGGCGCGGGTGCGCGTCCTGCTAGAGGGACGCGTGGCAGGCGGCGGCCGCCGCCGCCGCTGGATCGAGGAGCAGGTAGGGATTTAGGGGTTTCTGGGGGGTTTCACACAGCGGGGAACCCCCGATCGGGGTGCCCCGCAGTCAGGGGGCTGATCGGTCCAGGAATCTTATATATTCCCGGGCCGATCAGTGGAGGGTGTTGGTCCACTTTAAGGCAATAAATACCTTGTACCACTGCAGAAATTCAGTGTTATGGGTTGGGGGGATATTTGGCTGCAGGTAAGTTTTAGAGACTGGGGGGGGGGGGGGATAATTATTTGCACTCGATGTATTACGGCCCCTTTTTTATCTTCCAATCCAGCCAGCATATGGGAAGAGGAAAGTGATCCTGTGCAATTATCCCATAATCAGATGTGTGCTTGCTGGCTTTAGGGACTCGTACATATCATCTCCAGTCACCAGAGATTTCAATCCATACAAAGCAGCTAATTCGATATGCATTATTTTCTCATTTTCCAAGTATACAGCACATCCTGTTCCAGTAATTCCTTACACAAGGTGGCGGATATCCCAAGCGTAAGGAATTACTGGTACAGGACGTGCTGTATACTATAAAATCAATTCTACAGGTGAGTACTCACAGAATTGTATCTTTTGTCTCTCATTATACGTCTTTGCCCTTTGACCCTTTTAAATAATCATGGCTGTTTTTTTTGTATCTTTTGCAGTTCCAACTCTGTGCTGAAGAACATGTGGCCTGAGGGAAAACTAAGCATCACGGAGGTCACCAAGCGCCCCCTGACAGCTGCCACGCTCTTTAAAAACTCAATGATTGCCCTGGTGGATAACCTAGCGTCTAAGGTAGCAGCTCTTTTAACATCTTTCTGGTTCTATTGTGTATACACTGGTGTGTGTGTGTGTAGATAAGATACTTAAAGTGGACCAACACCCAGGATTTTGACTATCCTGGGTCTTGGTCCACTTCGGTGGGGCACCCCCGATCGGGGTGCCCCGCTGTGTGAAACCCCCCCGAACTCACCTCTCCCCGCGCCGACGGACAAGCCGCGGACAAGCGGCTCCTCCGCCGCCGCCTCCCGCGCGTCCCCGCGCCGGCCATTCACAGACGGCCGGCGCGGGCGCGCGCACGTCTAGAGGGGCGCGAGGGAGGCGGCGGCGGCCGGCCGCCGCCGAAGATAAGGTAAGGAGTTTGGGGTGTTTGGGGGGGTTTCACCGCGCGGGACATCCCATTCTCGGATGTCCCGCGGGGAGGGAGGTGATCGGCCCGGGAAGCTTATAGATTCCCGGGCCGATCACCGGTGGGTGTTGGTCCACTTTAATGTATATGGGGTTTAAAGAATGGGCACTACCACTATGTATAGCACAAAGTAATTCAATAAAGATAGTTTATTTAGGAAATGCTATATACAAAATTTAAAAAACGCACACATTACAGAGGAATACAAGACAACTTAAAAACAAGGAATTAATGAGTTCCCGGTATCCACTTATTATTTGAAAAAAATGCAGCCTTAGCTCTAATTCTCTGTGTGTGTAGATAGATATTATTTTAGCTATAGATGGTTTATTGTAAAGGCACAATACATTTACAGGCTGATTCATTACTAGCGCCAGGTAGCGACAGATGAGCATCTGTAGCAGGCATTTCAGAGCGCCCGCTAGTAGTCGCTGTGCTCGGCCGTGGTTTGCTAGTTCAGAGCGACTCAGTCGCTGTGCAGCATTGATGAATACGTTGTGGGGAGATGCTATATGAGCAGTACAGCGCTGTATGGAAGCGAATGGTAGCGACTGGTCAGTGCGACCGACTCACACCATATTCATAAAAAAACAGCCTCACACAGCGCCGGCGCTCAAAAATGCATCGCTGTAGCCCAGAGCGCCGGAGGCTGTGTGATTAAAGGCTCCAGCCACCAGTAACAAAGCGAAAACATATGGAATTTTGTCCCACGGCGCATGTGCGGCCGCTCGTTCAATCAGCACGCTCGGAGCCGCTGTGGTATGCGCGTCCAAGCGACGTACAAGCGACGTACAACCACAGCGGCTCCAAGCGCGCTGGCGGCCACCTCTCGTGCTTCCCTCTAACAGGCCACGCGGCCCGCGCATGCGCCGTTGGATCGGGAGTAAGGTAAGGTGAATGGGGCATCCTGGGGGGTTTCAGACAGCGGGGAGCAATTTCAGATGCCCCGCGGGGAGGGATCTGATCGGCCTGGGAATCTTATAGATTCCCGGGCCGATCAGGCAGGGTGTTGGTCCACTTAAATGCCAGACCTGTAATGTCAATTCTGCATAAATATATAAAAAAATGGAAAAATGTTTTTTTCAAGGCCAGGAGAGGTCACAACATTATTTTAGATTAAAAAAAAAATTTAAACCCCCCTGTTTAAAGAGAAGTAAAAGAACGTCCATTGAAATGTATGGGAGAGTGACAGGTAGTGAGAGGTAAGACATGGCGCTCTGCAAGGTTGAACGCCGGCGCTGTACGCTGAGCCTGGGATAATGATGAATCGGACGCTACATGGCGTTGTTCCAGTCGCTCACCAGAATCCGCTTGATAAATGTGTAATTGCGTGCCGTGTCCAGCGTTCACCTGCCGCTACCTGTCGTTTACAAGGCGCTACCTGAAGCTATCCCTTCATGCATAAGGCCCTTATTTGCCTGGGTGCTGACATATTCTGCAACAATGAGCATATTGATCCTGTCATTGCCTGGAACTCGCTCTATTTATAATTCAAACTCTACGAACAGTTATGATGTAAAATAACTTGTCGGCAGCTCGTGGTAAATATGATGATTGCCAGTACCACAGTGCAGTGCCGAATTGCTCGTCTTCCTAGAATACACAAGGCTGCGCATAGCAGGAAATCTGAATTGCAAGGTCTGCTTGGGAAAAACTGATATGAATTCAGCAATCTGCCAATGTTTAGATTATGCAGTAGAAAGATTCTAATACTTAATAAACAGTTCTTCTAAGGTTTATTATAGTGTATTCCCCTGACATTTTAGTCCAATGTTACCATCAATGTCATAGTATATCTTATAGCTTCTCCTTGTATGACCTTTGGCCTCTTTATTGCCAGGGCCATATTTGGTGTTCATGGCACTTTAAAGTGGACCAACACCCAGGATTTTGACTATCCTGGGTTTTGGTCCACTTTGGTGGGGCACCTCGATCGGGGGTGCCTCGCTGTGTGAAACCCCCCAGAAAGCCCCGAAAACTCACCTCGCCCCGCTCCCACGTGACCGCTGCAGCCAATCCCCGCCGACGGACAAGCAGAGCGCGTCCGCCGCCGCCTCCCGCGCGTCCCTCTTACAGGGACAAACGGCCAGCGCGGGAGCGCGCCCTGCTAGAGGGACGCGATGGAGCCGGCGGCGGCGGATGCGCAATCACCGCTGGAACGTGGAGAAGGGAGAATTTGTGGGCTTCCTGGGGGGTTTCACCCAGCAGGACATCCCGATTTCGGATGCCCCGCGGGGAGGGATCTATAAGATTCCCGGGCCGATCCCCTTGGGTGTTGGTCCACTTTAAGTGCTTGCGCCCCCTTTTTTTAAACTTAACCAACACCTGTCTTTCCTTTGACGGATGTTGCTCCCTCCAGACAGAGGATAAGAACAATCTCGTGGGGGAGGGGGCATCCAGAATGCTAGAGCCCCCAGAACATAACCACCCCAGAACGCCCGATATCCTTACCTTCACGACCATGGCCCACGTAACTGCTCAGCATCCAATCTCAGGATTCCTTTCCTGGCGCTGGCTCGAGGTGAAGGTAAGGATATCGGGAATTCTGGAGGGTTATGTTGGCCCCCCCCCCCCCCACCAAGCTTGTACTTATTCGCTGTCTGGGGGACCCACACACGAAAGAACGGGTGTTTGCCCAGTGTATGTTGGGTCACGGTCTGTATTAAAAAAAGTGCGGCCAAGAGGTACCAGAAATCCGTCATGGGACAGCTAATTAATTCTGCGAGGGCGTGTATCCCGGTACAGTGGAAGAGATCGGACCTGACCAGTGTTGCTCTCTGGCTCAAGAAGGTCTCAGAAATTGAGAGGTTCGAGGGAATTATCGTTGAACGCAACTAAGCCTCGGAGGCGCACCGCCTCAGGTGGGGGGGTTGGGATGCATTTACCTTCTCGCCAGAATATAAGGAGTTAGTGGCGGCAAATCAGTAGAGGCGTTTCTGGCACATGTTGCTGTGTTTTGCTTTTGTTGTATTCTTTCCTTCTATTTTTCACTTTCTTTCTGCTTCACAGGATGCTTCGGGTCTTGCATTAGGGGCCAAGGGGAAGTAAGAGAGAGTCCTGGACTCTCATGGCTCGGTGTTGCTAAAAGAGGGGGGTGGGCGCCCGTGGGTGGCCCCCGCTCCTCCTGGACCCGGTGGTCGCGGCTCTGGGGCGTCCTGTCCGAGGGGGTGCACGGGGGTGGCGGCCCCCGCAAAGGTAAATTGTAAGGAGCTAAAGACTTAAAGGAGCCACAGCACTCAACCCTGTTAGCTTGCAGACCAACCTATAATCTGTCTCTAAATCTGGTAAAAACAGAGGCTCGGTCACGCACATCTGCAGAAGTATGCTAAGCTGCACCACCAAGCACCAAGGTGCCCCTGTGAGGTGCAGTCCTAACTCTTATCTCTGAGAGCCCCATTTGGGACATACAGTGCAATAGATAAATTGGCAGCAGGCTTACCTGAGGTTGCCCTAAACCTCATGTGCAAGCCATGGGGTGGAAGGGTCAAGACCTTGCAATACAGCCTAGACCCCCCACCCCATGTGTAAGGAGACGGGGCGACGGAACAAGCTAAATAACAAGACAACGAGAAGCTTTTGGGTTGACTTTTTCTTTATTGAGAGACACTGATCTGTTTGCTATTTCTGTTGCTACTTATATGTACATCTATTGCATATATGTTGTCGTATCTTGAAAATGAATAAATAAAGAATATAAAAAAAAAAAAAGGTGTGGAGGGGAGAGGGTGCAATGGGTTAGATGCAGAGTATGTGTGTGGAGAAGGGACAGGGAACAAAGGAGGAAATGCAGAGGAGCAGGCAAGCATGCTCCATCTTTCTGTCATTCCGACATACAGGAGTCACATGACCAAAGTAGTGAAGGGGAGATGCTCTGGCCTCTGGTTCAACCCCTAGCACACTGCTGGCAGTTGTTTGTTAGGAGGCATTAATGTTCTGGCTATGAGAGTTTTAAAGTGGACCAACACCCAGGATTTTCACTATCCTGGGTGTTGGTCCACTTCCGCGGGGCACCCCGATGTGTGAAACCCCCAGAAAGTCCCTAAAATCTTACCTTATCGGCGACGGATAAGCTGCCGCCGCCTCTTGCGCTTCCCTCTTACAGGGCGCGCGCCCGTGCCGCCCATTCGCACACGCCCTGCTAGAGGGACACGTGGGAGGATAAGGTAAGATTTTAGGGGCTTTCTGGGGGGTTTCACACAGCGGGGCATCCCGATGTCGGATGCCCCGCGGGGAGGGAGCTGATCGGCCCGGGAATCTTATAGATCCCCAGGCCGATCAGGGGTGGGTGTTGGTCCACTTTAATTTATCTTTTTTACTACAGTAGTAATGGCAGCACCCCCCCCCTCCAGGTTAGCCACCCTAGGCACGTGCCTAGGGTTGCCTAATGGGAAATACAGCCCTGTTTATTGCATTCCGCCAAGGTTTCATGTTTCCTAATTATTGTGCTGCTGCCATCCATGCTGTCTGGTGTTTCCTTCATTTGACCCTCATATACTTCTCTGCTGCCCTGACAGGAGCCTTACTATGTCCGCTGTATAAAGCCAAATGACAAGAAGTCGCCATCTTTGTTTGATGAAGTGCGTTGCCGCCACCAGGTAGAATATTTGGGCCTACTGGAGAATGTTCGGGTTCGGCGAGCTGGCTTCGCTTATCGGCAGGTGTATGAACGATTCCTTCATAGGTAAGACATTTTCTTAAGACCTACTTTGTTACCCGTTTTTTTTTAATCTTAGATACAAACTGTCACTTGGGAGGAAAGGTACTTGTCTGATGTCCATATTTTCAGTGTATAATAAGCTCCTGGTGCTTAGATTTTGGCTATATTTGATTTGAATCCTGGATGCCACCATTGCTCCTGATTAGAGATGAGCGAACTTCTCAAAAATTCGATTCGGGCGATTCGCCGAATTTCTCAAAGAAATTCGGGTTCGTCCGAATCGAACTTTAACGAATCGCTCATCTCTGGTGGGAGCGGGGAGGCCGGCTGCGCTGTCAGCGGGCGGCGGAAGCCGGCTTCAGCCGGCTTCAGCCGCCCGCTGACAGCGCAGCCGGCCTCCCCGCTCCCACCATGCCGGCATTATTTTTTTTTTTAATTTCAGGGAAAATTCGGTCAGCACGAACCACTAAAAATTCGGGTTCGTGCTGAATCGAATTTTCCCTGAAATTCGGAGCGAATTCAGGTTCGTTAGAACCGATTCGCTCATCCCTACTCCTGATGATTACAAAGTCAAAATGCGACTATAGCTCTTTGTAGAGGAACATCACATACTTTCCTTCAGACCTGCATATAAAGTGGACCAACACCCAGGCGATCCAATCCCTCCCCGCGGGGCATCCAAAAATCGGGATCGCTGTGTGAAACCCCCCCAGGATGCGAGCAAACCTTACCTGGATCCCGATCCAACGGCGCATGCGCGGGCCGCGGCCGCATCTCGCGCTTCTCTCTAGCTTTTGTGAATGGCCGGCGCGGGCGCGCTCCCTGTTAGAGGGAAGCGCGAGATCAGGCCGCCAGCGTGCTCGGAGCCGCTGTGGTAAGACGTCTCATTGACGCGCATAGCACAGCGGCTCCGAGCGCGCTGATTAGACGAGCGGGGTGAGGTGAGTTTTTACGTGCGATCCGGGGGGTTTCAAATAGCGATCGGGGTGCCCCAGGAAGTGGACCAAGACCCAGGATAGTCAAAATCCTGGATGTTGGTGTCACGCTCGGGGTAACTCCAGCCCTCTTAATAAGCTCACAACCCCCAATCTCCACAGCCAGCTTCACCTGTAGGAGCCCCCGCTTGCCGGGACGCAAGATACGCCTACCCGGGATCGGTTGCCCCCAGGACTTAATGGCTCAAAGGATGTAAGCTTATATGTGGGAGGACTGGAGAACCAATAGCAAGAGCGTGAGTGACGGAAGTCCAGAGACAGGCAATAGGTCGATAACGGGAAGGCAGAGATCGTAGCGGCACCAGGGGTCAGGCAAGACGTAGTCGGGGTTCAGGCAGAGGTCAGCAACTGGGGATCAGGATCTAGAAGCGTCAGTTCAGGCAAAGGTCGGCAACAAGGATTCAGGATCGAGAGGCGTCAATTCAGGCAGAGGTCGGCAACAAGGATTCAGGATCGAGAATGGTCGTACAATCAAATCGGCAACAGGCTAGACTTCACAGGAGTAGGTAACACAGGGTTCTGAGCGCTATCACAGGCAATTCACAACTGAGAGGGAATTGCCTTTATAGGAACAGGTCTGAGGGAAGCAGTGTACTGATTGGAGCACATAGGATTCCAAGGGTAATTGGCTGCAGAGCAGAAGAGGGCGAAGCCCTCAATCCCCTAGGATTCATTAACCCTTTAATTGATCCTCCGGCGGGTGCGCGCCGCACAGCGCCGCCGGAGGGCATAACAGACACGTGCTCGCAGCCGCGCGCGAGCACGTCTCCTGGAGGAGGAAGCGGGGGGCGTGGCTGAGCTGGGCGCCACTCGAGCCGACGCTGCTGGAGCCGACGCCGCTCGGCGCGGTCGCCGCACAGTGACAGCTGCAGCTGGCCGCCTGGAGACGTCGCTGGAACGGGGATCAGGTAAGCGGTTCCTGACACTACCCCCCCCTTCACGAGGGGCCTCCGGACCCTCACCCGGTTTCCCTGGATTGTCACGATGGAACCTTCTTACAAGAGCCTTGGCATGAACATTCCTCGCTGCCACCCAGCATCTTTCCTCCGGACCATAGCCAACCCAATCCACCAAATACTGTAAAGAATTACGCACTTTACGTGAATCCAAGATCTTATTCACTTCATACTCGGGCTCATTATTAAGAAGAATTGGTGCAGGACCAGCAAGAGGAGCATTCTTCGCCGGTTTTAACAGTGAAACGTGAAAGGAATTAGGTATTTTCATAGTTGGCGGGAGTTGAACTTTAAAAGACACATTATTCAACTTCTTGACGATTGGAAAAGGACCAATAAATTTTGGACCTAATTTGCTAGATGGCTGACGGAGCGCAATATTTTTAGTGGAGACCCAAACTAGATCGCCTACTCGAAGAGTAGGTTCCTGTGATCTGCGGCGGTCGGCAAATTTCTTATACCTCAAACCAGTGGTCTTAAGAATCTCCTGAACGTGTGTCCAGATATTCTTCCGTTCTTGAAGCCACTCCTCCAACGCCGGCAGATTGGAAGGTGACCCTGAAAGGGAAGAAGCTCTAGGATTTTTCCCTAAGTTACAATAAAAAGGAGATACCTTGGTACTCTCACTAGGCGCGTTATTGTAAGCAAACTCGGCGAAATCAATAAATTCCGCCCATTGTTCTTGGGCATCAGAAACATAACACCTTAAGTATTGTTCCAAAGTTTGATTAGTTCTTTCCGTCTGCCCATTAGTCTGGGGATGGTAGGCAGAAGAAAGAGAGATCTGTATTCCCAACCGCGAACAGAAGTGTTTCCAAAAACGGGAAGTAAATTGAACACCCCGATCAGAGACTATATTGGACGGAATACCATGAATACGAAAAATATGCGAAGTAAACAGCCGCGAAAGCTCAGGTGCAGAAGGAAGTTTGGCCAAAGGAACGAAATGTGCCATCTTACTGAAACGATCTACGACCACCCAAATGACAGTATTACCATGTGAGAGAGGCAAATCTACAATAAAATCCATAGAAATATGGGTCCATGGCTCAGCAGGAATTTCAAGAGGAACCAAACTGCCACTAGGAGCCTTGTGAACTCCTTTACTTCGAGCACAAATAGCACAAGCGTCGATAAAGGCAGTGATATCGCGTCTCATGGTAGGCCACCATACATGACGACGGGCAAGCATAAACGTCTTACGGTTACCCAAATGACCAGCAGTTTTGGCATCGTGAAATTCGCGAATTACATCCGAACGCAGGTGCGGCGGAACAAACTGGCATCCCAAGGGTACATCACTAGGAGATTCATCTTGAAACGGCGCCAAGGTATTGGAGAGATCAGGAAGTAACGCCCCCACCACACAACCTGTGGGTAAAATTGGTTCACCAGAATCACCCCGATCCTTACATTCACCGAACATGCGAGATAGAGCATCAGCTTTAGTATTTTTTACACCCGGCTTGAAAGTAATAATAAAATTGAAACGCGAGAAGAATAATGCCCAACGTGCCTGACGAGAGTTCAGCCTCTTGGCAGAACCTATGTATTCGAGATTTTTATGATCGGTATACACAGTTATAGGATGTAATGAACCCTCCAACCAGTGTCGCCATTCATCAAATGCCAGTTTAATAGCTAATAGTTCCCTATTGCCAACATCATAATTTTGTTCTGCGGTACTGAATTTACGCGAAAAATAAGCGCATGGATGGAGACGCTCAGGGTTACCAGAATATTGTGACAAAACTGCACCCACTCCCAGCTCAGAAGCATCCACTTCTATAATAAAAGCTTTATGAATATCTGGATGCACTAAGACAGGTGCCGAAGTAAAGGCCCGTTTCAAGGTTAGAAAGGCCTCACAGGCAGAGGGGGACCAGTTAGCAGTAAAAGCCCCCTTGCGGGTAAGGTTGGTAAGGGGTGCAACAACATGGGAAAAGCCTTTTATGAAACGCCGATAAAAATTTGCAAAACCTAGAAAACGTTGCAATTCCTTTAAAGTTTTGGGTTGGACCCAATCCTGAACTGCTGAAACCTTCCCCGCGTCCATCTCCAAACCCTGGTTGGTAATAACATACCCTAGGAAGGGAACTGTAGTGACTTCAAACACACACTTAGACAGTTTAGCAAATAAGTTGTTCTCTCGTAATTTTTGTAGCACCAACTTAACATGGTGTCTGTGCTCCGGTAAAGAATTAGAAAAAATGAGAATATCATCCAAGTAGATGACTACAAATCTACCGAGATATTCCCTGAATATATCATTAACAAAATCTTGGAAAACAGCTGGCGCATTACAAAGACCGAAGGGCATGACCAGGTACTCATAGTGCCCATCCTTCACATTAAATGCAGTTTTCCACTCGTCCCCCTGTCGGATGCGAATCAGATTGTAAGCCCCTCTCAAATCCAATTTGGAGAAAATTCGAGCTCCTGTGACTTGATTGAACAGATCCCCAATCAAGGGTAAGGGGTATCGGTTTTTTACAGTGATCTTATTCAAGGCTCGATAATCTATGCACGGTCTCAAGCCACCATCTTTTTTCTCTACAAAAAAGAACCCGGCCCCAGCAGGCGAGGTAGAGGGACGGATAAATCCTTTCCTAAGATTTTCGGTAATATACTCCCTCATTGCTTGCTCCTCGGGCAGGGTAAGGTTATAAATCTTTCCCCTCGGGGGAATTGTGCCAGGCAGCAAGTCAATGGGGCAGTCATAGGACCGATGTGGAGGAAGAGTTTCAGCAGAGCGTTCAGAGAATACATCGATCCAATCAGCGTATGGCTGAGGTAATTCCTGTGGTAAGACTTGAACGCTTCTGAGGCCTGTATTAAAACAGTGACCTTTACAGTGGTCACTCCACTTGACCAACTCCCCAGCCCGCCAATCTAACACCGGGTTATGGAGTTGCAACCAGGGGTATCCCAAAACCACCGGAGTTTCCGGACAATCAAAAATAAAGAATTCTAAGAATTCAGAGTGAGAAGAGCCGATAATTAGTCTGAGAGGTGGGGTCTTGGTATTTATAGGACCTCCCTGGATTGCCTTTCCATTGATAGCTAAAACTTGTAGGGATCTTTCAAGAGGAACTACAGGGATCCCTAAGGTGGAGATCATGCTCCTGTCCAAAAAGTTTCCAGCCGCACCACTGTCTATGAAGGCGGAAACTGTCTGCTTAGAGGACCCCCAAAACAAATCAATAGGTACAAGCATCTTATTCTGGCGAGAGTTACAAACTGACTCACCCAGATCAGTACTCTCTACCTGGTCTGGGTGCGGAAGTTTTCCGCCGGTTTCCCCTTGTTGGGACAGGACCCTGCAAAATGACCAGAATTCCCGCAATACAGGCATAACCCCTCGGATCGCCTACGCTGTTTCTCCTCTTGGGATAAGCGGGTTCTCCCTAATTGCATAGGTTCTTCCTGGGAAGATGATGAGGTATTTTCTCCACGGGGAACCGGGGATCTATGACTCTGGACTGGTCTAAAGGACGTGGGAGCCCCGACTCTCTCCCTGGCCCTTTCTCTAAGACGTCGGTCTATTTTAATGGAGACCTGCATTAATTGATCTAGGTCCGCTGGCGGGGGAAAATTGACTAAGGCATCCTTGATGCTATCCGACAGTCCCACCCTGAACTGACTACACAAAGCTGGATCGTTCCACCTAGCTTCGATAGCCCAGCGGCGGAATTCAGCACAGTAGTCTTCAGCCGAATTCCGTCCTTGTTTTAAAGCCCGAAGCCTATTCTCTGCGGTAGACTGTATATCTGGATCGGCGTATAAAACGCCCATAGCATTGAAGAAGGCAGTCACTGATTGTAGAGCAATGTCATGGGACGGTAAAGTAAAGGCCCAGGACTGTGGGTCTCCTTGAAGCAAGGAAATGACTAGGCCTACTCGTTGGACCTCTGTGCCAGAGGAGATAGGCCTTAACTTAAAATATAGTTCGCAGGCATTCTTGAAATTGGAAAATTTTGCTCGTTCTCCAAAAAATTTCTCAGGCAGTGGAATCTTAGGTTCGGAGAAATGAGGTGGTACAGAGGAAGTTGGCACTTGACGAGATTCCTGAGTGGCCACTCTTTGAGCGAGTTGGTTGATCGCTGTGGCCATAGCTTGCACCTGCTGTACCAGGTCATCCATTTTTCTGGCCTGTGATAATGTCACGCTCGGGGTAACTCCAGCCCTCTTAATAAGCTCACAACCCCCAATCTCCACAGCCAGCTTCACCTGTAGGAGCCCCCGCTTGCCGGGACGCAAGATACGCCTACCCGGGATCGGTTGCCCCCAGGACTTAATGGCTCAAAGGATGTAAGCTTATATGTGGGAGGACTGGAGAACCAATAGCAAGAGCGTGAGTGACGGAAGTCCAGAGACAGGCAATAGGTCGATAACGGGAAGGCAGAGATCGTAGCGGCACCAGGGGTCAGGCAAGACGTAGTCGGGGTTCAGGCAGAGGTCAGCAACTGGGGATCAGGATCTAGAAGCGTCAGTTCAGGCAAAGGTCGGCAACAAGGATTCAGGATCGAGAGGCGTCAATTCAGGCAGAGGTCGGCAACAAGGATTCAGGATCGAGAATGGTCGTACAATCAAATCGGCAACAGGCTAGACTTCACAGGAGTAGGTAACACAGGGTTCTGAGCGCTATCACAGGCAATTCACAACTGAGAGGGAATTGCCTTTATAGGAACAGGTCTGAGGGAAGCAGTGTACTGATTGGAGCACATAGGATTCCAAGGGTAATTGGCTGCAGAGCAGAAGAGGGCGAAGCCCTCAATCCCCTAGGATTCATTAACCCTTTAATTGATCCTCCGGCGGGTGCGCGCCGCACAGCGCCGCCGGAGGGCATAACAGACACGTGCTCGCAGCCGCGCGCGAGCACGTCTCCTGGAGGAGGAAGCGGGGGGCGTGGCTGAGCTGGGCGCCACTCGAGCCGACGCTGCTGGAGCCGACGCCGCTCGGCGCGGTCGCCGCACAGTGACAGCTGCAGCTGGCCGCCTGGAGACGTCGCTGGAACGGGGATCAGGTAAGCGGTTCCTGACAGTTGGTCCACTATAAGACATGCCTCTTACCTGCCACCGCTCCCGGGCAGATAGGCGTGGTCTCTGCACTCCCATTGACATTAATAGCCATAGGGACGCCCAATCATGTCAGTGGAAGCTTTCCCTGCAGAAGCCACACCTACCCACCTTGATTATGAATTTATAGGGCTTAAACTGGTCCTTCACCCTAAATAAGAGTCTATCTTATATGTTCCCCACACCCTGTACATACAGATTGCTCACATTAATCCGGACCTTCACCCTGAATAAGAGCCTATCTTATATGTTTCCCACACCCTGTACATACAGATTGCCCACATTAATCCAGACCTTCACTCTGAATAAGAGCCTATCTTATATGTTTCCCACACCCTGTACATACAGATTGCCCACATTAATCCAGACCTTCACTCTGAATAAGAGCCTATCTTATATGTTTCCCACACCCTGTACATACAGATTGCCCACATTAATCCAGACCTTCACTCTGAATAAGAGTCTATCTTATATGTTTCCCCCCCCCTGTACATACAGATTTCCCACATTAATCCGGACCTTCACTCTGAATAAGGGCCTATCTTATATGATTCCCCCACCCTGTACATACAGATTGCCCACATTAATCCGGACCCTCACCCTGAATAAGAGCCTATCTTATATGTTTCCCCCACCCTGTACATACAGATTGCTCACATTAAAAATCATCCTACCTGCATCTATTGCATTTTATGAGACTTTAAACATCCAAGATGGCGGCCCATGGAGGTGCAGGCTGCCTGCAAACAGGACGTGCCCTCTGACTGTGCCGCTCTGCATTGTGGCATGGCTGACCTTTTCCTGGCCCCAGCTCTGCTCTGTTTGTGCAAAGCACAGCTCTAACTCTGCTCCCCTGTACTTTTGCCCCCCTCTCCTCTCCTTCGTATGTGATGCTAGTGATCCATACCCAGAGTTGCAGACCAATGGGGGAAAGAATAGAAAGTAAGCGACTAAAAACGTTAAATGTATTAATTTTAGATGCTGGGGAATAGTTTTTTTAAGGGTTTGAGCTTTTCATTAAATGATGCTGAAGGTCCGGTTTAAAGGTTATGATTTACAGTAAACTCAAATACAAATAGAGCTTAGACTGCAAAGAAAGCAATGCAATAATTACTGTGCCATTTTTATCTGAAAGTTTATCCTCCCCAATGTCTTTGCTGGTCCTCATATTGTTGTTGTATTTTGAATCCAGATACAAAATGATTTCTAAGTTGACTTGGCCCAACCATGACATGTCTTCCGATAAACTCGCTGTGCAAAAACTTCTGGAGGAGTGTGGATTCCAGCAAGACGCTGCCTACGGCAAAACCAAAGTTTTCATACGTACCCCACGCACCTTGTTTTCCCTTGAAGAGAAGAGGAGCGAGATGCTGATTAGAATCATTCTCTTCCTGCAGAAGGTAAACTTTATTGTGCTTGTACTTTAGGTGTTTTGTCTGGAAATCCAAGATTAAGGTAAAACAATTTTTGTCTAACTCAATAAGATTGAAAATGCAAGGTTTCGAAGCTGTTCAAGCTTCTTCTTCAGGCATAATACAGATCTGTAACTTAGACACACATTTATACAAAACACTACAAAGGAGGGACAATTGTTTTTACACTGACACACGTGAAAAATAGCTAAGTCGTAAAATCTTATACTGTGAGATAAGAATCAGGGGGATTATAACAATTAATGGTGCGCCTATATAAACACCTTTAGGCAAAGGGTCACAACCGCAGTCCTGCAGCGGGGTGCAAGACTGGTGCAAAATATTACAAACACCATTAATTGTTATTATCCCCCTGATTCTTATCTCACAGTATACGATTTTACGACTTAGCTATTTTTCATGTGTGTCAGTGTAAAAACAATTGTCACTCCTTTGTAGTGTTTTGTATAAATGTGTGTCTAAGTTACAGATCTCCTCTCCTGTCTTAAAAATAAACATTTGTGTTAGTATTGTGCTCCCAGACCTGTGGTTCACTTATCAGGTTTCCAAGTTTCTTATATTCCTGTAAGTCTGTTGCTCAAGTGGGCGTGGCTTTCCTTGTCTTCCTGGAATGCCTCCAATTCCCAGAATCCTTCCAATCTCTCTAAATTACAGCACGAGGGGTTAAAGTGGACCAACACCCAGGATTTTGACTATCCTGGGTATTGGTCCACTTCCACGGGGCACCCCGATCGTGGAAACCCCCCAGAAAGCCCCGAAAACTCACCTGACCCCGCTCCCACGTGACACGCTCGTCTAATCGCCGCCGACGGACAAGGAGAGTCAGCAACGGACAAGCTGAGCGCGGGCCGCCGCCGCCTCCCGTGCGTCCCTCTTACAGGGAGCACGGCCGCGCCGGCCATTCACAAACTGCCACCGCGGGTGCGCTCCCGGCTAGAGGGACGCGCGGGAGGCGGCGGCGGCCCGCACATGTGCCGCTGGAACGATGATCAGGTAGGATTTTCGGGGATCTGGGGGTGCCCCGCAGTCAGGGAGCTGATCGGTCCGGGAATCTTATAGATTCCCGGGCCGATCAGGGGAGGGTGTTGGTCCACTTTAAAACCTATGAGCTCAGGAATGCCGAGCGTTATCTCTGTCTCAGATGATTAGCAAGCTGAATCAAGAAGTCTCTGCTCCGTACACCAAACACACTAGTTTGTGTATGGTTGCTCATTGTTTCTTTTATAATACAGTGTTGGAAACAAATAAAAAAGGAAAAATAAACTAATAAACTCAGCACCTCGAGGACAAATGGATATACTGTATACACTGTATATACAGTGGTTCATCCTAATGTAGGATGCCCCAGGGTTGAGAAAATCGGATATCAAATAATATGGAGGAGCGACATTGACTTTAAAGAGCCCGGTGCTTTCGCAATCCCTGCACTCCCTGGTAACTTGTTTCCTTCCCAAAAAATAAAATGAAACAGCATAGACAAAAAAGAAACGTTGTATAAACCTTCAACACATGTAGATGTTCTTGATCAAACTCCATTCTGTTATCTTCAATTTCTAGATGTGGAGGGGAACACTGGCCCGCTGGAGATATAAGAGAACCAAAGCTGCCCTCGCGATATTGCGCTACTACAGACGCTACAAAGTAAAGTCTTACATCAAAGAGGTGGTCCGCAGGTTTAATGGGGTACGGAACAGCAGGGATTATGGGAAGAATGTCAAATGGCCAACACCTCCAAAGGTCCTGCGTCAATTCCAGGAATTCCTTCAGAGCATCTTCCACAGGTTAGTGGCCGTGAAATTACGATCCAAGTTGTAGTTGTAGCACCGGCTGAATTGAAATCTATCTGCTTATTCTTCCTCTCATAGGTGGAGGGCGTACCATATAATAAAGACCATACCCCCTGAAGACATTCCAAAGATCAAGGCCAAAGTGGCTGCATTTGAGAACCTCAAAGGACACCGAGCTGACATGGGACTACAGAGGCGCTGGGAAGGCAGTTACCTTGCATTGGTGAGCAGGGCCTTATTAAGTGTGTTGGAGGCCCCTGGGCAGAAAATCTGGTGGAGGCCCCTGATGCAGTATTTTTTTCCCATTACAGTTCAGTGTCTTTATAACCTTATAGAAGCGAAAAGTCAGCACTCCTAAAAGTCCAAATACTTTAATAAAGATACTTTAAAAATTATCCCCATATCCAAAAAGACAGCTAAAAACAGATGACTAAGGACCCCAGGTGTCCGAAACGCGTAAGCTTTGCATGGCACTTTTTACATTCGCCAGGGTCTGACACTGTTTTTAGCTGCCTTTTTGGATATGGAGATAATTTTTAAAGTATCTTTATTAAAGTATTTGGACTTTTAGGAGTGCTGACTTTTCGCTTCTCTCTTTGTATATTTTGGGGATTTGGGACTCCACTTTGTCTTGCACCCTTAGAATCCAGAGTGCGTTTATAAATTTTCTGTTTGCTGTCTTTATAACCTTACATGGGCGGGCAGGTGCGTACACAGTGGGGGGATGCCACTCTGTGTGGTGGGTGCCCGTTCCTGGTTTACAGTGCTGAATTACGGGAGAGGTAAGGCTTTTTTTTTGTAACATGACAAAAAAAATCACAGTGATGTCACGCCTGGTGATAGAGGTTGGTAAATTGGTGGGTGGGTCAATAGACAGGTAGGTGGGTAGGTGGATAGATAGGTAGGTGAATGACATTACTGCTGATCTGGGCTGGAGAATCCTGTTGTGTGCTGTCCTAGGCACTGTCCACCACTTGTCTCCGCCGTCTCGAGTCCTCACCACCTCTCTGCGCTGTCCTTGCCAATTCCAGTTGGTTGCTAGGACCCCAAAGTCCATAGATCCAGGGCTCCAAAGTGGGTCACCCTGGGAATCGATGCACCTCCTCCAGGGAGGTTCACTTCTGAGCCCCGGTTCTCCAAGGCCATGGAAGCAAGGAATTGATCGCCTGTGTACAGTGCGGGAGGTTCCGACCTGCTGTGAAGAGGGACGGACGGGCGCCTCGCAGGCAGCACGAGCGCAGGGACTCCACTAGCCAGCTCAGCCCTACCGGTCAGAGCCAATCAAAGGGCCGTCCGTAATAAGAAAACGTACAGGAAATGTAGCTGAGATCTTGAGCTGCAGAACAAGCACCACCCACTGCTTTTTAGATCCGGGCTCCGGCGAGCAACAGTACAGGGACTTTGCAGTACCGCTTATTGGATCCACATGCCCTTGTATACCACATGTCCCTCCCAGTGGGTTTATAGCCTCCTTGGATCTGGAGAACCGAGGCTCCAAATCATCCTGGGAATCAATGCACCTCATCCAGGAAAAATACACTTCCGAGCACCAGATCTCTGGAATTAGGGGGACTAACGACCCACTGTCATTGGAAAGGGGAGAACCTCAGGCAAGTGGTGGTACTGCAAAATCCTGATACTGTTGCTTGCGTGCACCAGGGTGGTACGCTAACAACCCACTGGAGATATCCTTGGAAAGGGCAGAACCTCAGGTATACACCCCTACAAGGACATGTGGATCGGAGCTGACCGGACCAGTACTGTTGCTCACAGGTGCTGGGGTGGTACATTTCTGAGTGTCAGATCTCTGGACCTTGTGGGGTAATGACCCACTGGAGGTGTCATTGGAAAGGGGAGAACCTCAGGTACACATACCTACAAGGGGATGTGGATTGGGGCCGTCCAGACCAAGCAGCGGCACTGCAAAATCCTGCTATCGTTGCTTGTAGGTACCAGGGTAGTACAGTTCTGAGTGCCAGATCTCTGGAGCTTGGACGGCTAAAAGCTTACTGGAGGTTTTGAAAAGGAGAGAGACGCAGGTATACACCCCTACAAGGGCATGTGGGTCAGGGCTGACCGGGCCAAGCAGCAATACCGTAAATCCTGGTACCCCAACCATAGCCCCAAATTTGGTGGAGGACACCTTGCAGGGCAAATGGTGGAAGCCTAGGGGTGTGCCCCTTGCGCCCTGCCTATAATCCGCCCCTGTTGGTGAGTGACTTCTGGGAAGTTGCATTGGTCTGTTGGTGTTTCATTCAATCTCTAGTCCTAATTATTTTTCAAATTTTCTCTTTTAGAAACAGGAGAACAGCCAGGAATCTGAACTGTTTGTATGTCGGTCGAAAGAACTGCAGAGGAAAGACAAGTTTATGCAATCGCTTTTCTCCTGTCATGTACGCAAGGTATGTATCTGCGTGATGCCCTTTTACGCTAGAGCAGGGGTGGGCAATTATTTTTTCCATGGGGCCACATGAGTAACTAAAAATATTGTGGAGGGCCGGGCCAAAAGGCTGAACTCAATTCTGCATAATATAATTGTATTTCTTTATAATTGTTTTGACAAGCTGCTACGAGTTTATGTTATAGATAAACAATGAAAAAGTGAGGTTGCCTTACAAAAAAATGTAATTTATTAAATAAAATTTCCCAAAACAATGGTAAACAGTTCATCCCATAATTAAATAAATAAATAAACAATTTAATAAATAATCCAAATTGATCCATTCGAAATATAAATATGGCATATAGAAAAAACAAGAACAATAACAACATTGTATACTGCTGTTGCAATGCTCTGTGGCAATAGGCCATTGAATTACATTGATACATAGCTACACTCCTCCCTTCCAGCCTTAGGTGATTTAGTGTGTGAGTGTGTATAACATGACAGACATGCTGATCCCTTCTGTGTGTATAACATGACAGACATGCTGATCCCTTCTGTGAGTGTGTATAACATGACAGACATGCTGATCCCTTCTGTGAGTGTGTATAACATGACAGACATGCTGATCCCTTCTGCGAGTGTGTATAACATGACAGACATGCTGATCCCTTCTGCGAGTGTGTATAACATGACAGACATGCTGATCCCTTCTGCGAGTGTGTATAACATGACAGACATGCTGATCCCTTCTGCGAGTGTGTATAACATGACAGACATGCTGATCCCTTCTGCGAGTGTGTATAACATGACAGACATGCTGATCCCTTCTGCGAGTGTGTATAACATGACAGACATGCTGATCCCTTCTGCGAGTGTGTATAACATGACAGACATGCTGATCCCTTCTGCGAGTGTGTATAACATGACAGACATGCTGATCCCTTCTGCGAGTGTGTATAACATGACAGACATGCTGATCCCTTCTGCGAGTGTGTATAACATGACAGACATGCTGATCCCTTCTGCGAGTGTGTATAACATGACAGACATGCTGATCCCTTCCGCGAGTGTGTATAACATGACAGACATGCTGATCCCTTCCGCGAGTGTGTATAACATGACAGACATGCTGATCCCTTCCGCGAGTGTGTATAACATGACAGACATGCTGATCCCTTCCGCGAGTGTGTATAACATGACAGACATGCTGATCCCTTCCGCGAGTGTGTATAACATGACAGACATGCTGATCCCTTCCGCGAGTGTGTATAACATGACAGACATGCTGATCCCTTCCGCGAGTGTGTATAACATGACAGACATGCTGATCCCTTCTGCGAGTGTGTATAACATGACAGACATGCTGATCCCTTCTGCGAGTGTGTATAACATGACAGACATGCTGATCCCTTCTGCGAGTGTGTATAACATGACAGACATGCTGATCCCTTCTGCGAGTGTGTATAACATGACAGACATGCTGATCCCTTCTGCGAGTGTGTATAACATGACAGACATGCTGATCCCTTCTGCGAGTGTGTATAACATGACAGACATGCTGATCCCTTCTGCGAGTGTGTATAACATGACAGACATGCTGATCCCTTCCGCGAGTGTGTATAACATGACAGACATGCTGATCCCTTCTGCGAGTGTGTATAACATGACAGACATGCTGATCCCTTCTGGGAGTGTGTATAACATGACAGACATGCTGATCCCTTCTGCGAGTGTGTATAACATGACAGACATGCTGATCCCTTCTGCGAGTGTGTATAACATGACAGACATGCTGATCCCTTCTGCGAGTGTGTATAACATGACAGACATGCTGATCCCTTTTCTGGGGTAAATCTCTCTATCTCTGTGTTTGGAGTGGACTGCTTATAGCAAAACCCTAATATCCAGACAACCTGCCCTGTGTGGATGCTGATCATCAATGCAGCCAGCTAGAGAAGGTTTGTATTTCCTTCTAACATTCTGTGTGGAAACGATATGATCTCTCTCTGGCTGGTTGGGCTGATAAAGAATTTCCCAGCTTAACTGCAGTGTGTATGTGTGCTAGCAAAGGCTTTCCCCCCTTCCCACCCACTCATACTCATGTGTAATCAGGGCTCTCAGGTGTGATCCAAGATGGCTGCTTCCATTTAATTTTAGGAGTGCAGTTATCACATAACATCTGAATGAGGTTAAGCCCTTTCAAACCGCACACGCCACTGATTGTCGGCTTTAAAGAAGCAAATTACTAAAATATATTTTCTTGACTGGAGGTCCGCTTTATTATTGATTTAAAAAAAAAAACAATTAAACCGGACCTTCACCATGATTTAATTAAAAACTATTCCCCAGCATCTAAAATTAACATATGTTAAGTTTTTAGTCACTTACTTATTATTCTTTCCCCCACCTTGTGGCAACTCTATTCAGGACTCTAGGATACGGGGGCGCCGCCGTCTTGACTCACATTCTTTGACTCAATAATCACACATACCGAGGACAGGAGAGCAGGATAAAGTACAGGGGGGGCGGGTTATAGCTGTGCTTTGCACAGACAGAGCAGAGC
This sequence comes from Gastrophryne carolinensis, assembly GCA_027917425.1. Lineage (NCBI taxonomy): Eukaryota > Metazoa > Chordata > Amphibia > Anura > Microhylidae > Gastrophryne > Gastrophryne carolinensis. The sequence goes on from CM051243.1 coordinate 14,724,808, forward strand.
TGGGGTCAGGGAAAGGACTGCAATCCCAGAATGCAGAGCAGCACAGCCCGAAGGCACTTCCTGTTTGCAGGCTGCCTGATGTTCCATGAGCCGCCATCTTGGATGTTTAAAGGCTCATAACATGCAGTAGATGCAGGTAGGATGATTTTTAATGTGAGCAATCTGTATGTACAGGGTGTGGGAAACATATAAGATAGGCTCTTATTCAGGGTGAGGTCCGGATTAATGTGGGCAATCTGTATGTACAGGGTGTGGGAAACATATAAGATAGGCTCTTATTCAGGGTGAGGTCCGGATTAATGTGGGCAATCTGTATGTACAGGGAGTGGGAAACATATAAGATAGACTCTTATTCAGGGTGAAGGTCCGGATTAATGTGAGCAATCTGTATGTACAGGGTGTGGGAAACATATAAGATAGACTCTTATTCAGGGTGAAGGTCCGGATTAATGTGAGCAATCTGTATGTACAGGGTGTGGGAAACATATAAGATAGGCTCTTATTCAGGGTGAGGTCCGGATTAATGTGGGCAATCTGTATGTACAGGGTGTGGGAAACATATAAGATAGGCTCTTATTCAGGGTGAAGGTCCGCTTTAACCTCCTTAGTGGTGATCCCGAGCGTGACTCGGGGTTAATTTGCGCTGTAAGTGGCGGTAACCCCGAGTCACGCTCGGGATCGATTTGGGAGCAGGAGCGAGCGACGCAGTCTCCTTACCTTCTCCCTGCGATCCAGCGATGTCCCCGCTGCGAACGCAGGTGAGAGCCGCGGCTGCGGCGTCCGTCTCACTTCCTGGTTCCGTCTCTGTGAGCCGCAGAGGCTCATGGGGGCGAAGCCGTGCGTCAGAGACAAATGTAATGGTAACGCTTTTGTTACCATTACATTTGCCTCTATCATAACGCCAGGGGGGTTAAAAATCATTCCAGGGTTGAGATGTTTCCAGTGCCACAGTTAGGACAGAACCCTTTTGATAAACAGATAGTTCTGGCATAAAGAATTTATGACCCGTTTCTAGAATTGATGAGACCTCCCTGAGACCTACTTATGTTTTTTTTTATATTTTTATTATTACTATTAATAATAATAATAACAATTATACATGTTAGTGCTGTTAATCTTCTCCTTTAGGGATGACTTACCTCTTTCCTCTGCACAGGTAAACCGATTTAACAAGGTAGAAGAGCGAGCTATCTATATAACAGACCGGCATCTGTATAAGATGGATCCCAGCAAGCAGTATAAAGTCATGAGCAGCACTCCGCTTTATAATGTAAGTTTCCTCGTCTGCTAAGTTAGATGACTAAGGTTGACATCCGACATTATCTTTTAAATGCCCGCCAGATTTTACCATCTAAAAGGAGGGCCAGTAAATGTGGATATATGGTTAGATGATTGGTTTCTGGTCACTACTGTAGTCAGCAAAGGACACCCCACGGTCAGGGTCGTATTTGGTGTTCATGGTGCTCTAGGCACTTTAAGTGCTTGCGCCCCCTTTTTTTTACGTTGGGTCACGGCCCATATAAAAAAAAGTGTGTAGCAGGAAAGGGTGCAATGGGCTAGATGCAGAGAATGTGTGTGGAGGAGGGCACAAAGGGGGAAATGCAGAGAAGCAGACAAGCATGTTCCATATTTTACTGTATTCTGACATACAGGGGTCACAGGACCGCACCAGTGGAGGGGAGATGCTCTGGTCTGCGTTCAACCCATTGCCCCCCCCCCCCCTTTACACAAATACACTCTGCATTATTCTGTGGCTGGGGGGTGTTTGTTAGGAGGCATTAATGTTCTGGCTATATGATTTTTAATTTCTTTTCTTTACTATAGTAGTAAGGGCAGCACCCTCCCCTCTTCCAGGTTGCCGCCCTAGGCACGTGCCTAGGGTTGCCTAACGGTGAATACAGCCCTGCCCACGGTTGACTGGAGTCCTCTTCCATGATTCCAACCACATGCTTGTCGGGAGCAAAATTTCCCTGGGGAGCACCATGCAGGTAGGCAAAGAAGGCTTATGGGGAGGGGGTGGCGTCAGTATCAGGATGCCTCCCATTGCTGACTACAGCAGCAACCAACACCCTTTTAACTAAAAATGGGTGATTATTCGCTTTAGGGTAGCTATCGACTGTGGATGGTTTTGTGCGTTATCATGTCTAAGCCCTCCTTTTTCCCCCATATGCATCTGCCTGATATATACTGCTGGTGAAATTAGACAAGTGGCATCCACAGGGGAAATCATATTATAACCATTTATAACAGTATGTCACATTCAATCTTCATATGCTTAGGGGTAATGAAACAAATGCAGGATGACTGGCTGCAGCTGCTTCCTGTAAACTGCCACCTTTAGAACCAGTAAATTTAGGCCTAATGACTGCTCTCTCCATATATATTACCCTTATTAATCACAGCACATGATGAATTTTTAATCATAGCAGAAGGGCTGGGCAGCCTGTAATTGGCGTCAGTAATGTATTCATGCCTATAATGCTCATCTATATGACCTATATACAGGCTAAAAAACAGAGCGGCTTTTGTCATGCGATATACAGCACCAAAAATGAATCTCGTGTTGTAGCCTATTTACTGTTCTTTACTGATGGACTGTATAGATATAGAGTCTATATATATATATTTATATATAAATGTACAAGACATGATGTCTACATCTTATGTAAGAGCTGGATTTTTAATCCAGAATTTTAATTGGGACCTTTAAAAATACCAGGTTATAGGTATATAATGTAATGCTTGTTGTATGTCACAGTACGGACTGTAATATAGGACAAGTATTATTTCCTAGCACTAATAAAGGTGGAGCCTTGCAACCAGGGACATGGTTCATTTTTTTCTGGGTTGTCTTATGTTTTATGCAGCACAGGCCCACAAATAGTTTGGATTTAGCTACAAGGGTCTTTTATTGTAGATTAGCTGGGAAGGTATAGATTCGGGGGACATTTAGAGGCCGATTCATTAACAGCGGCAGGTAGCGACAGTTGAGCGACTGTAGCGGCATTTTCAGAGCGCCCGCTAGTAGTTGCTGTGCTTGCCCGTTGTTCGGTAGTTGATAGCGACTCAGTCGGTGTGCAGTAATGTTGAATACGGGGTTAGGAGTCGCTATTTGACAGGTTCCGCGATGTATGGGAGCGCATGATAGCGACTGGTCAGAGCGACCGGCTTCCACCATATTCATTAACAAATCACGCTCAAAAAATTCTTGCGCTGTGAAATGCTTGTTTAAACCCCAGAGCGCTGGCGGCGATGGGTTAAAAGTAGTTTTTTAACCCCCAAACAACCATATTTTTGGAAACCAAAAAAAACAAGCTTTTTAAAGAATTTTGTAATATGAATACATTAATATCAGACCTGTAATATCAATTCTGTACTTTTTTTTTTTTTTTTTTTTACCTTAAAAAAATTATTAAAAATGGCAGAAGTGGTCACAGAATTTTTCACATTAAAATAAAAATAAAAATAAATTAATAACAATTAATTATGAATATTTAAAGATTGTTCCATTGAAATGCATTGGAGAGCGTCAGGTAGCGAGAGGTCATACCTGTCGCTGTTCAAGGTCGGACGCTGGCGCTGTGGGCTAAGGCTGGAATAATGATGAATGAGTCGCTATATGGCGCTATCTCAGTCGCTAAGCAGGATTGGCTTGATAAATGTGTGATTGTGGTGGGGAGCCGGCGTTCTCGTGGCGGGGCCCGTCATTACCGGCCGCTCACCAGTCGCTACCTGTCGCTATCCCTTGTTAAATAAGGGCCTAAGTTGATTAAGGAGATGTCTTATGGGTAATTGGCGTGGGGAGGGGGTATTTATCTGGCTAAGGCATTCTTAGACTTGGTGGTAATTCATGGATTTGGGGTTATTTGAGTGGGTGTTTTATATTGATTTTATGAACTAATTGAACAGGGAATATGATTGGCATTTGTGTTATCACTTCCCTGAGCTGTAATTTTTTCTTTTTTGCTTGTATTGTCTTCTAGATATTTCAGGGTAATTATTTTGACTTAAAGAGGCATATGGCATATTATCACTATTGAGAGACAGTTCAAATTACTTTAAAAACTATACAAACTATTAAAGTCCTACAGCAAGAAAATAAAAAAAACAAAGGGGTACTTACCTTTTGGCCTGCGCCGCTGGCCATTGTAGGTTTGGCACTCCAGAACTCACCCAACCGCTTTATCAGGACCCCCGGTGCAGCCGCTGCCTCCCGTGCCTTCCGGAGCCTGAAAATGTATTCTCTGGCACTTTGGTGCCATACCATACCCCAGCCATCAGTCACAGGGGGTGTGGCCGTGCCCCCTCTATTCACTACAATGGAAGGGTGGGGGGTGTAAGGCTTTGCTCACTACCTCCATTGCAATTAATAGCGAGTTGCGATTCCATCCCGCCATGATTCTCATCCCCAGCGTCTGGACGCAGGGGACGGCGGCTGAGGCGGGGGCCCCGATAAAGTGATCAGGTGAGTTGTGGAATGCCGGACCTGCAGTGACCAGGGACTCAGGACAAAAGGTAAGTACCTTTTTTGTTTTGTTTTTCACTGCTGAATTACTTTGTGGGCTTTGTGGTGAGGTAAACGCAAAGGCGGCCACTACCAGTCTTCACACTACTTAACAAATCGCTGAACTACAAACATGCACCCAAAATCTTATACATGGGACCAGGGAGGCATCCCAATTCTGGATGCCCCCCTGTGCATTAACAGTGCAGAACAGGAGAAATCTCCCCTTTTCGGTCCCTGAGCGCTCCGGTAAAGTTTCTGCAATGCTTTGGGGCCAACTGGGCTGGCACCTCACCCAGATGCCAATTCACTTCTCTGGCCCCTGAGCCTCCCCACCCCATACCTGGCCCCATTGTACCCCACAGTTAAGACACCCCAGCCTACATTTTACTCCCGGAATGTTTATAGACCCAGCATCATGCCTGTGGAGGGCAATACCCACTCTTCAGGCCGGCGCCAGCACCCGGCAAGGTGGGGCAGCTGCCGGGGGCCCCCACCCTCTGGGAGGACCCACTGAAAGGGCTGGCCTTTCAAGTGTGCGATGACGCTTGACCAGCGGCGGACTGGGAGGGCACCGCCACAGCTGGTGCCCACATCTCCTCGAATACTGTGGTTCCACACTACGGGGCATCTCGATTTAGATTCCAGGGGAGGAAGTGCTGGGTTTTGTTCTGCTTATAAGTTGCCCACCCCAGCTGATTTCCTATCCCTGGAGCATCCCAATCTGTGATACCCTACTGTGCGATACCCCCTGGGATCGCTGGCATACCCGCGCTGCATGCAATTCCACCCCTGAGTTTTGGTTCGCTTTACAGGGGCATCTCAATTTGGGATGCCCCTGTTTGTGAAAGAACCCCCCTGGTTTGGCCATTAACTCAAAAAGGCGACACAGTGCATTCACCAGTTCCAGGAAAGTAATGAACAAAGAGGGGTGGTCACACACAGGGGCATCCAAAATCAGGAAAATCTAGATTCGTTTAGGCTCCGAAGCTCAGGTTTAAATGAGTTTGGTGACTCCAAAGTAGATCAAACTAGAGTTTTGGTTCAAATAGCATGATCCTTAGGTGACATCCAGATTTAGGACGTCCCTCAGTGATGTGATGCAACTCTTCAACAAAAAGGGGCCCACTGAGACCATGCCGCCCAAGGGCCCACATAAACCTGGAGCCGGCCTTGCCACTCTTGATATGCTATCTGCCCCTACAAGCTTCTTTTAAAGAAGCTGCTAAATGTGTGGAGAAGCAAGACATCCATATAGATAGCAATAAGAAAAAGAAGGTAGCCAGAGAAAGAATGACGGGTGTATGTTCATCTTAAAGTTACTAAATAAATAATATATATATATATTATAGCATCCTTGTCGCTGGAGAGGTCCCCTCCTAATAAATGCCCACTTAAGTTTGGCATACCATTGGTATGGATGGATTTCCTGTTGGCTTTCATTATTTGACTATAGGGACCTCCAGTCAAAAGTGGCTTTAAAGTGCAACAAAACCCAAAGCGCCCAGCCCTAAAAGACTCCAGGGCTGCCCGCTGGTCTTCACCTGGGGCATTTGTGTGATTCCCACCCCCGGGGATAAAGTCCCCTTTTTGGGGACCTGCCGCATACCCAGCATCTCTGTGCTGAGGCGCACTCCTGCGCCCAGCAATTCAAATAGGCTGGAATTAAAGAGACCTGGAAATGCGGTTGTTTTTGCTTTCGATTGCTGAGCTCTGGTCTAAACAGAGCCATATTGCCATTTATTAATATGCATGGCATACATCGCTGATTGGACGAGAGCCCACGCATGCCCTGTAGGATCGGCGGTCAGGTAAGATTTACTAGGGATCTGGGGGGGGGGGGTTCACACAGCAGGCATGGAACTCTGTATTATAACAGGAAATGACTGCGTACTGCAATGAAGCCTGATTCCTATTGGAGAACTTTTGGCTGCTGCATTTGTGCTCAGTTGCTTCCTGTCCCCCTATTAGATGAAGGCTCCTCTACAAAAAAAAAGGTAAGTATCTCTCTAAAAAAGGGCTCACTTGATAGCATGAGGGGGTAGGTCAGGTTAGTTTAGTGTCTCTGTGAACTAGAAGAAATGCTTGCATGACTAATCTTATCCCACACTAAGAGGCCGATTCATTAATAGCGTCAGGTAGCGACAGTTGAGCGACTGTAGCAGTATTTTCACAGCGCCCGCTAGTAGTCGCTGTGCTTGGCCATTGTTCGGTTGTTGATAGCGAGTCGGTGTGCAGTAATGTTGAATACGGGGTGAGGAGTCGCTATTTGACAGGTTCCGCAATGTATGGGAGCGCATGATAGCAACTGGTCAGAGCGACCGGCTTCCACCATATTCATCAATAAATCACGCTCAAAAAATTCTCGCGCTGTGAAATGCATGTTTAAACCCCAGAGCGCTGGAGGCGATGTGTTAAAAGTAGTTTTTAACCCCCAAACCACCATATTTTTGGAAACCAAAAAAAAAAAAAAATTATAAAGAATTTAGTAATATAAATACAATATCAGACCTGTAATATCAAGTCTGCACAAATTTTTTTTTTTTTTTTTTTTCCCTTAAAAAAATTAACTAACATGGCAGAAGTGGTCACAGAATTTTTCACATTTAAAAAAAAAAAAAAAACATTAAAAACAATTATGAATATTTAAAGATTGTTCCATTGAAATGCATTGGAGAGCGCCAGGTAGCGAGAGGTCATACCTGTCGCTGTTCAAGGTCGGACGCTGGCGCTGTGGGCTGAGGCTGGAATAATGATGAATGAGTGGCTATATGGCGCTATGTCAGTCGCTAAGCAGGATCTGCTTGATAAATGTGTGATTGTGGTGGGGAGCCGGCGTTCTCGTGACGGTGCCCGTCATTACCGGTCGCTACCTGTCGCTATTCCTTCATAAATAAGGGCCTAAATCTACTGTATACTTGCTATATGTTGTTTTCTCAAATGTTCATTAAGAGACATACGGGGACATTCCTCATTCTGAGAACATTTGAATGCCAATGGGTGATTCTGAAGCCTGTAAATTGTCTGCGGGAAGTATGAGTGGCGGTGGGGAGTAACAGAATAATAAGTAGAGGGGGAGCGGGTAGACCCGCATAAAACAATGGCAGAGACACATCAAGAAGGAAGGCTGCAGTTGCAGCCAGCAGCTATTGCCATCTTTGCATCCAAAAGCATCCCATCACTGTGACAGCCGCTGGGGGATGGGGTTACCATGGAGATCTCTATGGAGACAAGATCAGCCGATGTCTGGTCCAGCGCTGGCTTCATTCAGCCGTACTGCTGCGCAGCCTGCTGAGATTATTTTGTTCTCTCTCTGCTGGTTCATGCTTCTTTGTTTTTCTTTGCCGCCTCCATTTTCTGTTGCAGGTTCCATTTTATCTGTATAGAATAAAGCAGACTACTGTGTGGTAATGATGTTACTTAAAGTAATAGAATTTTAGGGGGATTAATATAGATTATTCCTGCCCCTTAAACGTGTTGGCTAACCTTAGAATGGCTAGGATGCTTACCCGGGGTTAAAGCAGCTAATTCATCCCAGTGCCTTATGCATTTGCCAGGAAAACAGACTATAGGCCAGATTACTTTTTAGGAAGTAGAAGTATAGCTAGGAGCAGAAGAAGAGGTAAAGGGAAAAGGGAAGAAAACAGGCCGGGAGCCCAGCCAGGGGCACTGGATTAAGGGTTAAATCCCTAAGAGATGGTGTGGCACCCACTATGGGGCTGGTAGACCAGGGCGCAGTGGCAGAGCGGGCCTGAAGATTAGCAGCCCACATAGCCCTCACAGACAGCAGGCTCTCCTGCACCCAGGGCCGGCATCAGCACCCGGCAAGGTGGGGCAGCTGCCGGGGGCCCCCACCCTCCGGGGGGGGGGGGCACTGAGGGGGACGGCCTTTGGGGTGTGTTATGGCGGGGTGTGTTTCTTGACCAGCGGCGGACTGGGAGGGCACGACCACAGCTGGTGCCCACATCTCCTCGAATGGTGGGGTTCCACACAACGGGGCATCTTGATTAAGAGGAAGTGCTGGGATTTGTTCTGCTTTTAAGTTGCCCGCCCCCGCTGATTTCCTATCCCTGGAGCATCCCAATCTGTGATACCCTACTGTGTGATACCCCCTGGGATCGCTGGCATACCCACTATGCAAGTAACTCCACCCCTGAGTTTTAGTCCGCTTTACACTGGCATATCTATTTGGGATGCCCCTGTTTATGAAAGAACCCCCTGGTTTGGTCGGTAACTCAAACTGGCGATCCCACAATGTATTCACCAGTTCCAGGAAAGTAATGAACAAAGGGGGGGTCACACACAGGGGCATCCAAAATCAGGAGGATCTAAATTTGTTTAGACTCCAAGGTCAGGTTTAAAGGGGCTTGGTGCGCTTCAAAGTAGACCAAAACTAGAGTTTGTCCAAATAGCATGACCCTTAGGGAGCATCTAGATTTTGGAAGGTTCCTCTGTGATATGACGCGACTCTTCACCACAAAAGCGCCCACTGAGACCATGCCGCCCAAGGGCCCGCATAAACCTGGAGCCGGCCCTGCCTGCACCCCCCTAGGCTTGAGGATGCAGATTATGGGGCAGGGATTGTGGCAAGTTACCCGCTTGCTGGCAGGTGACTTGCCAGCCCTTCTTGCCCTGTGAACTAGTATAGGGGTCTTGTGCCATCTGCCACTGCTGTCAGTGACATCTTATTGGCTTCTGACATCTTGCCCCCCCCCCCCCCAGGGAGGGGCTACTTATAGAGGCAGAATGAGCTGATGGCAGCTCACTTTTGGTATAAAATTCCCTCCCTGCAGCTGAAGCCAAGATGCAGGGTGCCCAGCTGGGGCACAGGGTTCTGGCACGGGACAGCAACACAGGATTTCAGAGAAAGTTTGGTTGACCCAAACCCCGAAAATTCAGATTTGCGCCAAGTTTGTTAATCTCTATTCTTAATGCTAGTACAGTAATAAAGTTTAACATCCCCCACAATGTGAATCCCTGCTGGTCAATATCCAAGCTTACCAGGTGCAGCAATCACACAGAGCAGGGAAGCTTTTGAGTGTCTGTGCATGTGCTGTGGTTTTGAGGTTCATGGTGAGTATATGGCAAGACCAGGGATTTCACACAGCTGAGCATGCCAAATTGGCCCTTTTGGGAGAGGTACCAAAATCAGATTTTGCTCCACTTTATAGTGAATCAAAACTGAACTGTCCCACTGCTTGAGGCATCCCAATTTGGGGTACCCCGTTGCGTGAAACCTTGCTGATTGCCTGATATACATACTTTGCTAGTGATCCAATGCTGCATGTGTATCTCCCGCATCCCTACATGTGTGTGCATGGCTGCCCTGATCGCACAAGAGCTCCCATTTAGCTCCTTTAGCCACTCATTTATATGTGGTTACAGATCAAAGCCCAGGCCAGTGAAAATCCCGGGTTTGAATCCACTTTCTATTGGCAGTCTTAACATCAGAATGTCATGTTGTATTTTTGATCCATTGCTAGGTCTTCATTACCATTTTTCACAATCCATAATAAAGAGAGTGTTACACAGAAGTCACACATTATACAGGGTAAAACAACAGATATTGGGGGTCATACTAATTATTTTGTGAAGGAAGTGTAACTCTAGCTGCACATTTGGATGTGAAGTGAAGTTTACCCCTGAGTGACCTTTTGCACTAAAGCAGACGAAACCCTGGGTGGCCCCAGGAGGTCTAAAGAACTCTAGGGCAGCTGGCCTTCCGATGGGGCATCCCAAATCAGGATGGTCTGCTGCGTGAAGGCCCCCACCCAGGATGTGGGTGGGAGTGTGACATACACCGCAGAAAGGTCGGGGATGTGGCTGCTCCGTTATGTTGGGCTTCGAGGCCGATTCATTAACAGCGGCAGGTAGCGACAGTTGAGCGACTGTAGCGGCATTTTCAGAGCGCCCGCTAGTAGTCGCTGTGCTTGGCCGTTGTTCGGTAGTTGATAGCGACTCAGTCAGTTTGCCGTAATGTTGAATATTGGGTGAGGAGTCGCTATTTGACAGGTTCCCGCGCTGTATGGGAGCGCATTATAGCGGCTGGCCCTAGCGACCGGCTTCCACCATATTCATTAACAAATCACGCTCAAAAAATTCTCGCGCTGTAAAATGCATGTTTAAAGTGGACCGAAACCCAGGATTTTGACTATCCTGGGTTTTGGTCCACTTCAGTGGGGCACCCCGATCGGGGGTGCCCCGCTGTCTGAACCCCCCCCCCCCCCAAAGCCTAGAAACACTCACCTCACCACGCTCCCACGTGACCGCTCCAGCCAATCACAGCGCTCAGAGCCGCTGTGGTATGCGCGTCCAAGGCCGCTTGGACGCGCATAGCAGCTCAGCGGCTCTGAGCGCTGGAGGCCGCGGCTCGTGCTTCCCTCTAACAGGGAGCGCACCTGCGCCGGCCATTCACAAACGGACGGCGCGGGTGCGCGCCCTGCTAGAGGGAAGCGTGAGACGCGGCCGCGGCTCGCGCATGCGCCGATGGAACGGGGCTGAGGTAAGGTTTGTGGGCCTCCTGGGGGGTTCCTCCCCGCGGGACATCCCGATTTCGGATGCCCCACGGGGAGGGATCTGATCGGTCCGGGAATCTTATAGATTCCCGGGCCGATCCCCCCTGGGTTTCAAGCCACTTTAAACCCCAGAGCGCTGGTGGCGATGGGTTAAAAGTAGTTTTTTAACCCCCAAACAACCATATTTTTGGAAACCAAAAACAAGTTTTTTAAATAATTTAGTAATATGAATACATTAATATCAGACCTGTAATATCAATTCTGTAAATTTAAAATTTAAAATGGCAGAAGTGGTCACAGAATTTTTCACATTTAAAAAAAAAAAAAAAATAAACATTAATAACAATTAATTATGAATATTTAAAGATTGTTCCATTGAAATGCATTGGAGAGCGCCAGGTAGCGAGAGGTCATACCTGTCGCTGTTCAAGGACGCTCGCTGGCGCTGTGGGCTGAGGCTGGAATAATGATGAATGAGTGGCTATATGGCGCTATCGCTGTCACTAAGCAGGATTGGCTTGATAAATGTGTGATTGTGGAGGGGAGCCGGTGTTCTCATGGCGGGGCCCGTCATTACCGGCCGCTCACCAGTCGCTACCTGTCGCTATTCCTTCATAAATAAGGTCCTTTGTGTCTAAATTGTGTCTTAATATGGCAGTCATACATCTCTGATTGACCGAGAGCCCTGGGGCCGGAGGAAAGATACATTTTGGGACGAACTGGGAGGTTTCACTCTACGGGGCATCCCAAATCAGGATGCCACTGGGACAGGGACCAAAACCTGGGATAGTGAAAATCCTGGGCTTTGTTCCTCTTAACCCACAAAAAGTGCAATAAAAATGTTTGTTCTAAATGTTCCCAAAAAATGACTTGCAAATGTGATGGGGCATTATTTTTCCAATTACAATAGGATGATTTTTTTTGGAAAGTTTGGAAACAGCACCTTATAGGGTATGCTAAAGAATTCACAAAATATTTTTGCATACTGCCCAGGGCGCTGTGGTTTCCAAACTCTCAAAATTAATATCGTCTCGTCATTGGAAAAATAATGCCTCTTACCTGGTAAAATGCCCAAATGCATTTTTTTTTTTTGAAAAATTAGAATGAAAAAAGGTTTTGCACTTTTTTGTGTGTTAAATTTAAAAACTAAATACCGTATATACTCGAGTATAGATCGACCCGAATATAGGCCGAGGCACCAAATTTTACCACAAAAAAATGGAAAAGTTATTGACTCGAGTATAAGCCTAGGGTGGGAAATGCAGCAGCTACCGGTAAATTTCAAAAATAAAAATAGATACCAATAATGTTTTTGAATACCGTATTTATTTCAAAGAAGCCTGCCTGTGTCCATTAAATATACAGCCTGCCTGTGTCCATTAAAGGAAAACTGTCACATACGGTAAGCATAACCGCACTAACCAGTGGCCCAGGCTGGTAGTGCGGTTTATGCTGAGTAAATACCTGGCTCCTGCCGTTTGATTGCCCGATCCGTTCTGCCGTTATACCGGTAGTTGATTGCCGCCTTCCTCTTCAGCGTGCCGGCTCCCTGTATACACCCGGAAGCGGGCGCTTGCCAGGCTGGACTGAAGCTGCGCCAGCCGCTTCTGGGTGTACGCAGGAAGCGGCCGCGCACGCGCAGTCCGGAGCCGGCGCGCTGAAGAGGAAGGGGAGGACGGCGGATCACTGTACCAGAGGAGGATCACTGTACCAGAGGAGGCGGGACATCGCTCCCGCGGCTGCACGGGACATCAGCATCATGAGGCCATTCACGAGCGTCACCCAGCGGTATGGCCCTGCCCCTTTTTCTCCTCCATTTCGGCCAAAATTTTCACTGACTCGAGTATAAGCCGAGGCGGCTTTTTTCAGCCCAAAAAGTGGGCTGAAAAACTCGGCTTATACTCGAGTATATACGGTAATTAGCATGACCCCAATTAATAGAATATTATGACTGATAAAACCCCAAACTCCAGATACAGAAAATACAATGCCAAAAAATATAAAGTGCTGCCTATTGAAAATGATGTCGGTCTGGAAAGTGTTAAATAAAACAGATTGTTTATTCTGTGATTCGGCTCACCAAGGTTGCAGATAATGATCCTTTCTATTTCTAGTTTTCATAGCACTGAGTCACAAGGAACAATTATAATTTCTATGCATCACTTAATTGTTTTTCTATGCAGATGCTTCCTAGGTGAGGCCGAGCTGTTCTAAAGAAATGAACATAATAAATAATACAGACGTGTTGCACTATAAAGCACTTACCATTACCAATGAGTCGTGTGTGCCAAGTCTTACACACGTACAGTGTCAGACTGGCCCACCAGAGCACAAGAGGATCCTCTGGTGGGCCCCAGACACTAACCCAGGACCACCATCAGGGCAGTGCAACAGTTCCAAGATTAAAGCAGTGTTTCTGGCTTGCCTGGAGTGTTGTCAGAGGCTGTTTTATTCAGTAAATTATATTTGCTATTTGGTCAGTAAACATCAGATTTTATATTATATTTGGATGAAGGTTGGGCCCCAAGGATTATTAGGATTCATCTAAGTATTAAGCACCAAACATGTCTAGCTGTGTGGAAAGACAGAGATTTGGTTGCTTATTTCTGCAGATACATGTGGAAGCCACACCGCCCCGGCAAGGCACTCTGTGTTTAGTGTGGTCCCTACTCTTATTTTTGAGTCCCCAGTTTGGACATGCAATGCAGCCAGAGCTACTCACCTGGGAAGCTTCCGGTCTCCCTTTAGAATACTCCATAGGGAGAGATCCATGGTGGCTGAATCCCTCCCTGTGTGTGTTCATGGCAATTCAAACTGAGCAAAGGGGGTGGGAGCAGCTCCATCACTATTATTTATACAAAATTATCATCATTAATATTCAGGGCCTGGGAACCAATTTACCGCCCAGTTTAACCCTCTCATCATCTAAGTATCAAGCACCAAACATGTCTAGCTATGTGGAAAGACAGAGATTTGGTTGCACATATCTCTGTCTTTCCACATAGCTAGACATGTTTGGTGCTTAATATTTGGATGATGAGAGGGTTAAACTGGGCGGTAAATTGGTTCCCAGGCCCTGAATAATAATGATGATGATTTTGTATAAATAATAGTGATGGAGCTACTCCCACCCCCTTTGCTCGATTATTAGGATTATTTTCTTTGGTGGGCCCAAGAATAATTTCCTCTGGTGGGCCCTACTTGCTTCAGTCCGACCCTGTACACATAAAGATGGAGCTATATAAATAGTACAAAGTATATATACTGTATATTGTATGTCACTGATTCTATGGTTTAGCACAGGCCTAGATACAAATCTGCGTGGAACAACTGTTGTCATTGTGGGTTCTGGCGGCAGCTCGGAGTTGTATTAAATGTCTGTATTATCTTTCACCCCTAAGGTGTCCGGCATCAGTGTGACTAACGGCAAAGACCAGCTGGTCGTTTTTCATACCAAGGACCAGAAAGACCTTATCGTCTGTATGAAATTCTCTGGACAGTCTCTGCAAGAGAGTCACGTGGGGGAACTTGTGGGGGTCCTCGCTCAGCACTTTAAAAGGTAAGTGTAACTGAAGAAGTCTTAGGCCCTTATTTAAGAAGGGATAGCGTCAGGTAGCGGCTGGTTAATGAGAGGTAGCGACTGGTGAACGCCGGACATGGCACGCAATTACACATTTATCAAGCAGAATCTGTTTAGCGACTGGGATAGCGCCATGTAGCGTCTGATTCATCATTTTCACAGCCTCAGCGAACAGCGCCGGCGTTCAGCCTTGCACAGCGCCAGGTATGACCTCTCGCTACCTGTCGCTCTCCCATACATTTCAATGGACGATACTTTTCTCCTCTTTAAATGGGGTTTTTGTTTATTTTATTTTTTTCAAAAAATCACAAATAATTGTGACCTATTCTGGCTTTAAAGTGGACCAACACCCACCGCTGATCGGCCCGGGAATCTATAAGATTCCTGGGCCGATCAGCTCCCTCCCCGTGGGGCATCCGAAATCGGGATGCCCCGCTGTGTGAAACCCCTCCAGACGCCCACAAACCTTACCTTCTCCGCCGCCGCCTCTCGAGCGTCCCTCTAGCAGGGCATGCACCCGCTCCGGCCGTTTGTGAATGGCCGGCTCGGGCGCGCTCCCTGTAAGAGGGACACGCGAGAGGCGGCGGTGGCGGCCCCAGCTTGTCCGTTTTTAAATATTTCTTTAGAAATGACATTACAGGTCTGCCATTAGAGTGTTCATGTTACAATGTTGCTACAATGTAATTCCATATGTTTTCGCTTTGTTACTAGTGGATAGATGCAGAAAAACAGACTTTAAACACACAGCCTCCTGCGCTCTGGGCTTCAAACAAGCATTTTTCAGCGCCAGAGATTTGTGAGGCTGGTTTTTTGCTGAATATGGTGTGAGTCGGTCGTTATGAGCAGTCGCTAACATGCGCTCCCATACAGCGCTGTACTGGTCAAATAGCGACTCCTCACAATGTATTCAACATTACTGAACAGCGACTGAGTGGCTATAAAGTAGCGACCCACGGCTCAGCACAGTGACTACTAGCGGGCGCTCTGAAAATGCCTGCTACAGACGCTCATCTGTCGCTACCTGGCGTTCGTGATGAATCAGCCTGCCCGCCTTTGAATTTGTGCATTTCTGTGATATCTGACTCAAAATGCTCATGTATTGTAAGATTGTAAGTTAGTTGTTTTACCCGGTTTGTAATTCCACATTGTACAGCGCCATGGAAGATGATGGCGCTTTATCAAACAACAATTATAATAAGACCTTATTGTGCTTAAAGGGGACTTAGTCACTAGAATAACCCCCTCCTTCCTTCATTCCGGAGACCTTCCCTCCTATTTCCACTCACCCCAAATAAAATATTAACCTCCTTACAGTCCTAGGGAAATAGAAAAAAAAAATTAAAAATGTCATATGCGCCTCCATTAGCACAGAAATCTCCAGACACACAGTGCGGAGCGTGGGGTCCTGACCGATTCATTAATAGCGGCAGGTAGCGACAGTTGAGCGACTGTAGCGGCATTTTCAGAGCGCCCGCTAGTAGTCGCTGTGCTTGGCCGTAGTTCGGTAGTTGATAGCGACTCAATCGGTTTGCCGTAATGTTGAATATTGGGTGAGGAGTCGCTATTTGACAGGTTCCGCGCTGTATGAGAGCGCATGATAGCGACTGGCCCTAGCGACCGGCTCCCACCATATTCATTAAAAAATCACGCTCAAAAAATTCTTGCGCTGTAAAATGCTTGTTTAAACCCCAGAGCGCTGGAGGCGATGGGTTAAAAGTAGTTTTTTAACCCCCAAACCACCATATTTTTGGAAACCAAAAAAAAACAAGTTTTTAAAATAATTTAGTAATATGAATACATTAATATCAGACCTGTAATATCAATTCTGTACAATTTTTTCCCTTAAAAAATGGCAGAAGTGGTCACAGAATTTTTCACATTTAAAAAATAATAATAATTGGAATAATGATGAATGAGTGGCTATCTGGCGCTATCTCAGTCGCTAAGCAGGATTGGCTTGATAAATGTGTGATTGTGGTGGGGAGCCGGCGTTCTCGTGGCGGGGCCCGTCATTACCGGCCGCTCACCAGTCGCTACCTGTCGCTATTCCTTCATACATAAGGGCCACAGTGGCGGACGGGCATCCTGGGATTTTACCAGCACATGAGATTCCAGCTGAGACACCCCCCCTCCCCCCACCTCCACGTTCTTTCTGGACTATTGAACATTTTACCATGAGGCTCATTGGCAGGGGTAAACATGCCCAACCCTTATCCAGTGGTACTTTACCTTTAGAATTGTAGGGGCAGATATCGTGACAGGGGTGGGTAAATCACCCACCCCAGCCATGATGTTGAGACCATAGCATTGGGGCTGTTGTTTTTTGGCTGTGGGGTGTAGTGGGGCCAGGTAGCAGGAGCTGATAGAGAGATTGCATGTGGGTTTTAAAGGCAGTAGTCCAACCGGCCCTGAAGCAGTGCGGGTCTCCCTATGGTCAGCCTGCCCCTGCTGACAGACAGGGTGAGAGGGCATAAGGGCCCAGCAAATGCTCCTTTTCCCAGGAAGGCCAAACAATTGGGGTGTTAAAAGCAAAATAAAAAATCTGGTCCGGGATTTTACCCACTCCTCCTTACCTGGTTTCCGGGGACCAGATAGGTTTTACTTTTTGACTTTAGGTCCATTTGACCTATTGCCCCTTACAGAGTTCCATGCCCAATATTGGCCTCCTAAGGTTCTTGAATTGGAGAACTATCTTAAATAAGGATCTGTCAGGGGCAGCTATTAAAAGGGAGGTCCGCTTTAATGACAGTTGTCCTAACTGGAGGGGCAACGCAAATCAAGATGCCCCATCTTGGGCATGGAACTCTGTATGATGGGCAGAAAATAGCTGACCACTTTAATGCAGCATGTCTCTTTTGTGTGGTTGCCACATGTGTGTAAGGCTATTTCCTGTCCTGCTTCATATAGGGAAAGGTGAATATCTCTAATGCTGGGTACACTGGTGGTGAGAGGGGGTAGGTTAGATTAGTGTCCATGTGCACTGGCACTAGAGTTGCCAGGGAGCCTGGAGGTCCATTTCAAACACCTTTGATAATAAAATGCTAGAATATGATATGCTATAGAAAAATACATATTTGTATAATATACTTAATTTAAAGGGACATTCCAGCCAAATGATTTAAAGTGGAACTACATTCAAACTATAACCCCCACCCTGCCACCCTACCCTGGTCCTGAGTCCAGGGGGGCTCGAGGGAATGGGCGGCGGCAGCGCGTGTGTATCTGGGGGATGCCACTTTGTGTCTTTTCCAGGGGCCAGCGTCTGGACTTGTCAGATTGGCGTTTCCGCGTGGATAAGGTTGGGCGTGTTTTTCTTTGTAACCTCCCCGGGCTGCCTCAGCGCTAGTGTAGGTTGGCAGGGCGGGATTATAGTTTGACTGTAATTCCGCTTAAAAGCTTATTGTTTTGTAACTCCCAGCCACCCAATCCTCTCCTGATGGTCGGCTTGCCGAGGGTTTTGTTCTGCTTTAATGATAGCTGTCCTCTACAGCTCCTTAGAAAGCCAAAAAGTATGATGGAGGACAGAGAATAACTGCACACTGTCTCTTAATAGAGGGGGTGTAACTGCTGCACATGTGTACACAGCCGAGGAGGATTTGGGG
The DNA here is from genome assembly GCA_027917425.1 of Gastrophryne carolinensis. NCBI lineage: Eukaryota > Metazoa > Chordata > Amphibia > Anura > Microhylidae > Gastrophryne > Gastrophryne carolinensis. Next base: position 14,743,009 of record CM051243.1, read on the forward strand.
CTACTTTAAAGTGTAACTGTAGGCAAAGCCTAATAATAGCTATCCCTTCTATGGAAGTCTAGCATGGGTACGAACATCCATAAAAAGAATAGAAAGTTTTTCTTTCCTTACGCCTACGCTTGGGTCTGTCTCCTCAGCTGGCTGAGCATGATATAGAGGCGGCTTAGCTTTATTCAGTCCTGAACATCTACGAATCCAGCATCCCCTGAAGCAGTGGTTTTGCCTTCTCTCTGTCCCACATCTGATTTCTATGATTTTGTTCTATTGTTGGAGAAATGTGGTGTGTAATGTAATTGTAATGTCATAGTCATGAGAAGCAAAGATGGCGTCACTGGGAAAGCTCCTAGCATTGCAAAATGAAGCATTGCAGGGCTGCAAAGTGGCATTGCAAGGTACAACTGTGGTCTGTTGGTCTCTTTGCCCCATCCAATCCCCCCCCCCCCGCCCGAGCTCAGCCCCATCCATCCCGGCCCCACCATCTCGTCCCCCCAGCTGTGCCCCCATCCATCCCTGTCCTCCCAGCTTTGCCCCATCCATCCCTGTCCTCCCAGCTTTGCCCATCCAATCCCCCCCCCCGCCCAAGCTCAGCCCCATCCATCCCGGCCCCACCATCTCGTCCCCCCAGCTGTGCCACATCCATCCCGGTCCTCCCAGCTTTGCCCCATCCAATCCCTGTTCCCTCAGCTGTGCCCCATCCATTCCAGTCCCCCCCAGCTGTGCCCCATCCATTCCTGTTCCCTCAGCTGTAACCCATCCAGCTCAGTCTCTCTGCCCCATCCATCCCTGTCCTCCCAGCTTTGCCCATCCAATCCCTGTTCCCTCAGCTGTAACCCATCCATTCCAGTCCCCCCAGCTGTGCCCCATCCATTCCTGCTCCCTCAGCTCTGCCCCATCCATTCCTGTCCTCCCAGCTTTGCCCATCCAATCCCTGTTCCATCAGCTGTGCCTCATCCATTCCAGTCCCTCCAGCTGTGCCCCATCCATTCCTGTTCCCTCAACTCTGCCCCATCCATTCCTGTCCTCCCAGCTTTGCCCATCCATTCATTTCCCCCAAGCTGTGCCCTATCCAATCCCTGTTCCCTCAGCTCTGCCCCATCCATTCCTGTCCTCCCAGCTTTGCCCATCCATTCATTTCCCCCAAGCTGTGCCCTATCCAATCCCTGTTCCCTCAGCTCTGCCCCATCCATTCCTGTCCTCCCAGCTTTGCCCATCCATTCCTTTCCCCTCAGCTCTGCCCCATCCAGCTAAGTCTCTCTGCCTCATCCATTCCTGTCCTCCCAGATTTATCCATCCAATCTCCAGCCTCCCAGCATTGCTAAACCATTACTCTCTCTTCCAGATCTGCCCATTCATTCTGGTTCTTCTAGTGCCCTTCTCCCAGCTCTCTCTCCAGCCCTCCCTGCCTTTCCTGTTCTGTCTATCCTTCCCTCTTCTTACAGCTCCTCTCCCCCGAGCCCTATCTATCTATCTATCTATCTCATATCTATCTGTCTATCTATCTATCTATCTATCTCATATCTATCTGTCTATCTGTCTATCTGTCTATCTATCTATCTATCTATCTATCTATCTATCTATCTACATATCTATCTGTCTATCTATCTATCTATCTATCTATCTATCTATCTATCTATCTATCTACCCTTGTTACCAGTAACATTTTGGGCCCTAGCCCACCCCTGGGGGGGGGGGGGGTTAAAGCAGTGTGCCACGGGCCAGAGCTGTAGGTTCTGTGGGGTCCATAAAAGAAGCTCCTGATTCTTTTCAGTGTCCAATAGGATTTTCGGGGTGGGATGGGGCAAGCAGCCTTTTTTAGTTTTGCCTGGGGAATCTATAGCCCCTCCCCCAGGGTGCTGATTTCTAACTATCCACCCCCATGACAGCCTTCCACGTGGACTTTCACCTTTTACCGGGTGCCTCTAAATGGACCTTTACAAGAAGTGGTTGAGTATTCCTGATATAAACTGACCTTTTGAAGAACAGAATAATACAATCTGAGCCAGATATGTTCCTGTTTTGATTCGGCAGAAGTTAAGTGAATGAGTCGCCTGTTTCCTATTTTAAAACTCCAGTAAGCTTAAATGCCCCTTTTTTTTTACAGTAATAATATATTATGTGGTGGCACGCTGGGAAAATGTCTAACTAGTATTATTCCTGTTTCCATTTCTCCTTCTCCATTAAGCAATCCTTAGTTCTCAGGAATTATGGGTTGGAGCAAGGAGTTCATTGATTTCCATGGAAACAGCATCAGCATCTGAATAGCTTAGTGATGAGGATGAAGGCTTTAATGAGCTCTAAAAGGCCCATGCTCAGCATCAGGCACCCGTCCAAGCTTTTTTCTGGTTCTCCTCTACCGCCTTTCTGCTTTACATGCCACTGAAGTGGATCTGTCCTGTATTTCTTTCCTCCCGGACTCTCTCTTTATGTCTTAATCTTCCCATCTATCACACTCTGTTTCTCAGATCCTTTGTCTATCAGTCTTACTATGCTTATGTCGGCTACATTTTCATTCCTGAGTCCCAGTATAAATACCTCCAGTGCCGGCTCCAGGTTTATGTGGGCGATAGTCTCAGTGGGCCCCTTGCGGTGTGGTATGACAAAAGAAAGAAAAAAAAAAAATAATAGAAGGAATTACAGAAATTAGAAGGTATATAAAAATAAGAAATAGAGGGAATGACAGAGATGTAAAGAGTGACATAATAGAAGGACTGACAGAAAGGAAAGGAAAGAAAAAAAACAATGATAAAATTAAAAGAAAGAACAAAAGCCTGTGATGAATCACAGGAAGAGAAAGCATAAAAGGAATGACAGAAAAAAAGAAAGAAAAGGAATGGCAGAACAAACAGATAAACGAAAGGAGCAATGACTAGATGGAAAGAAAGTAACAGAATAGAAGGAAAGAATAGAGGGACTAGCAGAAATAATAGAAGGAAAGAAAAAAGTAAGAAAAGAAAATGAATGGCATTATTAACAGATAAAAAAAAGGAAAGAAACAAGAAATAGAGGGACTGACAGAAAGAAAGTCTCTCCCAATGACCAATCTGCCCCTGGCTGACAGCCCTTAGTTCTGGTTACCACATGGCCCTGCGCATTGCATGGGGTGGAGGGAATGAGGAGGGCCCTCCCAAGGTGCAAGGGCCCCGGCACCTGCCCAGGTATGCCCAGTGCTGATGCCTGCCCTGAATACCTCCACAGACACAAACCCCCGTATGAAAGAGCAGATGTCCCTACTTCTGTAAGGATTAGCATTGCAGGCTAATCAAAATGAACAGGTGGGTGTAACTATATGGGGGCAGGTCAGGAGGGGGCATTATTGTTGCTTCTCCACCTTATTTATCACATTTGTGATCAGTTGCCAGCATTTAGAAGGAAGCACTGTTCATATCTGCTGTTTCAGGCTTTCGTTGTCTAGCTGCATCCAATTCAGTTAAAGTGGACTGAATCTATAAGATTCCCGGGCCCATCCATTACCTCCCATCAAAAATCAGGATGCCCCGCTGTGTGAAACCCCCCATTTGTGAATGGCCGGAGCGGGCGCACTCCCTGTTTAGAGGGAAGCGCGAGATGCGGCTGCCAGCGCGCTCGGAGCCGCTGAGCTTAGACGTCACTTAGACGCCCATAGCTCAGCGGCTTCGAGCACGCTGATTGGACGAGCGGCTGCGCATGTGCCGTAGTACCACGGTGAGGTGAGTTGGCTGCGGCGATCAGGGGGGGTCTCACACAGTGGGGAGTGGAACAAAACCCAGGATAGTCCTAGCCCTTAGATCTGGTTACCACATGGCCCTGCGCATTGCATGGGGTGGAGGGGATGAAGAGGGCCCACCCAAGGTATTTAGGGCAGCCCCGACACCTGCCCAGGTATACCCAGTGCTGACGCCTGCCCTGAATACCTCCACAGACACAAACCCCCCTATAAAGGAGCAGATGTCCCCTACTTCTGTAAGGATTCCTATATGCTGGATAGCATTACAGGCTAATCTAAATGAACAGGGGTGTAACTATATGGGGGCAGGTCAGGAGGGGGCATTATTGTTGCTTCTCCACCTTATTTATCATATTTGTGATCACTTGCCATCAGTTAAAGAAAGGAAGCACTGTTCATATTATTATTATTATTATTATTATTATTGTTTATTTATATAGCGCCATCAACTTCCGTAGCGCTTTACATATCTGGTGTTTCAGGCTTTAGTTGTCTAGCTGCATCCAATTCAGTTAAAGTGGACTGAATCTATAAGATTCCCAAGCCCATCAATTACCTCCCATCAAAAATCAGGATGCCCCGCTGTGTGAAACCCCCCATTTGTGAATGGCCGGAGCGGGCGCGCTCCCTGTTTAGAGGGAAGCGCGAGATGCGGCCGCTGGCGCGTTCGGAACCGCTGAGCTTAGACGTCACTTAGACGCCCATAGCTCAGCGGCTTCAAGCACGCTGATTGGACGAGCGGCCGCGCATGTGCTGTAGTGCCGCGGTGAGGTGAGTTGGCTGTGGCGATCGGGGGGGGAGGTTTCACACAGTGGGGCTCCCCGGGGGAGTGGACCAAAACCCAAGATAGTCCTGGGTTTTGGTCCACTTTAAAAGACAAAAAAAAAGTTTACTGTATGCGCCTTGAAGGGGCTCCATCGTTCGCACCAGGGCCCGTCACATTTAGTTACACCACTGCATTGCATCACATGAACTTTGTTTACAGATTATGATTCCAGATTCGCTCACCGGTTTCCCCACAAATATCCTTTCCTGTAGGTTTCCTGAAAACGAAGCCGATCTATAAGCAAAACCTGCTTCCTATGTCATTAAAGCAGAAGTCAAGACAGGAAGTAAGGGTAAAAGTTTTGCAAGGGGTCAATAAAACTGTGACAAACACGCGACACTTACCCTTGCTATCCAAAACTACAGAAACGTATTTAGAGTGGCCAATAATTGAGGAGACATTCCAGCGCCATGTGTCACGGCCATGTGAAGAGCGTGACCCTCATTTCCCTTTACAGTTGGTTAGTGATGACACGAGTTGAGCGCTGCCTGTTAGAGAGACAGGATATTGGACAATTGGCTTGTCAGAACCTCCTGAGCGCTGCCATTGATTTCTCTGGGTGCGTGTTGTCTGCCATTACACAGACGACCAGTGAACACAGTGTATGTAGGTCACAGAATGTGGAGCAAGCGGCCAGGCATGTTCCTACGGCTGATATCATCATTGTGCAATGAGATTTTTCCTCTTAGCGCGTTCCTTGCGGCATGCGCACATTTCATCCTTTCTAACCGTATTTTTATTTCACTCACTTTCTGATTCGCTGAAGGGGCGGAGCTGTGCCAACACTTTTTTTCTGCACTACAGTTAGATTTTTCTTTTTGCAAAGGTGTAGCTCTGGTTAATGGTGCCCCATGAGGTTGGGGGGGGGGGCATGATTGTGCTGTATCTATCCACTGCAATGCCAGACACCCTCCCAGTCTGTGTATAGGCTGGGGGGGGGGGGGGTGTCCGAGGATGCAGCAGAACTCATTCTCAGTAACCATCATGTTTCTGTGTACCGAAGACCACACACCCCAACCGTCCCGGACTGGACGGGACCGTCCCAGGAACACATTGTTATCCCGCGTCACACCCGATTACCTGCTTACCGCGGGACAGTTGGGACTTATGCCGGGCATAGAGCCTACATGCCCACCACGGCGCTGCTTCCATGGCCGGCGTCGGCACACGGCAAGGCAGGGCAGCTGCCAGGGGCCCCTGGCCTCCAAGGGGGCCCACTGACAGGGCCGGCATCCAGATTTGGGTGATGTGACGCGACTTCACCACAAAGGGCCCCACTGAGAACATCCCGCCCAAGGGCCCACATAAACCTGGAGCCGGACCTGGCTGCATCCTTTACCATCAGCCACCGCTCCATTCTCTAGTGTGGGCAGATGTATCCGATAGTGCTTCCCGCAATGAGAGCTCATTAGCCAATCAGCTGCCGCTCTCCTGTGGGTGTGGCCTCTGTCAGGATTGGACAAGGAGCAAGCGGGCGTGGCCACCGCCGGGATTGGTGCGTGTGATTAGCTACAGCCAGGAAGAGGTTAGCCCAAAGCTCGGGGGGGGGGGGGGTCAAAGATGAGCATCCACCAATCTATCTCCTATCCATCAATCACTGAGGGGGTGTGGCTTAATTTACATATTGTCCCGATTTCCCATTCTGAAAAGTTGGGAGGTATGCAAAGACCTCCCTGTGTATTGCGGGGAATCGGAGGGTGTTTTTTTTTTTTTGTTATTTTAAGCTCAAACAGGGACTTTCCTCCAGGCCTCAGCTCAGGAGGGTGCCAGAGGGCATGAGGCTTCCTGCTTACCTTACACACACACCCGCATCCCTGATCGCTCCCCTGCAGCCACAGTATGTGAATCTGGAAGTCACACTTCCACATTCTGGCCTGCCACGTACGATGCACCCACTGAGAATAATAGTAGACTTGCCTATTAAAGCGGACCAAAACCCACATTTTTAACTGGCATCCCCTGAATTGCTCCCCCCATGAGGATTACCTTTTGCCAATTCTCCCTACTCCAGCTTCACTCTAATCCCAGATAATGGCCCTTGTTTTAGCTGTAATGCTCCGCCTCCTCCATTCATTGTCACTGTTGTGTATGGCAATGATGTCATAGCCACACCTATGCAATGACTGACCGCCTATCATCTTACAGCGAAAAAATAAAGTGTTCCAGGGAAATTTAAAAGGCAAAAATATACATTTCTAGTCTGACACCCTAAGAAGAGAATATTGGCAGGGGTTTTGGGCAAATGTATTTTACAAGTTTATTGGGTTTTGGTCCGCTTTAAGGTGATCTGGCTCAGAAAAGGTCATGTCTGTATTGTATGGTAACCCATCAGGGACAATATCCAACAAAAAGAGCGCTTCCAACGTAAACGTCTACGGTAGTAGCACAATGCCTGACTTGTGCTTATCAGATTTAAATGGTAACTGAGCCTTTAAAGTGGACCAACACCCTCCCGTGATCGGCCCGGGAATCTATAAGATTCCCGGACCGATCAGCCCCCTGACTGCGGGGCACCCCCCAGAAACCCCTAAATCCCTACCTGATCCTCGATCCAGCGGCGCCCACCGCCGCCTCCCGCGCGTCCCTCTAGCAGGACGCGCACCCGCGCTGGCCGTTCGTGAATGGCCAGCGCAGGCGCGTGCCCTGTAGCGACGGACAAGAGTGCGCGCCCGCCGCCTCCCCTAAATCCCTACCTGATCCTCGATCCAGCGGCGCCCGCCGCCGCCTCCCGCGCGTCCCTCTAGCAGGACGCGCACCCGCGCTGGCCGTTCGTGAATGGCCAGCGCGGGCGCGTGCCCTGTAACACCCTTACAGGGCACGCGCCTGCGCTGGCCGTTCGTGAATGGGTGCGCGTCCTGCTAGAGGGACGCGCGGGAGGCGGCGGCGGGCGCCGCTGGATCGAGGATCAGGTAGGGATTTAGGGGAGGCGGCGGCGGGTGCGCACTCTTGTCCGTCGCTGCCTCCCGCTTCTCCGTCGGCGGGGATTGGCCGCAACGGTCACATGGGAGCGAGGAGAGGCGAGTTTTTCGGGGTTTCACACAGCGGGGCACCCCCGATCGGGGTGCCCCACCGAAGTGGACCAAAACCCAGGATAGTCAAAAATCCTGGGTGTTGGTCCACTTTAAAAATCTCTTGCTATCTTCACAGCAAACCTCCCATGTGCTCCAAGTCACCTCTCATGGAACCTCAAGACAAAAAAACATGATTAATCCAATTACACTTGATAAGAAATGGATACACTTACCCTCCATAGGTAAAACTGAAGCATGTAAAGCCACTCAGGTGTATATAAGCAGGTGCAGCCTCTCCCGTAGCTTCCTCAATGCGCCGGTGGCTCTGGCTCCTTACACATTGTAACCATGCCACTGGCATGGCATGCCACTTACCCTCCAGAGCCGGCCTCTGATAGGCTGTTGCATCCTCGGGTGGATATTGGACACCCTGCTTAGATCCTGGAGGGTAAGTGCCTCCTTACAGTATATATTCTGTATTTTCCCCCGGCCCCGCACCTTTGAAAAAGCTGGTGACCCAGTGAAACGCGTTAGGTGGAAGGTGAGGGGAATCATTTTGGAGACCAGAAGGACCCGATTTCTTTATCACTAGCGGTCGCAGTGTGAGGGATTGGGGACACCTTCGTTTTTACTGGATGCGTGTTTTAACAAGGAGTGTTTTCTTGTGCATGGACATTGGCAAGTAACTAAGAAGCAGCTCAAGCTCATTAAAATTTTGGGTGCTCGTAATCATCAAGTATTCTGTCGGCAGTTTAAACACCCTGGAGTTGGTAAGAGCACCTTCAAGTGGTGGTGGGCACAGAAAAAAATAAATAATAATTTGGTGCATGCACAGTGGGACTCCATCTGGAAGCTCATTTTACCAATTGAATGGACTAGAAAAACTATAATTCTGTCTGTGCCTTCCTGTTGTTGTTTATTATTAGGACTTTTTTGCGGAATAGAAAAGTCTGGCACGTTGTCATTCTAAGAGTCGTCCTTACCTAAGACCTAAGCGCGGTGTTTTTCCATTATTGTAATTTAACCCTTTGCCTGGAATGTCCCTTTAATGCACGAAAATACAATACAGGTGTAAAAGAAATGTTGAAATGTCATTATTATTATTATTATTTTTTGTCTTTGCAGTGAGAGGAGGCGCCTCCAGGTCAATGTGGCTCATCCGGTCCAGTGTCACCAGCATGGCAAGTCTTGCTCCATCACAGTGGAAACCAAAATCAACCAATCGCAGCCTCACTTCAACAAGAACCGTTCAGGCTTCACCCTCAGTGTGCCGGCCAACTGATTGCGCGCGCCTAAACCATGCAGCGATACTGAGTATCTCTGTGCTGAATATTTGTGCCTCTTGATTATTGGGGACCGGTTCCCCACAATTAGTCTCCTCGGGAGTTGATTTTTTTAAACCGTATGACTTCACTGCACAATTTTCCCCTGGCCTTTTTGCCTCTTTAAAGCTGATCAAAACCCTTTTGTGACCAGCCCTGGAATCTAAAAGACACCAGGGCTGCCACTAGCCTGCTCCCATGGCATCCTATAGTGGCATGCCCAGCAAAAAGGTTTTGATTTGCTTTAACTGCCTATTTTTTTTATTTTAGATTTCTCTTTGTAATTTTCGTATTCATTTGACGTAATTAGGATGTTAAGGTATAATTAATAATAAATATATAGATTCCTAAGTGCTGTAGCCTCTGATGATATCAGAAAAGTGTGATGTGTCTGCAGCCTTTTGCTCTCAGCAAGTTCCTTTCTGTCACTTCTTCAAGATTGGAAGGAAGGGCCAATGAAATCATTAATTTGGCAAATGTGTATAACTAGTGGAACCCCAACCAGTACTTAAACCGGAGCTTCACCCTGAACAAGAGTCTATCTTATATGTTTCCCACACCCTGTACATACAGATTGCCCACATTAATCCGGACCTTCACCCTGAATAAGAGTCTATCTTATATGTTTCCCACACCCTGTACATACAGATTGCCCACATTAATCCGGACCCTCACCCTGAATAAGAGTCTATCTTATATGTTTCCCACACCCTGTACATACAGATTGCTCACATTAATCCGGACCCTCACCCTGAATAAGAGTCTATCTTATATGTTTCCCACACCCTGTACATACAGATTGAGCATCAGGCTGCCTGAAAACAGGAAGTGTCTTCTGACTGTGCTGCTCTGCATTCTGGGATGGATTGCTGTCCATTTCCTGACCCCAGCTCTGCTCTGCCTGTGCAAAGCACAGCTATAAACCCACCCCCTGTACTTTATCCCGCTCTCCTGTCCTCAGTATGTGTGATGCTTCACAGAGTCAAGATGGCGGCGCCCCTATCCAAGATTGCTGAACAGAGTTGCAGCTCAGCGGGGAAAGAATAATAAGTAAGTGACTAAAAACGTAAAATATATTAATTTTAGATGCTGAGGAATAGTTTTTTAAGGGTTTGGTCTTTTCATTAAATCATGATGAAGGTCCAGTTTAAGCAATTGGCCAGTCAAAAAAATAAATATCAGTAGCTTACCCTCCATTGAATAGTTTCAGCGCTTTCTGTCTTCCTAGTGAGGAAAATCACTTCCTCATTCAGCTTTCAGTCCCCACCCCGCTGGCCTGGTCCATCAATCAACCTTCAGTGGACCAAGAACGGAAATACCCCCACTCCCTGCCCAGACGTCCTGATTGGCTGCCTCTCTCCGCAGTGCAAAAAAGTGTGTATCCAGCTGGCAGGTAAAACATAACATTTAATAGGTAAATCTTTAAAATAGCATACTGAAATCCAAGCAGAGTAATGCCGCTTTCAATATTCACCCCTTGGTAACATCAAAACCCGTTACGCGTTTCAGGCTCAACCAAGCCCTTAGTCAATCTCTCCGCAGCTCTGAACTCCGCTGTCCTCTCACACTTATCACAGTGTGCTTACATCACATCACTGTTTCCAATGCTCTAATACTTAGGAACTACAGGGTCTTTTTGAAAACGGATTGAAGTTTGGGACAGTGCAGTGTGTAGCCCGAGACAATGAGACCACAATCGGGCTTGCCTTTAGTATAACTTTAAGAGGACCAACACCTATTTTAGAATAAATGGCTGCTGGTTCTTGCGCAGGGGGCATTGGTGATGCCCCCCCCCCCACACATACACCGACTCCAGCCCGAGATATTCTTAACGTCTCTGTTTTTTGGTAAAATGCGGCCCTATTTGTGCACCAGCTGCTGTTCCCCAATGTTTGTTTTCCAGCAGTAATCGGAGGCAAGAACAAAAGGGGTTGTGTGAAATACTGATGTTGTGATGGGGCCCCTTCACGCCAAGCCATATCCAGGGCAGCAGTAGTCAGAGTGACTATTGCAACCTTAAAGCAGATATTAGGGATAGCCGCTCCCAGTCGGGGTCCAAAGTCACAGAGGAGCCACAGAGGAAGGTCTATAGTAAATGGAGAATAGAAGTTACAGACTAACATGGTGATAAAATTAAAGCATTATGTGGGAAAGCGATGTACAGCATGGTACCACCTTTCTGAATCCTAGCAGTCCTTAGTGAGAGTCAGTAGTGTGGGAAGATTATACCAAAACCAAACTACTACAGGGGACACTGTGGAGGATTTAGAACCCAGACCTGGCCAGGAACAAGTGTAAAAATACAATTCTGTGAGTACTCACCTGTAGAATTAATTTTGTAGTATACAGCACGTCCTGTTTCACAAGTATTCTTTACGCTTGGGATATCCACCACAAGGTGGCGCAGTGGACTGCAGAAGAGACTTGTGGCGTCTCCCGGCCCCATGAAAGGACAGGAACCTCCCACAAATTCCCAGTGTTACAAAGCAATTAGACAAGAAGCCGGGAGAAAAATAATGAAGGAAACACAACCAAACATCTGAACAAATCACCATACAGAGGTAACCAATAATAATGATAACAAGGGAGGGGTGAAACAGGACGTGCTGTATACTACAAAATCAATTCTACAGGTGAGTACTCACAGAATTGTATTTTTCCAAGTATACAGCACGTCCTGTTTCACAAATATTCTTTGCGCTTGGGATGTCCAAAAGCAGTGTCCGTAAAGTAGGGTGGGATCCCTAAGAACAACAGCGGGCAGTTTAAACCACTGCCGCCTGAAGAACTTTGCGACCAAAAGCAGCATCAGCCCTAACATCAACCTTGTAAAACTTGGAAAAAGTATGAACAGAAGACCAAGTTGCGGCCTTACAAACTTGTTCAACAGAAGCCTGGTGCTGAAAGGCCCAAAAGGCACCAATAGCACGAGTGGAATGAGCAGTAAGGCGGAAGGGAGGTTCCTTCCCCTTAGCAGAATAGGCTTGCACCACCGCCTGATGAATCCACTTGCTGATAGTGGACTTAGCCGGAGGCAAACCCTTCCTAGAACCAGAAGGAAGAACAAACATAGCATCAGTCTTCCTGAAAGATTCTGTAGCTACCAAGTAAAACTTCAGAACCACATCTAAAGAATGCAGAGTCCTCTCCTTGGAATTAGCAGGATTAGGACACAAGGAAGGCAAGACAATGTCCTGATTGAGATGAAAAGCAGACACAACCTTAGGCAAGAAATCTGGTTTAAACCAAAACACCACCTTGTCCTGGTGTCGCTCAAAATAAGGAGGTTTGATGGAAAGCGCCGCCAACTCAGAAACACGCCTGACAGGAGTGATAGCCACCAAAAAGGCTACCTTAAGAGTCAAGATGGGCAAAGCCGCCTCACGGAGAGGCTCAAAAGGAAGACCCTGCAGAGCAGATAACACCAGATCCAAATCCCAAACTGGTAACATAGGTTTACGTAGAGGAAGGCACATGAGAAACCCCCTGGAAAAAAGTCTTAACCAAACGGTGACTGCCAAAAGATCTTTGGAAAAAAATTGCCAAAGCTGAAACATGACCTTTGAGGGTACTAAGTTGAAGGCCCAAATCCAAACCATGTTGCAAGAATTCCAGAATTCTGGGAATAGAAAACACCCGACAGGGAAGAGATTTGGACTCACACCAGGCAATGTAAGCATGCCAGACCCTGTAGTAGATAAAAGACGAAGACTTCTTCCTAGCCCTAATCATGGTATCAACAACAGAGGCAGGCAAACCCTTTTCCATCAAGATGGAGGTTTCAGCAGCCAAGCCGCCAGCATTTGTAAATTGGGATGGCGCAGCTGCCCCTGAGTGAGCAGATCTGGATCCTTGGGCAGGATGTACTGATCTACTGCCAACTGCACGATGTCTGCGAACCACTCCCTTCTTGGCCAACAGGGGGCCACCAGAATGGCTGGCACCCCTTCCTGGGCTAACTTGCGCAGCACCCTGCCCAGCAGAGGAAATGGAGGGAACACATAGAGGAGCCGAAACCCCTTCCAAGGCATTGCCAGCGCATCCGTGGCAAAGGCCAGAGGATCCTGTGACAGAGAGACAAAGAATGTTTGTGATTGTGACAAGAAGCAAACAGGCAGACCCCAGCGGTGGCACAGGGAGTGAAAAACCCTTTTTCTGAGGAACCACTCCCCCAGCCGAGACATCCCCCTGCTCAAAGAGTCTGCCTCCAGGTTCTCCACCCCCGGGATGTAAACTGCAGAGATGCAGGGGACATTCTCCTCCGCCCAGGACAGGATCAGGGACACTTCCTTAAGGGTTCGCTTGCTCCGAGTCCCTCCCTGATGATTGATGTAGGCGACCGCCGTCTGGTTGTCCGATTGGATCTGAACCGCCCGACCCCGAAGGTGTGGGGTCAACTGGGAAAGGACCAACCTTATCGCCCGCAGTTCCAGAATGTTGATGGGGGCATGAGCCTCCTGAGGGCCCCACTGACCCGGGAACCTCAGAGACTTCCAAAAAAAATCCCAACCTGTCAGACTGGCATCTGTGGTGACAGTCTCCCAGCACGGGGGCAGAAACGTCCTGCCCACTAGAAGATTCCTTGAGTCCAGCCACCACGAGAGGGACTGACTGACCAGAGGGGATAGAACAAATGTCTGATCCAGGGACACAGGGTCCCGATCCCAAACTGACAAGAGGTGCAACTGAAGAGGTCTCATGTGAAACTGAGCATAGGGAACCGCCTCAAAGCATGACACCATCAGGCCCACCAGCTGCATCCCCTGCCGAATAGAGGGATGAGGGCAAGAAATCAGACCGTGCCTGCATTTGCAGACACTCCACCTTCTGCTGAGGCAGAAAAACCTTGACCTGAGCTGTATCCAGAGTCATGCCCAGAAAGGACGTCACCAAGGATGGGGACAGAGAAGACTTGGTAGTTGATCACCCAACCGAAGGACTCGAGCGTGGAGACCACCATCTGGGTATCCAGCTCGGCTTGATGGAGGGACTGAGACGCAATCAAAATGTCGTCCAGATAAGGAAGGATGCGAATGCCGTGAGATCTCAACAGAGCCATCACCCCCGCCAGCACCTTGGTGAAGACCCGAGGGGCTGAGGTAAGACCGAACAGTAAGGCCACAAATTGGTAGTGCTGATCCTCCAGAGCGAACCTGAGAAATCTCTGATGATCTGGAAAGATAGGAACATGAAGGTAAGCATCTTTGATGTCCACAGAAGTCATGAAGTCACCCGGGCGCAGGGTACTGGTCGCCGAGCACAGAGTCTCCATGCGAAAATGCTTGAACCTGACAAATTTGTTGAGGTGCTTCAAGTCCAGGATGGGCCTCAGAGACCCATCCTTTTTGGGAACAGTGAACAGATTGGAATAGAAACCTCTGCCCCTTTCCTGGGAGGGCACCAGGCAAATGACCCCCAAATCCAAAAGGCTTTGGACCGCAAGCCGCAAGCCCTGAGCTGACAAGGGATTTTGAACCATCCGGGATCTGATGAATCTTGGGGGCGGCCAGGCTGCAAACTCCATCTTGTACCCGGAGGACACCACCTCCTGAATCCACCGGTCTGAGACGCGCATTCTCCAGACGTGAGCAAAGAGCCGTAACCGTCCCCCCACCCGGATGGGTGAGGGCGCGTCCTCATGCCTGAGGGGGCTTAGGGAAGCCGTAGCCCAGTAAAGGGGAATCCAGTGAGAGCCTTCTTAGCAGCATTATCAGCCACCCACTGATGCAGCCAAACAGAACGGCGTATAGCCACCAAAAGGGCAGAAGTCCTACCACACATCCTGACCGCATCATCCATAGCAGAAAGAATAAATGCCACAAATTCATAGCAAAGCAGGAGGGATCTATACTCCTCCCCCCTATTGGCATCCGAGGCATTATCCAGAAGGCACTTGAGTAGCCCTTTAATAGCAAGAGCCGTGATGGCAGAAGCGCACACAGGGTGCAGCGCAGTCCCCGCACAAGCAAATGCCTGACAGGCCAGCTGATCAACACGCCAGTCCTCACCATCCCTCAGAGTAGAAGTGTCAGGGAAATGCATGACTGAGGTATTGGACAACCCAAGCACAGGAGCATCCACCTCAGGGGGACACGACCAGCGCTTAACCACATCAGCAGGAAATAGATACCTCCTGTCCCAACTCTTAGGCACTGCGGGCAATCTGCTAGGACGTTCCCACTCCTTGAGCACCAAATTATTGAAGTGGATCTGCTCAGGGAACTCCAAGCGTTAGAGTGAAAAAGCTCACCCTGCTGCCTCTTAGCCGGGACAGGAGGTGTAATACACAGTACTTCAAAAATGTTAGCCAACAGCCTGTCAGTATCCTCAGGAGACCATGAGTCTTCTCCAAAAGGAGATTCAGTACCACCATAAACCTCCTGCTGCTCCTCAGAGAAATCAGAATCAGAGAAAAGTTCCCCCTCTTCTAGGGAAAGAAAACTGTCCCTCATCCTCCTCAGGAAAAAGGGAAACAGCGGGAGTAGAATGCCGCTTCTTACCAGAAGGCTAACCTTGGTTAAGGCTAAGAAGAGCCACCCGGGATGCCCCAAAACCCCGCTAGGGAAGGTGGGAGAAGGAAGGGAAGAGCACCAGGAGAAACCACAGACACGTTTATCCCGCCTGAAAGACATAAGAAAACCACACATAAAATTCCCAAAATGTGGTGACAAGAGCACAACACAACCCCGAAGGGGACTCACGGACCAAGAAGCCGATCGCACATCCAGGCAGGCCAGCAGCGCGCCACAGTACTGCAAGTCAGGAGAAGACAAACTCCAAACAAAATGGCGCCCGCAAGGACCTTGAGGGGCGGGCCGCGGAGGTATGACGCAAAACATTCGCGGGACCCCCACCCCCCCCCGAAGAGTGCGAATGGCGCTCCACGTGACCCCCCAGCGCAGTAACATGAGGAGAATGTCGCCACCAGCTGCAGAGCGCCGTACAAAACGGCGCGGCGGCGAGTGCGGACAATAACAGTAAATAAAGCAGACAAAATACAATGTGAAACATACCGCCTACCCCCCCCCCCCCCCCCCGGAGAGCTCCCCAGGGAGAGAGCAAGGTGGGGAAGAGCAACGGTAGGCGCACCCAAAGCATGCTTAGCTAGGGAGGAGGGGGGGCAAGGGAAGGCCCAGAATAAGGCAGGAAGGGGCATCCCATAAGGCTCACCATAAGCCTTAACCACCTACCCTTGTAGGTACAGGGATTGCGGTTGGAGCAGCGCTCCTCCAGCACCTGACCCTGGCGCTGTCCTACCTTCACCCGAACCAGGCAGCCAAGGCTGGGAGGCAGTGGGTCCAGAACGGGTGGGAATAGTCCTGAAGGGCCGCAGGCTGGTAAGCCCCGCTCACCTGGGTAATATAGAGAGCCATCTTCTATCTTCGCAGTCCAGACTGCAGAGGAAAACTGGGAATTTGTGGGAGGTTCCTGTCCTTTTATAGGGCCGGGAGACGCCACAAGTCTCTTCTGCAGTCCACTGCGCCACCTTGTGGCAGATATCCCAAGCGTAAAGAATATTTGTGAAACAGGACGTGCTGTATACTTGGAAAATGCCTTTTGCATAGAGGAAAATACAGGATGCCAATGGTAATCTTCTTTTGGAAAAAAAATGTTTGTTTGGCAGCCACTTAATCCTGTTTAATACTTGGCGTGCTATTGACCTGGAAGAGGTGTACGGATAAGGACTTTATGAGCCTCAGTACACGAGAAGTTGTAAAGTCCCAAAGCATTGCAGCTTAACAGGCTGCTGCCCTTTTCAGAAGCAAATAGTGGCTCCACATCAAGAAAATAAAAATATGGAGGCTGCTGATAGGGTTGTAAAATAATATGATGCATCACTCCCAGGAAAACTTTGACGAACTCTACACAATTATAAATTAATATAATGTATAATATGAAAAAAATGTGTGTTTTTGGCACAAGTGAATTCCAAAGACATAATCTGTCCCATTATATGACTTCCCTGGGAAGGGAAGGGTGAGGTCCAATAATGGGACAGAGCTGGGCTTTTGAATTCAGTTTATCCCCCTAACTGTAAAAAAAAATAAATATATATATATATATATATATATATATATTGTACATAATTTTTTTTTTTCACACAACTACGAGTCAGAATTATACAGGATCCGAAATGGATTTAATCTAGCATCTGATAGGCGACGATGGGAAATTACCCCAGGTGTGGGTGGGTATAATAACACACGTTAGACATATGGAATGTGAGTCTTTATTTAACTCACAGTACAAAAATAAATAAAAACACAAAGTTAGACACAAGCTGGAGGTTTTTCTGCATCCCCTCCATACCCTGCATTAGTGCCATTCACACACATACTACACAAAGACTTCATGTAAACCGCTGATGCTACAAGTACATAACCCGGATGCCCACAGCACTGGCCGGCCATGTCGAAGCCCGGATAATGGAACATGCGTACCCTTTGAGAATAGGGGTGGGCTAGGGTCATGCACTCAGTCACACAAATGCAAAATTTCTATCCATGTATGTATATTACACAGGCAGAGTTCAGGTACCATGCCAGGTCACACATGAGGGTGTAGACACTGCCCCTTCCCAGGCCCTGTACAGGGCTCAGCTACATGCAAGATAATTTACAGCTTAGAAAGTGGGCTGAAGCCCTTGTACCGATTTTGGGCTTCCATCATGAATCAGAAAATAGCTGCTTCGAAACATCTGTGAACCATCCCAACATAAAATCTAAATTGCCTTCCAGCCATGCAGTTGACTTGTTAGATCGAGCCCTGGAATCCCAAAAGGGCCCCAGATTACATTTAGTTTTATACTAGGAACTGCATGTAGCCAACTGCACCAGAGTAGCTCAAAGCTTAGAAGCTCTAGATTTAATCCTTAACGAATCTGCCCAGGCTAGGTGTAAAATGAAAGCAGACTGTCCTATGTATCCCGTGTCACAGCCTGATTACATTTCAGTCTCTGAAACAAGGGGTGCTCCTGTCTTGTCCTGTATGTGCCCTTTCTGCCTTTTTCAGTTTATATTACTGACAGCAAAATTCACTACCTGTTTACTTTGCAATGAACTAAAACAGAAAAGCAGAGGAATAAACTAACCCCTCCTACAGACACGGGTAAGGGTGTGTCCAACACCATGTGATGCAAGTTGGGTGGAGTCCCGACCACCGCTCTAGGGGAAAAATGGTGGTCATTTTAAAGGGTTACTGCAGTCAGAACTGGCCTTCAGCTAGTTAAATTTGCAGACAAGGAGATACAGGGATCGTTTCCACTCTACTCTTACATAGTTACATAGTTAATACGGTTGAAAAAAGACGTATGTCCATCAAGTTCAACCAAGGGTGTTAGGGTAGGGGGGAGTTATTTTTTACTTTATAGGGGAAGATATTTTTTTTTTTTACTGATAACCACTAATAGTAACTGTTAATGTTATTTTCTTCTAAATAAGCATCTTGCCATGGTAATGCAGTAAGCATCATTCCCCTCACAAATCAATCACCCCCCCCCCCCCCCACATGTACAAACAATGAAACTTATCTCCCTCATATTCTAAGTAGCGCACCTGGTCTCATTCCTAATGTTCCTAATAATTCCCCATTATATGCTGCTGGGTCATGGAGCACGTCATTGAAATCTGAGGGTGAATAGCTCCTAACATTTGCCTGAATTTTTATGTATTATATTTATTTTCTATACCTTTTAGAACGAATATCTCTCCTTATATTTATATATTTACTAACATACAGGTGTTACATGCAATGGTGTCTGCCTCGGCTGCTAAGATCCGGGAAGGATCGCGCCTGCATTCGGACACTGGCCAGTTACACACCCGCTATCGCGCCTCTATTTTGCATAGGGGTGGTCCAACAGACCGCTCATATGCAGATTTAACAAGTACTAGCCCTGCGATGACCACGCCCACCGGCTGGGAAATGATTCCAGCTTAGGTGGCATAGAAAGATGATTTATGCGGCTTTTACAAACTCATTTTTAAAAACTGATATGACTAATCACACCAGCAGAAGGTGGGCTTTACGATAATGTGCAAAAATACCCTGTCTGCGCTTTCTCTGCAGCTGGATGGATTAGCTGTGTGTAAGTTAAAGAAACCTAATTTTAAAGTGGACCAACACCCAGGATTTTCACTATCCTGGGTGTTGGTCCACTTCCGCGGGGCACCCTGATCGCTGTGTGAAACCCCCCAGAAAGCCCAAAAAAACTCACCTCACCCCGCCCCTACGGCGCATGCGCGAGCGCTCCGCCAATCAGCGCGGACGGACAAGCTGGAATATAGACCGGACAAGAAGAGCGCGCCCGCCGCCGCCTCTCGCGCTTCCCTCTAACAGGGAGCGCACCCGCACTGGCCATTCACAAACGGCCGGCCCGGGTGCGCGTCCTGCTAGAGGGAAGCGCGAGAGGCGGCAGGCGGCCCGCGCATGCGCTGTTGGAATAAGGAAAAGGTAGGATTTTGGGGGGTCCTGGGGGGTTTCACACAGCTGATCGGGGTGCCCCGCGGGCAGGGAGCTGTTCGGCCCAGGAATCTTATAGATTCCCGGGCCGATCAGCAGTGGGCGTTGGTCCACTTTAAATTTACACTTAACCTGGGCAATCCCTTTACCTTAATGAACACTGATAGCGGTTCATCTCCTTTTCTTATTTAAAGTAGAGAACAGTAGTAGTGGTGTGGTACAGTTACCCTAAGTTGTACCAATGGTGGCACCAGGAAAGTGCCTGCAACAGTCAGGAAACAATGGGTGCTTCCATTGGTATTGGGGGAAGGGTAGAGGCATCACAACAGGCCCCTGAGGACCACATGTTGGATAACGCTGCATTATAAGAGTCACAGTTTATCATATATATATTTCCAATGGTTGTAAAACGCTCATTAGTGATCCAAGGCACAAGCCGTCACCACATGGACCTGGCTTAGAATCCTGCATTCCACCAGACACAAAATGAAACACTTTCACAACTTTCATCTAACACTGCACATGTAACAAAAATGGCAAAGTAAAACTCCTTGTGTCCTAGCCACAGCTTGAAGGTTAGGAGTTAATGGCACATATTGTACACATAATAATATCACAGCAGGCTGTTTAAGAGCAGGTACCTATTATACTTGCTTCTTGGGTGAGTGCCCAACGGTCACCAGGAGGGACCAGCATTGGTTGCGCTCTCAGTGCATGCGCAAGTCAGGTTGAAATGTGTCCTTAATAAGGGACGTGCATTGCCACCCCAACATGTTAGTTTTTACAGGACACATGTCCTAAAGGTAAGTAAATTCTCAAAGTTAGAACAGATTCTGCAATTAATAAGTAGGATCCATCCATAAGTCTTAGATGGTGGATAGTTTGTCCTAAGAAATACGTCAGTCAGATGCCAAGAGCATTGTAGGCCATATTAAAAAAAAAACCTTTTTACGCTCATATACCAGTTGTTGCACTTTCCAAGCTGCAGTTCTGTTTAGGGAGCTTTTCAGTATATTTTTACATGGAGCGTGATTCTTGGTTCCAGGGCGCCAGCCATACTCCATTGACTGAAAGTACACAAGTTAGGCTCAACACTCCCCTGTAAGCCAACAACTGGTACATGAGTGGCCAGGAGGGAGCCAGTTATAATTTTTCTTGGATATTTTAAAGAGGCATTTTCCTTTAAAGCCCAACTCTGTGATCCCATTGGGATTATAAAGCCTCACTTTCCGTCTCATTCACCATTAATCAGCACTTACTAAAAGCACTAGAAGGGTGCTACTGGCACCTCACATTTTGTGGCGGTTACCACTATTTAGCAGCCATAGATTTTCTTTTATAATAACCCACCGTAACTAAAAGCCAGGAGTTGAAGCTAGAACTAACTAAATGGGTAAAATGGTTCTTAAACCGCTTTCACTTAGGGCCGTATTTATCAAGGAATAGCGACAGATAGCGACTGGGGATCCGGCCAGTAAAGCCAGGTACCGCAACTAGAACGCCGACTCCCCTCCACAATCACACATTTATCAAGCCGATACTGCTTAGCGACTGAGATAGCGCCACCTAGCAACTCATTCATCATTATCCCAGCCTCATCCCACAGCGCCAGCGAACATCCTTGAACAGCGACAGGTATGACCTCTCGCTACCTGGCGCTCTCCAATGCATTTCAATGGCAGAATGTATTTTAATTAATAATAATTTTTTAATATATTTTTTTTTTTAAATTTAAAAAAAAAAAATCTGTGAACACTTCTTCCTTTGAAAATGTATTTTTTGGGGATTTTTAAAAAAAATTTTTTTTTTTTGCAGAATTGATATTACAGGTCTGATTTTAAACTATTCAGGTTTCAAAATCATTCCATTTTTTTTGGGTGGTTAGGGGGTTAAAAAACTACTTTTAACACATCGCCTACTGCGCTCTGGGATTTAAACATGCATTTCACAGCGCTAGGAATTTTTAGGGCTGATTTTTTAATGAATATGGTGGGTGCCGGTCGCTATGTCCAGTCGCTATCATGCGCTCCCATACAACAGTGAACCTGTCAAATAGCGACTCAGCATCTTGTATTCAACATTACGGCACACCGACTGAGTCGCTATCATCCACCGAACAATGGCCAAGCACAGCGACTACTAGCGGTCGCTGTCAAAATACCGCTACAGTCACTCAACAGTCGCTATCTGTCGCTATTAATGAATCAGCCTCCCCGTTTGTTGGAGTTGGGTTTTTCTATTACCAACAGCAAGGAGGAACGAGAGGGACCCAACAGCTATATTAAATACAGTTGGGCCACAATCATGGACCCTCAATTTATCCAGAATGGCGGTTCCCAACCAGTGATACACAGTAAGGCTGCAGACATTTATATTTTACCCAAGAATAATTTCTCCTGTAAATACAAAACTGCTCTAAAAAGGTGATGAGAACTATTGGTTGTTTTGTTAATTGTCAAGACTTTTTAGGTGACTGACAATCCATACATGCCACCCAGGTAGTACTTAGATACTTAGTATATGGAAAGAGGTACTTGATGAAAATAAAAGTTGGGAACCCGTGATCTAGAAGGTTTAGAAGTCCAACAGATTGGAAGCAATGGTGGCCTAGGCATGTTATAGGGCTTATGCCATTATTGGGTGACCGGGCCACTTGCAACCTTACGCTTGCCAAGACTGCCTTGTGGATAATTTAGCACTACTCTCTCCCACTGGCCTAACCTGCATATTACCCTGAGCCATTACACAGGGATAAAGCTGTCCTGCCTTTAAATAGTAAACTAAATATGACCCATATTCACATTGCAGGGATGTAACTGTAAACTGCAAAGTTTAGCATGGCATAGCAACTAGTCATTTGTTTTTTTTTCCAGGACTCGACTAGTAAACAGATTCATCAGGCAGCTATAGTTACTGCACTCAATGAATAATCAAATAGATTGACATTTATTAAACCCCTGAACCCTAGATATTAGAGGCAACTGCCATCTGGGTCTATTTTTGACAGATTACAGGACTTTCCATGGCAACAATAGAAAGCCCCTTAGCCTAGCCTAATTATTAGCCAGATTATCTATGGGGTATGAAGCCTGTAAAATGTCCAATTTAACCTCTGTAGGTTATTTTAAAAGAATGAGGTAAGTAAATGACGTTTTAAATGGAGTTTCAGAGTAATGTTTTTTTTTTTTCTTGCATTTTGAAGATTTTTTAAATTGTGATGGACACATCAGTCCTGGTACAGATAAATCTACATCTAGGATCACAAATACATAGCCACCATCATTTGGCTGATACAACCTGTGGGGCTTTACAAATTTATTTTTCTAGTTTTTTTTTGTAAGATGAGTGTTGGTCCTTTTAATGTTTATATATTGGCTAACAGGCCAAGTCTCACAAAAGCTGCCCGAACCAACCAATGAGATTTGCAACCTGACAGATGTAGGTCACCTGAGCAGACTTCCTTGCATCAGTTAAATGACAAATCTGCCCCAATGTTTTAAAGCAGAATTTCTAAAACAGGACCCCCCCCCCCCCTCCGTCCTGCCACCCTACCCTGGTGCTGAGGCAGGATAGGGGATACAAAGAAAAAAAACCCTTACCTTATCCTCAGGCCAGTGACACTCTCAGCTCATTCATTTATATGGCTGGACAGGAGCACCCACGGAGCAGACTGAAGTTCCGCTTTAAAAGAAATCTGTCTACTTAACCAATATAAGCTGCTAAAGGGCCCAGGGGAAATTCTAGGACTCAGTTTATACTCTAATAAACTCTGAGGGCTACTTTAGTTTTAGCATACCTTCCTTAAAAGGATCACATCCAAACTCCCCTGTGATTAGGCAACCGCACAATCAGGGTCTTAATGAACAAGGAATATGGTCAAAGTCCCCAAATGCCATTGGTCAGTCAGTAGGCGTTGGGATATCAATTTGAGGCAACAGTAAAATGTTGCTATAGGCTTAATGCTCTGTAGTCACACCGTTACGTATAATCAATGCACTTTAAGTCTTCTGACATCAGACTACCCCTTGAAGAATGGTGACGGGTGACATTTAAATGCCTCCTAAGTCTCTGCATTAAGCCCTAGATTTGGGAAATTAGCCTGTAAGCTAAGCAGTTAATTCCAATTTCGAAAAAAAGGCTTGTAAATCTGCCATACGTCACATGGCTCAGGTCAGCATTGTATCTATTTTTCATGCCGGTTAGGACTTAAGATTTTACAATACATATCAGGTATCTAGGGTATCTATTGTTTAGTAAGACTGGTGCAGACACAAGAACCATGGGAGGTTAGTTTGGGGGAGCAGGAATAATACAGAGTGTTGTCGGAGTCTCTTGGTTTCTGTAGGTCACCCAAAACTAAGCATTCTCATTTCGAAGTCAGAGTATATCTGCACCAACACAACATGGACCATTATACTATGTAAACGTACACATGCTTGAGACCTGCCAAGCACTATAATATTAACATCACTTATGACCTGAAGAGCATCAGGTCCAAACTCAAACCAACATCTCAGTCTCAAAGCCCTGCCAGGGGCAACCAAACCAGCAGAGAAATGCTCTGCATCTTCGCTCCTTGGAGCCCCACTTTTTATCTACACCCCAGCAATCTATTCTCCCACCCCAAAATGTCAATGGAGTTCACCGATCCAAGCCTATCAATAGCCGGTTTCTGTCCTCCTTGCTGCCCTCTGCTTTTAGATCAGCAAAGATCTGAGTGAAATACTGGGGGTCAGCATTGATGCGCAGCATCTTGGGGCTCATTAGTCCAATAACAGATAGGCAACGGTCCCAAAAGTCCTCTTTTGAGCTCTCTACTAAGAAAGGCTTTAGGGGGTAGGAGATTTCATTGCCCATGTAGGAGTAAGACAAGTATACACAGGTTAGTAAGGATGCCTGTAGTTCTTGCTCTGTGGCCAACTCAGAAGAAATCACATCTCGGCACAGCATGTACAAGAAGACCACGTTGGCTGGGGTAATGAAGCCTTGGTCCTGCCACCCTTGCAGAAGTAAAGATCTGTCTACACTTCTCAGCCATAACACTGGGTCTGTGGGCGATAGATGCTTGAGCTTGTAACACCTTCGGCAGAGGAACTCTCCTAAGCACCTGAGCAGTTCACTGGTGGAGGCCTGCACCACCACGCGTTTCGGAGAAGAGTGCACATGTTGCTGTTCGGACTTATTTACAGAATCCTTTGAAACGCAATCTTTAGAGTCTTGTGTGAAGCTTGCTAGATTAGCACAGGACAAGGACTTCTTGAGATTCTCGCCGTTAAGATGGGTGACATTGTTCTGGTAGCCACTGTTGGTTTGACTTTTTTTGGGTTGTCGCTTTTTGGACGAGACTGCTACAAGTCGTTTCCAGGGCAAGACCGAGATGAATGATTGTCTCTTAAGGGACTTTCCATTCTTGCTATTTTGGACGGCAGTGTAGTGGGCCACACTAGAGGAGCTACCTTCGAACAGACCACCCTTGCGGTAGCTTGGGGATATGGACAGGACAGTCCCCATGGCTAGGATGAGAAAAGGAGCCTGTCAACCAAGTGTGGGCCTCTGTAAGGGCGAGTCAGACTTCCAATACCATTTAAGATCCGTAATGCCTGAACCAGCAAGCCTGCAAAAGAAGAGAGAGTTTATTGGTGGTTGTTCCACAAAACAAAATACTCACTAAAGCTTAAATTAACCACAAACTCAATTTGTAGATACAGGATGGAGGTTTTCATTGCCAAAACCTGTATATGCTTTGGTCAGCAATGGCAGGTTTACCTATGCGCCTGTAGATTATTTAAACCGGACCTTCACCCTGAATAAGAGTCTATCTTATATGTTTCCCACACCCTGTACATACAGATTGCTCACATTAATCCGGACCTTCACCCTGAATAAGAGTCTATCTTATATGTTTCCCACACCCTGTACATACAGATTGCTCACATTAATCCGGACCTTCACCCTGAATAAGAGCCTATCTTATATGTTTCCCCCACCCTGTACATACAGATTGCCCACATTAATCCGGACCTTCACCCTGAATAAGAGTCTATCTTATATGTTTCCCACACCCTGTACATACATATTGCTCACATTAATCCGGACCTTCACCCTGAATAAGAGCCTATCGTATATGTTTCCTACACCCTGTACATACAGATTGCCAGTGGCGTAGCGACCCGGGGGCGGGGGGGGCGGACCGCCCCGGGTGACACCAGACCTAGAGGGTGACACCTCTCGGCCGGTCACCCCTCGGTATAGAGACACTTACCTGCAGGTCCGGAGCGTGGAGGCCGGCGCCGCTCTCAGCTGTCATCTGAGGGCGCGTCATCAGAGGGCGC